>CM042088.1:1781577-2529077 GCA_023512835.1 Taxillus chinensis | reverse complement strand
TGAACTCTTTATCACTTGGGCCTAGATCCTACATTTTTTTCAAAGGCTGGAATGGCCAAGGGATTGAGCCCTTAATGCTCATACGCTAGCTACTCAGGCCAATATCAATTATGGTAGTATTATTTATTCCATTTTATTTAAAATTATTTTTTTATTCTCTTTTATAAAAAAAATAGCATTACTACATAGGCCTAGATCCCATGTCTTTTTTCTAAAATTAAGATTTTTCTTTTTTTAAACCTTTTTGTTTTCTTAATAGCCTAGATCCTACAATTTTCCATACCCTTGAAATAGAAAAATACAAAAAATAACTTCTTTGAAAGTAAAATAAGCAAACATCCATAGATCAAGACTAAGTACTAGTTATGGGTGTTGGATGGTGACTTTATATTTTCTTTTCCTTATGTGGTTTGTGTGAGCTACTGTGCAGGGGTGACTCGAGGATCAATGACATGGACTAGTATTGAGTCCATTCCAAAACCAGTCTCGAGCTCGGACGAAAACGGGTAATGACAATGAATATGTAATTATATGTTATTGAGATTAAATCAATGAGCAATTGAGATTAGCATAGCATTTTTTAAACTTTTAAATGTTGCTTGTAGTACTACTAAGGTTTTCTTAAATTAATTATTCTGAATTTTTAAATGTTGGATGGATCATGTCACGCCTTGAATTTCCAACTTGAGAAAATCGATTAGTGACTTCCCTTGCTCACACTTGTGGAATAAGGGGTTAGACAAAACATCTAGCAACAAGGAGCCTATTTGCACAGTAAAGTGTTGTCCCCACTTGTTTAATAGCTCAATGCAAAACATATGAACCATGCTCTCATATTTTAATTCACAACTGCAAATATAATACCTCATTTAAACTTAAGAATCTCATACAAGATTCTGCCACTCAAGGGTTACATCAACTTTTAACTCAGGTAATAATACGCGGCACAAAATCTGAATTTAGAGGCAAAAGAGTGCGTTCTTTGGAAATCCGAGAGCGGCAAACCCCCTACAAGGTTTTAGGCACTGTAGCTATTGTTGATACGTACAAATAAAAAACAATTGGCTTAAATTGGACCACTGTGTGTAAATTTATGACCATTTAAAGTTTTCGTCAGAAATTACAATTAACGAAATCCAGAAACTCGTAGATCTAACCATGGGATAGATGATCGAGGCTTGCTTGATGCCTGCTCGAGGCTTACTCGATGCTCGAGACCTGCTCGAGCCTCAGGCTCGAGCATGCCTTAAGCAGGGGCTTGAGCGATGATCAGGGAACATGCCGAATTGTAGAAAAAAATATTGATGTGACTTATCTAGCACTACTCTTATTTTATATAGGGAAATGTAGGTTGCAGGTGGGCTTGCATTAACGTGATGCAGTCAGCTGATGTGAACCGACTCACTTATCACATTAGCACGTCAGACGGAGTCGCATGGTTTGGGTTATGAAAAAAAAGTGGTCTCATCTCTCTCTTGCATTTTGTCTCACCCTCCTCCCTCCAGAAACGCTCCACGCTCCACTAATCCACTAACGAAAGATGAAACCTAGAAACCCTAGCAAGGGTTTGTAGGTTTCATCTTTCGTCAGTAGCAAGGGTTTCCACCGATCTATAGGGGTTTCTACCATTCTGCAACCCGCGCCTCTCTTGCGTCATTTCGATTTCAATCTACGGATAGCATATCTCTCAATTTTAAGAAAATTTTTGAAAACAAGGGAATGATAACAAAAATAGGAAAGGCATGTTTGAAATACTAAAATGAAAATCATGGGAGATTGGCCATTAAATGAAAAATGCTCTCAATTCTAAGAGAAATTTCAAAGTTTGTTTCATCACAAAAATATGTAATTTATTAACACAATTGAAGAAGTATCAATGATTGTTCATAGATTACATAATAATATTCACTACTACATGCAAGTAACTTGGCAGATCTTATGTAAAAAAGTAATGCTACGTACAAGTACATTGTACAGGTAATTCGCATAGAGATATCTTCTTTATCGTTAGATTGATATTATTATTTTTTAAAACTTTTTATTCATACTAATCCAACGGCAAACAAAATATTTCTGCACAGATTTCCTACATCTGCAAATAAATTTTTTGATCTAAAAATTACTAACAATTCTTATGGTAACAAACAAATGTAATTCAGTTAGCATCATTAATTAGCATTAATTACCAATAAAACATAAACAGTTCACTCAAATATTTTGTCAAACGCGTGGTGTGCGTGTGTTGGAATGCAATGCATATGCTTACAGTAACTATCTAGCACACCCGACCTGGTGTTATATTAAATATGCAGCGCGATCTGTAAATCTATAAAACTTTATCACAGACAATTAATAAGCATAAAATTAAACCAGAGAGAGAGAGCATAGAAGATTCATTCCCTAGCAGAAAAACATCACTTTCACACTGAATAAAACACCATAAAATTCAAATAGAGAGAGAGAGACCCGTTTCATCGCATACCTACTGTAGCATAGAAGCCAGCCGTGGCAGGTAGATCGAAATCGAGATTGAGAGAGAGAGAGAGAGAGAGAGAGAGAGAGAGAGAGAGAGAGAGAGAGAGAGAGAGAGAGAGAGAGAGAGGATGCTGTCCGTAGATTGAAATCGAAGTGGCGCAAGAGAGGCGCGGGCTGCAGAACAATGGAAACCCCGCAAATTGGTGGAAACCCCTAATAGGGTTTCTGGGTTTCGTTTTTCGTCGGTGGAGCGTGCAGCGTCTCTAAGGGAGGAGGGTGAGACAAAACGCAACAGAGACGAGACCGCCCTTTTTTTTTATCTTAACCCTAACCCTGCGACTCCACGTGTTAATGTGATAAGTGAGTCGGTTAATAAGGATTACGCATATGAAAAGTAAAAATAACTGGATATGCTCATTGTACAGTCATGTAAAGTGAATGTGAGTTCCGAATAGGTATCATAATCGATTGATATAAAACCTAACCACTTTTCAAGCCTCTTCCCAAACAAAAAGGACCCTACTTTGTCTAAAAATGAAATTTGATCGATTCAGTATTCGAAATGCTACAACAAATGTTTTTAATCCAAAGCGTTTGAAAACAACTCAATCGTACAGGCCACATAATTTCTTAAGAGCAGAATACGGTAACACATAATGACTCAATTCAAATAAGTAACTTGCAAAAAGGAATAATGCATTTACATTTTGAAACATTTTCGATCAAATAATATCTGGCAATCAAGACTAATCAAGCAATTACTAAATAATCATCGCATGGAAAGATGGAGACTAATTCAAGTAACCGAATTAAAGTTTTTAAAGGAAGGCCAATGGATGGATCCATTACGTGTAAAATATATAGAAAATCAGTAATACAAGAAACTAACCTATCTCGGGTGTCTGTATTTGGAGATGTCCAAGTCTAGGACGACAGCGTTTGATTCCATTCCGGGAGCTACAAACCATGCAACTTGTGTTTGGATCATGAAGCGAGAGGCTTTTTATGGACTGTGGACAAAAACACAAATGGAGTGAAGTCACCACCGAGGCTGAGCATTATATTTGGTATTACTGCACACTATAAGCCCTTCTCAAAGGCACATAGGATATCAGCACAGGCCTTGTCTCTCATCATTTCATCGACTAATTGTTAACGTTGCAGTGCTGATCATTTGCTTTCTATAAATGAGCTAGCGATGGGAATTGAATCAATACACCTCCGTGGATGGAAACGCAAGTACGTAGTGCCATTTGGAATTCAAATTCTATATAATCATCAAAACCCCCCTTATAAGTAACCTCTACCAACACCTATGAACCACCATCGAATGCACATGCATGGAGGCACTGAACCAACAATCATGCCTGTCGATCGGATCACGCCTCCAGCATCTCTGCAGCTGCATCCGATCCACGGAGGATGGCAAAGAACAACACTTACAAGCCTAAGAAGAGAGATCAGAAAGACCCCGGTCACGGGTTGGAATTGGAGTCTGAACCGGACAGAGGCCTGAATCTCCTTTATCTCAACGTCACCAAATTAAAGATCGGAACCGGATGGAGCTAAATTTCTTCAGCAGCAATGCAAATAGGGTTGGATCCTCAAACGGCAGTGAGTCGTCGAATGAGACGGTGGTGACCGTGGCGGGTTCTGAGAAACAATCTCAGGCGAGAGTGTTCTCCTGCAACTTTTGCAAGCGCGAGTTCTCCAGCTCGCAAGCCCTGGGAGGCCACCAGAACGCGCACAAGCAGGAGCGTGCGCTTGCGAAGCGACGCCAAGGCATGGACCACCACTCGTCGCCCTCTCATTTCAGCAACGGAATCGGATCCTCCCCTTATTACCCGTACCCAACCCTGCCCGGCGCAGCCATAACTCCGTACGGGTCGTTCAGCAGGTCGCTTGGGATTCGGATGGAGAGCCTGATCCACAAGCCGGCCTACCCTTGGTCCACTGCAGCTACCGCAGCGCACCGCATAGCACACGGTGGCGCGTGGTCTACGTTGGCAATTATGAGGTCATCATCACCACAGCTTCAGCCCAGTACTCCGGATAAGCTGATGAGAACCGACGGCTTTTGCGCAATGACGTCTCCAGCTGGGGGTTGTTCTACGCTACAAGAAAGCAGAAGCTGTGCCGCCGCTGGAGTCGCCACAGAATCTACGGCGAAAGATGTTGGAACAGCGGTGGCAAAGAGCAAGCATGACGGCTGCAGGGGCGGCGTTAATTCTTTCTGGATAGATCGCCGGCCAGAGGGCGACGATAGCCCTGAATTGGATTTGTCTCTTAGGCTTTGATTTTTTATTATTTTGGCGCCAAAGTTGGTTGATACTACTAGTATTATTTTTAAAATTTTTATAAATTGTTATTTGAAAAATGAAACGAATTTGGTCGACAAATTTGTGTGATTATTATAATTGTACGTTTCAGCATATTTTGTTATTGCAGTGCGGTTGTTTTTCCCTCGACTTTAATATAAACTCATTTTCTTTTACTCATATATAATACATTAAATAAAAAAGTATTATTACTTTATAAAATATTTGAATATTCATCTTTATTAAATAGGCTTGATAGAAAAACAAAGTAGAAAATTTAGATTTTACGAGTATGATTTTATATGCTGGGACCAAAACATATTTTGTGCATCTAAAATCGAAGAACCAATGAACCAATAATAATAATATAATTCAATAACCATTATGACAGACATTAAATGATAAATGGTATGAGTCCCTCGTACAGAAGTTATATTTTCTGGATTCGTCAAATACATTTTCTAATTCCAAAAGAAAAGGAATATTTTTAAAGACATTATTACCATATTTACTCACATATGTTTTAGTTTTATAACGCTATCTCTAACTCATGAGCAAAATCAAAAGCAACATTAATATTTAATTAAAAATTATCTCCAATGCATTAGCTAAATCATTCGCAAAAGAAAAAATAAATAAATAAATATAATTTTAGCTTTTACTTTTCATGATAATGCTAGCTCAGCAAATACAAATAAATTCTCGCCTAGTCTTCTCTTGCGTCACCATCTCCCCCGTCAAGCCATCCCATTCATCCAGGTTCGCACCGCCCCTCCCCCCCTCAGCCCCCCCCCCAATCAAACGCTCCCCGCATCTTTCGTGGTGCCCCCCTCCCCATGCGAGTCTCCTCCCCATAGTCACCTTCCCACAGCCATCACCCCCCTTCCCGGCATCTCATGCTACGCCCCCCTCCACACTGGCCTCTCCTCCCTACAGTCCCCTTCCCATGGTTGTCCCCTCCCTCCCTCCTCCCCACCCAGTTTCTCCTGCCGTGCCATGTCACGCCCCGGATTTCCAAGCCGAGGAGACCGGAACGTGACCTTCCCTTTACCCGAGTTTGGATAAAGGGGATAGAATACAACATGCTCACACAGGATACCATACACTTCACATTTTATATTTAGAGAGACAAAAACCATATTTTTATTAAGTCCAAACATACAAGAGTGCCCAAACATGCTTTTATTACATAAAACTCCTCATTACAATATCCTCCCACTGGGGTTACAAAGCTCACACAATAACAAATAAACTCAAATAATAATAAACAAAGCCACAAAACAGAACTGCCTCCAACTTGGGTGTTCCCGCCTAACGCCTGTAGGTCACTGTAGAAAAACCAAACAGTAGGAGGGGTGAGCAACCACAGCTCAGTAGGGATCATGTCTCCCCAACCCATCCCATGCTCCTAGCATCTACATGCCATGTGTACAAGTGCAGTGTCGTGATACAATTATTTCAACAAATATAATGGCAAGCTATATCAGCAAATACAATTATTTCCACACCACACAAGCTAGCACATGAACAGTCCCGGGCTTCCACGCCCACCGGGTTTCACAAAACGTCCCGGGCTTCCAGGCCACCGGGTTTCACAATAGTCCCAGGGCTTCCACACCCACCGGGTTTCACAAAACAGTCCCGGGCTTCCACAGCCACCGGGTTTCACAATAGTCCCGGGCTTCCACAGCCACCGGGTTTCACAAAACGTCCCAGGCTTCCACGACCACCGGGTTTCACAAAACACAGGATACATAACCACTCGGGCATAAAACCAAACACTTAGTAGGCACACATTCACAAATGTACAAACCCAACCACTCAGGCATAAAAACAAACACTTGGCATGCACACCTTTACCAACTCACAATTCTAGCCATACCGGCATATTATCAAACACATACCTGGGCATATTCATACAAACATATTCACATAGGCATTTTATCAAACATTTAACATGCACCGCCCACCCAACATCGAATCACACCAAAATGCCATTGAAAGCCAACATTCATATAGGAGATCACACCTATATGAATTTACATATAAGTATTATAGCAATAACAACGGAAACTTTACAAAATATCCACAGGGCCTAACCCCGGAACAGACCAGGAAAGACAGAACCCTTACCTCAAAGATCCTCCACGCTCTTGCCTCCACGCTTAATGCCGTCCAACCACGGGAATGACAACGATGACCCACGAACCGGAGCTCTCTCTCTCAATCTCCCTCTCTCTCTCTCTGTGACGGTTGCGGTGGCCGACAACAAAAACCCTAAACCTAAAATAAAGAGAGCTCCTCTTTATATAGACCTCACTTATCAAAACGACGTAGTTTTGATAAATGAAATCCCACCATCAAAACGACGTAGTTTTGATAAATTAAACACACCATCAAAACGACGTAGTTTTGATAAATGAAACACACCATCAAAACGACGTAGTTTTGATAAATGAAACACACCATCAAAACGACGTAGTTTTGATAAATAAAACACACCATCAAAACGACGTAGTTTTGATAAATAAAACATGAACTAACCACTCCGCTTCCACACAAGACAAAATACCCAAAATCCGAACATGGTCATTGTCACACGCAGCCTCTACACGCTCCCACTTGAGCTCATTACACTCTCTAACAACCAAGCCACGAAGACTCGTAGAAACACTCCTTCGAAGATTAGCTGGAAACGCGGCCTCGAAGATCTATCTCGAAGATCTAACTTTCGACCCTCAAACCTTCGAACTTCGACCATCGGTCTTCGACCCTACGACCCAAATCTTCGGGTCTTCCACCTTTCGACCCAAGTGTTCGCCCAAGGTATTGTTCATCTTCGTTCTAGCTTGTTCTACCCAAAACACGGGTCATTACATCCTCTCCCCCTTAAGACTTTTCGTCCTCGAAAAGAACAATATGCAAGGAAAACAAACACGTGCGGCCCATTTGCAAGACAGCGAGCCACAACGCCTAGATGGATCACACAACATAACAGGACATCTCAAACACATTTTGCAATCTCAAAACACATCTCAATAAAAATACCGTTTACAAGTGAAATACAAATACACCAAAGCATGAACCACAAAAAAAAAAACACATCACTACCCACCTCCCCCCCTTAAGATTGTTCGTCCTCGAACAACTTTGGGTGTTGCTCATGCATCATGGATTCGCGTTCCCATATTTCCTCCATAGGACGTGTCATCCTCAAAAGACAATACACTTTCCATAATGCACATGCCGATGCACACGCCCACAACCATTCACATACCTGCGATGAAGATATCACACAATAACACACATGAAGGCACGTACCCACGGACCCAATACAACACACATGATAGGGAAACACATATTCTAATCTCACAAACAACCCTTGTTCTCCTCACCTAACACATGTCACAAGTATTCACATGTCACGACAGATAAGACATATACGCCCATCACTAACACGTTTAACGGATCACATAGGTCACAGAGCAACTCACATCATAAACACCACCACAAGGAACAACTCACAAACAAAACACTACTACACGTTGAACGTTCCACCGCCCATTCACCAACATTATAAACTCATCCAGCAGGGAGTGTCCTCATAACCTTCCCACCTTTGGACTTTTCATCCCCAAGAAAGAGAAAGCAAGTAGAAACATCACGAGAAGATCAAAGCAACACATAACACCCAGGAGCACAACCAGACTAGAGCTTGGCCAATTAGCGTGCCGACAACAACTCATGTGAGCAAGTCGACAACGGTGAGGTTGAGAAACCTCCCACAGATTCATAAGCCTATGTGTGAAGCATCCATTCGCTAGAATTCATATGATGAACGAGAAGTCACCGCATCGACATAGCAGGGTACTCGGCGTAGACGCCTACTCGTGTCACAATAAGACCAACACGCCACAATGTGAATACCCAACAATGACACCACCGAGATTTGATGTCAACGGACACAACCAATTTACAACGCAACCACACTCCATATGTAGACCTTACCCTGACAGCAAACACAAAGAGGTCATAAGGAAACACAAACAAACAAGAGAAAAGCATTATGCAAACCACAATCGCATTCCCACACATGGAGATCACCCCAAGCACCATCATCACCGCTAAAACCACCTCACTCTATAGCGATACACGCAACAATAGAACCCAACCAATGCCAAAGGGAACTCAAGATGACTTACAATCCAGGACACAACTACATCGGATGAAGTTTGCCCTTCACCAACTCGGTCATAGTCAACAAGACGCCCAATGGTGTCCAAGGAGTAACTCAAAACAACAAACGTAGTACCATACTCAATCACGGCAAGACCCAAAAAAACTACTATTGGCTAACACCAGTACCAACGTTGAGAATCTACTAAAGAATCCCATGAACCAGAACGTCACACAAATAACACCTCTTTGACTACGGTCAAATAGGGATCCACCAAGGTCCCACACAGCCTTCACTAACCGAGGCTTATGTTACAACCCAAGTGATAACGCCTTACTCAGCCGGCGGACATTCCATGCGATAAGAATCCTTTGATCTTTGGGTAGTTGCCAACAACGTAGTTCTCTCCACCCTGGAAAACTCTCCTACCCGCAACATGACAATAACGAACCGCGATGTCACCACCACAGTCACAAGGGAATCCTTAGCCTCCAGGACATACTCCACCTCATGGCCCACTAACCCCGCTATACCAACCGTCACGTTCTATCTCAACACACCAATAAAACACTCAAACCGACCAAGAAATACTCAGGCTCAGCCTTAGCTAATTGTGATCACCGCCATTCCTCCAGGTAGGCACGAAACAAGACATGCAAACACCCGATTCGGGACTTTCATGTAGCACCCAAACACACCAACACCTTGATATCGTGAACCATCTCCCTTATCGCGTGATACCGTACATGAAAAGTTTTCAAGGAGGACATATGTAGGTCATTCGCCTACCACCACCGCTCTAATGCATACACCTTTTTGATATCCGCCCGACATAAAACTCTCCCCAAGGAGTAGACTAATACCCCGTCCTAGCAAACTGTACAACCGACTCAACTCGGGAAATCAAACAACTCTTTTTCTTTCCCAACTTACCAACATTTTAGTAACACCAGACAAGGAATAACATAAACAACATCACCTCTAACACTCTTCCTCATCCTCACACCACAGTTACTATACCAATACGTCATGCCTCATCCTTCTCTACGCATATGTGTCGCAACACCCACACGTAGCAACTCCACTATATACCTTTACCACTTATGCAACACATACAACAAGACAATGCTACATTTTTGCACATTCTCAACACATGCAACGAAACACAAGACACCCGACGAGTAGAACGTACCGGTTTTAAACCTTCTCCTCTCCTTTTAAACCCACTTCCCACAAGATACGGACCAAAGGAATGGCCCTACCATGCAAAAGCACACCCTTAGTCCCTAGAGAAATGTTTTCCAGATGTGGGTAAAAAGCCCGAATGAGGCCTGCCAAATCTCACTTGCTTACCTCTTGTTACCAATTGGATGCACCGGGTACGACCCTTGAAACCCACTCACGCCGATACCGAGCTCCAGAATAATTCACATTTTATACATGTGCATACCCATTTCACAACATATTCTAGGAACATTACTAAGGTCTTTCACACACCACAAACATAACAAATGGCTACTGCTTGACCATCCGAGAACCCAGAACACCTATATAGTTACTAACCAAAACTTGCAACGACCACTCTAGCCAACAAGATAACACTTCAAGGACTCTAAGAGCGGCTATACTAGCTGCATTTTCCACCCTCAACCACAACGCTTGGAAAGGTAACCATAGGAATATCCCTTTCAAGTAGTACTCCACACATACCTTTATCCACATAAGAACATATCTCTATTATTCAAGGTTGCCAAGGAGGGGTCACACGTTACCCACAAGCCATCACCTCACGCCTCAAGCTCTACTAGCTAGCAAAAAGGTAGCCTACAAGGTTTGATTACTTTAATTATCCACGGTTGTCAAAATTGAATACCACTCCCATATAAAACCAACACTACATATCTATCGCTACTTATTATCCTTCTAGTGTCATAAATATAAATGTTCATTTTTCTTATTATATTCTTATTATTATTTATATATATATATATATATATATATATATATATATTTTGTTACAAGTCACCAACCACGTCTATTAATAATGCTAACTCAAACGATCTCCTAAGCTTCACCAAACGGCAAACCGTGGCTCAAGAGCCCTACCAACAGAATACCCCTCTATTACAAGTGTCTTAGTTTAATTGCTAGAAACTCAACAATCAAAGGTCCACCCATCCTCACCTAAGTCAGTACAAGACTCAACCAATCACTATCTCTGGAGATGTCCTACTTTTCCACGGATGCAACACCGATATCGCTTCTGCTACACTCTTTTCCAATGTCCCGATTGTCCACGTAAGAACAACCCTTTAAGCAACCGGTCTCAAATTGATTTGTTGGGGGATCGACCCCCATCTCGAAACTTGTGGCCATCTTTGATTGCCCTCGTCTGCCTCTTGGGGTCCTTTGCCGATCAGGACAACAATGCTTCGTTGATCTTCATCCGAGCTCCTCCAAATGATGTGGGTTAACCGCCCTCGGCGTGCCTCGCTCTTAATCGCTTATCGAATCTCATCCCTCAATCTGGAATAATCAGGGTTAAAATGCCAATCTCTCGCCCTGTGAAGATCATTACTTACCCTACGGCTCGCCACTTGCCCACCTGGGTGGCGGGCTCTTCTGTCGTACGGGTCATAATTTTTCGGAGGCTAGGTACACGAGGAGGTAGCACTCAGGTTAACACTCAACGCTCTTAATACCATTACCGACTAGGCGTTTGGAGCTATAACTAATCTCAAAACACATTATCGCCACACATATTCGCAGATTCACATTTCACGACTATACAGTTCACACCTTCACATTGCACATATCATTTATACTCAAGTGATTATCTCATCGTTTTGAACACCACATTGCTTATTCCACACAATACCATACAAAGGCACACACTTAAGCATTCACATATCTCACCTAGTCATTTTCATAATATCAACAGTATTATCTCTATGTAGTTCGTTCACATTGCACAAGTCCACTAATACACAAATTCCATACCACATATTTTTTTTGTAGTCATGCTTAAGTTGTCACAATATATCGTAGTCGCACAATTAATTTTTTTTTTTATTTAAAACATTCCCACAGTTATCCATACATTCATGCATAAACAACAAATGCAACTAGTGCCCTAATGCCAATGTATGCAAATCCTACCACAAGACCGGACTACCCCAAGTACACCTTAGAGGCTCCAAGAGGACCATGTTGATCAGGCACGTCCCTCCAGGCCCCTCCAAAGGACTCAAGATAATCAAGTCCGCCCACTACCCTAGGCCAACTAGATCATGCTCGATACCATATTGTCACGCCCGAATTTCCAAGCCGAGGAGACCGGAATGTGACCTTCCCTTTACCCGAGTTTGGATAAAGGGGATGAATACAACATGCTCACACAGATACCATACACTTCACATGTTATATTTAAGAGACAAAAACCATATTTTTATTAAGTCCAAACATACAAGAGTGCCCAAACATGCTTTTTATTACATAAAACTCCTCATTACAATATCCTCCCACCGGGGTTACAAAGCTCACACAATAACAGCAAACTCAAATAATAATAAACAAAGCCACAAAAAGCGCCTCCAACTTGGGTGTTCCCGCCTAACGCCTGTAGGTCACCGTAGAAAAACCAAACGGTAGGAGGGGGTGAGCAACCATAGCTCAGTAGGGATCATGTCTCCCAACCCATCCCATGCTCCTAGCATCTACATGCCATGTGTACAAGTGCGAGTGTCGTGATACAATTATTTCAACAAATATAATGGCAAGCTATATCAGCAAATACAATTATTTCCACACCACACGGGCTAGCACATGAACGTCCAGGCTTCCACAGCCACCGGGTTTCACAAAACGTCCCGGGCTTCCACACCACCGGGTTTCACAATAGTCCCGGGCTTCCACGCCACCGGGTTTCACAAAACAGACCCGGGCTTCCACAGCCACCGGGTTTCACAAAACACAGATACATAACCACTGCATAAAACCAAACACTTAGTAGGCACACATTCACAAATGTACAAACCCAACCACTGCATAAAAACAAACACTTGGCATGCACACCTTTACCAACTCACAATTCTAGCCATACGGCATATTATCAAACACATCCTGGGCATATTCATACAAACATATTCACATAGGCATTTTATCAAACATTTAACATGCACCGCCCACCCAACATCGAATCACACCAAAATGCCATTGAAAGCCAACATTCATATAGAGATCACACCTATATGAATTTACATATAAGTATTATAGCAATAACAACGAAACTTTACAAAATATCCACAGGGCCTAACCCGGAACAGACCAGGAAAGACAACCCCTACCTCAAAGATCCTCCACGCTCTTGCCTCCACGCTTAATGCCGTCCAACCACGGGAATGACAACGATCCCACGAACCGGAGCTCTCTCTCTCAATCTCCCTCTCTCTCTCTCTGTGACCGCGGCGGCCGACAACAAAATCCCTAAACCTAAAATAAAGAGAGCTCCTCTTTTATATAGACCTCACTTATCAAAACGACGTAGTTTTAATAAATGAAATCCCACCATCAAAACGACGTAGTTTTGATAAATTAAACACACCATCAAAACGACGTAGTTTTGATAAATGAAACACACCATCAAAACGACGTAGTTTTGATAAATGAAACACACCATCAAAATGACGTAGTTTTGATAAATAAAACACACCATCAAAACGACGTAGTTTTGATAAATAAAACATGAACTAACCACCCGCTTCCACACGGACAAAATACCCACAATCCGAACATGGTCATTGTCACACGCAGCCTCTACACGCTCCCACTTGAGCTCATTACACTCTCTAACAATCAAGCCACGAAGACTCGTAGAAACACTCCTTCGAAGATTAGCTGGAAACGCGGCCTCGAAGATCTATCTCGAAGATCTAACTTTCGACCCTCAAACCTTCGAACTTCGACCATCGGTCTTTGACCCTACGACCCAAATCTTCGGGTCTTCCACCTTTCGACCCAAGTGTTCGCCCAAGGTATTGTTCATCTTCGTTCCAGCTTGTTCTACCCAAAACACGGGTCATTACATGCCCCCTCCCTATAGCCCTCTTCCCAGATCTGCTTGTGCATAAATCTGCCCAAAGAAAGGGAAATCATCTATGACTGCTGCATTTTGAAGGTAGTTGTAAGGACCCGTACCTTGAGTTAGTCCAGTTAGTCACGGTTTTCCTTCGAGTAGAGTTTTTCTAGATTTTGACCTAGTGAATGGGCTCAAATGAATTCACGTGCAAAAGGAAAGATGCTTAATGATGTCCTCTATCTACCACAAGTTTCAGCCAAACGACGTGTATGTGAGGTGCACGTGATATGGGTCCAATTCACGTGCAAGTGTGATTGTCTTCTAAATGATGCAAGGAGGCTAGGGTGAAGTTTGAGAGCATTTGGAGTCCATTTGGAGTTGCACGTGAATTCCCAATTCACGTGCAAATTGGCGTGCAGCCATATTTTTGCATGGTTCCCTTGGTTTTGACATTCTAATGATCTTTCTCCAAAGGACCATGTTGAAATTCCGAGTATTTTGGCCTATATGGGTGCGGAAAGGTCTTAACTTGTGTGATCAAAACTACGTCGTTTTGATCCTGGGTTTACTTAATCAAAACTACGTATTTTGATGTGGGTAGTGTCTATATAAGGAGGGCTTGAGTTTGAGTTTAGGGTTCTTGTGTTCTTCCTTGCTTGGCTGCTCAGAGAGAGAGAGAGAGAGAGAGGATCTCCGGGCCGTTGCCGTGGTGGTTCGCGTCGTTGGAAGGTGTCTAGCGTAGAGGATAGGACAAGAGCCCGAGGTAGGGATTCATGTTCTCCTAACTCTCCTCTGTTTTACGATATTCACCTATATATATATATATGTAAATCCATATAGGTGTGATTCCTATATGGATGTTGGCCTTAATGGCATGTTTTGTTGATTCCGATGTTAATTTGGCTTGAGGATTTTCCGGGTTTGTTTATGCCCACCATGTGTTTGATGAAATGTCCGTGAGGCCCGCATGCCATGTATTCAATATAATGCCTGTGAGACCTTGTATATGAGTGTTTGATGATATACCCGTGTGACTGGTGTGTCTTGTGTTTGATTTGTATTTGATTTTTAGCCTATGAGGCCGATGTGTGTGACTTGTATCGACCATGTTGGTCCTTCGAGATAAAGTGTAAATGCTTTGTCTTGAGCTTACATGTTGAGATGTAGTGTTATGCCGTTCGTTGATCCGCTTGAGACCGAGCCGAGATACGGGCCAGGCACAATAGCTGGACCCCTTTGAGATTTGGCCGGACGTGGTCCCTGAGTCTCGGTGTAGCACTCACGACGGTGGGCTAAGTCTACACCCATTCCTGAGGGTAGATATGGCGCCCGAGGAGGTGGTTGACCATTCGACTCGGGTGGAAAATGTGCATTGGTGTCCATGCAACATTCGCCTGAATGTGGTATGTCATGTCGCCGTGGTGGCGGGGTGTCCTCTGCCCTTCGGTGCGGGTTCGGTAAAGAGTGTTTCGGGTGATGTTTGCCGCTTTAGCCTTAGGCACGACACGAGCACAAGCATGCACATATCATGCATGTTGTACGCGGGACGGGTCCGGGGAGACCGGATCCCTCCTGAGCCGTGGTTTGCTCACCCCTCCTATAAACCGATTCTTTTGCAGGGTTTACGGCGGTAGGTGAAGGCCGAGAGCTAGGCCCCGAGGCCGAAAGTTTTATATTATTTCCTTGTTGTATTTTGGTTTTATGTGTTTGGATTTTGGTTTGGTTTTATTTATGGCTTTATAGGGGTTTTTCCCCGCCGGGTTGTAATAAACATTTAGCCTTTGAAATGAAATAAAATGAGGTGTTGTTATTAATTTGTGTTTGTGTGCATGGTTTGGGAGCAGAGCATGCCCCTGGCATGTTAGCGATTATGCAGGTTTGGGACAACCGTGCAGAGGTCCTTTTAAGGTGCTTGCACCAACCCCTTGTCCCTTCGGGTGCGGGCATGGGCGGTCACTACTCCTTTTCCAGTGGAAGGAAATGGGGCGTGACAATATGGTATCGGAGCGATAGTTCATGGTCTAGTGGACCTAGGATAGTGGGGAGCCCTGGCCGCTTCGAGACTCTTAGAGGCAGTATAGGACACGCCCGATCAACGTGGTCTATCTGGTTTTCTGGGGTGTACTCGGGGGTAGTTAGACCAAGGAGTAGGGCACTTGCGTTTGGGTGAGGGTGCATACATGCGTTGGCATTAGGGCACTAGTTTAATTTCGTATGAGTATTGTGATTGGACATGCTATGTTCCGAAACTTGTTCTGTGAAATTCGGTGATTTTCCGTGAGACTTGTTGCTATGAATAGCTGCTGTGTACTTCGTGACTTTCCGTGTGTTTAAATGTAAAATGTTGCTTAAGTACCTCATGGCCCATGGGGATGAGGGTGTGTAGAGCTTGAGAGAAGCTGATCCTAGTTTGGTTTAAATTATGTGACGATGCCTCCTAGGAGAGTAACCCGAGCTACTCCATTGTAGAAGATGAATCTTCGCCCGTCGTGGAGAGGGAAGAGGACAGCGTGTAGAGGGCGATGATCCCCTGGAGCGGATCATGGCCCAAGTCCGGGCCCTAAGTGAGAACGTGCAGCATGCGTGAGGACCTCGGGGGAGAGATCCTAAACGAGGTGCGTCGGGATATGATGGCACGACAGCGGTGCCACCCCCTCCACCCCGTGAGGCGAACCTCCGTGTAGGCGGGAAGGCCGGTGAGGCGGGGAAGAGGGAGACGTGTTGACGCGGTTCCGAAAGGAACATCCACCAAGGTTCAAGGGAGGGCCGAACCTCTAGGAGCGAGCACGGCCGCGGCGGATCGAGCATGTGTTCTCCTTTCTTGACCCCGGGAGGAAGACAAAGTGAGACTAGCAGTCCGGCGGTTGGAGGAGGAAGCCTTGGAATGGTGGCTTAGCATCTCGGAAGCCGGGACATGGAGACCATGGCCTGGAACGAGTTCCTCCAGCTGTTCCATGAGGAGTTCTTTCCGAGTCATTGCGGTGGCGAAGCGGGAGGGTTCGGCGCTGAGCGGGGATCGCGCTCGAGGCAGTATGAGCGAGATTTCGGGGCCGAGTCGGTTTGCTCCGAAGCAATATCAAGGGAGGACCGAAGGCCCATAAGTTTACCATGGGTCTCAAACCTGCCCTGAAGCAAAGGGTGGAGATGCGGCCCGAAGACCTATCTTGAAGTCGTGGACACCGCCAAGATTGTTGAGAGGGATTAGAGGAGGAAGAGGGCTCACCAGGAGCGGATGGGGCGAGCGCGCGCGACAAGCACGGTGATACCAAGAGGCGAAGGTTGAGCCCAGGAGTGGGACTTTTCCCAAGGAGGGGGCCAAGCTTCAATGGCTCCGCCCGGATCCCGTTACTTTGGAGGACGGGGAAGTCTCGGGAACTTCCCAAGCGGGTGTACTGTTGTGGCTGTCGGGGCACGTCAAACGTGAGTGCCCCAAACAGCACTTGACGTGTCATGCGGTGGGAAGGTGGGACACATAGCAAGGTGTGTTTCGGCAGGGGAGCCAAGGGCTGGAAGCTTAGCACAAGGGAGCGGGGTGGGACCCAATTTCGGCCCCGCCCCTAAGCCAAGACATTCGTGGCAGGCCGGTCCAGCTGGTTCCGGTCACACTAGGCCACGGGGAGAGGCAACCACAAGGGGATCGGAGGGGCGTCCCGGTGGATCGCATGCGGGAGCAAAAGGGAAGGCAAGTGAGGCTAGTGGTGGGGCAGGCCAAGGCGGGTGTTCGCGCTTACCTCAAGCACCGGTGAAATGGAGGAATTACCATCACCCTCCGAGGAAGGTGGAGCCGGACCTTGGTGGTTCGGGTACTATTTTAATATCCCGCACCGTTGTTCTCGCATTGTTTGATACCGGAGCTTCGTGCTCCCGATTGCTAAGTCCTTGGTGGAGAGCCTTGGACTTGATTGTGTGGAGGCCGATAGACCTCGAGGGTCGAGTCCCCAATGGGAGGAGTGGAGTTGATCCACCAAATGTGTCGAGAGTGTGCGCTTACGATAGGAGAGGTTGACCTCTCATTTGATTTGTATGTAATGCCCATGAGGACCTTTAGTTTGATTCGGGGATGGATCGGTTGATGGCCTTTCAGGCTAAGATTGACTGCTATAGGCGACGAGTATCGTTTACTACACCCACAGATCTTCCCGTACCCTAGTGGGTGAAGGGATAGGGATCTTGGGGAGGCTGGACCGACGAGGGAGCTAGGGGCAATATTACCCATAGGCTTGCCACCCTAACCTTTGAGGAGGAAGGTAACTTAGAGAAAAGGGTGTGGCCAGATGTAGTCGAGAATTTCCAGGATGTCTTTCCTGGGGAGTTGTTGAGTTGCCTCCACACGAAGTGTCGAGTTCACGATTGACTGTTGCCAGGGGTGGGACCCATCTCACAAGTAGCATACCGGATGGGACCTGCTGAGTTGCGGGAGCTTCGGAAGCGATAAAGGAACCGGGAGATAAAGGTTTTATCCGTCCTAGTACCTCACCTTGGGGTGCACCGGTCTTGTTTGCTAAGAAGGCGGATGGTTCGTTGCGACTTTGCATTGATTATCGAGGCCGAATCAAGTAACGGTAAAGAACAAGTACCCTTTGCCGCGGATTGATGACTTATTCGACCAAGTGGTGGAGCACGATGGTTCTCAAAAATCGATCCGCGTTCGGGATATCATCAATTGAGGGTCGGAGCGAAGACATCCCTAAGAGGCGTTCGGGTGCGGGTACGGCCACTATGAGTGGTAGTGATGCCTTTTGGGCTCACGAACGCACTCTTGTGTTCATGCATCTAATGAACGGTGTTTGCCCCATACCTGGATTCCTTCGTGGTGGTATTCATTGACGACATCCTTGTGTACTCCAAAACCCAAGCCGAGCATGAGGAGCACTTGGCCGTGGTCTGCGGGTACTACGAGATCATCACTTGTATGCTAAATTTAGCAAGTGTGACTTACGGATGCGAGAGGTGCATTTTCTTGGGCATGTAGTACTGCCGAAGGAGTTAGAGTGGACCCAACCAAGATTGAGTCCGTAGCATCTTGGAAGAGGCCCACAAATGTTTTTGAGATCCGGAGTTTCTTGGGTCGCGGGGTATTACCGGCGTTTTGTGGAAGGATTTTCTCGGTTGGCGGCGCCCATGACGCTCTTACACGGACGGGAGCCAAATTCGAGTGGACGGACAAGTGCCGGCAGCATTCGAGGAGTTGAAGACCTCCCGACTACTGCACCGGTGTTGAGTCTACCGCAGGAGGGAGTGCCATTCGAGGTGTATGTGATGCGTCTGCGTTGGACTGGGGTGTGTTCGATGCAGAACGCCAAGTCATAGCATATGGCTCGCGACACTGAAGTCCCATGAGCAAAACTACCCAACACACGACCTGGAGCTACAGCGATTATTTTTGCCCTGAAGTCTTGGCGACATTACCTGTTGGGAGAGAAATTTGTGGTATATACGACCACCAAAGCCTACGGATATCTTCACCCGAGAGAGACCTAAATTTGCGCCAACGGTGGGTCGAGTACTGCAAATGTTTGCTTCACGCTCTCTACACGCCCGGGAAGGGAAATTTAGTAGCCGACGCGCTAAGTAGAAAGGGAAAAGCCGAGGTTTCCATAAGAGAATGGAAAATGATGGAGCATATTACCATGGACTTCGTGACGGGACTTCCTACCACTTCGGGAGGAAGGACATGATTTGGGTCATCGTGGACCGCTTGACTAAGCGCCCATTTCTTGGCAATTCGAGACGCGACTCTATCGGCACGTTAAGCCGGTTGTATGTTGATGAGATTGTCCGCTTGCACGGAGTGCCCTTGTCTATTGTTTCGAGCCAGGGACGCGCGGTTTACATCCCGGTTTTGGGGAGGTCTGCAGGAAGCATTGGGAACCCGACTTAATTTGAGTCCGCATTCCATCCCGAGACCGATGGCCAGTCCGAGAGGACCATTCAAACACCTGGAAGATTTGTTGAGGGCTTGTGTACTTGATTTTGGAGGATCATGGGCTTCCCACCTTCCTTCGGTGGAGTTTGCCTATAATAACGAGTTACCGGTCTTCGATTGGGATGGCCCCGTTTGAGGCATTGTATGGCCGACCGTGTCGGTCTCCATTGTGTTGGGCAAGGCGGAGAGGCGCTATGTTAGGACCTCAATTGGTCCAGGAGGCTACGGCAAAGTTCAGCTGATTCGGCAACGCCTTCTTATGACTCGGAGCGGACGAGTCTTATGCGGATCGCCGACGCCGACCGTTGGAGTTTTTGGTGGAGACCACGTATTCCTTCGTGTTTCTCCACGAAGAGGGCATAAGAGATTTGGGACCGGGTCCAAGTTGTCCCCTGGTACATTGGACCGTTCGAGATTTTGAGCAGAGTTGGACCTGTTGCTTATAGGTTGGCGTTACCACCTCGTTTGAGCGAGTTCATAATGTTTTCCATGTATCCCGGTTGCGGAAATATCATCCCGGATCCCACACACGTGCTAGATTGGGGTACCCTGGATCTTGGAGAGGATGTGTCCGTTGTCGAGACACCCATTCGTATTGTCGATAAGCGCGAGAAGCAGCTGCAGGTAAGACTATTCCGTTGGTTCGGGTGTTGTGGCAACACCGGGGCTGGAGGAAGAGACCTGGGAGCGTGGACCGAGATGCGTGCTCATTATCCTGATCCGTTCGAGGACGAACAACTACGAAGGAGGGGAGGAGGGCAAGCATCAAACTTAACATAATCGGTACTTGCCCAACTAGTTATGACCATGTAGAGTGTATAAATGTGTGAAATAATTTGTGATTTGTTGTGTATTAATTTGTGCTAGAGGGTGTTGGGGCCCATGCTTTGGTTGTGATTGTTTTCTTTCATTCCACCTTTTCTTTTGAGGACGAAAAGTCTTAAGGGGAGAGGATGTAAGGACCCGTACCTTGAGTTAGTCACGGTTAGTCACGGTTTTGCCTTCGAGTAGAGTTTTTCTAGATTTTGACCTAGTGAATGGGCTAAATGAATTCACGTGCAAAAGGAAAGATGCTTAATGATGTCCTCATCTACCACGAAGTTTCAGGCCAAACGGACGTGTATGTGAGGTGCACGTGATATGGGTCCAATTCACGTGCAAGTGTGATTGTCTTCTAAATGATGCAAGGAGGCTAGGGGTGAAGTTTGAGAGCATTTGGAGTCCATTTGGAGTTGCACGTGAATTCCCAATTCACGTGCAAATTGGCGTGCACCATATTTTTGCATGGTTCCCTTGGTTTTGACATTCTAATGATCTTTCTCCAAAGGACCATGTTGAAATTGAGTATTTTGGCCTATATGGGTGCGGAAAGGTGCTAACTTGTGTGATCAAAACTACGTCGTTTTGATCCTGGGTTTACTTAATCAAAACTACGTCATTTTGATGTGGGTAGTGTCTATATAGGAGGGCTTGAGTTTGAGTTTAGGGTTCTTGTGTTCTTCCTTGCTGCAGCTGCTAGAGAGAGAGAGAGAGAGAGGATCTCCGGGCCGTTGCCGTGGTGGTTCGCGTCGTTGGAAGGTGTCTAGCGTAGAGGATAGACAAGAGCCCGGGTAGGGATTCATGTTCTCCTAACTCTCCTCTGTTTTACGATATTCACCTATATATATATATATGTAAATCCATATAGGTGTGATCTCCTATATGGATGTTGGCCTTAGTGGCATGTTTTGTTGATTCGATGTTAATTTGGCTTGAGGATTTTTCGGGTTTGTTTATGCCCACCATGTGTTTGATGAAATGTCCGTGAGGCCTGCATGCCATGTATTCAATATAATGCCCTGTGAGACCTTGTATATGAGTGTTTGATGATATACCCTTGTGACTGGTGTGTCTTGTGTTTGATTTGTATTTGATTTTTAGCCTATGAGGCTGATGTGTGTGACTTGTATCGACCATGTTGGTCCTTCCGAGATAAAGTGTAAATGCTGTCTTGAGCTTACATGTTGAGATGTAGTGTTATCTTTGTCGTTGATCTGCTTGAGGCGAGCCGAGATATGGGCCAGGCACAATAGCTGGACCCCTTTGAGATTTGGCCGGACGTGGTCCTGAGTCTCGGTGTAGCACTCACGACGGTGGGCTAAGTCTACACCCATTCCCGAGGGTGATATGGCGCCCGAGGAGGTGGTTGACCATATCGACTCGGGTGGAAAATGTTGCATTGGTGTCCATGCAACATTCGCCGAATGTGGTATGTCATGTCGCCGTGGTGGCGGGTGTCCTTGCCCTCCGGTGCGGGTTCGGGTAAAGAGTGTTTCCCGGGTGATGTTTCCCGCTTTAGCCTTAGGCACGACACGAGCACAAGCATGCACATATCATGCATGTTGTACGCGGGACGGGTCCGGGGAGCCGGATCCCTCGAGCCGTGGGTTTGCTCACCCCTCCTATAAACCGATTCTTTTGCGGGGTTTAGCAGCGGTAGGTGAAGGCCGAGGAGCTAGGCCCCTGAGGCTGAAAGTTTTATATTATTTCCTTGTTGTACTTTGGTTTTATGTGTTTGGATTTTGGTTTGGTTTTATTTATGGCTTTATAGGGGTTTTTCCCCGACTGGGTTGTAATAAACATTTAGCCTTTGAAATGAAATAAAATGAGGTGTTGTTATTCAATTTGTGTTTGTGTGCATGGTTTGGGAGCGAGCATGCCCCTTGGCATGTTAGCCGATTATGCGGGTTTGGGACAGCACCCGTGCTAGAGGTCCTTTTAAGGTGCTTGCACCAACCCCTTGTCCCTTCGGGTGCGGGCATGGGCACCACTACTCCTTTTCCAGTGGAGAAATTGGGCGTGAAGTAGTGATGTAGGGTGTTTGCTGTTGCTTGCACAGATCTATTGGTGTACGAAAATCAAAGAAACAAAAGAGGAGGGGTGTGATGTTTGGAGAGATTTGGTAGGTGGAGAAGAATTAGATGGTTTAGGAAAAATAAAAATTAGGTAAAAATATAGATGGTGTAGCATTAGAGGACTATTAGCTATAATGGTACTGTACCAAGCTAAAATTAGCTTTACCTATCCCATTATATATAGCTTGATAAGGTTGGAGATGCTTTAAGAGATCTAAAAGTCCAAATGAGTTATAGAGGGAAATAAATTGTCTTGGGGGTTTTATAATTAAACATCATTTAAATAAATCCTTTTAAGACATAATTAAGCATGTTTCACCTTTTGATCTTCATTGTTGAAACAGGTTAAGCCAAGCTCAGCTGACGTCCACGTGTTTTCCAATACTTAACGTTCTCGAAAACGTTGTCTAAGTGATAACTTACTTAAACAGCGTCCTTTAACGCATTTCGCTCTTTCGACTAGCCATAGCCTCAAGGATGTATGCTTCGTAGCTTCGCTGTTACCTCTCCAGGTACACATGCTACTACCTCCGAGTCTTCACCTTCGAATTTTCGAGTCTGAATCATCGAGCCTTAGATCTTCGAATTAATCTTCCAATTCTTCTGCTCTTCGGCTTCGAATCTAGGTTAGAATAAGTGATCAACTAACTTTCACTTTAACAGTCTTTGAGTCTTCATGTCTCCCCTTTTGAGCCAGCGATAACCTCATTTTACCTTGGCTAATCATCTATTCACATCAATGGGTCTATGTTCTTGACAACGGGTCTCCCAATCTTCGACCCTATGAGCTTCGACCCTACGGGCTTCGACTCTACAATGTTGCCACTCTACACCCAATGGGCCTTTGAGCCTGCAAGTCTTCGAGTCTCCGAGATGTTGCTCTTCACCTAATTACACCTTGGGTCTTTGAATCTTCATTCTTGTGGATCTACGAGTCGGCGACCCTGTGTTCCTTCGGTGATGCTTCGAGCTTAATGGTCTGATGATCATTGACTCTACATATCTTCGATTCATCTAATCTCGGACCTTGTGAGTCTACGAGTCTCTAGATCTTCGACTCTTTAAGTACATTGTTAGACTGCAAAAGGGAGACCCCTTTTGTCACTTATGTTGTTTGTTCTTGTTACGGAGGGATTCAGTCGCATGGTGGGGAAGGCTTCTTTAACTGGTTTTCTTCATGGTTTTTCGGTTGGTGGCCCAGGCAGAGGGTCACTTTCAGTCTCTCATTTGCTTTTTGCCGATGACACTACTGTGATGTGCGAGGCGGATTCGGGCCATCTTTTTCATTTGCAGTTTATCCTTGTTTGGTTTGAGGTTGTTTCGGGCCTGCGGATTAACCTCAGCAAATCTGTGATGGTTTAGGTTGGTAAGGTGCCTTCTATGAGGGTTCTGGATGATATCTTCGGGCGCTCGACTACTCAGCTTTCCCTTTTGTATTTGGGGCTTCCCTTGGGGGTGCCCTTTCAGACATCTGCTATTTGAGAGACGGTTTTGGAGCAGATGCAGCGGCGTTTGGATGGATGGAAGAGCCTTTACCTCTCCAAGGGGGCTTAGCTTACGTTGATTTGGAGCACCCTTTCCATCTTGCCGACCTACTACCTTTCCCTGTTTCGTCTTGCTACGCCTGTGGCTTCGCGCATGGTGCGCATCTAGAGGCATTTCTTATGGGGCTCCGCGGTTGGCATGCCCAGTATCCCTTTGGTTAGGTGGGAGGCGGTGTGTCATCCTCTTTCTTATGATGGTTTGGCTTTTCGAAATTTGAGTTGCTTTAACACTACTCTCCTGGGGAAATGGATTTGGCATTTTGGAGCACAGTGGGGGGCGCGGTGGTGGGAGGTTATTGCCTCCAAGTATGGGGTCGCGAGTGGGGGATGGATCTCTTTGATGCCTCATGGTCCCCATGGAACAGGGTTGTGGAAATTCATCCGATAAGGGTGGGAGTCCTTCTCTCTATTTGTGGTGTTCGAGTTGGGGGATGGGACTATGATCCGTTTCTGGCCTTATGTGTGGTGTGGTGAGTCCCCACTTAAGCTTGTGTATTCCAAGCTATTTCATCTTGCACACTATCCTGAGGTTTTTGTGGCGGACGTTCATTGGCGTAGGGGTACACATATGTAGTGGGAGGTATTGTTTTTGCGTGCTGTACAAGATTAGGAGTTGGATGTTTTTTCATCCTTCTTTGATACCTTGTACTTGGTTCCTTCAACGTGTCTTGTCACGGATAGGATGTGTTGGCGCACCTCTCAGGCGTGTGGGTTTCTGGTCTGGAGCTTTTACTCCATGCTTTTGCTTGCCCGGACTGAGCGCTTTCCTTGGTGGAGCATTTGGAAGGCGCAGGTGCCCTCTAGGCTGGCCTTATTTGCTTGGACTGCCATCTTGGGGATGATTTTGATTGCGGATCATTTGCGACGATGGGGCTTTGTTCTGGTTAGTCGGTGTTACATGTGCAAATCTTCGCCAGAGCATGTGAATCATCTTTTTCTTCATTGTCGTTTTGCCAGGGGTTTGTGGGATATGGTTCTGGGTCTTTTTGGCATCTTGTGGGTGATGCTTTCATCTCTTCGCGTGTTGTTTATTGGTTACCTGGGCGGTGTGGGGCGGCATTCAGTGGTGTGGCAGGCCGTCCCTCATTGCATTCTTTGGAATATTTGGCGGGAGTGGAATACGCCAGTTTTTGAGGATCGGGAGAGGCCCACTGTCGAGCTCTATTGTACTTTTTTGTGCTTTGGGTGATTGGTTGTATACTTCAGGCAAGTTGTGTTTTTCTTCCATCTGGGATATTGTGGATGGCTGCTCTTTATAATTGGGCTGTTGTCTTCGTTTTTGTATTCTTGCATCTCATGCACTTCTTGTGTGCGTTTTAATTCTCGTAAATAAATAAATTCTTTTACTTATAAAAAAAAGTACATGGTTAGACTCCCTCTACGAGCTCACTCTAAGAGATCACTCTATATAGTTATCCAACCTAGTATTGATGTTCGGCTCTGCGTCCTCCCGCTTTCACATTCTATTGACAACAATGATAACCAAAGTACCTTAGGAATAACAAAGCTTTATCTGCTTTCCTTTTTGTTGTAATTTTCATTTAATAATAAAACAAAATACTTCCACTATATCTGATTGTGTTTCATATTGATTTCATTTTTCAATCAGTACTTGTGTCGTGCCAAGCGGATGAAGATTTTTTCAAAGAGCCTATTCACCCCCCCCCCCCCCCGGACCAACGAGAGTGATCTAATCTAGGATCATTGTAAAGAGTATATGAATAGTAGCACCACTATGTATTTGTACATATTGAACAAGACCATGATAGGATAAATTCTTTAACTAATCTCTGTTGCATCATATGAAGAATTTTATATTCTATCACTGGATAACTAATTTATGTATTGATCTTAATCCAAACTGTTTGATTAATTCATGTCTATAATTTATGTCTTTTGACTCATTAACGAGTGAGAGGCTTAGTGCTTTAAATACCTCTATATCTTGGAGATATAATATTATAGATAGTGAGAACATCAAGTTAGGTACGTGGAATCCATTGTTTCATTATACAAAGAGTAATGATATTCTCATGCTATTTAATTTGGGACTCTTGGGTGAATAAAGCGCTTATAACTATATTGAATATAGTTTGTTATAAATCCTAATTTATGATTGAATCATGTATAAGTCACCCATTGGAGAATTAGTGGTAACATGGATAAAGATATAATTAAAGAGGTTTAACATAATATATTGATACTTGTCTCTAATTATGAATATCATAGTGGAGGATCATAACATATGGCAATCAGTTATATCGATCGACAAATCCTTTGTTGTGGATTCTTATAATTATATTTGTTTAATCTTAGAGTGTAGTTTTAGTCCTTGATCATGGCTCAGACCAAAACTAAAAAATAATGATTTAATTGACTAATGAGATTAATTATTTAAATATTATATATTAGAGGTTCGATTAAGTAGGTTTATATGGTTCCTTTTTCTAGTACCGTTTATTCTTGTATTGAGTACCAGATCATTATGAGATAATTATCTGGCTGTATTTAAGATATAATTATTTAACGTGTGTTGATATATATTTAAGAGTTACATATATATTGCATGATTATTTATTTAACTTAATTAAATAAATGATAATAAATATTTTTATCCATTTAATATGATTAAATGAATAATTATGTTATTTATTTATTTGATAAATAAATAATATTGAATATTTATTTAATTAGTTTTGATAAGCAATAATCATATTATTTAAAGAGTTTAAGTAGTTATGAATATTGCATGCTATTATTATTTAAATAAAGGAGTGTATGTGTAATAGCACAGGGGTAACCCTAGGTCTCTAAATAGATGCATAGCCTCCTAGGTTAAATGTGCACTTGTGAAATCGTTGACAGTCAAGAGAGGGAGAGGTAGGTGATGACCAACCCTAGCAGAGGTAGTGTTCCTGTTCCTAGATCCAAGAGTGTCACAGGCCTGTACTCCTTGAGAAAGTAAATAGCAGAGAAGGCTAATTGGTGATTAGA
Organism: Taxillus chinensis; assembly: GCA_023512835.1. Lineage (NCBI taxonomy): Eukaryota > Viridiplantae > Streptophyta > Magnoliopsida > Santalales > Loranthaceae > Taxillus > Taxillus chinensis. The sequence goes on along the minus strand of CM042088.1, from coordinate 2,501,672 downwards.
TCCAGGAGACTACGAGGGCGATGAAAGGCTGATAGTATGTGACCCCTACAAATAATTGTGTAGGTCCTAAAGTGTGTCTAGAGGAGGGGTGAATAGACTCTTTTCACGGAAGCTTGTGACTGCTAGCTGGTGTAAGTCAACAAGTGATAACTATGCTATGATATTAATGGAGAAGATGACAATAAGGTGTATGAGTGTTGATGGACTATCTAACAGATCTAAGATGAGAGTAAATGCTCTAGATATGACAGATCTTAGATTTAAAATGAATATTCCTACGGATGTCAATATGGAAATATCGATACCGTTTGGAATGTTCTAAGATAAATGTTGATTGTGAATGAACAACGTAAAGAGTATACTTGATGATTGTGATGGATCTTTTTGAACAAGAAGTGTATGATTAATCATTACAAGATTATTTTTGTTCTTAGTTCATCACGGCACACATCACTTAGAAGAATTCTCACGGTGTTTCTCTCTCTAGCATTGGAACTCTCAAGTTGATTCTCATAAGTCGTTTCTTTAATGAATATTAGAATACTATATCTTGTGTTTTATGTTCTTCACTTTCATGAGAGTTTGACATATATTACTATTAATGCATGTGAGAGATATTAGTTTAAGGTTATAGTGCATGTGCGCCGAGCTGTCCATCCGACAATCTGACTTCCCACCACTCGATTTACGAAAGTATAGAAGATGGATTGATTTACTCTGATTCTGCAGATCTTGTTGCCCATATTGCATGTGCATGGTCATACTGGTGCAATCAATCTTTGCCGTCCATCTACTAATGGTAGTTGGTAGTCATTAATGCGACAATAAATGCATGTGACTATTCAAGACGGCGCAAACAAACTACACAAACTCTAGCTGATGATATTGCTAAGTATGGATGCTATGTTATGAGTTTGCCTCGAAGGTGACTACCTCGAATGTATGGTGGCTCGAAGATTTGGCCTAAAAATTTGGGTTGAGCCTATGTTGATAGACAATGATGTTTCTGGAAGATAGCGTTAGATTCTACAAGTCTTCGACTCTGGTTATCTTCAAGTCTTCGTACGTAGCATATTTCAGGTTATGAAGAGTTCAACCTATGATATGGTCTTCGACTCTGCGAGTTTGTGACTATGCGAGTTTGCGACTCTACGAGTCTGCAACTTTGCGAGTCTATGACTCTTTGCTTTGACACTTGGTGGTTTCTTGAAGTGTACTTAACCATTACTAGCTACGAGTCTTCGACTCTATTGCTTTGAGTTTCCATGGATGGCAGATTACAAGTTGGCCTAAGTCATGTGGTTCACTCTTTGTTAAGTGAGTCTTCGACTCTTTGAGTCTACGATCCTATGCTATGACTCTTCGAGTGACACTAGAGAAGAGTGTCCTTAGCCTATGCTTGTTGTCTTAGCTGTGAGTCTTCGACTCTATTTCTTCGAGTCGCTCAGTTTGCTTCGGATGGCTAAGAACATATGGTGAATCTTCGACTCTGTGAGTCTCTGACTCTTCGTGTTTAATGCTCAACCTATTGTTGTTGTTGTCATTACAAACAGAGTCTCCATTTCTCCGAGTCTTCGACTCTACAGCTCCGACTTGTAAGCTTCGACTCTTGCTTATCAAGTCTACGAGTTTTGGTCTTATTTATGGGCTAACAATTTCTTCTGATTAACTGTCTTCAACTCTTTGACTCTCCGAGTTTATGACCCTTAGAACTTTCATGTCGCAGTTACAAATTCCTTTGTCAGTCATGTAGCTCAATGGCCTGGACTCTCCGACATTCAACCTTCGAGTCTACGAGTCTCCGAATGTTTGGTAGCTAACAGCTTCTACATGTGACTTCAACTCTTTAACCCTTCGAGTCTCTGAGTCTACATGTCATATTATGTTCTGTCAATTATTGTTAGGACATCTTTGGGGATTGCTCAGTTTTATATTCTTTGGGTCTTCGAGGCGTTTATTATTTTATCACTTTCTAGCTACGACTCTTCGAGTCTATGAGTCATTTGCCCTTAAGCCCAATGATAGTTTTCTCTTCTTCGAACTTTGACTCTTCGACCCTTGTACCATCGGATTTTCGAGTCTCCAGACTTAAAGAATTTCTTGTTAGCTTCACCAAATCATATGCTTCCCAGCAAATTGTACTTGATATGTAGTGATTATTGGGTTGCTTGGATGAGAGCATAGCTTGTTGTGCACATATGAATAATCCTTAGGATGGATTTCATTATGTATGGATGATATCTCCAGGCTAGGGATATAGTCAATATGTTCACTTCCAAGTGGATATCATGTTTGGTGGTTATTATGGATTTTTGTGTGGCTAGCAATGTCTTTTGGGACTCGTGGAGATCCCCTATAGTATTCATGTATTCATCGAATAGTTTATTATTGGGTATTGTTGGTAGATGTATTGGTATTGGAGAAGTAAAATTATCTATTAGTTGCACAAAAAATGCATTAGTTGTGTATAGTTGTTACTTGTTGGGTTGGTAGTACTTCTCCTTGGTTATGGTGTCTTGTTGCTATATCATATGGTTGTATAGACCACATTATTCATGGTTACAATGTTATTGACATTATAAACTGCTTGTTGGGTATGCAGTTCATGGGTAGTGGTTGAATTTGTTCCAATCTTGTTCTAGTATGTGCTGGTTGTCTTGCCAAAAAAAAATATTAGTGTGTTGATATTGTGGGAAACGCCTAGGCTTGTGTGAGCTATGAAGTTTTGTTGGAAGATTTAGGTATTATGAGTGCGTATAGAGGGTTCGCCAAGAGTGGTTGTTCTTCTGCTGAGTCTCTCTCTAAAGAAAGTTTGTCTTGGGTGGCAGGTTATATGTGAGTAGACTTTTTTTTGTTCTTATGCTTTCCTTAAGGCTAGTATGATGTATCATGAAAGGTGATGGATTGTGGTTCTCAAAAGCCAGTATAGAATGCAAGAAGTTGAGTGATTCGTAAGCAAGCATCAGCTGTGGTCATGATTAAGTAGATAAAATGATTGTTTTATCTCTTTGGGTGGAAATTTTGTGGTAAGGCTATGCTGGAAGAGCATATAATAGATAATGCTTTTCAATGGGTTATAATTGTTGATAGAGTTGGTAAGTATAGTATGCAGTATTTTCTATGATATGCACTAAGAATGAGAGCTAATGATAATTCCATGTGACTATCGTGACTTTCATGATGATGAACCTTGGTAGTATAGATGTTCTAAGTTTTGGTGTTGCTATCCTTGCGTGGTATGGATAGATTAAAGCGACATTTTTAAGTGATGTAAATCGCAAGGTCCTCAGGAACAAGGTTTTATTCTACTACATTGAACTGGATGTTTATATTTTAAACCATTGGTTTGCAATTGTGAGGACCCGTGTCCTAGTCTTGAGAAATTGTAGTTGTGAGGTGCTTCGTTGTAACGAACCATTTTTGGGGATTGGAGGAGTTAGTCATTCGTGTGTTTGGGCAAGGACTCTTGACCAGACGATTAACGGGAGTCCGAGGGCGCAGTGCCTTGGTGGGGGTCTCACTGGTCGATGAGCTTTGGTCGATGTGGAATAGTGGTCGCTGTGGTCGACCTGGTGTGGCGAGTGGTCGATGCCAAACAAGAGGAGTTTCCAAAGGGTTTGGTCGATGTGAAATGATTTTTGACATGGGTCGATGTGCGGTCGACGTGGTAGAGGTCGACCTAGAGCAATTTCTTGAGAGCTTTTCCATGTGTATTGGTCGACGTGAGGAATGGATGTGAAGACTGATTGACGTGGGTGTCTGGTCGACGCAAGAAGGCATGGTCGATGTGGTCGATCTTGTGGAGTTTGTGGTTGACGTCACCTCTGCGACAGCGTATTTTTAATATTCGGCGATTTTAGGGTTGGATTTTTCGGACGCCTCCGCAGAGAGAGAGAGAGAGAGAGAGAGAGAGAGAGAGAGAGACCATTGTTGGTGTGTTCATTGCCGCTGCGTTCTTGGAAGAAGGAGGCACCTATCGGAGTGGAGCAAGAAAAGCAGAAGATCCTTCCGATCAGAACCCTAACGCATTTGGATTTGAGGTAGGTGGTTCTATCTCCTGGAATCCGTTTCAATGATTGTAACTATTCAATATGACGGTTGTTGCGTTATTGTATTGTGATGTGTGGTTTTGAGATATGCATGTGTATATATGTATGTATGTATGAATATAGGTTCTGAGTTGAGAAATATGAAATAAAGATGTTGTAGAGCTATATTGAGGTGTGTTGTGAAATTCAGTGCATGCATGAGAATTGTTGTTCCTTAATAGAGATGTTCCATGAGATATTTGTATGTTTTTCTTTTGTGCTTGGTTATGAGATATTGAGGTCCCAATGAGGGGACAGTCCATGGGATGGACATGAGATGTTTAGAATCCATTGAGGGAACCACCTATGAATCCTTGTATGTTATCTATTATTATTTCTTTTTCACTACACTGCACATAGCTGCACTGAGCATTTTATGGAGGAGATGTTGGGTTGGTCTAGGGAGGCATAACTCATACTGAGCTATGGTTTGCTCACCCACCTTTGATGTCTTTCTCTGCAGGACCTAGTAGGTGTTAGGAGGACTACACTGCAGTGGAAGCATGTGTGTGTAGATTTACTGTTTTATTTGAGATATTATAACTGTTGAGGCTTGAGCTCATGTATTTGCTTGACATTGATGTATCTATTTGGGACACTGTTCTTGGGCAGGTGACCCAATTGGCTAATATTTAATCCGCTTATATGTTATAGATTAGTCTTCTTGTGTGGTTTGTGCAACTGGCATCTTTTGGGTTATGGCAGGTTTGGGGAAGCACCCTAGTGGGAGCCCTACATAGGTGACAATCGTCCCACAACCTCTTGTCCTCCTAGGTGCGAGACATGGGGCATCACTAACCAGTTTCCAGTTTTAGGCAAATCCCCGAGATGTGACGGATTGGTATCGAACCTTCTAGTCCTAAGGTAGTTGGAGAAAAGGTAATTCATCCTTAAGGCCCTTTGGGAGCATGAACGGTCTCCCTGGTCCATGAGACGCTTGTGTTTTCTTAGGGTGTACCAAGGGGCTGCCGAACCATGGAGTAGGACTTGAATGTGCACCCATCACGTGGAACATCTTCTCTATGAGGTGATTGGATGTTGTGTCCTTTGATGCCCTTATGTATATGTGTTGTCTGTCATGATGCCTTTGAGATGCTGCATGAATATGTCTTCTCAGGTCTATTTTTGTTATGAATGTGCATTGAGATATGTCCTGAGAACAAGTAATGGGCTCCTATATATGTACATATTTGGAGTTGAGAACTCATGTGATTACCCTTGTGTTTATTTTCTCCTAGGAGTTGAGAATTTATGCAAGGAACTTGCTTATTTCCTTGCATAGAATTCTCATGCCTACCCAGAGAAAATAAACCCAGAGTGGTAATCGAGATGAGTTCTCAACTCCACACATGTCATAGGGATATGACCCCATTACTTGTTTTGGCATATCTCAATGCACATTCATAGCAATGCGAGACCTCATAAGCATGAGACATCAGCATCTCAAAGAGCATCATCGGGGACACGAGACACAGATGGCCACACATCAGGGCACACATCCTCCACCACCTCAGGGAGAAGATGTTCCAACGTGATGCATGGGCACATTCAAGGCCTACTCAGGGGTTGATCAGCCCCTTGGTACACTAAGAAAAACACAAGAGTCTCAAGGGAGGTGGAGACCCGTTCATGCTGCCAAAGGGCCTTAAGGATGACATTGTCTTCTTTTCTCCTTATCTCAACAGCAAGAGAAGGTTCGACTAACAATCTCGGATCCTAACACGGGGAGACCTAGTAAAGTGATGGTGCCCATGTCGTCGCACCTAGGAGGACAAGGGGTTGTGGGACGGTCACCTATTAGGGCTCCTATGATGAGTTCTTCCAAACTGCCATAACCTCAAATACAGTGCCTTTCACAAACCACACAAGAAGACTAATCTATAACATATAAGCAAGTTCGTTTAAATATGAGCCAATTTGCTCACAAGCCCAAAGACAGAGGACCCAAAGGCCCACAAATTCATCAATGGTCTTAGAAATACTTGAGCTCAAGCATGGAGTTACAATATCTCAAATAAAATAGTAAATCTACACACACATGCTTCCACTGCGGTGTAGTCCTCCTAACACCTACTAAGTCCTGCAGAGAAAGACATCAAAGGTGGGTGAGCAAACCATAGCTCAGTATGGGTTATGCCTCCCTGGACCAACCCAACATCTCCTCCATAAAATGCTCAGTGCAGCTATGTGCAGTGTAGTGAAAAAGAAATAATAATAGATAACATACAAGGATTCATAGGTGGTTCCCTCAATGGATTCTAAACATCTCATGTCCATCCCATGGACTGTCCCCTCATTGGGACCTCAATATCTCCTGTCCATCCCATGGAATGTCCCCTCATTGGGACCTCAATATCTCATAACCAAGCACAAAATAAAAACATACAAATATCTTGTGGAACATCTCTATTAAGGAACAACAATTCTTATGCATGCACCCAAGTTCACAACACACCTCAATATAGCTCCACAACATCTTTATTTCATATTTCTCAACATATAACCTATATTCATACATACATACATATATACACATGCATATCTGAAAACCACACATCACAATACAATAACTCAACAACCGTCATATTGAATAGTTACAACCATTGAAATGGATTCTAGGAGATAGAACCACCTACATCAAATCCAAATGGGTTAGGGTTCTGATTTGAAGGATCTTCTGCTCTTCTTGCTCCACTCCGATAGGTTCTTCCTTCTTCCAAGAACGCAGCGGCAACGGACACACCAACAATGGTCTCTCTCTCTCTCTCTCTCTGCGGCGGCATCCGAAAAACCCAACTCTAAAATAGCCGAATATTAAAAATGCGTTGTCGTAGAGGCGACGTCGACCACAAACTCCGCGAGATCGACCACATCGACCACGCCTTCTCGCGCCGACCAAACACCCACGTCGATCAGTCTTCACATCACACAAGGTTGACCTACACACACATCGACCCAGGTCGATCACTTCTCATGCTGACCAATGCACATGGAAAAGTTCTCGAGAAATTGCTCTAGGTCGACCTCGACCACGTCGACTTGACATCGACCCACGTCAAAAATCATCTCACATCGACCAAACCCTATAGAAACTCCTCTTGTTCGGCATCGACCACTCGCCACGCCAGGTCGACCACGTTGACCACTATTCTACATCGACCAGGGCTAATCGACCAGCGAGACCCTCACTGAGGCGCTGCGCCCTCAGACTCTAGCTAACCATCTAGTCAAGAGTCCTTGCCCAAATGCACGAGTGACTAACTCCTCCAATTCCCAAACATGGTTCGTTACAACAAAGCACCTCACAACCACAATTTCTCAAGACTAGGACACGGGTCCTCACAAGTTATATGTTATGGATTAGTTTTCTTGTATGATTTGTGCATGGCATGTGTGAGGTTGTGGCAAGTTTAGGGCAGCACCCTAGTGGGAGCCCTGACAGGTGACCATTCACCAACCCCGTGTCCTCATGGGTGTGAGGCATGGGGCATCACTAACCGGTTTCCCAGTGTTGGGAAATCCGGGACATGACAGATGGTATCAGAGCAGTTGAGACCTAGGGTAGTGTGAGGGTAATTCATCCTTAAGGAGCATGAAGGGAGTCGCCTGATCAATAAGACTCTTGTGTTTTCCTAGGGTGTACCGAGGGGATGATGAACCACGGAGTAGGACTTGAGTGTGCATACCTGCATTGTGTTAGGCACTAGCCTACGACGTGATTTGATGTTGTGTGCTTTGACGTCCTTATACATATGTGTTTTGTGTGATGATGCCTTTGAGATGCTTCATGAATATGCCTATGAGGTCTATTTGTGTTATGAATGTGCATTGAGATATGTGCTGAGAACGAGTAATGGGTGATGTATATGAGATGTGTGGAGTTGAGAACTCATGCGATTGAGTTGTGTTTATTTTCTTGCGTAGAGTTGAGAATTTATAAGACTTGCTTATTTCCTTGCATAGAATCATGCCTCCGAGGAGAGCACTGCATGAGAGTGGCGCTGCTATCGATGCAGTGTCAATCCAAATTGGACAAGCTAGGGGAGTTGACCCCATGACACAAGTGCCGACTCAGCTTCAGATCCTGAGCGATGTGATGCACGAGATGAGAGACAGCATCCGTTAGGAGCTTCAGGAGGAGATGAGAGCAGAGATGGCCGCATAGCGGGGGACACCTCCTCTACCACCTCAGGGAGAAGATGTTCCACGTGATGGGGAAATTTAGCAGGCTTCGGAGGATTGGGCAGCGAAGTTCAGGAAAGAGAAACCTATGCGGTTCAAGGGAGGTGGGGACCCTGTTGCAATGGAGCAGTGTTTGCGGCATGTGGAGCATGTGTTTTCTTTTTCTCTTCCATGAGAGGAAGAGAAGGTTCGATTGGCAATCCGGTAGTTGGAGGGAGAGGCCTTAGAGTGGCGGTTGAGCTTGGCGGGTTGCCGTAAGGTAGGGAACATGTTGTGGGATGATTTCCTACAGGTGTTCTATGATGAGTTCTTTCCGGAGTCAATTGGGTGGCACAAGAGGAGTGAGTTTGACACCCTGATGCAGAGAGGGCAATCAGTGGCTGAGTATGAGCGGGAGTTCTAGAATCTGAGCCGATTTGCTCCAGAGTCAGTCTCGAGGGAGGATCTAAAGGCCCACAAATTCACAATGGGTCTTAAACTTGCCTTGAGGCAAAGGATGGAGGTACTCAAGCTGAGGACATATGCAGAAGCGGTGGACGCCGCGAGGATTTTGGAGAGTAGTCTGGATGAGGGAAGGCAAGAGCAAGGACACCCAGAGTGGTCAGGTGGGCAGAAAAGGCCCAGGGTGGAGTCCAGGGGCAGCGGCCATGTGCAAAGCAAGGGCCAAGTAGCAAGGTCCTCGAGTAGACCCCGTTTTGCTGGGGGTCAGGGGAGCAGCTTTCAGAGCTTTCTTAGTGGGTGTAGCTGTTGTGGTGAAGATGGACACTAAAAAAGAGACTTCCGTAAGAGCCACATGTCTTGTTTTAAATGTGGTCAGGTAGGCCACATTAGTAAAGTGTGTTTTAACAAGGGAAAAGGGCAAGTGTCCAATGGGCTAGCTTAGAGTGGGAAGAGCAAAGCTCAGTTTAGAACGCTAGTGAGACCACCCCATATGGGGCGGCGAGCCAAGCAGGGTCAAACCAAACTCGACCGGTGGGAAGGCAGGAGGGGCAACCGCAGGGCAGTGCAGGGAGGCAGTTCGGTGGGAACCAGGGGTGCGTTGGAGGTTAGACATCCTAGGCTAGAGGAGGTCAAGCAGGGTATTGGCCCTCACTTCGGCAGGTCCAGAGGAAGAGTTGCCAGCAACACCACCAGAGGAGCAGGGAGTAGGACCATCAATTGTTCAGAGTACGATTCTTATCTTGAGCACTATGATATCTGTTCTTTTTGATACTGGCACATCATATTCTTTGATTGCTGAGTCTTTAGTAGAGAGCCTTGGGTTAGAATGTGTTGAGACTGATAGACCTCTACTTGTAGGGTCACCTATGGGTGTCACCACATGGTTAAGGAGGAAGTGTTGTGGGTGTGAGCTGACCATTGGTAGTGTAGTTCTTGTGTTCGACCTTTATGTGATGTCCATGGATACCTTTGACATTATTCTTGGGATGAACTGGTTAATAGCCTTCCAGGCGAGGATTGACTGTTATAAGAGGAGGGTAATGTTTATTACACCCTCGAGAGAGGTGGGTTCCTTGCATAGGGATTGGGGTGATGAGGCCGGTAGAGCAGGTCCAGCACAAGAGTTGTGGGTTGTCATCACCCACCATTTGGCATCACTGGGGTTTGGGGAGGAGCAGAGTTCGGGTAAGAGGGTATGGCCAGCTATAGTGGATCAGTTCCAAGATGTCTTTCCTGAGGATGTGGTGGAGTTACCTCCGAAGCGGAGCGTGGAGTTCACCATAGATTTGCTACTGGGAGTGGGACCCATGTCATAGGTGGCTTATCATATGGGCCTAGCAGAGCTGCAAGAGCTCCAAATGCAGTTGGTGGAGCCTGGAGAGAGAGGTTTTATTAAACCGAGTACCTCACCGTGTGATGCTCTAGTGTTGTTTGCAAAGAAGGCGGATGGTTCCTTACGTTTGTGCATTGATTATAGGAAGCTGAATCAGGTGACCGTGAAGAACAAGTATCGTCTGCCCCGTATAGATGACGTGTTTGATCAACTAAGTGGAGTACGGTGGTTCTCCAAGGTGGATTTGAGGTCTGGCTATCATCAGTTAAGAGTAAGAAATGACGATGTACCCAAGACAACCTTCAGGTGTAGGTATGGGCACTATGAGTGGTTGGTGATGCCATTTGGGCTCACTAATGCACCAACAGTGTTCATGCATTTGATAAATCAGGTATTTGCCCCTTACCTTGATTCATTTGTGGTTGTGTTCGTGAATGACATTCTTGTTTATTCACGTTCTCGAGAGGAGCATGAGGAGCACTTAGTTGTGGTATTGTAGGTTTTGAGGGAGCATCATTTGTTTGCCAAGTTCTCAAAGTGTAGTTTCTGGATGCAGGAAGTTCACTTTCTTGGCCATGTGGTGTCAGCATAGGGGATTACAGTAGATCCAAGTACGGTGGAGGCAGTGTCAACCTGGAGGAGGCCAACCAATGTTTTTGAGATTCGGAGCTTTTTCGGGTTGGCAGGCTATTACGGGTGTTTTGTGGAGGGATTTTCTTGCCTAGCAGCCCCTACCTGTTGGGAGAGGTTTATGGTGTATTCTGATCACAAGAGTCTTCGGTATGTGTTTACTCAGAGGGATCAGAATCTGCGGCAGAGGAGATGGATGGAGCACCTTCAGAAGTTTGATTTCACCTTGACTTATACACCTGGAAAGGGGAATCTAGTGGCTAATGCCTTGAGTAGGAAAGGTCAAACTAAGGTTGCCTTGAGAGAGTGGAGGATGATGGAGCAGGTGGCTTCATTATAGCTATCTGATTGTGCTAATAGAGCTTTTTGAGTCCCATTATGGCTATGCGTGAGCTGTATCTTCATGTCCAGGAAGGACAATAGGGAGATGAGCAGTATAGCAAGCTTTGTGCTAGAATTGAGGCCAAAGAGCTCGCGGAGGAGTGGACATTGGGAGAGAAGCGTGAGTTGAGGTTTCGAGGGAGGTTGTATGTGATTTCTTCCCTTCGGGGGGAAGTGATGAGGGCATTTCATGATTCGAGGTTAGCAATACATCCGGGTGGCACCAAGATGTACCATTCCCTTCAATAACATTTTTGGTGGCCGGGGATAAAGAGGAGTGTGGCAGAGTTTGTCTGACGTTGCCTTACTTGTCAGCAAGTGAAGGCTGAGCACCAGCAGCTAGCAAAGATGTTGTACCCATTGTCAGTGGCACAATGGAAGTGGGACCATATCACAATGGATTTTGTGACTGGACTTCCACCCACTTCGGGAGGAAAGAATATGATTTGGGTCATTGTGGACCGTTTGACTAAGTTGGCACATTTCTTTGTAACCAAAGGGAAAGGGAGCATGAGTAGCCTTAGTTAGCTTTATATTGATGAGATCGTGCAGTTGCATGGTTTGCCCGTGTCTGTTGTATCAGATCGAGATGCTTGTTTTACTTCACAATTTTGGAAGGGTTTGCAGGAGGCTTTGGGTAATGAGTTGAGTTTGAGTACAACCTTTCATCTAAAGATTGATGGGCAATCAAAGAGGACTATCCAAACCTTGGAGGACATGCTTAGAGCTTGTGTGATGGATTTTGGGGGTTCGTGGGCCACCCACCTTCCATTGGTGGAGTTCGCTTACAACAACAGTTATCAAGCCTCTATTGGGATGGCTCCGTATAAGGCGTTGTATGGTAGACCTTGCAGGTCACCCCTGTGTTGGGCTGAGGCCGGTGAGATAGATTTGTTGGGGTGGCAATTAGTGCAGGATGCCACAGAGAAAGTTCAAGTGATTCAACAACGTTTGTTAACAGCCCAGAGTAGGCAGAAATCTTATGCTGATAGGAGGAGGAGACCATTGGAGTTTGTTGTGGGGGATCACGTGTTTCTTCACGTTTCCCCAAGGAGAGGACATCGACGGTTTGGAAAATGTTACAAGCTATCTCCACAGTACATTGGACCTTTTGAGATCCTAAAGCGAGTTGGTCTCGTGGCATATCGATTAGCACTCCCTCGACGTTTGAGTCGAGTGCATGATGTGTTTCATGTGTCCCAATTGAGGAAATATCATCCTGACCCAGCACATGTGATAACTTAGGGAGATTTGGATATCGTGGATAATATTACTATGGTAGAGACTCGTATTCGGATTTTGGATAGGCGGGAGAAGATCCTTCGTGGGAAGACTATTCCCTTAGTTCGTGTCTTGTGAGCACATCGAGGCGTTGAGGAGGAAATTTGGGAACGAGAGTCTATGATGCGCGATCAGTTTCCAGTTGTTTGAGGGCGAACAGTCTTAAAGGAGGGGAATAGGCTGGTATGTTTTATCTTTCATTTGCATTGGTTGTTTGTTTTCATATGTGTTGTTTGTTTGTGTTCATTCTCTTTTATGTTATGTATTTTGCATAGTTGTGCTGAGTATGTGGAATAAATGTCTTCTAAATGTGTACCTTATGCATGTGGTTTTGCGTGTGCTGGAGGTGGTGCCTTGGGTTGTGGTAAATGTGTATAGAGGAGTTCTCATGTGTTGGTATCGTGGCATGTTGGTGTAGAGGAGTATGAGATGTGGTTCATTGGCCTAGTATATGTGTTGTGCATATTCAATGTTCTTCCATGAGTTGTGATGTGAATGTTATTTGTTTTGTGTTAGTTGTTGTGGTTGATTTATGGGAGACCCGGGATAGCCTTTTTGAGGGTGAAAAGCTTTTAAGGGAGGAAGCATGTGAGGACCCATGTCCTAGTCCTGAGAAATTGTGGTTGTGAGGTGCTTTGTTGTAACGAACCATGTTTGGGGATTGGAAGAGGAGTTAGTCATTCGTGGGTTTGGGCAAGGACTCTTGACCAAACGGTTAGCGGGAGTCCGAGGGCGCGGTGCCTCGGCAGGGGTCTCGCTGGTCGATGAGCCCTGGTCGATGTGGAATAGTAGTCGACATGGTCGACCTAGCGTGGCGAGAGGTCGATGCCGAACAAAAGGAGTTTCCAGAGAGCTTGGTCGATGTGAGATAATTTTCGATGTGGGTCGACACGTGGTTGACGTGGTCGTGGTTGACCAAAAGCAATTTCCCGAGAGCTTTTCCATGTGTGTTGGTCGGCACGAGAAATGGTCGACCCAACTGTAGATCAACCTTATGCGATGTGAAGTTTGGTTGATGTGGGGTCTGGTCGACACGAGAAAAGGGCAGTCAATGTGGTCGATCCCACCTATTTTTGGTCGACGTTGCCTCTGCGACAGCGCATTTTTAATATTCGGAGATTTTAGGGTTGAGTTTTTCTGACGCTGCCGTAGAGAGACAGAGAGAGACCATTGTTGGTGCGTTCGTTGCTGCTGCGTTCTTGGAAGAAGGAAGCACCTATCGGAGTAGAGCAAAGAGTAAGGAAGATCCTTCCAGTCGAAACCCTAAAGCGTTTGGATTTGAGGTAGGCGGTTCTATCTCCTAAAATCCGTTTCAATGGTTGTAACTATTCAATATAATGGTTGTTGAGAGATTGTATTGTGATATGTGGTTTTGAGATATGCATGTGTATATATGTATGTATGAATATATGTTCTTTGTTGAGAAATATGAAATAAAGATGTTGTGGAGCTATATTGAGGTGTATTGTGAACTTGGGTGCATGCATGAGAATTGTTGTTCCTTAATAGAGATATTCCACGAGATATTTGTATGTTTTTCTTTTGTGCTTGGTTATGAGATATTGAGGTCCCAATGAGAGGATAGTCCATGGGATGGACAGGAGATATTGAGGTCCCAATGAGGGGACAGTCCATGGGATGGACAGGAGATATTGAGGTCCCAATGAGGGGACAGTCCATGGGATGGACAGGAGATATTGAGGCCCCAATGAGGGGACAGTCCATGGGATGGACAGGAGATATTGAGGTCCCAATGAGGGGACAGTCCATGGGATGGACATGAGATATTGAGGTCCCAGTGAGGGAACAGTCCTGGGGTGGACATGAGATGTTTAGGTTCCATTGAGGGAACCACCTGTGAATCCTTGTATGTTATCTATTATTATTTCTTTTTCACTACACTGCACATATCTGCACTGCGCATTTTATGGAGGAGACGTTTGGTTGGTCCAGGGAGGCATAACCCCTACTGAGCTATGGTTTGCTCACCCACCTTTGATGTCTTTCTCTGCAGGACCTAGTAGGCGTTAGGAGGACTACACCGCAGTGGAAGCATGTGTGTGTAGGTTTACTGTTTTATTTGAGACATTGTAACTGTTGAGGCTTGAGCTCATGTATTTGCTTGACATTGATGTATCTATTTGAGACACTGTGTTTTTGGGCTGGTGACCCACTTTAATATGTAATACAGTTATATGTTATGGATTAGTTTTCTTGTGTGATTTGTGCATGGCATGTGTGACGTTTTGGCAGGTTTGGGGTAACACCCTAGTGGGAGCCCTGATTGGTCATCAACCCCTTGTCCTCCTGGGTGTGAGGCATGGGGCATCAATAACCGGTTTCCTGGTGTTGGGAAATCCGGGACATAACAGCAATGCTTTCATAAGGTTTTTGCTGTGTCTTTACCCATTGATTATGATGTTTGCTTTATCCCTAGACAATTGTCTTTGTATACAAAATATACGGTAACGCCCCAAACTGGACTTCCGGACCGGGTGCGTTAGATAAATAAAATATTACAATTATATGAATAGTAATCTATTACTCAACATAAATTCGATGGTTTATTTATTACATCAAGACTCATCACAAGATCTTTAAGGTTTAGCGTTTAGAGACTAGGTGTTGATAACCCATTATAGTTTTACATGACATAAATACTACATGCATAATCTTCATATGATTTTATTCCAAGCACCTGGACACCATTATCCTAGCATCCTTGCTTTCTCCTAGTTCCCCGGGGTTTGAAACAAAACATGAAAGGAAATGAGCTCAAATAGCCCAGAAGGTTAAAAGTAAGGGATAATATATGGAGAATAATCAACTAATGGAAAAATAAGAATATCTACTCATCTAGGTTCACCACCTAGATATCTTGTATAACTTGTTATCAACTGGATTGACACTCTCCGGTGATGTTCTTTTACCCAATGCATTGGAGGTCTTTCGGAACCACCCATAAACATATTGCCAAACATAAAACATATCTTCACAAACTTTCAAACAATCACATAAATGGTAAATTTCAACGTAACGGAAGATCTTGCAATAATAGCCCCGATAAGTAAAAGGGGTATTCACCATTCAATAAATTAGATTACCAAGTTTCCAAGAAGTGCCAAAGAAAGTTAATTCTTCTTAAAATAATATTATGAGAAAAAAATCTTGAGATATAAATATAGAGAAGAAATAGAAAATGAATTTCCACGTCGGAGATCATGGTAAGGAAAAGAAGAGGGGATCCTTACTATCTTTTTGTCTTCGCGTTTATAAACCTTGAAACAAAATTTAAAAGTTAATATTTTAGTTTGAATAATAATAGTATATTTATAAATAATATATTGAGAGACATATATAAGTATATTATGGTGGAAAAACTTCTCATGATAATAATAATAATCTATATGTATACATATACATATATAATATACGTATATACTATATAATATACATATATATATTGAGGGCAAAGCCATCCATAATATATATATGTATGAAGAGACTTAGCCTTCCATGGAATAATAATAATCTATATACTCATATATACATATCATATACATATATATATTGAGGGGCAAAGCCATCCATAATATATATATGTATGAGGAGGCTTAGCCTTCCATGGAATAATAATAATTTATATATATACATATACGTATTGTTTAATAAATATACATATATATATTGAGGGACAAGGCCATCCATAATATATATATATGTATGAGGAGGAAGAACATGATTAATATATGCTTGAAATATTTACCTCTTGGAACTTCCAACAAGTGAGAGAAAGATTGAGAGAAGAGAAGGCTTGGAGGGCTATTGGGGTGTTAATAGAACTTTTTGGGAAGTATTTGGAGGAGAGTTTTGTAGCTTATTTGAATGGAAAGAGTGCTTGAGAAGGGAAGTGAGGCATGCTATTTATAGGTAAGGTGGTAGGTGTAATAGTGTGAAAAATAGTGTACTTAATTTGACTTTGGCATTAAATTAAATTATTTAAAATATATATAATACTTTATTTTCCTCATATTATCTTTTATTAAAAACGTGGTTATCTCCTCCTACCATTTAAAAATGTTTTAAGACTTTTAAACCTAGAAGGTTCCTTTGGCATCAAAAGTCCACATTGGTGTACTCCCTACTAATTCAATTATAACGTTTTTAATTTTGTAGTTTTTGACAAATGGCCAATTGTATTGCATTAGTAACTCAAATATCTACAAATGGGTACCAATTTTATAATTTTCACATGTGTATAACAAAAGTTATTGAATTTTAAAGTCATACTAAAATGTTTACCCGTTCACACTGAACCTATGTGTAGTATTTTAACTTCTGGAATTGATTGGATTCATATTAAATTCTGAAATTTTTACACGTTTTAACTAAGTGATAAAGGAACAAATGGGCTTTTGTTTCATGTCAATTGGATCTGTATAACTCAAGTTATGAATTTTTGAATGGGACCTCCAGAATCTGCCTCATTCAAATTTTTGGGCCTTACCTATGTTTTATACTTTTGGTAAAGTTAAGGCTTGTAATACTTACTTACCCATAGTAATTTGGTTTAAGAAACTAAATGACATAATATATAGCATCTAAACTTTTTATGACGTATAAGAAATTATTTTATTTTATTTTTTTTATAACGTATTTAATATTAACGCGGATAAAATAATATAATTGCGTAATCAATAAACAATAAAGTAAGATAACATTATATTCCATGACTTCTTACTTTATAAACCTATAAAGTATAATATTATAAAACATTATTACATACTCATACCTATTTATAACAATTCAAACGGATACTATTATAACGATTAGTTACTTATTCCAACGGTTAGTTACTATTCTAACTGCTAGTTACTATTCTAATGGCTACTCACTAGTCACATGCTACTTAAATGACTATATTGGGTACTTATTTTTATTGTGATAATATCTAAAATATTCTTTCTAACTATTTTTAGTAATGACATTATTATTATTACTATTTAAGGAAGAGCTTAAATTTTTGCGGTCTTACATTATACCCCACTTAAAAGAATTTCGTCCTCGAAATTATCGCGTACCTTAATCATGGAAAAGTTTAGGATATTTTTGCCTCATTGTTTCTTCATGCTCCCACGTTGCCTCCTCGGTGATTTGATTCCTCCATAACACTTTCACGAGTGGAATTCTTTTCGTACGTAACACTTGTTCCTTGCGGTCAAGGATTTGCACCGGATGTTCTTCGTAGGTCAAGTCAACATCGAGTTGGACGGCTCTTCGTTAAAACATGTGATGGATCTGGTATGTACTTTCTTAGAGAGACACATGGAACACATTGTGCACGTGTTCCAAATGTGGTGGTAGGGCTAGGCATATCCGTTGCTCCAATCTTTTCTACTATGTCAAATGGTCCAATGTATCGGGGCTTAACTTCCCTTTCTTTCCAAATCGCATGACTCCTTTCCATGGTGAAACCTTTAAAATACATGATCGCCTACTTCAAACTCCAAGTCCTTTCGTCGGTGGTCCGCATAACTCTTCTGCCTGCTTTGAGCAGCTCGCATATGGTGCTGAATTAGACGCACCTTTTCTGTTGTTTCTTGCACCAAATCGGGGGCAAGTAATTTGCTTTCTCCTACCTCATCCCAACATGTTGGTGTTCGACACCTTTTCCCATAAAGAGCTTCATATGGTGCCATTTGTATGCTTGCGTGATAGCTATTATTATAGAGAATTCCACCAAGGGAAGGTGTTTCTCCCAACCCCTTGAAAGTCAATAGCACAAGCTCTAAGCATGTCCTCCAAAGTTTGGATTGTCCTCTCCGATCGCCCATCTGTTTGAGGGTGGAAGGCGACTAAACTTCGGTTCGGTACTTAAAGCATGTTGAAGGCTCCTCCAAAACTTAGATGTGAATCTTGGATCACGATCAGAGACGATTGATAATGGCACTCCATGCAATCGAATGACTTCCTTGATGTATAGCTTGGCTAATTGATCCAAAGAGAAATCATCGCGGATAGGGATGAAGTGAGACGTTTTGTTAGGCGATCCACTACGACCCAAATCGCATTGTGTCCTTTTGATGTTCTAGGTAGACCCGTGACAAAATCCATAGTTACATTTTCCCACTTCCATTCGGGTATTGGAAGTGATTGCAATACTCCACTTGGTAATTGGCGCTCCCCTTTACTCTTTGACACACCAAGCACCTGGATATAAATTCCGCGATTTCTCTCTTCATGTTGTCCCACCAATAGTTCTTTCGTAAGTCTCGATACATCTTGGTGCTTCCTGGATGTATAGAGAATGCGGAGCTATGTGCTTCGGCTAGTAACTCCTTTTTATTCCAGAAGATGATGGTACACGAGTCTTGTACCAAATCTTAAGAAGCCACTGTTATCGATGTTGAACTCAGGAAGTTTACCTTTTTACGTTGCTTCCCTCTTTCGTTGTAGCTTGGGATCTTCTTGTTGTGCCGCTTTTTATCCTCTCCAAAAGTGTTGGTTGTATGGTCATGTGGAATAGGTAGCTTCTTTCCCCAGGTTTTACGATTTCAACATCCAACCTCTTCAGATCTTCAATTAGAGGCCTTTGCGAAGTGATCAATGTTGCCAAGGTTCCGACATGTTTCCGGCTTAGTGCAGCCACCACGTTTGCCTTCCCAGGATGGTAGTTGATGGTGCAATCATAGTCTTTTAATAATTCTAGCCACCTTCTTTGTCGCATGTTGAGTTCCTTTTGGGTGAATATGTATTTTAGACTTTTATGATCGGTGTAGATCTCACATTTCTCCCCATAAAGATAGTGACGCCAAATCTTTAGGCAGGACGATTGCCGCTAGTTCTAAGTCGTGTGTGGGATAGTTCACCTCGTGGGTTTTTAGTTGTCGTGATGCATAGGCAATTACTTTACCATTTTGCATTAACACACAACCAAGTCCTTCCTTCGATGCATCGCTATAAATTGTGAAGTTTTGTCCTCCCGAAGGTAGTGCCAGCACAGGTGTACTAACTAGGCGCCGTTTTAGTTCTCGAAAGCTTTCCTCACACTTCGTGGTCCATTCGATCTTAGCACCCTTACGAGTCGGCTTTATTAATGGGCCCGCCGACCTCGCAAAGTTTTCTACGAACCTTCGGTAATAACTGCGAGTCCGAGAAAACTACGAACCTCCGTTCTCGTTTTGGGTCTTGGCCGTCTTCTATTGCCTTTGTTTTTGCAGGATCCACGGAGATGCCTTCATGAGTGACAATATGTCCTAAAAATGCGACTTGTTGTAACCAAAATTCGCATTTGCTGAATTTGGCATATAGTTTCTTCTCCCTTAAGGTTTGCAGACGCTCCTTAAATGCTCTTCATGTTCTTCGCGACTCTTGGAGTAAATAAGTATGTCATCAATGAAAACAACGACACACTTGTCCAAGAAGTCATGGAATATTCTATTCATCAGGTCCATGAATATTCGGGGGCATTGGTTAATCCGAAAGGCATTACGACGAATTCATAGTGGCCATACCTCGTTCGGAAGGCCGTTTTGGGAATGTCCATCTCCTTCACCCTTAATTGATGGTAACCCGATCGAAGGTCAATTTTTGAGAAGTATTGAGCGCCTTTAAGTTGATCGAAGAGATCATTTATCCTTGGTAAAGGATATTTATTCTTGATGGTGACGTTGTTTAGTCCTCTATAGTCGATGCATACCTCATTGAGCCATCCTTCTTCTTCACGAACAAGACCGGTGCTCCCCAAGGTGATGCACTAGGCCTAATGAATCCTTTGTCCATCAAATCTTGCAATTGCTTCTTCAATTCGTTTAACTCTGTTGGTGCCATCCGATAAGGACTTTTGGAGATTGGATTTGTCCTAGGAAATAGATCGATGGAGAATTCAACTTTCGTGGCGGAGGAGGTCCTGGCAATTCTTCGGAAACACATCTTCATATTTGCAAACGATAGGGACTTCTTTTTAATGTAATCTCACCTACACTTGTGTTGACCGAGGAAAGATATCCCTCTTTTGGATGGTTAGATACATCCTCTCCATCCTTTTGACACGTAAACACCAACTTAGGTTGGTTTGGGAGATTAAAAATTACTCTTTCCTCGAGTACACTCTATGGTGGCGTGATTGGATGTTAACCAATCCATCCCTAATATAACATCAAAGTCCACTATTTGTAAGGAGATTAGGTTTCCGGAAGTACCCTATCACATATAGTAATGGGGCATGCTTTATATATCTTAGTGGCATTTATGGTGATACCACTTGGTGTCATTACCGTTAATTCCACTTTTAATCTCTGATGTGGAATATCCATATGTTCAGCATACTTTGGTGAGACGAAAGAATGCGTTGAACCGAGAATCAAATAAGGTATAAGCGTTTCTTGAACTTATGAGCAAGGTACCTTTCACCACATCGTTGTTTGATTCTTCTTCCATTATTGGCTCCACTTTGCAGCTTGTAATGGCGCACGAGCGAGCCGGTGCCCTAGGTGGTTGTTGCGGCCGCCGTGGTCGTGGTGCCGTTGTGGCCGTACATGTCGAAGTGGTTGCCGCAACAGTTGTCGATAATCCCCGTAGTTTTTGCATGTGGGCATTTATTTGCATAATGTCCAAATTCATTGCAGTTGAAACATTGGACGGTCGGGCGTGTACTTGGTTCGGGTCTTGGTGCATGTAAAGGGTTACGCATACGAATGGGATTAGGACCCATTTGGGGCCCTTGTTTAGGCCTTTCCCGGCATTCACGTGCTTGATGTCCAGCTTTACCACACTTGAAACATTTTCCCGATCCTTGGAGACATTCACCAGAGTGTCTTTTACCACATTTAGGCAAGTGGAATGTACTACCTCCTTCATACTAGGCTTTGTGATCTCCGATCCATTAGCTTGGTGTTTCCTTTTCTTATCATTTTGACTACGATTTTGGTGGTAGTCAAGATGTTCCATTTCTACTTTGATCGCGCATCGAACAACAGCTTCATAGTCGGGAAGTCAAAAGCCGCCAATGCTCTCCGTATGCTTGGTTTCAACCCATGGTAGAACATTTGAACTTTTACTTTGCGTTTCAGCTACGCATCGAGGTGCGTACCTTGCTAACTTGGTGAACTTTGCCTCATACATGGCCACAGGATCATCATCCTTTTGTTTAAGATCGAGAAGTCCCTCTCCATCTTACTCCTCAATGGTCGAGGAAAATACTTTTCTAGTAAGATCCCTTTGAAAGCTTCCCCCTTAGAGCTTCTATCTCTCCCTCTCGCTTTGGTATTCTTAACAAGGGTCCACCATTGGTTTGCCTCGCCCTCCATTCCGTAAATGGCAAACTTTATCTTTTTCTCGGTCGGACATTCCAATACCGAGAATATCTTTTCTAACTTATTAATCCATTCCTCCATGTGAGTGGGATCGGTTGAACCGAGAGAAGGTTGGGGGATGCTTGCTTCATAAATTGGTCAACCGTCACCTCTTTTGGTCGAGGGTTTATACCTTGTTCCGGTTGACCGACGGGTGTGTTGGGTCGAGTCATATTTGCTGCCATCGTTTGTGCCATTTGCATAAGAAATGCCATCGGTTCTCTGCGCTTACACCTTGTGGTGCCGCCATGTTTGAAGGTTGCCCATTTGGTGGTAGTGTTCCTGCAACTCGTCCACTAGAGGAAGAGTTCATTGGTGTTGAACCCTCTTGAAGTTCATTTGCCATACCGTTATTCCTTGTGGAGTTGTTCCTGTTTCCTCCGTTCCTTGTTTCAACCATTTTGGCCCTTTAAGCACACACGTTACTCGAGGTTAGGTTAGTTCAAAATTAACCATATAACCACAATAATACTTTATGTAAAATAATTCACTATAATTGTTATAAGCATAGACTCTATACTATGTTATTTATAACTAGTCTCTATACCTAACTAAACCTTTGCTCGATACCCACTGTAACGCCCCCAAATCTGGACTTCCGGACCGGGTGCGTTAGATAAATAAAATATTACAATTATATGAATAGTAATCTATTACTCAACATAAATTCGATGGTTTATTTATTACATCAAGACTCATCACAAGATCTTTAAGGTTTAGCGTTTAGAGACTAGGTGTTGATAACCCATTATAGTTTTACATGACATAAATACTACATGCATAATCTTCATATGATTTTATTCCAAGCACTCTGGACACCATTATCCTAGCATCCTTGCTTTCTCCTAGTTCCCTGGGGTTTGAAACAAAACATGAAAGGAAATGAGCTCAAAATAGCCCAAGAAGGTTAAAAGTAAGGGATAATATATGGAGAATAATCAACTAATGGAAAAATAAGAATATCTACTCATCTAGGTTCACCACCTAGATATCTTGCATAACTTGTTATCAACTGGATTGACACTCTCCAGTGATGTTCTTTACCCAATGCATTGGAGGTCTTTCTGGAACCACCCATAAACATATTGCCAAACATAAAACATATCTTCACAAACTTTCAAACAATCACATAAATGGTAAATTTCAACGTAACGGAAGATCTTGCAATAATAGCCCCGATAAGTAAAAGGGGTATTCACCATTCAATAAATTAGATTACCAAGTTTCCAAGAAGTGCCAAAGAAAGTTAATTCTTCTTAAAATAATATTATGAGAAAAAAAATCTTGAGATATAAATATAGAGAAGAAATAGAAAATGAATTTCCATGTCGGAGATCATGGTAAGGAAAAGAAGAGGGGATCCTTACTATCTTTTTTGTCTTCCGCGTTTATAAACCTTGAAACAAAATTTAAAAGTTAATATTTTAGTTTGAATAATAATAGTATATTCATAAATAATATATTGAGAGACATATATAAGTATATTATGGTGGAAAAACTTCTCATGATAATAATAATAATCTATATGTATACATATACATATATAATATACGTATATACTATATAATATACATATATATATTGAGGGGCAAAGCCATCCATAATATATATATGTATGAGGAGACTTAGCCTTCCATGGAATAATAATAATCTATATACTCATATATACATATCATATACATATATATATTGAGGGGCAAAGCCATTCATAATATATATATGTATGAGGAGGCTTAGCCTTCCATGGAATAATAATAATTTATATATATACATATACGTATTGTTTAATAAATATACATATATATATTGAGGGGCAAGGCCATCCATAATATATATATGTATGAGGAGGAAGAACATGATTAATATATGCTTGAAATATTTACCTCTTGGAACTTCCAACAAGTGAGAGAAAGATTGAGAGAAGAGAAGGCTTGGAGGGCTATTGGGGTGTTAATAGAACTTTTTGGGAAGTATTTGGAGGAGAGTTTTGTAGCTTATTTGAATGGAAAAAGTGCTTGAGAAGGAAGTGAGGCATGCTATTTATAGGTAAGGTGGTAGGTGTAATAGTGTGAAAAATAGTGTACAATTTGACTTTTGGCATTAAATTAAATTATTTAAAATATATATAATACTTTATTTTCCTCATATTATCTTTTTATTAAAAACGTGGTTATCTCCTCCTACCATTTAAAAATGTTTTAAGACTTTTTAAACCTAGAAGGTTCCTTTGGCATCAAAAGTCCACATTGGTGTACTCCCTACTAATTCAATTATAACGTTTTTAATTTTGTAGTTTTTGACAAATGGCCAATTGTATTGCATTAGTAACTCAAATATCTACAAATGGGTACCAATTTTATAATTTTCACATGTGTATAACAAAAGTTATTGAATTTTAAAGTCATACTAAAATGTTTACCCGTTCACACTGAACCTATGTGTAGTATTTTAACTTCTGGAATTGATTGGATTCATATTAAATTCTGAAAGTTTTACACGTTTTAGCTAAGTGATAAAGGAACAAATGGGCTTTGGTTTCATGTCAATTGGATCTGTATAACTCAAGTTATGAATTTTTGAATGGGACCTCCAGAATCTGCCTCATTCAAATTTTTGGGCCTTACCTATGTTTTATACTTTTGGTAAAGTTAAGGCTTGTAATACTTACTTACCCATAGTAATTTGGTTTAAGAAACTAAATGACATAATATATAGCATCTAAACTTTTTATGACGTATAAGAAATTATTTTATTTTATTTTTTTATAACGTATTTAATATTAACGCGGATAAAATAATATAATTGCGTAATCAATAAACAATAAAGTAAGATAACATTATATTCCATGACTTCTTACTTTATAAACCTATAAAGTATAATATTATAAAACATTTTTAGATACTCATACCTATTTATAACAATTCAAACGGATACTATTATAACGATTAGTTACTTATTCCAACGGTTAGTTACTATTCTAACTGTTAGTTACTATTCTAATGGCTACTTACTAGTCACATGCTACTTAAATGACTATATTGGGTACTTATTTTTATTGTGATAATATCTAAAATATTCTTTCTAACTATTTTTAGTAATGACATTATTATTATTACTATTTAAGGAAGAGCTTAAATTTTTGCGGTCTTACAATACGAATGGTTTCATAAGTATCCATTGTGTTGGGTATAAGCTGGTGAGACGATAGCTGTTACTTTAGATTTAGTGCAGGACACTATGGCGATGGTGCAATTGATTTAATATACACTATTATAGGCCTAAAGTCATTGTGGGTCATCTGTTGTTAGGAAGCGATCATCATATATTTTGAGGTGGGAGATTGTGTGTTTAAGCTCTCATCATATCTCATTATTGTAATAGTTATGGTTAATATTGCGAATCATTTGGTATTGCTACCGAAGTTGGTGCGCGTTCATGATTTGGTCTATGTCTCGCAGTTGTGAAAGTGCTATCCAGATCCTTCACTTGTGCTAGTTGGCGTGAGATAAGTTTGCCATATGATAGAATAGTGGGGAAGGCTCAGTTTAAATTATTGGGAGCTAGGAGAGAGACTTGTGGGCCATGTTGTTTCCCTTCATTTGAGTTATTTGACATCATTGATGGTTGGAGGATCAAGACTCGAGAGAGTGAGAGCCAAATGCGTGTTTTTCATCATGAGTTATTCGAGGACGAACAATTCTACGGTGACGAGGATGTCAAGATCCTTCCATTCTTGTGTTTCTTTTTCATTATTTTGTTGCTCATTTTAGTAATGTTACTGTTAGTTGGTGACACGCCAAAAACAGTGTATTGCAAGTGCACAGCTAATAGGATGTAATTTCAAACCCTAGATTATCATTCCACGAAGATCTTATGTATCAGTTTTAAGTAAACATTAAAACATGACTTTCTCTTAATTATCTTGAAATTCAAATGTTTCTCTTAGATTGATTAAAAGATGGTAATTAAATTGAAATCATAAGAAAGAAGTTGGTAAAGAAAGTTTTGAATAACGATTTTCTGGTTGTAAATAGAAAACGTGATTTCAGGGGTTTGATTTCACCACCCTCCACTATATATTCGTTCTCTTATATTGTGAATGATATAATTATAAATTTCACAGGCCTATACTTTTCTTCTTCCATTTGGTCCATGCAAAGAAGATTAAACTCGATCCCAAAACCATTTGGTCCATATGAATTGGGATTTAATAAGATAGTGCTAAGCCAATCAAATGTATTACAAGCTTGGTCAACTCTATAACACATCCCACCTAAGTTTGTCATGATCCACCCCAGACTGGGGCTAACATATTCGATTCATGCATAAAATCAAACACTTCATAGGTAAAACAAAATTTACATGAAACTTGAAATTACAAATATCACTCTATAGTTGATCTAACACAATGATTCGAGGGCTAAATTGCACTCCTAGAAAAAGAGAAATTAGCTAGACATATTATATCTACAGACCACAGTTACATTCAAAGACATACTTGATATTCTCAGTTGAGCTTGGAGCCTTTGAATCCCCTCAATGGCTCCTTCTCCTGTTTCTTTGATGATCCTCTAGCCGTCTATGTTCTTTGATATTCTTCTTCAATACTCTAATTTCAATCCCCAAAACTCACAAACTTCATGTCCCTCTCCCTAGTGCATCCGTTTCTTCTTTATTCATTATTTATTTACTTCCCTTCCAGAAATGCTCCAAATCTAGCATTGATTGTCTCCCCTAGCAAGCAATTACCTTTTTCCCTACATACAAATTTCATTTTAATCTTGAAGTTACACAACTGCCATATGTATCAGTTGCATATTAAATCTTGTGACCATTACTTTCTTCAACTCTTACCGTCTAGACTAATCCAGATGAAAGCCACAATGATATCCCAAAATGTCATCACCATGTGCACACATCACAATGTGCAAAATAGTGCTTCTCTAAAATAGTTTTCATTTGTTACTTCGCATAGCCCATGCAAACCAGCCTAGCCTCGCATAAAAGAGCATCGCCACATGCACAACAGTGTCTCCACATGCAACACCCAACACTTCGTATCTTTCAAATCTATTATTCCTCTAAATGTTCTCACGGAAAGGCAAAGGAAAACATAAAACGAGACAAAATACAAGACATACTATAAAACACATTTTTCACAATTAGTTAGTCAAAAAGGCAATAAATGCATAAATAAATTGCTATTTTCTAAGCTAATACATGGATAAAAATACACACATGATTCCCATGTGTCAAATTCCCCCACACTAAAATATTGCCCGTCCTCAAGCAAAAGAAAAAGAAACAGAAGGGTAAAACGATAAGAAAGCCAAAACAAAATTTGAAAAACTAGACTCTAAGCATGCAGACATCCACATTCGATAAGTCTAACAATGTATTTTGGTCAAAGTGCATCATTTCACTAGCTTAATCACCTTCTCCCTTTTGCAGACTCCAACAACTCTGCATTGTCATGACAACCTCATTTTGTGTAAACCAAACTAAAATGTAAGAGCAAACACTAATCTACCTATAGAGTTCTCACAAGGTGAATAGAATTGCCGCACTCCAATATATGCCTCACATCACTCACTCTCAGATTCTCTAAAGTTTTCAGACCTCACAATAGTGAACTTGAATTATGCACTACATCGACACAACAAATCTGACCACTAGCCCAATTGGCTTTTGCTATAAAACCACATAGAGAGGTGAATAACAGGTTAATGTTTCAAGTTCTACAATGCACTCCCAGCACTATAAACCAAGGCAAAATGAAAAACAATACTGATTTGAATTTTTCTTTATTTTTTCCTTCTTTTGTCTTCAATAGATAAGCAGAGATGAATAACTTCCATTTTTTGTTGTTTTTTTTTTGTATACTGGCAGATCTTTTTGACAGTGTGCTATCAATGACACTCAATGAATATTTCCCTTTATTTTTTCTTTCTCAATAGCCTTTTACCTCAATAATTCTGTTAAGATAGTACTACAGCAGCACCAAAAAAAATGAAAAGAAAACACACAAAAACCAGACACCAAAAGCATCAACTACAATTCACATCAATGAGGTTCATAACTCCAGCTCCAACAGCTCACACTAACCAATCACTGCATTGCAACTTCAAGCATACTATCATAAGCTCACCAACCAAGAGAATTAACACACATAAAAGAGCAGAAGGATGGAACTGTTTCTCTTTGATTGCACATGACTACATATAGAGCAGTAAGCTCTATGCACATAACAACTCAATATACACCAAAGGGGCAGCTCAGTACAAAGTAATCTCATTCAAGGCATAAGAAAAGTCAGAGATACTAACTAGAATAACTCAACCCTACCACTAATCAACATGTTATCACTAAAAGAAAGGGAAGCATATATTGCAAATGCCAAACAAGTGGTGGAAATTTGAGAATTTTGAAAGGAAAAGAAAACACCTGAAAATTTGAAAATAGGACACCCCTCCCCCCACATGAGAAAGATGCAATGTCCGCAGTGTAAAGAACAAAATAAGAAAAAAAAACAGAAGAAACCTCCATAAGAAAGCCGTTAAGATGGAATGTGATAATAAAATGTCACACGGGCCACCATCTGCCTCAAAGAATTTGAAAACTCTGCATCGGCCTCACCAGAAGACCAAGAAGCACAACCTTGAAGGATGGAAATAATATAATAACAAACAAAAACACCACAATTATGACCATCGGGCTCCTGGGGAAGCTTAGATGCCATCTTGAAAGAAAAGGCCTTCATCATTCAATGCACTCCGAACTCAGCGGACAACACCATTCTTGATTTTAGTTATACGAGTTTGAAACCCATAACCCTGATATGAATCATATAAGATGATCCATCCTTCCCTCAAATGCAGGAGAACATAATGGTCATCAATGTGGACAGGGATGAACACAGAAGTCAAAGAGGGAAGGACGGATCATCTTATAAGCAGCTGCATCTCCACGAATTGGATACTTAAAAGCATTCATGTTAATGAGTGAGGAATCCAGAAACGTAGGTAAGATTTCATTCTATTCACACCCAGGGAAGCATTTTGGTTCATGGCATATCACGCACAATAAAACCAGTGTGAATTGGTCAATGTCCTCAGTATAAAATCATTCAGTACTAGTTATTCATTGGAGGCCCTGAGGAATTAATGGTAAAGGGGTACCTACAGAACATTCCAAGCATGCCTACTTTGCAGAAGTTATAAAAGTATAATAAG
Source organism: Taxillus chinensis (assembly GCA_023512835.1). Classification (NCBI taxonomy): domain Eukaryota; kingdom Viridiplantae; phylum Streptophyta; class Magnoliopsida; order Santalales; family Loranthaceae; genus Taxillus; species Taxillus chinensis. The sequence goes on along the minus strand of CM042088.1, from coordinate 2,472,751 downwards.
TGGCGACAGCAGAAGAAGCCTCCAAAGCAAGAGGAAAATTGAGATGCACATGTTGTCCCAAAGTGGGTGAATCTAACAAAGTATGATCTAAAGCAACCATAGGAATCTCAAGATACCAAATTTATATAGGAGAAGTAATAGCTGGGACGTTAATATGCGGTGGAAAGGCGGAAACCACAGCGGGATTAAGTCATGATGAGGTGACTTCCAAGACTTCTTTGGATGAGGGAGAAATGGCTCAAGCGTGTAACACCCCTATCCACACTTAGAAGTACTATCCTCAATGCTTAAAAATAAAACAGAGAAATATATATATATATATATATATATATATATGAAAACAAAGAGAGAAAGGAGTATCGTAGATGTAAAGGTGTCACAAGGTAAGAGCATTGAAGTGGAAGAGCAAACGTGAGACCAACTCTCAAACGTCATGTGGGTCTAGCAGCATAGAATTAGGGCCCCACATGCTACCAAGGTGCTGCTTACATGAAATGAGAAAGTAACAAACAAAGGAGCCACAATTGGCATTATCGGTTTGTTGGGGGACATGTAGAGCAGCATACAGTGGGAGCAAGTGGGCAGGCTTTGGCAGATTCCGTTTCTCGAAGAATTTCAAGTTGGCTAAGGCTTCATTTACAAACAGGCGGAGGCAATGAATGCTCTCTGACCTCCTTTCCAAAGAATCCCAAGCAAAAGTCATAGAGATAGAAGCAACAAAGTCATAGATCGAGGCGTAGGGCAATGAAATGGCCATTTACATAGACGGGAAAGATCATGAAGTCTATATCAGCCCATGCTTGGAATGGTGGATGGCACCCGTCAATGTAAGCGGGGAACGGGTTCTCACAAAACCCCACAGTCTCAGCATTAAACATAGGTACAATTTTAGATTGTTCCCCATATAGAAAAAGGGGCGGTTCTGCTATTATTGCGGCTCGTAAAGCATAGACAAAATTGTTGATATCAGAGTCCTCAAACCACTCCTAGTTAAATAAATGTCACAATATGCTTGGAGACAGGTAGGGATAAGAACCCGTAGTTCGACTCAAATCCTCCTATAAATCACGAAAAGTCTCATAGGCTTTCATAGCAGCTAGCTCATATAGGTAATCTAGTAGAGCTAGGTTCAATGTAGTAGCTGACACTGAGGAGGAGGAAGAAGATGGAGTGACCACACGATGCATCTTTTTGTGCGCCTTGACCACAGTAGAGCAAGCAACAGAGAGGCACTGGCCTCAAAAGATACGAAAGAGCCTGAAGTGGAAGATGATGACAAAGGATCAGCTAAGGGAGTGGTTCTGTTTTAGCAATCAAGATACGCTTGAAATTCCTTCATCTCACTAGCTTTATCTGTTTGGCCAGCAGCTAAATTGTCCAACCTCTGATCAATAGCAAAGAAATGCAGGTCAATTGACTACTCATGAGAATGGCTAGCATGGGTAGCAACGCTCCTCCATTGATATGGTCCTTTGCTAAGGCTAATCAGGACCTCATAAGGTGTCTCAAGGTATTGAGTTCAGGCCTCCTCTGGGATAAGTTTATGATGTACTACCTAATTAACCAAATCAGCCCAGCTAGCTAAAGACATGCCATACTAAAGCCATACCCTGCGAGTTTCAGCCTTAGGTCATGATTGTGCAAATAAAATCTAGAATTTCTCTAACAAGATGGTAATGGTCTCCCTCTGATCTCTCACACCTCTCGATCCCCTCTAAACATGGGATGGATGCATGGGTCGCTTCTGAGAGATTCTAGATACATGAAAAGTAGGATGAGGAGTAGGAGGCAGTCTACCTGCCTTACGCGTATCCACATATCCATTATCAAACACATTTCTCAAAATAAGATTATCTGGATATGGTATGGTTAGTCTGGCAACAAAAATAGAGGGATGCTGAAGTAACATAATCTTAGTTAATAATCTTTCATACATGTTTAAGTTCAGTCAAGCCTTCTAACCCTCAAATATGACTGCAGTCTATCCAACAGTAAATGCATTTGCCAATGAGGAATGTGAAAAATCTATCCATACCATTGAAAACCATTTTTTTGGGATATCGTCTAAGAACACCCTCAGGTTCAACGTAATCAAAGAGTTCCATTAATTCATTCTTGCTTAAAACAAGAAAAGGGATGGTTCTTATTGAGATATTAAAAACATTTCGGATTACCTCCTCAAAGATAGTAACCTCAACACCTTGAATGATGGCAACAACCCTATCTTCAAGGGTTGCCATTGTAAAGACTTGTACTTGTGTGAAGTTAAAAGTTAGGCCCCGAATAGAATTTAGAATATCTATTCGGCATTATGGCCTTAGCATTACCATTTTGAGTTATTATTATTAAAAATATGGTGATTTTAATATTTTAAATTTATTATTAAATATTATTATTTTAATATGTTTGGTTATTATAATGATAATATTATTAATATGATCATTTAAGTATTTGAGTTATTGTTATAATAATTAAGGTTATGACTATTATTATTATTGATGCAATTATTGGGTTTATTATTATTATTATGTTATTATTATAAAAATAAGTATTTTGATATTTTAAATTTATTATTATTATGCTATTATAATTACTGATATAGTTATTATAATATTTTGAGTTATTATTATTATTGCTATAATACTTTAAGGTTATTATTATAATTACAATCATTCTATTAATATTAATATTATTATTGTTATTATTTTTAAATTTAATAATAAAAATATATATGTTGGTCTCGGGGAGCCTAGAGGGGGGTGAATAGGCTCTAATCGAAAACTTTTTTCTAGTCTCTAGCACAACACTTATCTGGTTTAGAGATATAATCAAAGCGAAAAATAACCAGATAGTAGAAGTATTTTGTTTTATTATCAAGAGATAATTACAACAAAATAGAAGCAAATTAAAGCTTATAAAGCTTTTCGATCTACTGAACAAATCTCTTACACTCTGTTTACAGTTACTCACACACTAGCCAAATATCTCTATGAGCTCTTGTACATGTACGTGCATACACACAATTAAGCACTTTAATCTTACGCACACATACCCTATAAAAATATACAAGTGTTAATATATATAGCCATCCAACAAAGACATCTTTGGAACTTGTTCTTTTGAGCAACGTGCAGCATTGACTATTCCTCTGAAATCTCTCTGCCTTGATTGCTGCGGATGTGAAAGATCTCGGGTTTGTAAAACATAAGTGTCTTTGCGAGTTCCCAAGTGCAGTTAAAGTAATGTCCACATATCCGTGTGATCCACGTGTAAGATGTTTTAGGTTTTCAACGAGTTTGTCTTACAACGGGACGCAGCAAGCTGACTACTTTGAGTGTGAAGATGTTAAGTTGAAGTAGCATCTTCTTAATCCGTCGTAAAGTTCCTTACTCCGTGTTAATGAAGCTCGGATCCTTACTCCATGTCAGTAGTTGCTTACTCGTGTCAGTTTGATACTGGAATCCTTATTCCGTGTCAGCGCTTCCTTACTCCGTATGAACAAGAAGTCTGGAGAGCTTACTCTGTATGAGCGCTTCCGTACTCCGCATGAGTTCCTTACTCTACATGAGTTCCTTACTCCGCATGAGATAAAAGGCTGGATGGCTTACTCCATATCAGCGCATCCTTACTCCACATGAGTAAAAGTTTTGGATTCCTTACTCTACATCTATTTTCCTTACTTCGTGTGAATAAAGGACTTGAGTCCTTATTCCACACAAGTCGTTCCTTACTCTGCATGTATAAAAGACTCGGATTCCTTACACCGTGTCTTCTTGTCCTTAGTCTGCTTGAGTAGAAGACGTAGCTTTTTATTTAGTGAAAATTGTCTCTTACTCTGTGCTAGATTTAGACTAGGATTCTTATTCTGCATCTATTTGACTTAGTCCATTAAGATGTTAGACATAGATTCCTTAATCCATTGCTTTAAGTGTTTAGTCCGCACAAATGATCCTTATTCCGTATGAAGTGTAAACTTGGTTATTTACCAAGTGTTTGATGACACTCACGTTTGTCCAAATCAGGATTATGTATTCTGTCCTCAGCTTTGCTCTTACGAGTAAACGTTCGGCTTAAGTTCATATCTTCTGCAATAACTTAAGAATAAACATGCAATGTCTCAAATCAGCATGAAGTGCGGCATCTTGTCCCGGTACGGAATGAGGATGGAGGAAAGATTCTTTCAGGGCTTGCTGTCCTCAGCAGTTCTGTCAATGAAGGTTCGGATGTAGGCTACTTCTAGAAGATAGCCCTCAGACCAACACGGCAAGACGTCAGACAAGTGTCTGTCCTTGTATAGAGACGGAAACAGCCTCATCTCCATATTTACTACCCGAAAGAAGTTATCTATATCATCCGTGGTAAACAGGCCCTTCTCAGAACGTAGTGTCTGAATATCTTCAGGGGAGAAGGGGTACAACTCGGATAGACATCTTCGTTCGATAGTAGACGCAGCATACTTAGCCATTTCATTAAAAACACTTCCATCCGCATCATGTGGATCATGATCCGCGTATGATGGGAGGAAGGTGATAGCCGCGGATGGAGAAGTCAAAGGAGGAGCTACACTAGAGGAGCTGGGCTGAGAGAAGTGGCTGCATTTGAGGATAGAAACTCCCAGAAGCAATGTAGATGCAAGCCGCTTACTAGCACGAGCTGAGGAAGACGCAGGAGGATCAGATGACACTTTCTCCCCCGGTTTGGCAGATCGCCGAGGAGCGGGAGGAGGACGAGCCATCGTATGTGCCAAGTCCAAAAATGAGGTTGATAGGGAATGCACGGATGAGGTAACAAGATCCATCTTCTGCTCGATAAGTGGAAGAGTCAGTGAGGGCGGAGAGGACATCAACCTTGACGGCGATGGCAGCAATTTGGGTGCTCTGGGCTTGGGCATGTCGGTCCAGTAGTGCAGAGATCACAGCAACAGATTGAACCGTGCCAAAAGAGGCGTGTCCAAGTGCAAACTCTGGGGCTTTGGAGGACTCCCCCGCATGAAGAGGTGCAGGAGTGCATTGGGCAGAGGAGTCAGCAGCTGGAGAGAGGGGTTGGTCAGCAGCAACAGAGGGGCCACCCGGAGCATCGAAGGCATCCAGGGCATCAGAACCGCTTTCACTAGAGAGGTCAACAACAGGGATGGCTACAGCAGGAGAAGAGGGTCCAACCTTAGCAGGGGAAGGAACTCGTGCGTCATGGGCCAGTCCGAAGGTAACAGCAAAAGGAACGTTAGGAATGTTGGCCGGCATAAGGAAGTCATGGCCAGATTCCAGATGATCATTTCCTCCAGGGTTTTGGTGTGGCGAGTGTAACACTGATAACGTGCATTTATGCCGTTATTCTAGGCCATTTTTGGGTGTTTTAGAGTGTGATTAAGGCTTATTTCCATGGTAATTTGTATACATTTGCTCTAACCCTTAGGGAGACACTATTTTGTGCATAGTTGTGCTTTTTGAGCTATTTTGACATGTTTTAAGGAGATATTTTCTCATACACATCAGCTAGATCTCCCTATATATTCAAGAAGAAGCTCTGGGAAGAAGATGGACTCAAAAGAAGGCAAAATCAAGCTGCACGTGACGATGACCTTTGTCACATGCAAGGGATTTTTTGCATGGTAGCCATCCACATGATCTCAGGAAGCTTGGGAGTGAATTTCAACTTATTTTGAGGTGCACGTGACACGGCCATTGTCACTTTCATTGTTGCGTGTGAGCATGTTTTTGCTCATGAAGCCTTGTTTTCTTACTCTGATGATTTTTCTCTGAAGGCCCTGGTTCAAATTATGCTTTGATGGAGTTTTGTTAAGCTTGAAATGAAGAATGGATGTCACTTGCCAAAACTACGTCATTTTGGTAAGTGAGAACATGTCACGCCCCAATTTCCTTACACCTGGAAACGGTTAGTGACTGCCCATGCCCGCACCTGAAGGGTCAAGGGGTTGGTGCAAGCACCTAGACTGGACTTATACAACGGGTGCTGTCCCAATACTACACATCCGGGCTAACATGCCAAAGGACATGCCCCTGATTCCAAACCATACACACAATCATCATTCAATCAAAATAACATACCACAGTTTACTTCATTTCAAAAGGACTCAAGTCCATTACAACTCAAATGGGGAAAAGCTCCCAATAAACCCACAATACCAAATTCAGTTTACAAAATAGCCCAAACCAAAGCAGAAAGCCATAGACACATTAACAATCAAATAAGGAGGGTCCCATAGCCTCTATGGCCAATCACCTCAGCTCTATCACCTATCGCCAGCTAGACCCTGCAAAGAGAACAATTCAAAGGAGGGGTGAGCAAACCATAGCTCAGTAGGGATCAAGTCTCCCCGGGCCCATCCCACACTACTGGAATGCATGTTTAGTGGATGCTTGTGCTAGTGTAGTGAACTAGTTGAAACCACGCACAAAAACCATCAAACACATCCCATATTCAGAGAGAGGGGTTCCAGTTATATAACTGTCCCATACTCAAGGCTCCAGTCTAGTGACTGTCCCATATCCAAGGTTCCAGTCCAATGACTGTCTCGTAATCAAAAGGGTTCCAGCTTGGTAGCTGTCCCGTGGATCAAAGGCTCCATCTCAACAGCTGTCCCGTAGCTTACAACATTTAGCACTCAAACAAAACTCAGTAAAATACAACCACATAACTTAGCACAAGGTGCCTAGTAGGCATAATTTATTTCAGTACAAGATGCCCAACAGACATAATATAACTCAGCACATATCAGTATGATTTACAATGCACTCAGTTTATGTAGTGCAGCCACAATCTCACTAACATTCACAATATACAATTTCTTTTCCCATATCAGTGTTCTTTAACCGTTCTGGTAAGTTTTTAGGTAAATTAACTCCGGGACTTCATCCTAATTACATTATTTTCCACTCAAGAACCTTCTGGCTAAATGGGGAAGCCAGAGGAGGCAAAATAAGGGGATGCACGTCATATGGGTCATATGACGTGCAGGGGGATGTTTGGCTCCCTGCCTTCTACACATCTCAAGGACGTTGGGGTAAAATTTTAAACCAATTGTGCTTGCACGTGAAATGGGCTATTCACGTGCACAAGGGTTTTTGGCTCCCTGCTTTCTACACCTTTCAGGGAAGCCTGGGGTAAAATTTCAGACCAAATGGGCTTGCACGTGAAAAGGGCTTTTCACGTGCAATATGGCGTGCAGCCATATTTTGCACAAAGACCTTTGTTTTGTTGTTCTAATCACTTTTCTCTAAAAGACCTCTCTCAAATTATTTTTAGATTGTGAGTTATTAGACTCTAAAATTAAGGTACATAGCCTGGTTTCAACTCCAGCTATGTCCCTCATATCAACCTACCCATCCAGACCATCCCAGATTATTTTATTCACATTTAACTATCCACATATACTGGAAACCTCACAATCAATCATCATATGCATGTGGGGGCATAAACTCAACATTAACATGAACAAAACCATAACAGATCCGTACCCAGCAAACCTCAGTAATTACAACAAAGGGTATAAACCCAGAATTCTCAATATTCACATCAGAGGATATAAACCCAAAATTCACAGAAGGCATGAATACGAACACGAATTCCCTACCTCAAAATTGGAGAATACAACTGGTCGTTGTATTCTAGCAATCACGTCTCCGGGCTCTCGTCCACCGCAGGAATCCATGGATCGCCGGCCTTGGATCGTCCTCGCCGTCTCAGGTCGTGTCTCCCTCTTTCCGGCAGTCTCCCTCTCTGGCCGTGTCTCTCTCTCTCTCTCTCTCTCTCTCTCTCTCTCTCTCTCTCTCTCTCTCTCTCTCAAGGGGTGACGGCTGCTAGGGTTTTGGAATGAGAAAATCCCCTAATTTTGAACCCTTTTCCTTTATATATTTTGCCATATAATCAAAACGACGTAGTTTTGATTAATTTAAAGCCCAACATCTATAAGCCCAAAGGCCAAGGTTTTCTAATCCACTTCATTAAGCTCTACAGCCCAACAATTAAGCCCAAATCATATTTTAAATAAAACTCTCAAATATATTAATTGGGATATTTTAATTCATGTGAAATTCCCAAAATACCCCTCAGGGCCTCGAACTCCAAATCGAGCCCAAGCATAGTCAAAATTCTCCATTTGACGAGCACATCACTGTGCTGATGTTCATTCTCTAAAAAAGGCCTCTTACTCAAGGCTAACTCCAAAAACCCCTCAAATACGGGTCCTTACACAATAGCTGGCACTAGGGCACACTTTATACATGACCTACAGCCCTATAAAAGGAGAGATCTTGGAGGCAGCAACGTATGCTTGGGGGCTGAAAAATGTTTTTCAAGACAGAGCAGCGCATTTTTGGAGGGAGAGCAGCATCTGGAGTTTGATGGCTAGGGTTTCTGGCAGAGAAGGAAGAGTGCTGGAGCTGTTCATCATCTCTCTCTCTCTCTCTCTCTCTCTCTATCTTTTTATTGGTACTGATAATATGTGTTATTCTGGGTTTATTTTGATTATAAGGATGATTATGGGGTAAAAAATCTCTTTCTAGGGGAGCAATGTAGCCCCCTATGACTTGTAATACTTCTAGTTTTTGGATTTTGCTTGTTGATTATGAGAAATTCTATTTCATATTTAGTTCATCAACTTTGAATGTTTACTCTGGTTTATGCATGATTAGATTATCTCAACCCTTGTCTAGGGTGGATTTTGATGAACTAGGTTTGATAATGGCATGATGGACCAAGTCTGTGATGTTAAATTGGTTGTTTTCCTTTATATCTTTTATTCTCATGGACCAAATGGAATAAAAGGCTTAAACCCTTCTTAACATGGACCAAGTGTAAGATTGGTGGGTAAAAATCACTATGAACAAGTATCATAAGCAGAATATTATAGGGCATTGGGTGGGGAAGTTGTGACCCTAGAACCTTAAACTTGCTATCTATCTCCAATTTGTGTCGAAGTTTCTACAAATCGCTATTTTTCTAGATTTAGTGCTTTGCATGTTTAGTATTTAGAACTCAATTCAAAACAAACATCATTTGTTCAAACATTAAATAAGACTTGTTAGCTTAGTGTTTACTGCTTGACAGCATTAGCTACCTCCCTGTGGGTTTGACAGTTGGAGTTTAAATACTTCAATTTATTACTTAACCAGTGCACTTGCTACGAAACCTATCAAATCAATTTATTTAGGTCAAGTTTTTGGTGTCGTTGCCGGGGAGGCAAGCCAAATGATGTTAGGATTAGGTGACATTAAGTGATCAAGTTCATTTGTAATCTGGAATTTTTACTTTCTGTTTCTCTAGTGCGGTGTTACCCGGTATTTCTCTATTTTTGTTGCTTTCAGGTGTACACAGCAAGTGTTTGTGGTAATTCCTCAGTGCATGTGTCATTCTCGAGGCAAGTTGTTGCCTTACGATCTCGAGATAGAACGGACTTTGTGTGAGCAGTGAAGAGCTAATAGAGTATTAGCTACAGCCGAATAGCAGTTGGACAGTCTACACACCTTGTGTGAAGAAATAATGGCAGACAATAGAGCAAGAGAGGACCATGTACACAATGCAGGTCAGATGAATGATAATGGTCAAGGTGGTCAGCAGCCACGTACTTTCATGGATTATGCAAGACCTATCCTTTCATATAAATATTCTGGCATCAGAAGAGTGCCAGTCCAAGCAAATAATTTTGAGCTAAAACAAGCATTACTTTAGATGGTTGGGTAAGAAGCTTTCAGAGGTTCAACATTAGATGACCCACACAATCATCTAGTGAGGTTCCTCCAAATATGTGATACGATGAAAATCAATGGAGTTTCTGATGATGCAATCAAGCTCCGACTCTTTTTGTTTTCTTTGAAGGATAGAGCACTTGGATGGTTCCAATCTCTACCAGTTGGAAGTATTACCACATGGGATCAAATGGTGGAGAAGTTCCTCTCTAATACTTTCTACCAACGCGGGTGATGCATCTGAGGAGTCAAATTAGCCAGTTCAGCCAACATAGTGATGAATCTCTCTATGAAGCTTGGGAGAGGTTCAAGGATTTGGTTAGCAAGTATCCTAAGCATGGAATACCTAAATGGTTGCAAGTGGAGTCATTCTTTATGGGCTTGCAACAAGCAACTAGAAATATGATAGATGCTGCTGCTGGAGGAGCTTTTATAATGATGGAACCTACTGCTGCAGTTGATTTGTTAGAGAGAATGGCATTATCTAATTGCCAATGGTCGATTGATCGGTGTACAAAGGTTAAACCAGTTGCAGCAGTGTCCAACTCAAATCAGTTGGATGAGCTTACCAAGAAAATGGTGATGTCGACTGAGCAAATGTCAGTCATGGCTGTGAGAATGGAGGGAAGGACTGATCAGAAGGCTATTGTTGAGGATACTTCTGCTGCTCAACCCGTTGAAGAAGCTCAATATGTTGGTAATAGAGGAGGAGGTTTTCAAAGGCAATTTTAGAATCAATATCAAACTCCTCCTACGGCCAACAATTATCAAAATCAATGAGGAACTCAGAATTTTCAGCAACCATACATATGGCAAAGGCATAACAAAGATCCAGCCAATGGAGCTCCACAATATGGTGAGAATTCTCAGCCATAATTACCTCCAGGATTTGAGAAGCTTCCACAGCAGAAGGAGGAAGACAAGGAAAAGGCAAAAGATGAAGAGATGAGGAAATTTTTCTATCAATTTGCAAAGCAAGCTACTGATCAGATGAGCAAAGGAGAAACAAGGATTGAATCTCTCACTACTTCAGTTCAAGACCTTGGGATGGCTATGAAGAATATAGAACAGCAAATAGGTCAGTTGGCTAATGCAGTCTTGCCCTCTTCATCCAATAATTTCCCAAGCAATACCAAAGTTAACCCAAGAGAGCATTGCAAGGCTATCATGCTAAGAAGTGGGAATGAACTTCAGCCGAGTGGAATAGGAGTAGATTCTAGTGAGGAAAAAGAACAAAATATTGAATCAGAACAAGATGGAGGTAGTGCTGAATAGTTGGAGAAAGAGAAGGAAAAGGTTGAAGTGAGTCAGCCTACAACCATAAAACCAGCACCATATCAGCCTCCTATGACGTATCCTCGAAGGTTGAGGAAGGAAAAACTTGATGCTCAGTTTCGCAAGTATTTGGAAATATTTAAGAAGTTGGAAGTGAACATCCCTTTTATTGAAGCATTAGAGTAGATGCCCAAGTATGTAAAATTCTTAAAGGACCTGCTTTCAAAGAAAAAATGTTATGCAGATTGTGAGGTTATGGCTCTCACAAATGATATTAATGCAGTAGTGCAACATAAGCTACCACCCAAGCTAAAAGATCCAAGTAGCTTTACCCTTTCGTGCACCATTGGGAATTCACAGTTGGAACAAGCCCTTTGTGATTTAGGGGCAAGTATAAATTTGATGCCTATGTCTATCTACCGACGGTTAGGCTTAACGGGTATGAAGCCTACGTCTATCTCATTGCAGTTTGCCGATCATTCAATAGGTAAACCTGCAGGCATCATTGAAGATGTCCTAATTAAAGTGGACAAGTTTATCTTCCCAGCTGATTTCATTGTACTGGATATGGTGGAAGACAGAGGTGTCCAACTGATACTAGGGAGGCCATTCTTAAGCACATGCAGGGCGTTAATTGATGTCAATTCAGGAGAGTTGACACTGCGTGTTGATGAAGATGCAGTTGTTTTTAACATGGAGAAGTATATGCGCAGAACTAATGACTCTTCAAGCTGTTTCTGGATTAATCACATTGCTGACTTTGTGGATGATTATTTTGAAGAGAATATCATAACTGAAAGTCTGGACCATGAATTACAGCAAGTAGATTTCAGTGAAGTTGACAAAGAAGAAGAGATGGAAGCTTTAGTTGAGCAGGTTGAGCAGCAGCCCTCAGCACCTACATAGCCTTCAGTATCTACGAGACAGCTCCCAGTATTAAAACAACTTCCTGAACATCTTAAATACGAGTTTTTGGACACACAAGGAAGATATCCCGTGATAGTAGCTGCAGCATTAACAAAGAGAGAAAGTGAATAGCTACTTGAGGTTTTACGAAAACACAAGCAAGCCTTGGGTTGGACAATTGAGGATATCAAGGGAATTAGCCCAGCGATCTGTATGCATAAGATTTTAATGGAAGAGACATTTACTCCCACAGTTGAGTGGGAACATAGGCTTAACCCTGCTATGAAAGAAGTGGTTGGCAAGGAAATAATCAAGTAGAGGAAAGTTGTTATCATCTTTGCTATCTCTGACAGCTCATGGGTGAGTCCAGTACAAGTGGTTCCAAAGAAGGGGGGTATGACTATTATTAGAAACGAGAAAAATGAACTCATTCCTTCCCGGACTGTTACAGGGTGGCATGTCTGTATTGACTATCAAAAAATAAACAAGGCTACCCGCAAGGACCACTTTCCATTGCCATTTATTGATCTAGATGTTGGACCGTCTTGCCGGATATCCATATTGTTGCTTCCTTGACGGCTATTCAGGGTATAATCAGATTGTTGTTGCACCGGAAGACCAGGGGAAGATAACTTTCACGTGCCCACTTGGAACATTTGCATTTAGACGGATGTCGTTTGGTCTTTGCAACGCACCTGCTACGTTTCAGAGGTGCATGATGGCAATTTTTCAAGGTTTGGTGGAAGACATTATGGAGGTCTTCATGGATGACTTCTTTGTATTTGGTTCTTTTTTCTCCACTTGTTTGAAGAATTTGGAAACAGTTTTAATCCATTGTGAAGACAAGGACCTCATCTTGAACTGGGAGAAGTATGAATTTATGGTCAAGGAGGGTGTTGTCCTTGGTCATAAGGTATCTACAGCTGGGCTAGAGGTTGATCGACCCAAAGTCTCTACTATCAAAAATCTTCCTCCCCCTACCAATGTAAAGGGCATTCGAAGTTTTTTGGGCCATGCTGGGTTCTATCGGCGCTTCATTCGGGATTTTTCCAAGATAGCGAAACCCCTTAGCGTGTTACTGGAAAAGGATGCTCCTTTTATCTTTTCGGCAGATTGTTTGAAAGCCTTTATGGTGTTGAAGGAGAGACTGAGTTCAACACCTGTGATTGTTGCTCCTAACTGGACTCAACCATTTGAGTTGATGTGTGATGCCAGCGATTATGCAATTGGAGTAGTACTTAGACAGAAAAGGAACAAGGTATTTTGGGCTATTTATTACACCAGCCGCACACTCAATGAAGCTCAGTTGAATTACACTACTACCGAGAAGGAGTTGCTGGCTGTGGTTTTTGCTTGTGAGAAGTTTCGGTCCTATCTATTGGGACTGAAAGTTATTGTTTACACTGATCATGCTACCCTGAGGTATTTGTTCAGTAAAAACAATGCTAACCCAGATTGATTAGATGGGTTCTGTTGCTCTAGGAGTTTGACCTGGAAATCAAAGATTTAAAAGGAACCTCCAATACCATGGCTGATCATCTATCTAGACTGGAGCTAGGGGAAGGTAACACAAAAGAGTCTATCATTGCTAACACCTTCCCTAACGAGCAACTGTTCTCAGCAGAAGCAAAGACGCCATGGTTTACTGACATAGTGAACTATCGTGCATGTTCTTATGTACCTCAAGAGTTTACTTATCAACAAAAGAAACGGTTCTTAGTTGATGTACGCAAGTATATATAGGATGATCCCTATCTTTACAGGCGAGGTGCTGATCAAGTTCTTAGAAGATGTTTGCCAGAGGAAGAAGTGGAAAGTGTTTTGAAGCATTGTCGCTCATCTGATTATGCTGGCCACTTTGGAGTGCAAAGAACGGTGGCAAAGATTTTGCAAAGTGGATTCTATTGGCCTACCATGTTCAGAGACACTTACACCTTTATTAGATCTTGTGATCAATGTCAATGAATGGGAGGAATCACTAGAAAGCAAGAGATGCCCCAAACTGGTATTCTTCCAGTTGAACTCTTTAATATTTGGGGTATTGACTTTATGGGCCCCTTCCCACCTTCAGCTGGGTATATGTATATTCTTTTAGTAGTTGACTATCTCTCAAAGTGGGTTGAAGCTATGCCCACAAGGAAGAATGATGCTCCAGTGGTTACAAAATTCCTTTGCCGAAATATATTCAGTAGATTTGGGATACCAAGAGCTATTATCAGTGATGGGGGAAGTCACTTTTGTAATAAAATTTTTTATAAGATGTTGAGCAAATATAGGGTGCAGCATAGGCGAACTTTGGCCTATCACCCCCAAGCGAACGGACTGGCTGAAGTCTCTAACAGGAAAATTAAACAAATTCTTGAAAAGACAGTGGGAGGCAATCACAAGGATCGGTCTCAAAAGCTTGATGAGGCATTATGGGCTTACCACACTGCATTCAAAATGCCCATTGGAATGTCTCCTTACCGTCTACTGTATGGCAAAGCTTGTCATTTGCCAGTTGAACTTGAGCACAAGGCATTCTGGGCTGTGAAAAAGCTTAATATGGATCCCAACACTCCCAAGGAACTTCGCTTGCACCAATTGAACGAACTAGAGGAATTCCGGTTCAATGCTTATGAAAGTGCTCGGCTTTACAGGGAAAGGACCAAGATCATTCATGACAGGAAGATCAGTCCTTCTACCGTTCAACCTGGACAGAAGGTGCTTCTCTTTAACTCCAGACTGAAACCCTTCCAAGGGAAGCTGCGATCCAAATGGATGGAACCTTTCACTGTGACAAAGGTTTTCCCATATGATAGTGTTGAGCTTCAATCAACCTCAGGGGAGTTATTCAAAGTTAATGGGCAAAGGGTAAAACCTTACTTTTCTTCTGAAGAGGCCCAGGTGGTTGACCACCTGACCTTGCTCACAAATTGACAGAGAGACGGTCAAGCTAGTGACCTTAACTAAGCGCTTCATGGGAGGCAGCCCATGGTGTATCCATTACTTTAAGCTAAATTTATTTTTAATTATATTTTTAATTTTAATTTTATTGTTAATTTGTGGTTGTATGTGTTGTTCTCTAACCATTGCTGTAGGAGGGAGGTTTTGGGCTTCATTAACCATTATTGCAGAGTGTTAAAGCATGTGCGATTGAGTTCGGCAATCAGGTAGTCTCTGTAGGGCCCAAATACAAGCCCAAACGTTAAGCATCTGGGGGACCCACCAAGCTTTGAAGACAATTCAAGAAATTGCAATAAAGGTTTTAAAAGGTTAGAATTTTGACAAATAAAGTGACACGTTTTGTTCCTTGAAGGATGAGCCACCAGCCTGTAAAATTCCAATAGTTTTGGAGCTTATTTGAGGCTAAAAATGGCTGCCCGTGACATCAGGTATTATCGCGTGTAGACTGATTCTGATACTACTATGCATCCGTGACTTGGTGAGAAAAATTGGACTAATTTGCCCCTGCCCGCGACAATGCGATGTCACATGCAAGTGGGTTTTGCGTCCTTTTGCTCTGAAATTTTAATGGGAGATAGCTGGCATTTTCTAGAACGATCTTTGGTTTGCCCGTGACATCATTGAAGCCTATTTACTTGGTCAAAAACGTAAATTTGTGTTCCCCGATTTGATATTATATATGGAAGGGAAGCCTATGCTTTGGCTTCACAACTTGCCTCTTCTCCTTCCCTTATTCTTCACGAACACATCTTTGCTTTGCAACTATGGCACGAACTAGAAGGGCGCACTTGAGGGTAGCCACACCAAAAGCCTCACCTTCCAAGATAAGAGGAGAAAAGGAGATTTTCATTGGACACATGCTAGACTGGGAGGTTCTGGAAATATTGATTGGGCAGAAGAAGTGATGATGAAGCTTCAAACCCTTGGTTTTAAAAGGTTAGTCTCTACCCGAAGTGATTTATTCTACCCTGCTATGCATGAGTTCTATAACTCAGTATATGTGAATGATGAGGATAATGAAATAATTGGAGAAGATCAAGGATTTTTAATCTCTATTTCACCTGCTATGATTAGAGACTATTTTGATCTCCCAAATCCCTCACAAGAAATCCTTAATTTAAGCTTAAGAGCTTACGGTAGAGCATTTATTTTCAGTAAGGAATTTGGGAGAAGAAGGCAATTCACCAAAAATGGATTTGTAGAGAAATATAGATGCCTTGTCCACTTGGTAGGAAAGTGTCTATTGTTGTAAACTAGTGGGGTTAATTCGGTACCAAAATCTCATCTTGAGTTTATTTACTGCATTGATCATCAACTAAATATTGACTGGGCAACTGAGATCTTTCAACTTTGGAAAAGAGATGTGAATAAACGATTATATGGGAGGGTGTTGAGCATGTTGTTTCACTTTCAGTATGCGCACTTGTGTGTACATATAGAACCTACCATCTTCCCATCTAATTTGATATTGAGAGTCCTTCAACCTGAAGGGGCTCTAGGGGTTAGTTTCAGAAGGAAATGGGGAGCTAGTACTCCCATTGCACCCCAGCCCTCACGGCATAGTATGCACATGGAAAGGCCTACTGAACATTCTAGAGACACATCTACTACCATGAATGCAAGAAAACAACATATATTCCAGTTGACTGCTCTTTACATGCAATATAATGTCCATAAGGTAGATGTGTATAACTTCTTTCAAGGAATTAGTGGGCAAGTTATAAGTGAAAGCTGAGGTGATCAATTGGGCCTTCACTAATGGCCACATAACTCGTATCCAGTTGTAGGAGTTGTTGGAATTTCTATCCCAAGACCAGCAAGCAACTTCATAACCGTCAGCAATAGCATGGGAAGCCCCTAATCCACCATTTAGCTCGTCTTATGAAGACCTGAAGTGAAGAACAGATCAACTTCAAGAAGAATAGGCCGTGACCAAGAAACAAATTGGACAATTGCAAAAGAGCCAATCCCTTTTAATCAAAGAGTAAAAAGAAGTGAAGGGCATGTTGGGAAAATTTTGGAAAGTTTTGCGAAGAAAGAAGAAGTCTACAAAAGCCCAAATTGTAGACCTTTCTGAGGAGACAATACCTTTGGCGCAGCCCAAGTTTGATCAGACGGAGGAGACACCTGAGTACCCACAATACCCTCAGGAGGAGGAGATGCATGCTTATCAGCCATACTCTCACCCAGCAGTGCTAGCTTCATTCAAACCTCAGGCAGGCCCAAGTTCTTCTCATGCTCTCATTCCCATCATTTAACCCCTACAACGGTGGTCTGGTGCTTCTTCAGAGGCTGCACAAGAGGATTTATTGGGCAAGCCAGTATATGTGACTATTAATCCATCTTTGTCAACCCTTAAGGCCACAACAGAGTTTGAGTGGTTCCTTCAAAATGGAGCTTGGCAAGCGTGATTTGCTAGGGATTCCGAAGTGTTCACATTGTCCTACTTGTAGCGGATCTTAGCTAATGAATATTTATGTGCAGATGATGTTGATCTTTTTTGCCGAACCATGCAGCATGTAGTGGAGGCAGAGTGTCATCACTGGTTTTCGTCCGGGCTCGTTTTGGGGTGAGCTCAAACTAAACCAAAGGTGAAAAGTTTTAGAGTCGCCACCAACTGTTTTTGGGGTACAGTTGGATACCCTCTACTTTGAGTAGTTTAAAGTGTGTGGTCTGCGTCATCAGAGAAGGGTTTGGGAGTTGGTTACGTGTAGGGAAGGATTAGCACCCCTACAGCGCCCTTTCGGTATCTAATTGAGGAGGAGGAGGTTTTTCTTTTATTTGTACTGCTATGACTGGGTTAAATTTTCTAAAAGTCTATGATTTTTATTTGGCTAAGTTATTTGTTAAAGTTATGGTTAAAATGGATTTATCCTAAATTTCTGAAGGGAATCCTAAAAGTTTTGGGTTTTTATTTGAAGTGAAGAATGAGAGCCTATGGGTTGGTTTTGGTTTTTTGGTTTTACTTTTGGAAATTGAAGTCCTAAAAATGGTTTTTTATTTTCCCTTTTTTTTTGGTTTTTTGGGTTAGAAAATATACTTTTTTTTATGTTTTGTAAAAAAACGTTTGGTTTTGGTTTTGCTTTCTTTTTTGTTTTTTGTTTTGTTTTGTTTTTTTTTTTGTTTTTGGAAGGTAAAACATGTTTTTTTTGTTTTAAATGGATTTGGAAAACGTACGGGTCTCATGTTTTTTTGTTTTGGAAAGCATTTTGGAACATTTTTATTGCACAAACGTTTTTTCTTTTTTTGTTTGTTTTTTTTGAAGGAGACATTTTGAACATATTTGGAAAATTTTTTATAGAAAAACATTTTATAGAAAACATATTGAAAAAAAAAACATTTTGTTATTTTTTTTGTGTTTTTTTTTAAACTTTGAACCTAAATCTACACGTTTCAACAATTGAAAATACATAGGAACACATATATCAAAATAGATTTGGAGTGTGTGAGTGTGACATCCACAAAAAAAAAAAAAAAGCACTTTTTTTCTTTTTCCCCTTTTTTTGTTTTTGTTTTTTTTTCATCTCTTTTTTTTTTATACCTCTCTTTTTTGCCTCTCTTTTTTTTTTTTGAGTTTCTTTTGATTTTTTGCTTGCTATACTTTATCTATTACAACCTATTACAACATACAAAGTAAAGGGAAATACAATAAAGAAAACAAAATACAATGTAACAAGTAAAAGGAAAAGAAATACAAGGAACTATTAAGAATTACATCAAACATTAATACAAATGAGCTGAAAAAGTAATGAAAAGATAAGGGTTGAACTGACTTTGAAGCTTGCAACACCAATCTTCTGTTTGAACTCCTATCGGCGCTGATAATCACTTACTTAGAACCAACAAGATCTGACAGCGAGGTTTGTGAGGGGGATTTCTTGGTATTTGAAGAGTGGAGTGGTGTATTTTCTGGGTTTGAGATTTTTGATGACTGGAAATAAGGAGGGTAGGCGTGAGAAATAGGGGATTGGAACAGGATTGGTGTCTGTTATGTTTTTTGCTTGCTGAACACGAGAAAAAAGGGCTGAAGTTGGGGCTGTTTTTGTGTTTTTTTCTTGCTGAGAAAAAGAAGGGAGCTGGAGTGAGACAGGAGGGAAAGAGGATGAAGGAGTGATGTTGATTGCAGAAGACTGGGTGTTTAATCTGAGAGGATGGCAGTCAGGGAGGTGTGGAAGAGTGATCTCTTTTTTCTGGTTTTTGAGTTTCTCTCTTTTTTTCAACTCTCTGTTTTTTCCTTTTCTCTCTCTGTTTTTTGCTCTCTCTGGTTTGCAGGTTTCTTTTCCCACGATGATGGCTCTCTCTGTGTGTTTTTTTTTTTCACGATGATGGCTCTCTCTTTTTCTCTCTTCTCCTCTTCCTTTTTTGTTGTCCTTTTTTCTTTTTTTTCTTTTTTTGTTAAGGGATGGACGACTGCATCTTAAAGGGCTACAGAAATTTTTTGGCTGGACTGTTATTAATTGCAGCATTAAATGCTGTATTTTGGATGCAGTATTTTAATTTGCAGACTTGATGCTTTGTCGGGTGGACAGCTTGTGCGGAAAACAGGGCAGCTCGTGATTCCCTTTTGAATTTGTATTTTAGCACATGTGACTGACAGGGTTGTTGCAAAATTGATTCTTTGTCAGGTGGCCAGCGCAGAGGATGGGTCTCATGAACAGCCAGCGAGAAAAAAAAACAAGCCAGCGAGAAACGCCAACCAACGAAGGTCAAAGGGGTCAGAGGTTCGAAGTGTCGGCAGGTCAGAGTGTCGGCAAGTCGAAGTGTCGGTAAGGTCGAAGCTTCGGTGGGTCGAAATTTCGGTGGGGCGAAGGTCAACGGTCAACGGGTCGAAGTGTCAGCAGGTCGAAGGTCGGAGTGTCGGCAGCGGGGCTTCGAGGGTCATGGGTCGAAGGGTCGAAGGTCGGAGGTTCGCAGGTCAAGGCGTCGCAAGTCCTGGCGTCGTAAGTCCTGGCGTCGTAAGTCTCGAGGCGTCGCATCTTCACAGGGTTCGAAAGTCCGAAGGGGCGAGTCGTAGATCGGAGTGTCGGCAGCGGGGCTTCGAGGCTTCGACTCTTTGAGGCTTCGAGGCTTCGAGGCTTCGAGGCTTCGAAGGTCAATGGGTCAAGGTGGCAAGTCGAAGGTCGGAGTGTCGGCAGGTCGACAGTCAACGGTCAACCCCGAAGTTTTTTTTTAACTTTTAATTACCTTTTTACCCTTACCCATAATGCAAAAATGGACGACCTTTTGGGGATTGTTTGGGAAGACCCGTATTCGCCCACATAGACATTTTGGAGAGTTTCGCATGATCACTTTTGCGGGCAGTTTGACTAGGGGCATTGACCGTCTTTTGGCAAGCTTGACTTTTTCCAACGAAAGTTGTTTTGGCCATAACTTCTTCATTTTAAGTCCGATTTGAGCTCGGTCAAGTGCGTTGGTCTCCAATTTTCATCCTCCATCACCTGGTGTTGGTCTTGGGGTGCTTCAAAGACTTGTAGCAGAAGCCATTAATTTTGGACTCCCCGTCCGTGTCATTTGTATCCATCTCGTGCAAATTGGGGTAAACCATTTCTTGGAAGTATGGGATCATTGTGGACCTGTTCAACAAGGTATATGGCATGGGCAAAAAGGTTTATCAAATGGGGTTAGTATGTCCAACCCGGACAAAATGGGCTCCAACACAAAGCCTAATGACTACCTTATGGCACAATACACTTCCATCATGCTGTGTGAATTGTATGAGTAGCCTCTAGCAGAGCATGTTCTTCGTCAAAGAATAAATGGAGCTGCAGAAGGTCATCACTCTTGGCATCAAGTGCAAGAGGTCCTCATCCCTGTCCTTGTAGACCGCCATTTTGTGCTTCTTTAGTTGGACCTAAGTGTGGGACATGCGGTGTTGTATGATCCTTGCCAAGCACATGGATTTGCTACACGAAAGAAGAAGATAGTCCATGGTTTCTTGAGAAAAGTCAAAGAAGCGCTCAGGAAAGAGGGGTTTGTAGGTCCCAAAGTGCATCTAGAGGGGGGGCGGTGAATAGACTTTCTTCGTTTGCGAAAGCTAGACTGTTAGCTGGTTCTGGATTAGTCTACAGATGATTATGATGGAAGTATTTATGTAGAAGATGACAACAGAGTATGAGTGATAGCGTGAATGATGATGAACTATCAGACAAAACTGAGATGAAGATAAAAGTTCTTTTCTTAACAGATCTCAGTTGTGAAAGTGACGGTTTAGGATAGATTGACGTATGGAAGATAACACAGAGATTAGACTTGTTGAAAGCGCTGGATCTTTGATGAACAAGAGGTTCTTAATGATCAGAGAGATTAATCTCGTTCTTGGTTCAACACGGCGCACAACACTCCTCCAGTTTTTCTCTCAGAGTCACTCACTCTCTGTTGTTGGAACTCGCTCACATTTGATAGGTTCTGTAAAGGATTGTTTATATCAAGTGTGTCAGAGCCATTTTCTTGTGTACTATGTGTTTCCTTCTTTTGAGAGAGAGATTAAACTCATAATTTTGTCGTTAAGTGCGTGAGAGATATATCTTTAAGATTAAAGTGCTCGTGCGCCATGATGTCCATCCCGACAGACTGACTTCCCGCCACTGAAAATCCGGAATGTCAGGGGATGGGTTGATCTGCTCTGATTTACAGATCAGATGACCATACTGTATTTTTGGCATGCAGTCGATCTCGGCCGTTCATCTGTGGATAGTAGTTGGCAGCAATTAATGCGTCATTAAATGTGCTCAACTTCTCGGGACGGCACAGGCTTACTGTACAAACCCTAGCCGTCAATATCGCTAAGAGGCTGTGTTTAGGGTTGTAAGTTTGCCTCAGAGGTGGATGCCTCGTAGGTTCGGAGACTCGAAGATTTCAGCTAGCACCTGTAAAAGTTGCGAAGTCTTGCTTCAGGCTTCACGGGTTTTCTACGAGTCTACGACTCACATCTTCGAGTCTTCGAGTTTTCGAGGCTGGAGGTTAAGTTGGATTAGCCTTTTAGTGTCACTCTGTTGACTAAAGTCTACGATTTTGCGTGTCTACGACTCTACGAGCCTGCGACTCTTCGAATAGCACTTAGAGTGACTTCTTCAAGTACAGCTAATCTACCGGTTATTGGAGCTACGAATCTATGACTTTAGCTCTACGGGTCTACAACCTTCGGGTCTCTCAGTTTACTATATTTGACTGGGTGGTCTGAAAATCTTCGACTCTACGAGTCTTCAACTCCACTTTTCTTCCTTGGTCTTTCACAGAGGTGCATAAACTGAGTTCCTTTATAGATGCGACCCTTTAGCTCCAACTCTCCGCCGTTGATCTCCGAGTCTGGAAGTATGGCAATTTCTCTATAGTGACTGTGTCCCTTGAGTCTACGAGTCTATGACTCTACGACTCTTGAGTTACAGTTTCATTTGCTTGCCAGTCTTTACAGCGTCGATTCTTCGACCTTCAACCTACGAGTCTACGAGTCCAGTTTCCTTAACAGTGTTCAAAGGTTTCAACCCTACGACTCTACGAGTCTACGAGTCGAGTCATTTAGCATTGGTTGCTGTTCTTAACACTGCTTCGACTTTACGAGTCTCCGAACTTCGTTGACGCTTACAGTAACACTTTCTTTTCCGTACCATGACTCTACGACCTTCGACCCTGGATCTACGAGTCGCAATGTTCTGTCACTATTTTGCTTTGAGTCTTCAGACTCTACGAGTCTACGAGTCTCTTGCCAATACGTCCTATGACAGTTTCACTTCTACGAACTTCGACTCTCCGACCCTATGGCTATCGGTTCTTCGAGTCTCCGGACTTAGACTATTTGTAGCAGCTTCATCAAATCCTACATTTCCAACAGGGTTGTTGACATCCAAGTTCCCTCTCGTGCACTTCAATGAAATGGAGCTTCCCCAACAGCCTGACCAGTTCAGCTGTGGGATTTTTGTATGTTATTATTTGATAACTCTGTTGCAACATAAGGATACCTGGGCGCTCACAGGGGAAACATCTGCTGAATTTGTAGTGCGCCTTAGGAGTATGGTAGCCCATGTTATCTTCTTCTTCAGCTTACCCACTCAAAGGTAAGTGTCTTCTTTCCCCTTATACCATGCTCTGAGGACATAGAAAATTTTTAAGTGTGGTGTGGGGGGGTGACTTGAACCATTTGTTTTGATGTCCTTATTGTATGATTGATTTGTTTTGTTTAATTTGTGTGATTTGTTGTTGCGTTTGATTGTTTGAGTGATGTGATTGTCTGTTTTGCATGTGAGTGGCATGGCTACAAGGTAAACAACTTTGGTTTTTACATTTTAACTACATTAGTATCATGTTGTGATAAAGGTGCTTAAGTAGTAAGGTGTGTTATGAGTTGGTTTGAGCATGTCTATACTTCTTGCATGATATCACCCTATTTTAAGAGCTGAAGTTTGAATAGTAAGCTGAGCATGACATGGTAGGGTAAGCTTAGCTAACCTTGGAGTAAAAAAAATTGTTTGAGAGCTCCATTTTCCATTATGCCTTTGAGTGAACTTCATGAGTTATAGGGTTAACACTTTTACTCTTTTCATTCAATACTAGCTATTTAATGGTTGGAGTTTATTAGGCATGAGAATTACCTATTAGTAGCTTAGTGTTTGGTGTGTGATGCTAGTGATGCAAAAATATTAAGTCACAATGACTTCCTAAGTACCCTAGTGTGTTTGTGTTTTGTTGTGTGGTGGTTGTGAAGCCAGAGCATTAGCAAAAAAAAAAAAAAAAACGCCAACCCGATTGATGTTAAAAGGCATATCAGCCTTCTGTTTGTGTAATGAAAGGGTTGAGATGAAAAAAAACAAAGAGTGAATAATCCATCTAGGGAGAGCATAAAATGCAACCTTGTAAGGTTATTATTTAAAAAAAGTGTGAAAAAAAAAGTTTCAGAATAAAGCCACAATGGCTTGATATTTATGTGTTATGGTTAAATTTGAAGCCACAATGGATGAGTTGTTTTTGTTTTGAGCGTTTTGAGCTTAATTCATTGGCTTAAGGTGTGTTTGTGCAGTCATTAGAGTAGAGTGTGAGCCATTGAGTTTAGAATAGTGTGTGAGTTTCAAAAGAGTAGCGTAGAGGGTGTGTTTCCTTTGATGAGCACAATGAGAACCTCTCATGTTTACTTGGCAAGAACTTAATCAATAGCTAGTGGCGAGTGTAAGAGTAAAACATCCTTGTTGGCTATTAGTTATTGACAGTCAGGGCTTGAGAGGAAAGAAAAGATACATTTGAGTGAGGCACATTTGTTCATGGTGAGGACTTTAAGGAAAGCTAAGTTTCATTTTATCATTGCATGTTTGCTTCTATCTGAATTTTTAGTAATGACATTACATGGTTCTTGGACTTGATAGTATGGACATGTTTAGATTAATTTATGATTCATTATGCCTGCTGGAATGTCTATTTCATCATTATAGAGTTGTGTGCTTTAGGAAACCATGCCTCTCTTTGTTTGTTATCTTATTTATCTTTCAGTTTGACTGTGTTTGTTTTTTTTTACATGTTTAGGTGCTTTGCTTGAGGACAAGCAATGGTTCAAGTGTGATGTGTTTGATAACGTGCATTTATGCCGTTATTTTAGGCCATTTTTAGGGTGTTTTAGAGTGTGATTGAGGCTTATTTGTATGGTAATTTATATATATTTGCTCTAACCCTTAGGGAGACACTGTTTTGTGCATAGTAGTGCTTTTTGAGCTGTTTTGACAGGTTTTAAGGAGATGTTTTCTCATACACATCAGCTAGATCTCCCAATGTATTCAAGAAGAAGCTTTGAGAAGAAGATGGACTCAAAAGAAGGCAAAATCAAGCTGCATGTGACAATGACCTTTGTCACGTGCAAGGGTTTTTCTGCATGGTAGTCGTCCACATGACCTGGTTCAAATTCTGCTTGGATTGAGTTTTGTTAAGCTTGGAATGACGAATGGATGTCACTTGCCAAAACTACGTCGTTTTGGTATGTGACAGCAGCTGACACTAGGGTACACTTTATGCATGACCTGCAGCCCTATAAAAGGAGAGATCTTGGAGGCAGCAACGTATGCTTGGGGGGCTGAAACACAATTTTGGAGACAGAGCAGCGCATTCTTGGAGGGAGAGCAGCATCTGGAGTTTGATGGCTAGGGTTTCTGGTAAAGAAGGAAGAATGCTGGAGCTGTTCATCATCTCTCTCTCTCTATCTCTATCTCTTTATTGGTACTGATAATATATGTTATTCTGGGTTTATTTTGATTGTAAGGATGATTATGGGGTAAAAACTACTCTCTTTCTTTGGGAGCAATGTAGCCCCCTATGACTTGTAATACTTCTGGTTTATGGATTTTACTTGTTGATTATGAGAAATTCTATTTCATATTTAGTTCATCAACTTTGAATGTTTACTCTGATTTATGCATGATTAGATTATCTCAGCCCTTGTCTAGGGTGGATTTTGATGAACTAGGTTTGATAATTGCATGATGGACCAAGTCTGTGATTGTTAGATTGGTTGTTTTCCTTTGTATCTTTTATTCTCATGGACAAAATGGAATAAAAAGCTTAAACCCTTCTTAACATGGACCAAGTGTAAGATTGGTGGGTAATAATCACTATGAATATGGAATTAATTTAATTGTTTAAGAACAAGTATCATAACCAGAATATTACAGGGCATTGGATGGTGAAGTTGTGACCCTAGAACCTTAAACTTGCTATCTATCTCCAATTTGTGTCGAAGTTTCTACAGATCGCTATTTTTCTAGATTTAGTGCTTTGCAAGTTTAGTATTTAGAACTCAATTCGAAACAAACATCATTTGTTCAGACATAAAATAAGACGTGTTAGCTTAGTGTTTGCTGCTTGACAGCATTAGCTACCTCCTTGTGGGTTCAACAACCGAAGTTTAAATACTTTAATTTATTACTTGACCAGTGCACTTGCTGTGAAACCTATCAAATCAATTTATTTAGGTCAAATACACCCAGAGGTCGTTCTCGGGGATGGTAGCTGTACAAGCGAGGCTAAAACGGAACCATAGGTCCGTTAAGGTGTCGGCGGGGAGATAATCGAGGTAGTCTCGAGGTTGAGGAAGCGGGGGCAAGGGTGCTTCCAGAGGAGAGGTAGGGACATCAGCCACTGCCGCAACAACAGCAGCATCAATAGTGGCAGCAACAACGGGAGAATCAGGTGCAGGGACATCAACATCAGAAGGCGCTAGAGAATCATCCGGAGGTAAACATGGCTGAGACGGCCCCGCAACCACGGATGGGTCAGCGCAAACGCTGTGTTAGGAGCCTCGAGAGATGGAGGGTGCAGCTACGGACCTAATCCAGGAGGACTGGTGGGCAGAGCTGACTTCTGGGGCAGAGCTGTTGGCTGGGTCACCAACCGAACTACCCTGTTATTCTGGAGCGGGGAGGAGGCGGATAGTAGCAGAGGGCCGGTAGGCAGTCAGATTCCCATCAGGCGTAAGATGGCGAAGGTAGAAGTCCTGGGAAAGGGGATGACGCCATGTCCGTTGAAGTGGGACGGATGCAGGTACCGGACAACGATGCTGAGTATCCGCCCAAAGGATTGATTTTTCGAGTTATTCTCCAGTAGCAGGAACAAGAAAGTCCCCCAGTCCATTGGGAGACCCTTAAAGACTCCGTACATGGCCAGTAGCAGGTCATACGGGACGGAGTCTAGGGCTATTGTGTGAGCCAGAAGACACCAGCTTAGGATGGTCGCCATACATCGGTAGCTACCTTGGAAGGACTTCCCCTTGTATTCCTTCCCTTTGTATGTGCAGCCCATGGAAGCTCCCATTTGCTCTGGATCCGGGCGCTGATGAGGACCGGATGGGAGATTGAGAGCGGTGTGAAGAACATTTGGGGTGATGACTATGGATTCACCCCGGACGGTGGAATGGATGGAGTCGGTGGTGCATCGGATGTTCTGGTAAAACTCAGCGATATCGTCGATAAGCATGTCGGCAGGGACAGAGACCAGGTTGAGGATGTGGCTTGCTTCCAATAGAGGGCGAAGCTCTAGAAACCATGCGGAAGGATTGGATATGGAAGGCCAATCAACCAGATGGCCGGGATTAACACCAGAAAGAGCGGTCTTGGGTGCCATTTGAGATGAATGTAGAGAAGGGAAAGGAAGTTTAGGGTTTGAGAAAAATGAAAAGTGACTATGAAATGTTAGAGTGACAAGTCACTCTTGCGTGAAGGCTTAGGATTTATATGGCGGGTTAGTGGATGCCGGCGGGTCTAGGGTGGTCTAGGGTTTAAGAGAAATAAATAGTGAACCGCCTGACAATCTGATGTCATTAGCCTTGATAGGGGCGCGCTTCTAAATAAAGAGATGACATGGAGGCAGCTAACCAAGCATTTATGACAACTGTTTGCCTTCCTCTGGAAATTGCCCGTCTCGAGACATGCATTTAATGGACCATCATGATCCCTCCTCAAAAACATGCAACGTAAGATAATACTTTGATTATCGCTATTTGAGAGTTCCAAGAGTCAGGAGGAATTAAACCGACTTTCATCCGGGGTAAAGATAATCCGTAGAAGAGTATTCGGATGAAAAATAGACTGTGTCCATAGAAACAAGTCTTATAAGAGAAAAATAGATTCCTTTGCTGTCTTGAAGTCGAAGAGAAAAGAAGTACGACAACACTTCAAATCCGAGACATCAGACAAGATATATATCGGTGAAAATGCAGAGAGAATCTGAACTTGTAGCTTCACAAAGATAAACTAAAAGAACAGAAGACTTAACAGGTTGGGATTAGTACGGATATACACAGATACGAAAAGTCGGTATAATCCAAACTAATAAAAAATCAAAACTTACGCATTTAAAAAATAAATGCGAGAGACACATACATACGAGTAAAGGATCATATTTACTGAAATCAAAGCATAAATCAGATAAGAAACACATAAGTTTATATTGGTCAACATAACAAAACCTTCATGCTGAACGACATAGCTAAGATTAATTAAATTTATATGATTTGCCCAAATTAAGATTCATGAGTGAGAATGGATTAAAGAACACATGCCAATAGCAATCAATTGATTATTATATTAAAATGCACAGTTGAAGAAATAAAAACATTCAATCATGCCACAATTCCGATTCAACAATGCATGCCTAATCAGATCCAAGTGAGAGTTATAGGGTAGAACATCCGAGACATATTAGGGGGGTTATTACAAAAGTAATAGATGAAGCTTTTGCTCCCCCTTAGATCGTGCGATCCTCTTGAGAAAGACTCCCCCTTAGATAGACGGCCAGGAAAGAGGTCACGAGACATATAAGGGGGGTATTACTTGAGTAATAGATAAAGCATTTTCTCCCAATTAGACCATGCGATCCTCTCGATGGACATTTCCTGCTTAATATTTAGATCTTGAGAAATTGCTTTCTATCTTTAAGGAAACTCCACTTCAGAAGCTGATCAGACTGCAACTGTGATTTTATCTACCAGGCATTCTGAGCTAACCCATTTCATTTCTTCAACCAGGCATGCTAATATTGCAATCAATATGAAAAAGCATTTGACATGTGGTGCGAGATGAAAATTTGAATCATTAAATCCTAAGGAGGTTTTATTCATATATCTTTCATTATGTTAGCTTAAGCAACTTTAGTCGAGAAACGCAAGCATCCTCCCAAATGAAAGTATGAGAAAATTATCAGAACACAATGCATGACACAAGTAAAGATGATCAGCAAGAAGTACAGTAAGTGTCTAATGCTCATCATAAAACATGATGCATGTTCTAAAAGAAGCACTATTGAATGAATAAATTAGAGGCTATGCAGATAGGTCAAGCATACCTAATTTAAGGAGTAGTTCGGAAAATCTTGCATCAGGTATGGGCTTGGTGAGTATGTCTGCGAGTTGATCATCCGTAGCAACATGTTCGAGAGATATGTGCTTTTTGAGAACATGATCTCGGATGAAATGATACCTGACTTCAATGTGCTTCGTCTTTGGGTGCATAATAGGATTGTTGCTGATGGCAATCACACTGGTGTTGTCGCAGTACAATGGAACAGATGTCATGTTGAACCCATAGTTAGTAAGTTGACTTTGCATCCAAAGAAGCTGTGTGCAGCAACTCCCAGCAGCTATATATTCCGCTTCAGCAGTAGAGGTTGATACGGAATTCGGCTTCTCATTGAACCACAAAATCAATCTGTTTCCAAGGAACTAACAAGTACCACTAGTGCTCTTCCTATCGATGCGACATCCGAAAAACTTAGCATCTGAATATCTGGATAAAGAGAAGTTGGACTCCTTTGGATACCAAAGTCCAAAATTCACTGTCCCTTTGAGATACCGCAATATCCGTTTTACATGAAGCATGTGTGACTCTTTGGGATTCGCCTGATATCTTGCACAAATGCAAGTTGCAAACATAATATCCGGGCAACTTGTTGTAAGGTACAACAATGATCCTATCATCCCTCTGTATTCAGTCACATTTACTGATTCTCCAGTAAGAGCAGGATCTAACTTGGCACTGACTAGCATGCGAGTCTTCACGGGAGTTATGTCACGCCCCGGATTTCCAACCCGAGGAAAACGGTACGTGACTCCCCTTTTTACCAACACGGAGGGCAAAGGGGTTAGGATACAAACCAAGAACTGAACATTTTAAACATTCACAACACATTCAAGAAAAATAAAGTCCATCAAGCAGTCCACAAACCAAATCAGTCTTTAATACAAAGTCTTCTTTTCAATCCATCCCCATTGGGGTTACATCGATTCCCATAATAAAATAACATAAACAATAAAATAAATAAGGTCTTCCACCTTGGGGTCCCACCTAACGCCTGTAGGTTCCCTGTAAAGAAAACAACATGGTAGGAGGGGTGAGCAACCACGGCCTCGTAGGGATCATGTCTCCCCAACCCATCCCATGCACCTAATATCTACATGCCTTGTGTACAAGTGGGTTGTGTCGTGATACAATCATTCCACCAGATATAGTTACAGGCTATAACAAACAAACACAATCATACATGGGCTGGTACATAAACACTCCCGGGCTTCCACACCCACCGGGTCCCACAAAACGGTCCCGGGCTTCCACGGCCACCGGGTTCCACAAAACAGTCCCGGGCTTCCATAGCCACCGGGTTCCACAAAACAGTCCCGGGCTTCCACGACCACCGGGTGTACAAGCAAACACGCAGCACACATGGCCATACAGGCATAACATCAAATACTTAGTATGCTTAGTCACACAGGAATAACATCGAACACTTAGCATGCATATATTCACCATCTCATAAACCCAGCCACACGAGATATAATCTCACACATAATATGCACGGCTTCACAGGCATAATTTCAAACACATAACATGCACGGCCTCACAGGCATTACCTCAAACACATAACATGCACGGCCTCACCAGGCATTATGTCAAACACTTGGCAGGCATATATACATATATCCAAACAACGCCATTAAAGGCCAACATTCATATAGGAGATCACACCTATATGAATTTACATATAAATAGTATGATAACAAGGACAATATCCGACGGGTAATTCATCACAGGGCCTAACCCCGGATCAGGTATAAGAAAACGAACCCCTACCTTAAAGAAGATCCTCCTTGCTCCCGCGTTAGATGCCGTCCTCCCCACACAAGATGCTCCGGGAAAGAACCGCCAGTTCTCCCCCTTTCCCTCTCTCTAGCTCTCTCTCTCTCCACGACGGCCGCAATG
The DNA here is from genome assembly GCA_023512835.1 of Taxillus chinensis. NCBI lineage: Eukaryota > Viridiplantae > Streptophyta > Magnoliopsida > Santalales > Loranthaceae > Taxillus > Taxillus chinensis. Next base: position 2,442,201 of record CM042088.1, on the reverse strand, counting down.
GCCGAAAAACCCCTAACCCTAGAACAAGGAGTCTCCTCATCCTTATATAGGCCTCCCACTATCAAAACGACGTAGTTTTGATTAAGTGAAACCCAGGATCAAAACGACGTAGTTTTGATCACACAAGTTAGCACCTTTCCGCACCCATATAGGCCAAAATACTCGAATTTCAACATGGTCCTTTGGAGAAAGTTCCTTAGAATGTCAAAACCAAGGGAACCATGCAAAAATATGCTCGCACGCCAATTTGCACGTGAATTCCCCAATTCACGTGCAACTCCATATGCACTCCAAATGCTCTCAAACTTCACCCCTAGCCTCCTTGCATCATTTAAAGACAACCACACTTGCACGTGAATTGGACCCATATCACGTGCACCTCACATACATGTCCATTTGGCCTGAAACTTCGTGGTAGATAGAGGACACCATTCTAAGCATCTTTCCTTTTGCACGTGAATTCATTGGAGTCCATTTACTAGGTCAAAATCTAGAAAAACTCTACTCATGAGGCAAAACCGACTAACTCAAGGTACGGGTCCTTACATCCTCTCCCCCTTAAGACTTTTCGTCCTCGAAAAGAAATGACATAAGAGGAAAACAAACACAAGCTACCCATTTGCCACACGGCGAGCCACAACACCCAAATGGGTCATACACCACACATAAGACAACAAAGACATAACAAGTACCACCATAATCCATAACCACAATAATGCATATAACACATGTCCGCATGTCACGAATACACATCTCAAAACACATCACAAATAAGAACACATGTCTTTAAAAGACAAGACAAATACACCAAATCGTACACAACTAATACAAGAAAACACAAAACACATCACACCCCTGGCCAACGACCACCTCCCACGCTTAAGATTGTTCGTCCTCGAACAAGTCCGGCATCTGCTCACGCATCACGGACTCACGTTCCCATGTCTCCTCCTCAATGCCACGGTCTTGCCACGCAAGACGCGAACCAAAGGAATAGCACGACCACGCAAAAGCTTCTCTTGCCGATCTAGGATACGGATAGGGGCCTCAATGACGGACATGTCATCCTCAATGTCCAACGTCCCCCAATCAATCACATGAGTGGGGTCAGGGTGATACTTCCTCAACTGGGACACGTGAAACACGTTGTGCACTCGACTCAGCCGCGGTGGTAATGCTAACCGGTAGGCCACAGGCCCTACACGATCCAGAATCTCAAAAGGACCAATAAACCGCGGAGATAACTTGGAACCTCGCCCAAACCGTCGATGTCCACGACGTGGAGAGACACGAAGGAACACATGATCACCAAGAGAAAACTCCAAAGGTCGCCGCCGCCGATCTGCATAAGATTTCGCCGACTCGAGCCGACAACAAACGCTGACGAATCAACTTGACCTTCTCAGTAGCCTCTTGAACCAACTGTGGTCCCAAGAGAGCTGTCTCCCCCACCTCGGTCCAACACAAAGGGGATCGACACGGCCGTCCGTACAACGCCTCAAAAGGAGCCATCCCAATGGATGCCTAATAACTGTTGTTGTAGGCAAACTCCACCAAAGGAAGGTGAGTTGCCCACGAACCCCCGAAATCTAACACACAGGCCCGTAACATGTCCTCCAACGTCTGATTCGTCCTCTCTGTCTGGCCGTCAGTCTCAGGATGAAAGGTTGTACTCAAGTGAAGCTTGGTCCCCATAGCCTCCTTGCAAACCTGCCCATAAACGGGAAGTGAACCTCGAATCCCGGTCGGAGACAACCGATGATGGTACTCCATGCGGTCTCATAATCTCGTTCATGTACTGGTGACTCAAGGTCCCAATGGAGTCCCGCTCGCGAACAGCAAGAAAATGGGCCGACTTTGTGAGTCGATCCACAATCACCCAAATCATATCCTTCCTCCCAGTGGTGGGTGGAAGACCGATCCACAAAATCCATCGCGATATGGTCCCACTTCCACTCGCTATGGGCAAGGGGCGTAACATGCCCGCCGGCCGCCGATGCTCGGCCTTCACCCGGCGACACGTGAGGCACCGCGAAACAAAGGCAGCTACATCGCGTTTCATCCCAGGCCACCAAAAATGTCCGCGAAGCGCATGGTACATCTTCGTACCCCCTGGATGCACAAGCAACTCTAGATTGGTGAAACGCCCTCATCACCTCATCCCGGAGGGAAGAAGCCACTACCAACCGCCCCCGAAATGACAACTCATGCTCGGGACCCTCTCGTCCGGTCCCCGAGATAGCTCCCCGGCCTCAATACGGGCACGGAGAACCTCGCACTCAATGTCACCCAGTTGTTCCTCCCGGACGCGCTAGTACAACTCCCAGGCACTACCACCAAAGGACTCGGGACTGTCCCACCATCACGAACAACAAAGCCGCACTGCAACGTCGCCAACCGCTCCATCGGCTTCCACTCTCTCACGGCCACCTCAGCTTTCCCTTTTCTACTCAATGCATCGCCCACAACATTACCCTTGCCGGGGTATAGGCAAGAGTAAAATCAAAGTTTCGCAAATACTCCACCCATCTCCTTTGCCTCAAATTCAAGTCCTTCCGAGTAAAGATGTGCATGAAGGCTCTTGTGATCCGAGAACACCACAAACTTTTCCCCCCAAGAGGTAGTGCTGCCAACTCTTCAGGGCGAAGATAACAGCCCGCTAACTCAAGGTCATGAGTAGGATAATTCTGCTCATGAGGCTTCACTGCCTTGACCCATAAGCTACCACACCGTGCTCCCGCATAAGCACACACCCCAAACCAACCCTGGACGCATCACAATACACCTCATACGGAATATCCTCCCTAGGCAACCTCAACACAGGTGCAGTGGTCAAACGGGTTTTGAGAGTCTCAAACGCCCGCCGGCACTTGTCCGTCCACTCAAATTTCACTCCTTTCCTAGTCAACGCCGTCATAGGAGCCGCCAAACGGGAGAACCCCTCTACAAAACGACGATAGTACCCCGCCAAACCAAGAAAACTACGGATCTCAAAAACGTTGGTTGGCCTCGCCCACAATGCCACGGCCTCAATCTTGGCCGGGTCCACCCTAACTCCCTCAGTGACACCACATGGCCAAGAAAGTGAACCTCCTGTGACCAAAACTCACACTTGCTAAACTTAGCAAACAAAGTGCTGGTCCCTCAAGGTTTGCAACATGTTGCCAAGTGCTCCACATGCTCCCTCTCGGTCTTGGAATACACCAAGATATCGTCGATAAACACCACCACGAACGAGTCTAAGTGTGGGGCAAAGACTTGGTTCATCAAATGCATGAACACCTCTGGCGCATTAGTGAGCCCGAAAGGCATCACTACCCACTCATAATGCCCATACCGCACCGAAAAGCCGTCTTAGGGATGTCCTCCTCCCTAACCCTGAGCTGGTGATACCCCGACCGTAAATCTATTTTGGAAAACCACTGGGCCCCACTCAATTGGTCAAACAGGTCATCTATCCGAGGCAATGGGTACTTGTTCTTCACCGTCACGAATTGACTTCCCGTAGTCGATGCAGAGACGAAGCGTGCCATCGGCCTTCTTAGCAAAGAGCACCGGGGCACCCCAAGGTGAGGTACTCGGTCCGATATACCCCCGACCCACCAACTCCTCGATTTGCCTCTCGAAGCTCCCTCAACTCACTGGCCCCATACGATACGCTACTTGGGAAATCGGACCCGTCCCCGGCACCAACTCAATGGTGAACTCCACACTCCTCTTAGGTGGCAAACTCCTCAACTGCTCAGGAAAAACATCCTGAAATTGGTCCACAACAGCGGGCCACACCCTCCTTTCCACCTTACCCTCCTCAGCAAAGGTCAGGGCTGCTAACTTATGGGTAATGGCACCCCACTATTCCAACACTGGCCCGGCCCGACTCGCCTCACAATCCCACTCCCCCTGCAGGGTGCAAGAGGTCCCTGCAGGTGTCACAAAGGTCACACGCCGCCGATAACAATCTATCTTGGCCTGGAAAGCCATAAGCCAATCCATACCCAAGATTAGGTCAAACGTTCTCAAAGGCATCACATGCAAGTCAAAACTCAGCTCCACCTCGCCTATGGTTAACACACAGTCACGACACACTCTCCGTACCTCAATCATGCCTCCCACCGGAGACTCCACAACTAGGGGCCTGGCGGCTTCCACACAAGCTAACCCCAAGCCGTCTATTACAAGCTCAGCAACAAACGAACATGATGCACCCGTATCGAAAAGAACAGAAGCTAAGGTACGGGAGATCAAGAGGGTACCTCTTACCACCGACGGTCCTGCTCCACCCTCGGTGGTGGGGGTGGTAGCTCGGCCTCCTCCCGGGTACGTCGCCTCCAAGCGCAAACACCCTCCCTTGGCCCGTGCCGCTGGTCGGCTCACTCACCGGGCGCTTCCCGCCAAGGTTGCCTCCCAGCTTCGATCTGCTGCCGCTCCAGCCTCCCCCCGAGGTCGGGTCCGATTCGATCCTGCCCGACTAGCCGGCCACCGACGAGTTGGTCTCTCTGGCTGGTGCACGAAAACCGGCATCACTCCTTGTCCGGATGTCATGCCTCCAACTCCCCTGTTGCCACTCCGGCAAACCCGGCTCGGATGGCCCTCTCGTCCACATCTATGGCATTTCCAGGTCCCTCTTTGGACACTCCTTTCTCAAGTGGCCTTGCTCCCCACAGTAGTAACAACCGCGGAGAGACCCCCCTGCTGGACCGCCCTGTCGCCACCGCCAAAGCTAGACCTCCCTAGGTTCACCAATGTCCGTCCCCCTGCTGCGGAAGGAACCGCTATCCCTCTCCTCCGTCTTGAGCCTCTTGGACCCTGCATCTCGATCAGGCCCACTCGCAACCGGCGACCCTGATGGGCCTGCCTCCCACCATCCAGCTCTCTCTCGGCCTATACGGGCCGTCTCCACGGCCTCAGGATAAGTCCTCAAGCGTAGAATCGCCACCCTCTCCCTAAGGGCTGGCCTAAGACCCCAGTGAACTTGTGGGCCTTTAGGTCCTCTTTTGCCATTGTCTCGGGGGGCAAACCTACTCAAGCTCCGGAACTCCCGCTCATACTCGGGCACCGTCTTTGATCCTTGCTTCAGGCTGCCAAATTCCTCCCTCTTCTGCCATCTCACCGATTCCGGGAAGAACTCATCATGGAAGAGTTGCAAGAATTCCTCCCAAAACATGAGTTGCACCGCACGGCTCCCCGCAACACTCGTCCACCACTCCAAAGCATCCCCCTCCAGTGCCGAATTGCCGGTCGCACCTTATCCTCCTCCCTGGGCAGGAGAAAGGAGAACACATGCTCAATCCGCCTCAACCACCGCTCGCCTACCACGGGATCTTCTCCCCCCCTTAAATCGCGGAGGTTGTTCCTTTCGGAACCGTGTCACCACGTCATCCCTGCACGGGTCGGTACACCACCCAGCGAACTCTCACGCTCACGAGGCGGCTCTCCTACTGGTGGTGGTGGTGGTGGCACCACCGTCGTGCCGCCATCTCATGGCGCACCTCCTCCCGAACGTCCTGCCGGAGTCCCTCCCGTAGCTCTCGTACCTCCAGCCGGATGCCTTCTTGTAGCCGTGCCAGGTAATAACGCATGTCCCCCAACGGATGGCCCCGCACCCGGACCCTCATGGGCGGATGACTCATCGGCCATCGCCCGGACGCACGTGTCACTCTCCTCGGTGGCATTCTTACTACATGAAGTAAGATGCACAAACGTCGAACGCGTTTGACTACTAACAAGTTGACTACCTCTACCTCATTATCAAGTCAAGCCGTACATGGCATTACACACATTTTAACCATTGCATCAACCAATATTGCACACAAGACAGTCCACATTGTAGTCATACCCAAGGCATTCCAAGAATATTCGAGTTGCACGTTCACACATAATCATGTTATGCACATCCTTCACACATGACAACAAATGCAACTAGTGCCCTAATGCCAATGCATGCAAATCCTACCACAAGACCGGACTACCCTAAGTACACCTTGGAGGCTCAAAGAGGACCATGTTGATCAGGCATGTCCCTCCAGGCTCCTCCAAAGGACTCAAGATAACCAAGTCCGCCCACTACCCTAGGCCAACTAGACCATGCTCTGATACCATATTGTCACGCCCCGGATTTCCAACCCGAGGAAAACGGTACGTGACTCCCCTTTTTACCCACACGGAGGGCAAAGGGGTTAGGATACAAACCAAGAACTGAACATTTTAAACATTCACAACACATTCAAGAAAAATAAAGTCCATCAAGCAGTCCACAAACCAAATCGGTCTTTAATACAAAGTCTTCTTTTCAATCCATCCCCATTGGGGTTACATCGATTCCCATAATAAAATAACATAAACAATAAAATAAATAAGGTCTTCCACCTTGGGGTCCCACCTAACGCCCGTAGGTTCCCGTAAAGAAAACATGGTAGGAGGGGTGAGCAACCACGCCTCGTAGGGATCATGTCTCCCCAACCCATCCCATGCACCTAATATCTACATGCCTTGTGTACAAGTCTGTCGTGTCGTGATACAATCATTCCACCAAGATATAGTTACAGGCTATAACAACAAACACAATCATACATGGGCTGGTACATAAACACTCCCGGGCTTCCACGACCCACCGGGTTTCAAGAACGATCCCGGGCTTCCACAACCCACCGGGTCCCACAAAACGACCCCGGGCTTCCACGGCCACCGGGTTCCACAAAATCATCCCCGGGCTTCCACGACCACCGGGTGTACAAGCAAACACGCAAGCACACATGGCCATACAGGCATAACATCAAATACTTAGTATGCTTAGTCACACAGGAATAACATCGAACACTTAGCATGCATATATTCACCACTCATAAACCCACCACACGAGATATAATCTCACACATAATATGCACAGCTTCACAGGCATAATTTCAAACACATAACATGCACGGCCTCACAGGCATTATGTCAAACACTTGCAGGCATATATACATATATCCAAACAACGCCATTAAAGGCCAACATTCATATAGGAGATCACACCTATATGAATTTACATATAAATAGTATGATAACAAGGACAATATCCGACGGGTAATTCATCACAGGGCCTAACCCCGGATCGGGTATAAGAAAACAGAACCCCTACCTTAAAGAAGATCCTCCTTGCTCCCGCGTTAGATGCCGTCCTCCCCCACACAAGATGCTCCTAAGAACAACCGGCGCTTCTCCCCCTTTCCCTCTCTTTAGCTCTCTCTCTCTCCACGACGGCCGCAATGGCCGAAAAACCCCTAACCCTAGAACAAGGAGTCTCCTCATCCTTATATAGGCCTCCCACTATCAAAACGACGTAGTTTTGATTAAGTGAAACCCAGGATCAAAACGACGTAGTTTTGATCACACAAGTTAGCACCTTTCCGCACCCATATAGGCCAAAATACTCAGAATTTCAACATGGTCCTTTGGAGAAAGTTCCTTAGAATGTCAAAACCAAGGGAACCATGCAAAAATATGCCTGCACGCCAATTTGCACGTGAATTCCCCAATTCACGTGCAACTCCATATGCACTCCAAATGCTCTCAAACTTCACCCCTAGCCTCCTTGCATCATTTAGAAGACAACCACACTTGCACGTGAATTGGACCCATATCACGTGCACCTCACATACATGTCCATTTGGCCTGAAACTTCTATGGTAGATAGAGGACACCATTCTAAGAATCTTTCCTTTTGCACGTGAATTCATTGGAGTCCATTTACTAGGTCAAAATCTAGAAAAACTCTACTCAGGAGGCAAAACTGACTAACTCAAGGTACGGGTCCTTACAAGTTAAGTTTTGCATTCTGAACTTCTTGATTAAGTCTTGTGTGTACTTTTCTTGGTTGATGAAGATTCCATCCTTCATTTGTTTAACTTCTATTCCAAGGAAGTACTACAATTCTCCCATCATGCTCATTTCGAACTTGTCAGTCATCAACTTTGCAAACTCTTCATAAGGCTTTGGATTTGAGGATTCGAAAATGATATCGTCCACATATATCTGTACGATCAGAGAATGACTTTTCTCTTTCCATAGAAATAATGTGGTATCAATCTTCCCTTTTCTGAAGTTGTGTTCGAGCAAGAATTCTGACGGTGTCGTACCAAGGCTTTCCGTAGTTTATATACTATATGTTCAGCCTTGTGTTCAACGAAGCCCGGAGGTTGTTCAACATAAACCTCCTCTTGAAGATCTCCATTAAGAAAAATGCTCTTGACATCCATTTGATAAACTGTAAAGTTTTCATAGGATGCATACGCCAGGAACATTCGGATCGCCTCAAGTCTAGCTACTGGAGGAAAGGTCTCGTCATAATCAATGCCTTCTTTTTGACGATATCCTTTGGCTACCAATCGTGCTTTGTTCCGGATTACTATTTCATCAGTATCTAGTTTCTTCTGGAACACCCATTTAACTCCAATGACTTGATGCGACCTCGGCCTTGGTACTAACGTTCACACTTCGTTCCTCTTGAACTGATTAAGCTCTTCTTGAATCACGTATATGCAGTTTAAATCTTGAAGGGCTTCATCCACCACCTTTGTCTATATCTGTGATAGAAAATAAGAGTAAAGGCACAAGTTGGAGGTGGCTACCCTTATTCTTACTCTAATAGCAGGGTCACCAATCACTTGATCTGATGGGTGGTTTCGAGTCCACCTATAGTTCTGCGCAAGTGGTGGTGAGTAATCAACGATTTGAAGCTCTACTAGATCGGGTGGATCTTGTACATTGGCTGGTTGAGCTTCTTCCAGGCCAGTTGTATCCATATGATGAACAGTTCTAGAAGTACTTTGAGGTTCTTTGGCACTATGACTTTCAGTATTAACTGGTCTGGACGAACTAGAAGGTTCTCCAGTGTTATGGTTGTCCGTATCAATTTGTCCGTAGTTGAGTGGAAGTCCTAAGTCCAATTCTTCGGAAGCATCATCAGTGACATTTCTTCTTGCTTCTTTGGTGCTTGGTGATTCATCAGGAGTTGTGGCAGGAACATGTTGAAGCTAAGAATAATCAATCACATTCGTATGATCCTACACATTTGAATTTGAAGATCCTATACTTGACCAATCAAGGTTAGATTCATCAAAATCAACATAGACAAATTCTTCAATTGTTAAACGTTTTCTATTGAAGATGCGATAAGCCTTGCTGTGTAACGAATATCCGACAAAGATCCCATCATCGGATTTTGGCTCAAATTTACTCCGGGCCTCTTTGCCGTTGTTTAACACGAAGCAAGCACACCCAAAAGCTTTGAAATGAGAGATTGACGGCTTCCTGCCTCTCCACATCTCATAGGGTGTTTTTATGGTGACCTTATTGATAAGAGTTCTATTCTGAACATAGCATGCAGTGGACATAGCTTCAACCTATAGACTAAGAGGAAGCTTTTCCCCTACTAACATTGATCTATCAGCTTCGACTAAAGTGCGATTCTTACGCTCAGCAACTCCATTTTGTTGTGGAGTCCTGGGCGTAGAGAAGTCATGTTGAATGCCATGTTCAGAACAATATGATCTCATATCAGAAAAGTCAAATTCCGTACCATGATCACTCCTGATGCATTTAATGCTCAATCCTTGTGAATTGCTTATGCAGTTGAAGAGATCTACGAGATGTTCAAAGGTTTGATCCTTTGATTTCAGGAACATCACCCATGTATACCTGGTGAAGTCATCGATAACCACGAGGGTATATCTCGCACCAGCAAGAGAAGCAATAGAAATGGGACCACAGAGGTCCATATGAAGAAGTTGCAATGGAGCAGTTATTGAATTAATTGATTTGCTCTTAAAGCTATGCTTGGTCTACTTGCCGAGTTGGCATTCTCGACAGAGAGAGTCTCTGGAGTATTTATGTTTAGGCAGACCATTGACCAAGTCAAGCGACACTAGTTTAGACAAAGTTTTAAAGTTTAAATGTACACAACACTTGTGCCATAGCCAACTTTCTTCATCCGATGCTTTAGTGAGGAAGCATACAGGGTCAAAAGAGTTATTTCTTAAGGCTACTGAATATATGTCCCCATCTCTTAATCCGGATAACTTAATATCTCCGGATAAGTTTTCCTTAACTGTGCAGGTGTTGGACATAAAGGAAACAGGAAATCCTTTGTCACATAAATTACTGACACTCAACAGATTATGCTTTAAACCTTCGACTAGTGCAACCTTAGTAATTGATACACAGCCGTTAGTTAAAGTGTCATACCCCATAGTATTACCTTTACTATTATCGCCATATGATACGGATGGCCTCATTTGTTAGCAACTTCTATGAGCAGAGGCTGATCACCCGTCATATGTCCGGAGCATCCACTATCGAGTATCCACTTGCTTTGATTGATCTTTAACTTCAAGTGGTCCAGCAATGAATTCCAGAGATGCTCCTACAAGACAACAGTTTACACTTTTGGTTCCCAAACTTGTTTCAGGCGGTTAGGAGAAACAACCACAATGTTAACAATTCCGGATTTTGCTTTGTTAAGAACTTCAGCTTTTCATGTTGACTTTACTTTGTTAGTATCAGTTGCTTCTTTTATTCGGGTTTTCTTGGGATAGTTATTCCTTTAAGATTTAGATTTAGATTTGTTAGAAAACCCCTTTTTTATGAACTGATCTTTATAAATAAGAACTCGATTACAAATCCAGTCATTAGATAGACTCCAACACTCATAGTGATAATGGCCTATTTCTCTATAGATGGAATAGACACTATGATATGGGATATAGGTTTCTTAGGTTTTACAAGTTTTCTACACTGTTTCCTATGGCCTAGTCCTTTGTGATTGGGTGATGTGCTCTTGGCCCTAGATGCGTCAGCCTTAGCCTTTCCTTTCTTTTTGAGTGCTGCAGTTTCGGCTTTAACTGCAGCAACCTTCCCTTCATCTTTAGGTACAGGTGCTACTACTTCGGGATTAGCAGTAACAACCTCTCTTCCACAATCATAAACTATGGTGCCACCTAAAATGAAACCATTCAATGGTTTAGATGTACTAACAGCATAAGGTTGGTTAGTTTCGGAATGAAATCCAAGGGACACTCAGTAGCTTGTGTGGAGATAGATGGTTCGGAGCCAAGGCCAGGTTTAACTTGGATATCGTCCGGATCAGTCCTAAACGTAGAAGCTATTTTTCAGCTTTAAGATCGTGATACCAAGCCTCTTTACTCCTAAAGTCAGATATGTCTTTTTCAAGTCTTGCAATGGTAAATTCAAGATGTTTAACCTGACTTTTCATATCTTTGTACATTTAAGTTATTATTAGTCTCTCATTCTTTTCACGATCACATTCAGCAGTAAGAGATTCTAATTTACTCATGAGCTCAGAGATAGAAGGTACCTCAGTATTTGCCATGAGGCGCAGATGTCGGCTTCGGGGTTAGCTCATCATCAGAGGATTCCTCCTCTTCTTTCGAGCCACTGACGTACTCTGTGACGAACGCCTTCCTCTTGTCCTTGCTGCTTTCTGAGGTGGAGCATCGGGGTTTAACCTTGTCACTTTTATCGGCCATCTTTGATTTGGATTTATATTCCTTGGCCCAATGACCGGGTTTCCCACAGTAGTAGCAGTCATGAGAACTAGACTCCGACCGCTCCTTCCTTCTGGATGATGATGAGGAGCCTATTCAGAATCCTTTTCTGCAGGAATCGCTCAAAGGATTTGACCAGAAGAGCTATTTCTTCTTCTGCGTCAGAGTTAGAGTTATCTGACTCTTCCGTATCATCGTCCCGCTATATGCTGAGACATTCCGTAGCTTTAAAAGCTACCCCCCATTCTTTTCAAGCTATTTTCTCATCTCGGTCAGTGTATTTGAACCTGACCTCATGAGTACGTAGTTGTAATGACCCGTGTGTAAACTGTGTGTAAGAAGTTAACCACAAACACCTTGGAGGTTAGTGCACAAGTTTGAGGTAAGAGATGAGCCCAAGAGGGGACTTTTGGGAGGTGCATGTGACAAGTGGTAACGTACCTTTATGCCCTAGGAAGATGCTATGCATATACAGGCGCTTTTAGGCTGTTTTGCCAGGTTTTGGAGAGCTATTTTGACCTAGTAGATGGCCTCAAACAATTGGCGTGCAAGAACAAACATTTCTTAGAATGAGGTCCTCTATCTACCACAGAAATTTTAGAGCATTTGGAGCTGCACGTGAATTCACCCATTTCACGTGCAAGCATATTTTTGCTTCTTAGGCCTCTACAAGATGCAAGGAGGCTTGTGGTGAAGTTTGAGTGCATTTGGAGCTGCACGCCAATTGGGGAATTGGCGTGCAGGCATGTTTTTGCATGGTTACCTTGGTTTTGTCATTCTAATCATCTTTTCTCAAAGGACCATGTTGGAATTGTGAATATTTTGGTGTGTATGGATGTGGGAAGGTCATAGCTTGTTCCATCAAAACTACGTCATTTTGATGCTGGGATTCACTTAATCAAAACTACGTCGTTTTGATGTTGTGTTGTCTATATAAGGAGGAGAAGCCCCTCTGTTTTAAGGTTAGGGTTTGTTGCTCCACCAGCCGTCGCAGAGAGAGAGAGAGAGGGAAGGAGAGCTTCTAGTGGCTGTCGGAACATCTTGTGTGGGTGATTGGAGTCTTGCGTGGAAGCGGGAGCAGGAGAACACACAAGGTAGGGGTTCTATTCTTCCTAAATCCTCCTCTGTCCTAGGGTACTAGGGCAGATTATGGAGTTAAACCTGTTTATATATATATGTAATCCATATAGATGTGATCTCCTATATGGATGTTGGCCTTCGATGGCGATTTTGGTGTGTTTCTGGTGTTAGTGTGATGCATGAAAAGTGTTCGATAAAATGCCTGTGTGACATGCCTGCTACATGTTTGAGAAAATGCCTGTGTGGCTGGGTTCATGAGCCTGTGAATTTATGTACACCAATTGTTTGGTTTTATACCTGTGAGGCTTTTCATGCTAAGTGTTTGATGTTATGTATGTGTGACTAAGTGTGGCTATGTGTGCTGTGTTCTTGGAACCCGGTGGCTGTGGAAGCCCGGGACTGTTCTTGGAACCCGGTGGCTGTGGAAGCCCAGGAGTATTTATGTACCAGCCTGTGTATGATTGTATTTCTTTGTTATAGCCTTGTAATTATATCTTGTAGAATAATTGTATCTCGACACAAGCACTTGTACACAAGGCATGTAGATATTAGGTACATGGGATGGGTTGGGGAGACATGATCCCTACTGAGCTGTGGTTGCTCACCCCTCCTACCATGTTGTTTTCTTTACAGGAACCTACAGGCGTTAGGTGGGAACACCAAGGTGGAAGTCTTGCTTGTGGCTTGCTTATTATTATTTCGAGTTATGCTGCTTTTCTTTATGTAGCTTTTTAACCCCAGTGGGGAGATATTGTAATGTGGAGTTCAATGTATTTGCTATGTTTGGACTCAATAAATATAAGATTGTTCTCTGAATATAAAGTATGAGGTGTATGTTGTATTCTAACCCCTCTATCCAACTTGGGTAAAGGGAGGGTCACGTTCCGGTCTCCTCGGGTTGGAAATCCGGGGCGTGACAATATGGTATCAGAGCATGGTCTAGTTGGCCTAGGGTAGTGGGCGAATCTGGTTATCCTGAGTCCTTTGGAGGAACCTGGAGGGACGTGCCTGATCAACACGGTCCTCTTGGAGCCTCTAAGGTGTATTTGGGGTAGTCCAGACCTGAGGTAGGATTTGCATGCATTGGCATTAGGGCACTAGTTGCATTTGCTGCCATGTGTGAAGGATGTGAATAACATGATTATGTGTGAACTGTGCAACTCTGAATATTCTTGGAATGCCTTGGGTATGACTACAATGTGGGTGTCTTGTGTGCAATATTGATTGATGCAATGGTTAAAATGTGTGTGATGCCATGTCTTGCTTGACTTGATAATGGGGTAGAGGTAGTCAACTTGTTAGTAGTCGAACGCGTTCGACGTTTGTGCTTCTTACTTCATGTAGTAAGAATGCCGCCGAGGAGAGTGACGCGTGCGTCCGGGGTAGTGGGTCGATGAGTCATCTGCCCACGAGGGCCCGGGTGCAGGACAGTCCGTTGGAGGACATGCACTGTTGCTAGCGCAGCTGCGAGAAGGCATCCGGTTGGAAGTCCAAGAGCTGAGGGAGGGTATCCGGCAAGAAGTCTGGGAGGAGGTGCACCGTGAGATGGCGGCACAGCAGGTGGTGCCACCCCCACCGCCACCACCGCGGGGGGAGCTACCCCCGGGAGCGTGAGGGTTCTCCGCGTGGTATACCGACTCGTGCAGAGGATGATGTGGTGACACGGTTCCGAAAGGAACAACCTCCACGATTTAAAGGGGAGGAGGACCCAAGTGTTAGGCGAGCACCGGCCGAGGCAGATCGAGCATGTGTTTTCCTTTCTCCTACCCCCGGGAGGAGGATAAGGTGAGACCGGCCATTCGGCGGCTAGAAGGGGATGCTCTGGAGTGGTGGTTGAGTGTCGCGGGGAGCCGTGCGGTGCGGTTCATGCTTTGGGAGGAGTTTCTACGCCTCTTCCATGATGAGTTCTTCCCGGAATCTTTGAGATGGCGAAGAGAGAGGAATTTGGCAGCCGAAGCAAGGATCGAAGATGGTGCCCGAGTATGAGCGGGAGTTCCGGAGCTCGAGTAGGTTTGCCCCCGAGACAAGTGGCAAAGGAGGACCTGAAGGCCCACAAGTTCACTCGGGGTCTTAGGCCAGCCCTTAGGCAGAGGGTGGCGATTCTACGTTTGAGGACCTATGCTGAGGTTGTTGAGACAGCACGTATAGCTGAGAGGGAGCTGGAGGATGGGAGGCAGGTCCATCAGGGTCGCCAGTTGCAAGGTGGGTCTGAACGCGATTCGGGGTCCAAGAGGCCTAAGACTGAGGAGAGAGATAGCAGTTCCTTCTGCAGCAGGGGACAGACATTGGTGAACCCAGGGAGGTCTAGCTTTGGCGGTGGCAGAAAGGGCGGTCCAGCGAGAGGTCTCCCCCCGCGGTTGTTACCGATGTGGGGAGCAAGGCCACTTGAGGAAGGAGTGTCCAAAGAGGGACCGGAAATGCCATAGTTGTGGACGAGAGGGCCATCTCGAGCCGGGTTTGCCGGAGTGGCAACAGGGGAGTTGGAGGCATGACATCCCAAGACAAGGAGTGATGCCGTTTCCGTGCACCAAGAGAGAGACCAGCTCGTCGGTGGCCGACTAGTCGGGAAGGATCGAATCGGACCCGACCCCGGGGGGAGGCCGGAGCGGCAGCAGACTAAAGTCGGAGGCAGCCTTGGCGGGAAGCGCCCAGTGAGTGAGCCGACCAGTGGCACGGGCCAAGGGAGGGTGTTTGCGGCTGGAGGCGACATACCCGGAGGAGGCCGAGCTACCACCCCCACCACCGAGGGTGGAGCAGACCATCGGTGGTTAGAGGTACCCTTTTGATCTCCCGTACATTAGCTTCTGTTCTTTTCGATACGGGTGCATCGTGTTCGTTTGTTGCTGAGCTTGTGATAGATAGCTTGGGGTTAGCTTGTGTGGAGGCAGCGAAGCCCCTAGTTGTTGAGTCTCCAGTGGGGGGTATGATTGAAGTGTGGCGTGTTCGCCGTGACTGTGTATTAACCATAGGAGAGGTGGAGCTGAGTTTTGACTTGCATGCAATGCCTTTGAGGACGTTTGACCTGATCTTGGGTATGGATTGGCTTATGGCTTTCCAGGCCAAGATAGACTATTATCGGCGGCGGGTATCCTTCGTGACACCTGCAGGGACCTCTTGCACCCTACAGGGGGAGTGGGACTGTGAGGCGAGTCGGGCCGGGCCAATGTTGGACCAGTGGGGTGCCATTACCCACAAGTTGGCAGCCCTAACCTTTGCTGAGGAGGGGAAGGTGGAAAAGAGGGTGTGGCCCGCTGTTGTGGACCAATTTGAGGATGTTTTTCCTGAAGAGTTGAGGAGTTTGCCACCTAAGAGGATTGTGGAGTTCACCATTGAGTTGGTGCTGGGGACGGGTCCGATTTCCCAAGTAGCGTATCGTATGGGGCCAGCTGAGTTTAGGGAGCTTTAGAGGCAAATTGAGGAGTTGGTGGGCCAGGGGTATATCAGACCGAGTACCTCACCTTGGGGTGCTCCGGTGCTCTTTACAAAGAAGGCAGATGGCACACTACGCTCCGCATAGATTACAGGAAGTCGAACTGGTGATCGTGAAGAACAAGTATCCGTTGCCTCGGATAGATGACCTATTTGACCGGTTGAGCGGAGCCCGGTGGTTTTCCAAAATAGATTTACGGTCGGGGTATCATCGGTTGAGGGTTAGGGAGGAAGACATCCCTAAGACGGCCTTTCGGTGCGGTATGGGCACTACGAGTGGATAGTGATGCCTTTTGGGCTCACTAATGCGCCGGCAGTGTTTATGCATTTGATGAACCAAGTCTTTGCCCCATACTTAGACTCGTTCGTGGTGGTGTTTATAGACGATATCTTGGTATATTCCAAGACTGAGAGGGAGCATGTGGAGCATTTGGCAACAGTGTTGCAAACCTTGAGGGATCAGCGGTTGTTTGCTAAGTTTAGCAAGTGCGAGTTTTGGATGCAGGAGGTCCATTTCCTTGGCCACGTAGTATCCGCTGAAGGGGTTAGAGTGGACCCAGCCAAGATTGAGGCCGTATCATCATGGGAGAGGCCAACCAATGTTTTCGAGATTCGTAGCTTTCTTGGTTTGGCAGGCTATTATCGCCGTTTTGTAGAGGGGTTCTCCCGTTTGGCGGCTCCTATGACGGCGTTGACTAGGAAAGGAGTGAAATTTGAGTGGACGGACAAGTGCCAGCAGGCGTTTGAGACTCTCAAAACCCGTTTGGGTCCTTACTCCGCATCTATTTTCCTTACTCCGTACAAATAAAGGACTTGGGTCCTTATTCCGCACAAGTTGTTCCTTACTCTACATGTATAAAAGACTCAGATTCCTTACTCCGTGTCTTCTTGTCCTTAGTCCGCTTGAGTGGAAGAGTTAGCTTTTTATTCAGTGAAAACTGTCTCTTACTCGTGATAAATTTAGACTAGGATTCTTATTCTGTATCTATTTGACTTAGTCCATTAAGATGTTAGACGTTGATTCCTTAGTTCGTTGCTTTAAATGTTTAGTTCGCACGAATGATCCTTATTCCGTATGAAGTGTAGACTTGGTTATTTACCAAGTGTTTAACGACACTCACGTTTGTGCGGATCAGGATTATGTATCATGTCCTCAGCTTTGCTCTTATGAGTAAACATCCGGATTAAGATCATATCTCTGCAACAACTTAAGAATAAACATGCAATGTCTCAAATCAAATTACATAAGGTTTTATCCGCATCATCCAAATTCTAGGCTTGATCCAACAATATATATATATATATTAAATAGTATAAAGAGGGGAGAACCTACGGTGAAACGCTACGTTCGTTGTGCGTGCGTAGGGTTTGGTAGGGAAGAATAATGGTTTGAAGCCGTCGCGTTCGACTAATCCTTCAAAATTTGATCCAAGTATGTGATTCTTGATCTTTATTGTTCTACTACATGAATGCAGACTGATAGGGGAAAACAAAATACATACTTAACCCAGATTGATATATGCATATAAACGTTCGAATATATGTAAATATTATTATTATTATTTTGATAGAAGGGGGGCTATGGAGCGCCATCAGATGATCCCTGGGCAAGCTCCGATTAGTGTTGAGTGACACCTAGGTTGGACGTCGCATTTATTTGTATTGAATCATGGGCTACTAAGGCCATGTCTTTTGAAAAAAAATGGTGACTTCGTGCTACTAAGGCCACTTGCCTCGGTTTGGTTTTGTGCAGCAGAGTTGTGATATTATTATTAGCTTAAATAAATAAATGCTTTGGGGTATAATATTATTGGTTAATCACATTAATAGTATTTGGGTTTGATACTATTAGTGTAATAATATAAATATGAAATTGGGCCTGTTATTATTTGTTGGCGATAAAATTATCATTTGTGGAACATTATTACTAATGTGGTGATTTAAGTGTTTTGTTAAGCTATTGCATTGAATACTAATTATTAGAAAATTCTGTTATTTAATTATATATTAGATTATTTGTTAAGCTAGTTGAGTTAACCACAAGTCCCACATAGGGCTAGCAAGCGGCCATGGGTCCCCTATGTGGCTGGTTAATTCAAGTCCCATATGTGGCGGGTTATCGTTAGGGATACCGTGGGTCTCATATATGGCTATCTAGTAGTAATTGAAATTCTTAGGGGATCGTAGCGGGAATTTCGGTGGATGGATGAATGGCTAGTGTGAACCTTTAATATTGTAATGTGATGTGATGTCTTACCTTATGATTTAATGTAGGCTAACTGTGATAGAATAGGATACTAGACTGGAACAAGCATACACTGATCATATAAACCTAGGATTTTATGTGATAGGATGGTGGAGATGGAGATCACCTACTGAGCATTCGTGCTCACCCTACTTTGTTTTTATTTCCTACAGGCTGTAGGGAGTAGCTGGTGGAGCCGTAGCGGAGCAGGTCAGGACATCTTTGGTGTAGGATTCATTCCATAAACCTTATTGTTTACTATTTCATTATTTTATTTCCTGTACTTGGGTCCGTGCCAGTTGTATGAACCCTTTTGGTGGAACTTATAAGTGAGTTATTTTGTGTGTTGGACATTTATGAGAATTGAATGCATTGTCATACCCTTTTAATAAATTTTTTATTTAATTCATTGGAGAGTACAATTATACTCCTGTTGTAGTATTGTATAAGACTGGATCAGTCACAACCCCTCGACCCCTAGAGTGGGTGTAGGAAAGTCACGTTCCTAGTTCTGTTGTTTTTAGAATTTGGGGGCGTGACAGCCATAGTGCGATAGAAGGTTTCGCAATCTTTCGGGAGGAGTGGGCATCGATCATAGCAAATGTTTCTCCACCAACTCCGTTGAAATAACACCATGGCTTATTCCTTCCATGATGTGGACAACTTCTCTAATGTCATCTACTCCAATACGTTGCCGGCATGAACCATGATGAGATTGAGAAACGAGGACGGACAAGCAAGAGTGATCACCTCAACCACCCCACACTTGATTGATGCACGAAAATCACACTGTTTAGAGCTAGGGTTTAGAGTCGACGTCGCCGATTCTAGTTTAGGGTTTAGGCTACGTGGAATGATGACATCGAAAGACTAAGATGATGCTTTAAAGGATAACTACAACAAATGGTCAATGTGCATGGCCAGTCCAAGTTTCTAGGTCGATGTAGGTTGAGCTGGTCTGAACGAGATTGATGTCAAATGTTGTGAACGGTATATGTCGAGTCTTGCTCGACTTAAGATATAAGATCGATTTCGGTTAATCTGAGATCGTCGAGAGGTTGATGTCGACTAGAGCAATGGATAGAAAGTTGGCTTCTTAATATGGTCAATTTGACTGAATTTTCGATATGCGTCGATGTAAGTGCATTATAGAGTCGACGTCAACTAATGTAGTTTCCTGAGAGTTTTGTGAAGAATTTGGTCAACGTAAAGTAGATGAGATCGAGGTTGACCAATGCAATTTCCCAAATGTTCCCTTAACCAAATTAGTCGATATGATATGATTATTGACGTGAGGCGATGTACTGGTTGATTTGGCCTAAATGAGATCGACATCAACCATTGCAGTGTCCAATACAGATCAAGGGATATGAATATCAATACAACGACATATGCGTCAAATAGAGAGTTTTGATTGTGAGTGGGACCGATTTGGAGTTGGAGCCCCAAAAGGGTAAGTTTGGGATTTTTGTGGTGTGGTTGGGTGACTTTGTATTTGAGGTATTATTTTGAAAAAACAAATCTCAGTATAGTGATGTACTCATCAAACAGAGCATTTTGACAATAATTGGGCTCGATTTGGAGTCGGGACCCTGTGAGGGTAATTTTGATATTTTAATGAATTACATTTGAGAAAGTATAAATAGGGCAGTAATGAACCCAAATCCCTAAGTGTCTTACATGCTTGCCTTTCTAAAGAGAGAAAGAGAAGGGAAAAATCAAATTGACGATTCGGAGCTCAAAGCGACCAAAGTCAAGGTAGGGATTCGCTCTTCTCACTCCTATGTCGTTGATTATGCTTGCTAGAGTAGCTAAAACATGTAAATTTACCTCCAATTCGTGGAATTGGAAACATGAACCCTAGAGTTTGAGAAACTCAATTTATGTTGTTTTGGTATGAATTAATGTTTTTTTGGTAGCCTAAGATGGCTAGGTTAAGTTAGGAAGTCATTTGTGGGATGTAATGACCCGTGTTTAGGGGTATGAGGAGATAGTCATAGTTATGCCTTTTGAGTGGCAATTGTCGGGTTTTTTGGGGATTTCTTCTCATACTCTTTGGCTAGAACACTTTGTATTATGATGAGCAAGCAAGAGGCAAGAGATGAGCTCAAGAGGGAGGATTTTGGGGCTACACGTGACAATGCCTTTGTCACATGCAATGATGTTTTTGCATGGGAGCCTTCCAGACTTAGTTCTAAAGCTTGTGGTAAAATCCTAGGGCATTTGGAGCTTGCACGTGACAATGGTCTTTGTCACGTGCAGCCATGTTTTTGCACCGTCACCTTGGTTTTGTTATGCTGGTAATCATTTCCTAAAGGACCATGTTCGAATTGTGGGTATTTTGTCCTATGTGGAAGCGGAATGGTTAATACATGTTTCATTTATCAAAACTCCGTTGTTTTGATGGTGGTTTCATTTATCAAAACTATATCGTTTTGATGGTGGGTTTCACTTATCAAAACTACGTCGTTTTGATGATGAGTTTCACTTATCAAAACTACGTCGTTTTGATGATAAGTTTCACTTATCAAAACTATGTCGTTTTGATAAGTGAGGTGTCAATATAAGGAGGAGGAGCTCTCTTTGTTTGAGGTTTAAGGTTTTTGTTGTCACCCGTCGCTGCCGTCGCAGAGGGAAAGAGAGAGAGTTCCTGATCGTTGCTATTGGGGTGACTCGTGCGGGTGGACGGCGTCTAGCGTGGGAGCAAGAGCAAGGAGGATCTTCCTGAGGTAGGGGTTCTATCTCTTCTGGTATCCATTCCCGGGTTAGGCCCTGTGGTAGATGAATCATAGTTTGTTATTGTTATTATATATATATATATATATATATGTAAATCCATATAGGTGTGACCTCCTATATGGATATTGGCCTTCAATGGCATATTTTGTTTGGATATGATGTTGAGTCCAGGGTCGGGAAATTTCGGGTTCGTTCTCGGGGCAGAGGACCTCGGGGGCCGTTGGGGCGTTTGCGCTATTCGTCTCGCAGTTGAGATCGTTAGAGCTAGTCCTGCAGTAGGATCGCGTGGGGGAAACCTTAGAGTTTCCAGGGTAGTTATGTCAATATGAAAATTATGTTTGATATGATAACTTTGCGGATGTGATAATTCTGGGTTGTATGTGTGATTTTTGGATACATGTGTATATCTGGTTTGCTCTGAATGTTATTATGTGTGCTATGTAGTTATGATAGTTTGTGTGGCCGTGGAGCCTGTGGCTGTGGTGCCTGTGTGAATGTGAATGTAGAGCCTATGTGGCTATTGTGTCTGGTATTTGCCCTTGTGACTTGTTTGTGTTGACATATTTTCAAATGCTAATTATACCTATTTATATATTATTACTATGTATTTGTGCACGTCTTCATGTAAATGTTAGAAACATGAGATAAATTGAGAAAACTTGATTCCTACTGAGCTGTGTTGCTCACCCCACGTACTGTAATGTATTTTCTTTTAAAAACCTCTACACATTAGGTGAAACCCTAATGTAGAAAACCATTTTTGTTGTTTTATTATTTTTTTTCAATTATGTTATTTTAAAAAAAATAATATAACCCCAATGAAAAAAAATTATAAAAGGAATTTAATTATAATAAAGGCATGTTATTTGATGAAAATAAAATATTGAATCTTGAAAACTTGAGAAAAAAAAAAGATTTGAAGAGATTTTTGTTTTTGAAAAGATTCTTCAAAAATTTATGTTTGAATTTGATGAAAAATTTTAAAAATAATCCAACCCGCACTTTATTCAAATATTTAATAAAAAATGAGCCTTACATTTTTTATTTTCAAACACCACGTAGATTTATGTTTCTTTGTCTCACTTCAATATATCAACAGAACAAAATAATCTCTTTAGCCTGCAAACCAGCATACACAAATCTTATAAAAGACTTGAAAAAACAGCCGCAAAAAATAAGACAAACTAAAAAGACCAAAATCAAACAAACAAGCACATATAAATCACAACAAAGCAGAACTCACTCGGAAATTGAAGTTGTCATTTTAAGGATCCTTACCACTTTTGCAGTGCCATATTACCATTACAAATGGATACCATTCTTGCAGCATAAAAAATACATATATAATGCTTTATTGGTTTCTTATATAGCAACCATAGCACATCGATAGAAACAAGTCTAAGGTCACAAAATTCAACTTCGCTGTATTTAGGCCAACTTGATGACCGTGGTGAAAAGCTCCATTTTAACTTGAATATAGTTGGCTCACTCAAAATATCTGTGGCCTCGGTGCTGCGATGATGCCATGCTTCAACCACCATCATAGATCCTCGTACATAATGTGCCAATGATTCTTTGTACAGCCATCATTTGAATTTCTTCAGGCTGTTGGAGTGAAACAATCCTGAAATTTTCTCAAGATAGTTAAGAGCGTGAGAATGCTAGCTCTCCATTTCCTGCAACAAAGTAAACCCAGTACTAGATGAACATATAAGAAACCTTTACACAGAGACTGAAGTTTGTGTAGTGTGCTGCACAATTACCACTTCAAAGCATCCGGAAATCAAGAATGGAATTCAATAATGGAGTAAAATGCATGGTCATTGTGCATCACATGTCCACTACATCAGGTATATTGGCTTTGCCCAGATAAACCTGTTGCATCTCCTCCCTCCAGATCTGCAAATGGCATAACCAAAATGATAGCTTAGTGCCTTTTCACTTGTCTGTTCTTTCTCTCTTTTTTAACTGAAAACAATATTCTGGATTGTGGACATTGCCAAGACCATGAAACACCATAATGCATTTCATTTCAATTGACTGTGTTATTCAGCTATATACATAACGCAACTACAGAGACAGGGTTAGTGTAGTGACCTAGCAACTTGAAAATATAGAAAAAGAAAAAAACGGAAGATATAAAAGGAAAGGGACATGGTGCAGAGTGAATTCTGATCATTTTAAAAGCATGAATGAAGTAATAAGTACAAAACAGATGCATATAAGATAACATTGAGCCAAAAGGAGAAAAGAAGACAACATACAGTATCCCGGAATTCCAACCGGATATGAGGAACATTTGTCTTGTGAATATCATTTCCATCTGGTCCCCTTCTGTAATATTCTTTACCAATCCAGTGTGCCTGAACAAAAATATACTATGATCCCAGGCATTGCAAGCCTTAGCATGGAAAATTATCATAAAATGGTAAATCAAATTCATTGAAATAATTTTTTATTATCCAAATTACGATAATTAACTTTTAGTTTTCAGTCATACTTGTCCAGTACTATATGTTACACCTATTCTTTATTATATTTTAACATAACATATTTATTTTTAACAATATTGCCTTAAGGTTAATGTGTCTCATACTCAGAAGTTAAAAAAACTTATTAATTAAGCAGCACTTATCAAAATGAATGGTCACTAAAAATCAATAGAAATGGAAGAACAATTATGTGACTTTTTTATAAGTAATAAAACTTTATTAAAAACCTATACAAATTAAGAAAGAAACAGCATAAGAACAAAAAACAACAAACAAGCAACATTCATCTCAAAAGGAATACCCATCAATAACATCCACAATACAAGAAAAATGATAACAATCCGAGACTGAAAATCACTCAAGAAGAGAACGCAACACAAAGGCTCTAAGCCCCACCATGCCAAGTGCGCGACTCTCTTAGTATTCCAAACAACTTTTCAGGGGGTTACACAGATCAGCAATCAACCAGAGCGTGTGATTAACTTCGTACCTTCAGAGCATGTGAGAAACCTGATTGATAAACTGAGTTGCGGGCAATTTCACATAGATCACAAGAACTTAACTTCCATACCTGGAATAGAAACTTTTGTAAGTTCATTTTAACTAAGGTATATATTAATATATATGTATAAGTGTGTGCGTTTACATAAACACAAACAGATATGCGGGGAGGGCTGGGGTTCAGGGTTACTCACTGAAGCAGCAATGCTGTACTCTTCCACTAGTGGTTCTTTTGTCAAGTGGATTTGTAGTGGATCATCTGTGGAAAGGGAAACGTTGAGACCCCGTTGGAAAAACACTGGAAAAGGGTTCCGATGATAGTCTAGAAACAGCGAGTTGTTGCTCAGTGGAGACATTGCCAGGCCAATCTGATACCCAGCACACCATCACAACCAATTAGATGTTTTCAAGATTAACAGGAATTTTAAACCCAAAAAAAGGAAGTGAAAGTCACATCAGTCAAGAAGAATATTTACTTTAATTTTTACCTGTGCTAGGTAATATAAATATTGAAGTACAGGAGATTTTCTCAAATTAATTCCATGTGCAATATTGTGAGTGGTAAGAAATGTTGCAGCAAGGTGGTCAATGTCGCCAGCCTGAAAATAGAAGATCTCATGAGGAAATAGTAATATGTTTGTTAATGAACCGAACATAATTGGTGTTAGCTTATAGATACCTCTCCGCAATGTGGACGAAATCTGATAGTTGTCATGCCCTTGGACTCCCGAAGCTGAACATCAATTAAGCATAAACATATGAAAAAGATTGTATTTTATGAAGAGAAGTGTGACAAAAAAATAATTAGATAATTATTCAACAAATGTTGGAAACAAGCTTCAAACCATGTAGTCGTTTTTAAACGAGTAAGGTGGTTAACTAAACTTTTAGTATAATTTTTTAACACTGAATTTTATAGAAGGAAAATAATTCACTTATATTACGTAATTTTTAGTACATTTGTCATCGAAACTAGGAATTCCCAATATTCAGGCAAGCTACATATTAGGCCTCTTCAACAGTCACTGATATCCTAGTTTGAAGCATCTGCAAAGAACAGAAGTACAAGGTTCTGTGATAATATGATACACACCTTGTTTAGTATGTACAAATTTGCATAACAGTAGTACACATAGTATGAGAATGCAGGATTGAAAACATTGTTCCATTGAGCTGGCGTAGGCATGTGCTTTGTGGGGCGTCTTTCTGGCTTGCTCTCATCATCCACCAAATCGAAACCAACCACCTGCAATACAAAACAAACGGTAATAGGTGAGATTCATACCAAGCAATGGCATCTTTTAAGTTTTATGAACTTCGTAGAATGGACCTCTAATAACGCACAAAAATGTACTACCAAAGAATGAAAAATAAAGAGACTGAGCAATTTAGCATTGTATAACTTATATATACACACACACACTAAAAGGGGTTTGAGGACGGAATAATTGCAAAACCACCAACACCAATTGAGTTCTTGACCTACAAGGCTACATTGTAATTAGAACAATTACTCTCCTAACAAATTTTGATAAGTAAGAGAATTTATTCATTCACGAGAATCAAAACCCACACAAAAAGTGCAAGATAGGCGAGAATACAAAAACAAAAACAACAACCCAATCAAAAAAAGCAACCATCCACCACATCCCAAATGGAAGAATAACACATCCCACCCAAAGAACGAAAAAAAATACAAGAAAGCTCAGCAGCGGGCCGCTCTGTATCCTCAAAAACATGCGCGTTCCGCTCCCGCCAAATACTCCAAAGGAGGCAATGAGTGACGGCCCGCCACACTGCCGAATGCCGCCCCACGCCGCTCAATCACCCAACAAACAACGCACGAAGTGACGAGGGCATCACCCACGAGATGCCGAAAAGACCCAGAACCAGATCCCACAAACTCCTGGCATAAGGGCAATGAAGGAAGAGATAATCGACATGCTCCGACGAAGATTTGCACATGTAACACCGACCAACCAAAACAAAGCCCCGGCGCCGTAGATGATTTACAGTCAAAATCTTCCCCAAGACAACAGTCCAAGCAAAGAAGGCCACCCTAGAGGGCACCCGCGCCTGCCAAACGCTCCGCCAAGGAAAACTCTCAGTGCGGGAAGGTGAAAGCACAGAGTAAGAACTCCGAACCAAGAACCCACGCTCCTAAGAGGGGCGCCAGCACATCCTATCCACGGCAGGACGCGCGAAAGGAACCGAGTACAAGGTATCAAAGAAGGAAGAAAAAATCTCCAACTCCCAATCCTGCGCAGCGCGCACAAACAACACCTCCCACTGCATGTGAGGACCCCGGCGACAATGAACATCCGCCACAAAAGCCTCAGGAGATCGAGCAAGACGAAACAACTCGGGATACACGAGCTTAAGTGGGGACTCTCCACACCACACATCATGCCAGAAACGGATCGTAGTCCCAGCCCCCAACTCGTACACCACAAACCGAGAGAAGGACTCCCACCCCTGACGGATGAATTTCCACAACCCCAATCCATGGGGACCACAAGGCAACAAAGAGATCCATCCCCCACTCGCAACTCCATACTTGGAGGCAATAACCTCCCGCCATAGCGCCCCTCGCTCCGCCCCAAAACGCCAAAGCCATTTCCCCAGGAGAGCAGTGTTAAAATGATGCAAATCTCGAAGAGCCAAACCACCAGAAGAAAGAGGTCGACACACCTCCTCCCACCGAACCAAAGGAATCTGAGGCACGCCAGCCACAGAGCCCCACAAGAAACGCCTCTGGATGCGCACCATGCGCGAAGCCACAGACGCGGGGAGAGGAAACAGGGAAAGGAAGTAGGTCGGCAAGCTAGAAAGGGTGCTCCGAATCAAAGTAAGCCGTCCTCCTTTGTAGAGATAAAGGCGCTTCCAAGCGGCCAAACGCTGCTCCATCCGCTCCAGAACAGGCTCCCAAATAGCAGAAGTCCGAAAGGATGCCCCCAAGGGAAGCCCCAAATACAACAGGGGAAGCTGAGCAGTCGAGCACCCCAAGATATCAGCCAAAACCCCCATAGAAGGCACCTCTCCAATAGGAACCATCACGGATTTGCTGAGGTTAATCCGCAAGCCCGAAACAGCCTCAAACCAGACAATGACGGACTGCAGATGAAAAAGATGGCCCGGATCCGCCTCGCACATCACAAGAGTGTCATCAGCAAAAAGCAGATGAGAGACTGCGAGTGACCCACTGCCTGGATCACCAACCGAAAAACCATAAAGAAGACCAGTCAAAGAAGCCTTCCCCACCAGGCGACTGAAACCCTCCATAACAAGAACAAACAGCATAGGCAACAAAGGGTCTCCCTGTCGCAGGCCCCGAGAACTCGAGAAGAAACCGCAAGGGACCGCAAGGGTGGCCATTGACAAACACCGAAAATCGAGCAGTGGAAATACAAAAGGAGATCCACTGCTGCCACCTAGCTGAGAAGCCACACTACTGAAAGACATAGAGCAAAAACCCCCAATGCACATGATCGTAGGCCTTCTCCAAGTCAAGCTTACACAACACCCCTGGAAGGCCAGCTTTGAGGCGACTATCAAGGCACTCGCTCGCGATGAGAACAGGATCCAAGATCTGCCAACCAGGCACAAAGGCACTCTGCGCAGGAGAGATCAGCTTCCCCAAAACAGACTTTAACCGGTTAGCAAGGAGCTTAGCAAGGATTTTGTACACGCTCCCCACCAAACTGATAGGCCGAAAATCCTTAAGGGCCTCCGCCCCGGGCTTCTTCGGGAGGAGAGCCACAAAAGTCACATTGAGGCTACGCTCAAAACGGCAATGCTCCTAAAACTCTGTACAAACACCCAATACATCACACCGCAAGACAACCCAACAGTGCTGAAAGAAAGCCAACGGAAACCCATCCGGACCAGGAGCCTTATCCCCCTTGCACCCTCGCACCACGGACAACACCTCCTCCTCAAACGGCTGATCAAGCCACCCAACATCCGCCTCGGAAAGGGTATCAAAAGAAAGCCCATCAAGACTAGGACGGGAACGCTCCTCCCGAAAAAGAGTCATAAAAATCCACAACATGCTCCCAAATATCCTCCTGACTGGAAGAGACAACACCATCAATGTGCAGCCGACTAATGGTGTTGACATTCCTATGAGAGTTAGCCATGCAGTGAAAGAACTTGGAGTTCTTATCACCCTCACGTAACCACAAATAGCGAAATTTCTGCCGCCAAGAAACCTCATCCATCAAAAGCACCCTCTCCAGGGACGAGGCCAAGGTAGCCTGGCGCCCCCTCTCCTCCGCTGATAAAGGCCGAAGCAAAGCCAACTCCTCGAGAGCGCCCAAAGCTGTCATCAAAGAGTGCTTCCGAACACCAACCTGGCCAAAGACAGAAGCATTCCACAGTTTCAAATCCCCCTTCAACAACCTCAACTTCGAGGCAAGCACGTGGCTCGGAGTGCCCGCAACACGATAGGACGCCCACCAAGATCGCACTCTATCCACAAAACCATCTAGAGCGGAATGGACGAACACACGAAGGTGACCACTCCAGGAGAACCGAAAAATGATCGAACCCCAAGATGGACGAGACAAAACGCCCGCCAATCCACGAAACCAAAAACCGATCAAGCCTAGAGAAAACAGTTGACGGTTACTGGACCACAAATCCCCACGGAGCAACGAAGAAACCCCGCATCGAGGGAGTAAACCCCGATGAACCCGTCTCTTCGGACGGAAACGCACCACATTAAAACCCCCGATACACCATGGCACCCCCACCCGGCCTATGCAAACCCCCCCCAACGCCGATCACCGGCAACAAGGACCATACACCGAAACATCCACACACTTTGGTCCCCAACCGATTGGAATTTGCAAGACAACAGCCACAAGATCACCAATTTGCAAACAACACGGCTGTCCCACATTAAAGCCCCGGCGCCCCCACCGACCCAAGAAAGATCCAATCCACAAGCGACCTCGCCACAAAAGCCGCACAAGGTCCTCCGACACCAACTCCAATTTAGTTCTTGGCAAAATGTCCGCCTTCACCCCGGAACAAATCTAAGGCAAAGACACTTCACCCGATCATCCCCTCGCACGTCCACGATAAGAGCTCGCACTATGGGATAACTCAGATCCCCCCGAACAACCAAAAACAGCCCCGGCCCACCCGAGAAGGCCGGAAACCCTTGTATCATAATTAATCAGATGAAGGCCCGAGCTCGCAAGCACACTTAGGCCCCGTGCCCGCAGCCGGCTACCAGGTCCGCCTCGCGCTGACCCGAGCCTCAATGTCGCGGCGCATCCGACCGCACTTCACACCCCACAAAAGTCACCCCGAGATCTTACCAAGGCCTTATGCTTCGTAAGACCCAACGACGCCTCCGGACAGCAAGGTCGCACCGCAAGAGCTGCAAGCTAACCAAGACACCCAAAGCCTCCCGAGCCTACACCACGAGCACTCGCCGAAGCTAAACCGCCACCACGCCGACCTGGAGCCGGCAGCCCCGATCAACCTCCCCCGCCGGGACGAACGAGCATCCCCCCTGCACATCGAAGTCCCTCCGGAGTCACCAACATCCGCCACGACCAAAGCCCCCCCCCCGCGGCCCCCCCCCCCCCCCCAGGTGGCCCCCCCCCACCCCCGATCAGGGCGCCACCACAGGCAGAGGGATTGCGTCCACTGCCCTCCCCACGCTCAAAACGCCACAAACAGGGCGACCCCCTTGACAACACCCCCGTGTTAGCTACATCATGCTCTGGCACCCGCAAACCAGCCAGGCCCGACGCCCCCCGCCCACCCAGAAAGGGACGAGCGGCCTCAACTGCGCAGAAGCTCCGTCAGGGGGAGGCGCGTCAGGAGAAAACACAGGAGCCCCGACCGGTGTTGCAGAGAGCACGGAGGCATCGACCACGCTCCATTCTCCCCGTCACCCGACGCCGAGCTGCAACTGAACGGACAGGTTGACGGATCCCACTACGGCCGTCGTCCGGCCTCCCGACGGCAATGCCACCCAACGCCACGTCGCGATACGTCCTGGCATCGCGGTCGGAGGCGCACACTGACACCCGTGCAGAGCCGCAAGCAGAGCCGCGAGCCAGGTCTCCCGCCTCGTCACCGACACCCCAACGGCTCCCAAGCCCTACGGCGAGCAAACTCTGCAGCCCCCTATGAGCGTCACGTCCGGTGGGGATGAAGAGAGTCCCCTGCGACCGAGATGGACCAGCGGCAGAAAACGAAATAAAGCTTCCACTGCGATTCCGGCGCCGTTGAGCCAGGTAGACCGTAGCGCCTTCGCGGAAAGACCGCACCTCGAGCCGGCCCAAAGGAAGACCGGCCAGCTCCCCAACACTCGACCCAGCCATGACGCCACGTCCCGACTGAGCGAGACAGCACTGATCCACATCCGGCTACGCTCCACGATCCGAATCGCCCGACCAAGCTCTTGCACCTCGAACGACTTCGATTCCACCCGCAAAACTCGAGAGGAACGCGCGCTGGCTCGAGCGCCAGTGCCAGCGGCCGCCACGATCGGACCCCGTCTAGTAACGCGAGGAAACGGCGCATCGCGATCGCCTCTGTGTCGCCCAAAATCTCAAGCATGTCGCGCGTGGAACATCTCTGGAGTCAGCTCCCTCTCGTTGAATACCTCTCCTAACAAAATGAAACTATGGTGAATGAAGAATGATCATGGTTCTAAAAAGCAGTTTGGAAAGTTGTATAGACAAAGATGGTTCTAATGTTATCTCAAATATAAATGTATGTTGGTATCATAGGATTTGATAAAGCTACCAATAATATTTTTAAAGTCGAAGATTCGAAGGTATCAGGATCGTAGAGTCGAAGTTCATAGAAGAGTAATTATCACTAATTGCAAAACCACCACCACCAATTGAGTTCTTGACCTACAAGGCTACATTGTAATTAGAACAATTACTCTCCTAACAAAATGAAACTATGGCGAATGAAGAATGATCATGGTTCTAAAAAGCAGTTTGGAAAGTTGTATAGACGATGATGGTTCTAATGTTATCTCAAATATAAATGTATGTTGGGTATCATAGTATTTGGTAAAAATGCCAATAATATTTCTAAATCTGGAGACTCGAAGATTCGAAGGTATCAGAATCGTAGAATCGAAATTCAGAATTGTAGAATCGAGGTTCGTAGAAGAGTAACTGTCACTAATCTGAATGATAAAAAACTCAGACTAGAACAATCGAAGAGTCGTAACTTAAAAGTGACAGAACATAAGTTGACTCGAAGACCCAAAAAATGCAAAATTGAAGAGTCCCCAAAGATACCATAATAACAATTGACAAAACATAAAATGATAAGTAGACTCGCAGAATCGAAGGGTCGAAGAGTTGAAGACTCAAGCAAAATCTATCAACTACAAAACAAGTGGAGACTCGCAGACTCGAAGGTCGAAGAACCTAGGTACCAAAACTACAGACTGACAAACAAAATTGTAACTGAGACTCAAAAAATCGTAGACAGTTAATCAAATGAAATTATCATCCCATAAATAAGACCAAGACCCATAGACCTCAAAGGCAGAGTCGTAGCTGAAGAGTCGAAGCCGTAGAGTCGAAAACTCGAAAAAACGGTTGCAACCACCCAACAACAACAGGCTAAGCATTAGACATTGAGGGTTGGAGACCTGCAGAGTTGAAGACTCATAGGGTTAAAGATCCAACATTAGTTCGTAGATCAAAGAAACAAAAAGGTCGCAGAACTTCTTAGCCCTTCAATGCAAATAGAGTGACTCGAAGGAACAGAATCGTAGACTCGCAACTAAGACAACAGGGCCAGGCTAGGTATGCTTAATATAAGAGTTGAAGAGTCGAAAACTCAAAGAGTCAAAGAGTCGAAAACTCAAAGAGTCAAAAACTCGAAGAGTCCAAAACTCAAAAAGGCAAAAACTCGAAGAGTCCAAAACTCAAAAAAAACTCGAAGAGTCCGAAACTCACTTGACACAGAGTGAACCATTAGACTTAAGCCAACCTGTAATTTGTCGTCCATAAAAACTCGAAGATATAAAATCGAAGACTCGCAACTAATAGTAACTTAGTACGCTCATTGATAAACCACTCTAAGCACCTCAGCGAAGAGTCGCAGGCCAACTTATAGAGTAAATCTTAGCCTGAGAATTACTAAAGTCGAAGACTCATAGGACCTAATGCTGTCGACGCTTGAATATCACGATACACTAAAAAGAGATTCAACCCAAATCTTCGAGGTAAATCTTCGGAGTCACCAGACCATCGAGGGATACACCTTCGAGGCAAACTCACAACCATCTTACTTAGCAATATCCTCAGCTAGGATTTATACAGTAAGTCTGCGCTATCCAGAGCAGTTAAGCACATTTATTAGCGCATTAATGACTGTCATCCACCATCAACGAATGAACGACCAAGAACGACTGTACCAGTATGGGCATGCAAAGACGCAGTATGAGTAACAAATCTGCAGAATCAGAGCAGATCAACCCATCCCCTGTACTTCTGCATTTTAAGTAGCGGAAAGTCTGAATGTCAAGATGGACGACAAGGCACACATGCACTATAACCTTAAAATATATTTCTCGCACGCTTAATGACAGAAAGCAAGAAACACAGAACACAAGATATAGAATTCTGACACGCATTAAAGAAATAACTCTTGCAGAATCAAAGAAAGTTCCAACGCTAGACAGAGAGACTTTGAGAGACTTCTTCTAAGTGTCGTGCACCGCATTGATCAAAGAACAAGAATACCCTTGAATGATTCATCATACCTTCTTGTTCAAACAAATCCAATATCTATCATCTAGTCTACTCTTTGTGTTGTTTATCCACGAATTAAAATTTATCTTAGAACATTCCAAACGAAGTCAATCTCTTCATATTGACATTCGTAGGAATATTCATTAAATATATGAGATCTATCCTATCTATAGCATTAACTCTCATCTCAGATTTGTTAGATAGTCAATAATCACTCCTACACCATATTGTCTTCTTCTCGATCAATATTCATATCATAATCATCACTTGAATATTCATTCACCAGCTTACAGTCTTAGCTTTTGCGAAAATAGTCTATTCACCCCTCTCTAGACTCACTTTGGGACCTACAATGTAAAACAAACCGTTCCAGCACATACCACTGCGGAGCGAACAATTTTAATGAACTAAAAATAAATCGGTTGAGTCTAGTATGCATGTGAACCGATCCTTTTTTTTTCATAAATTGTTACAACAATTTTAAAAATATTTTGTAATAAATTAATATATGATAATAATTTCATTTATAAAAAATAAAAATACCATGGTAATAATCTTTCAAAAAACATAAAAGTTAAAACCAAAACTCGAACATTAGTTTACAAATGTGGAACAAAATTTTAAATTGGTAATCTAACATTATCATATTAACTTTTAATTAGTCTAAGGAAAGCAATACCATTTAAAAATCAACTAAATGTTTTTTTATATTTTGCATTAAAAAAATTAATTAATGAGTAATGTTTTAAAAAAATCGATTTACATCCGCACGAATTTGATCCACATCATCTATTTAGGTCCAATCCGTTTAAGTCCATAATTAAAATGAA
This sequence comes from Taxillus chinensis, assembly GCA_023512835.1. Lineage (NCBI taxonomy): Eukaryota > Viridiplantae > Streptophyta > Magnoliopsida > Santalales > Loranthaceae > Taxillus > Taxillus chinensis. Next base: position 2,408,592 of record CM042088.1, on the reverse strand, counting down.
TTAAAATTTTAATGATCATGTTCAATCCGATTTACACGATCAGCAAACCAATGACCCATTTTACACCTCTAACTTCAAATATTGCTTTTTACAAAAAAAAAAAATCATCTGGATAGTGTTTGGTAATGTAGACAATTTTCCCATTGTTCTTTGTTTTTTTATTTTCTTTGACAAGATATTTAAAGTATCAATAATATATCATATATTTTATTATATAGTTTGTACTTAGTGATAATATTATCGTATTTTGTACTATTTTCATCGTTGTAAAAGATGGTCCAAAACCAACCACCTACCATCTGGATTGGTAAAAAGATGATTTTATATATTTAAAATTATATTTAATAAATATAAGCATATATACATGGTAGTAATATAAAATTTAATACACATAAAATTAACAATTATTTTCATATCAGCATTCATATTGATAATTCACTATAAAAATTTAAAACCATTTAAGTTAACCAACAAAACTATCGAAAAGTGTAAATTAATTATAAGTTCTAGTAAAAGTCCAAAAGCTCAAGATGGCAATAAGCCCAACAAATATTGGGATATTTAAAAGAACCAGAGAAAAAGGTTAACAAATAAGTAAAAAAACAGATAAGGCAAGAGTTCATAACACAACCGCTATATTTAGTTAACAATTATTTACTTATAACCTAACAAATATCTAAACTATGCAAGCTATAATGATAACCAGCATCTCAACAACATTGGTATTTAAATTTATATACCTAAATTGCTACAAAGACAGATGAGCACTGGTTTATGTTGGCATCAAGGATATGGCAAGAGTTCACAGCAACTTCAACTTCGACTTCATAAGAGCTTCTTCTTCCATTGTTGGAGAGTGTCTGGCACCGTTGTGGCATGGGAGGACTTCTGTTGCTGGTATTAGGAAGACAATTAATATATAAACTATATCGGTCCTATATATTATGTATTTATATGGGGATCGCCCCTCAAGTATTATAAGAAACATTTTCCTCTGCTCTCTTAACATGGTATCAAAGCCGTGTGGTAACAACGGGCATTAACAATCAATGCCGAGCGACACGACATGCCAACGATCCCCTGCGAAGCCGTCAGTGATGACGGTTCCCGACAACGATGGCAGTGACAATCTCGACAAATAGCTCATGGCCTTGATGACAGATGACAGACGACAACCTCGACTAGTGTTGCTCCCGCGAGGTTGAGTTGTCATTATTGTCAACATGTTGCAGGAAATGAAATCCGTAAGCTCGAAGGTCTAGGTCGAAAATCCGTACTTGATTGGATAACTTCGTAGAGTGATCTCTTAGAGTGAGCTCGTAGAGGGAGTCTACCTATGTATATTCTGACTCGAAGGTCGTAGATCAGAAGACTCGAAGGTCGTAGATCAGAAGACTCGAAGGTCGTAGGATAAAGCAGCTCAAGGGAGAGCTCAAGCTAGCCGAGGGAGAGCTTGGTGAAATCAAAGATGAGAAGGATAGGGTGTTGGTGGACTTCAAGGCATTCTGCGAGGAGATTGTTAATCTAAAGCTCAAGTTAGAGGAGCAGATCAAGATTTGTGATGACATCACCACAGAACTTACCACCAGAGACACCACAGTCCAATTGCTTGAAGAAAAACTGGTAGGCATTCAAGAAGATCTCAAAAGACGGAGCCAGTCAAGCCTCAACCTCTTGACAGCTTCTAGATCGGATCACTCATCACAGCACCAAACGCTCAGAAGAACGGGTCAACACCGCATGTTACGGGAATGGCTATCAATTCAGATAATCCTACGAAGGTAGTCAATCCTTTTTCCCATGATAATCCACTGGATGAAATGGAGAGAGTGAATGACGTGATCCCGAACAACATAAAAGGGAAGGTTGGCATAAATGATGAGAAGATGGAGAGACATCCGAAGGAGTACAAGCTCAATGGAGTGACCAAATGCGTTCAGAAATCTGAGCATTCCAAGAATGTGAATAAATCTAATGCAATTGTCATTTCTTCAAGTGTTCGGGTGCCCCTCAAGAAAGAAGGTAAACCTGTGAAACCAACCGTCAAGGCCAGGCCTATTTTGAAGAAGATCCCAGTTGTTCAGAGGGTGAACAACACCAGCTTTCAGGGTCACTATTACTACTGTGCAGTGTGGGGACACATGGCCAGACACTGTTGGTGGAGGTATCCGGTGCAAAGTCCTAGAACTGTGATGAAGACATCCACAAGGAACTTGCATCAGAAGGAAAGAAAAAAACCAGTTAGAAGTTTCTGCACTTACTGTTAGAAACAAGGTCATGAAGAAACTTCATGCTAGTGGAAGCCAAAGCCCATTACCACAAACAACAAGTTTGTTGTACTTTTAGACTTAGATGTTTGTGATAATTGCGGGAGTGAACGACACAGTGCAAGAAGAGTACTTATTCCTAAGCAGAATAAGAAAAAGGATACTGTGAAAGTTCAAGAGAAAAGAAAAGTGACAGCATCTCAGAAGACTATGAAGCCTACATCTCAGGGGGAGTGCTTCAAGTCTAAAGTAAAACAGGGAAAGCGCTCCAAGTCTAAAGTAAAACAAGTTTACATGGTTAAAGGGAAAGAAGTGGCTCACATTGCTGAGATTACATTGAAAGCAGACATCAAGGACAGACAGTGGATCCTTGATAGTGGCTGCTCAGGTCACATGACTGGTAACCTGAAGAAAGTATCAAATGTAAACAAAGACAAATCTGGCAAAGTAAGGTTTGGTAATGATAGCTCACTGAAGATCAAGGGACTAGGATCAGCCAAATGGGGAAAGAATAAGCTAAAGGATGTACTGCATGTTGAAGGATTGAAATACAATTTAGCATCCGTCAGTCAATTGTGTGATGTAGGTCATGAAGTGACCTTTACTAAAACTGATTATTAGGTGAAAAGAGAAAATGGCAATATAGTAGCAGCTGGAAGAAGAACAAATGGGACTTGTATGTCATTAATGAAAACAAGACTCATAGCTGTCATATTACAAAGGGAATGTGGTCGAAAGATAAAGATTTTGAGATCTGATCAGGGTAGTGAGTTTACAAATGAAGCCTTTAAGAGATATCTGAATAAACATGGATTAAGCATCAACTGTTAGCAGCAAGAACTCCACAACAAAATGGGGTCGTTGAAAGGAAGAATAAGGCTGTCATTAAAATGGGCAGAACTCTTCGGCTGGAAGCTAATCTTCATGCAAGGTTTTGGACAGAGGCAACAAGAACAGCAGTACATCTTCTGAACAGAGTAACATTAAGACCAAGAACAGACTGCACACCCTATGAATTATGGTGTGGGAAGAAGTCAACAGCTAAATACTTCAGAATATTTGAAAGTCCTTGCTTCGTGAAGATAAAGGAGCAAGGAAGAGGAAAATTTCATGCCAGATCTGAGGAAGGAACATTCGTTGGATACTCATATCAGACAAAGGGATATAAAGTCTTTCTTCCAAGAACTTGGAAAAGTTATAACTTCAAGTGAAGTTAAAGTGGATGAAAATTGGAAGAAAGATATAACCGATGATGAGAATCCAGATTTTAAAGTAGTAGAACCTCAGATGGAAGAAGAGACTGAGCATGAAAAGAAAAAGAAAGATGAAGACACAGACTCAGAGAAGTCTGATGAAGAAGAGAAGGAAGAGTCCAACCCTAGAGAAAATTCAACCAAAAAGACCAAGAGGACATGGTCTAGTGTGCATGACAAGGATCAGATCCTTGGTGATCCCCAAGCAGGTGTAACTACCAGAAAAAAGTTTACAAGGGCTACTGCCCTGCTCTCTCAGATAGAGCCCAAAACAGTTGGAGAAGCAGTAGAGGATGAAGCTTGGGTCACAACAATGAATGATGAGCTAGATCAAATTGAAAAGAACAAGACATGGGAGCTTATTCCTAGACCAAAGAGTAAAAATGTCATCGAAACAAAGTGAGTGTTCAGAAATAAACTGAATGAAGATGGCAAGGTTATTAGGAACAAGGCTAGACTGGTAGATTGCTGAAGGTGTTCAGAAATAAACTGCATTTCTGAATGGATTGCTGAAAGAGGAAGTTTATATTGAGCAACCAGATGGAGTATAGATTGCTGATGATGAGACACATGTATGTAGGTTAAAGAAAGCCTTGTGTGGCCTGAAGCAGGCTCCTAAGGCATGGTACAGCCAACTGGATGGGTATCTACAGAAAATGAACTTCAATAGAGGAATAGTAGATCATAATTTATATATACTGAATTCAGATAAAGGTCAGCTGGCTACCATAGTCTATGTAGATGACATCATATTCGGAGGCAGTCACTCAGGGCTATGTGAAGAATTTGCCAAGAAAATGAGTGATGAATTTGAAATATTTCCCATAGGTAAGTTAACATACTTCTTAGGATTACAGATCAGGCAGACTGTTGAAGGAATCTTTATATCACAACACAAGTATGTCATAGAACTGTTACAGAAGTATGGGATGAATGATAGCAAGCCTGTTGGAACACCAATGCCTACAGGCTGCAAATTACACAAAGATCAAGAAAGCAAGAGTGCAAATCAAAAAGAGTATTGAGGCATGATTGGAAGCCTCCTATACATTACAGCCTCCCGACCTGATCTCATGCAAGATGTGTGTCAAGCAAGTCGATATCAAGTCGATCCGAAGGAGTCTCACTTGCTGGCAGTCAAGAGAATCCTTAGATACCTAAATGGTACATTAGAGATGGGGTTATGGTATCCCTCTAAGGATTCAATTGAGTTACAGGCTTACACTGATGCAACTGGGCTGAAAACATAGATGACAAACGATCTACCAGTGGATGCAGGTTTTATCTGGGTTCAAAGTGTGTTGCATGGTTGAACCGTAAACAGAACAGTGTGGCCTGCAGCACAACCGAAGCTGAATATGTGGCGGCACATGCTGCATGTACTCAAGTGATATGGATGAATACTCAACTGGCCGACTTGGGAGTGAATATGGAGTTACCTGTCAACATTTGGTGTGACAACCTAAGTGCAATCAGTATTAGCAGGAATCCCATTCAGCATTCAAAGACCAAACATATCGACTACCGATACCACTACATCAAAGAACAAGTGGAAGAGGGAATTATACAATTGGTGTATGTTCCCACGCAGGAACAAACTACAGATATTCTCACCAAACCTCTTTCCATTGAGCTGTTTGATAGACATCGAAGCAGGCTATCTGTACAGCTACCTCCTCACGCGTAAGGCGTCCGTGGGGTTCCCCTCTTTCTTTGCAATTGGTTGGCAAAGGGGGAGAAGAAAAGAGAGTACTGTGTCCAGGGGGAGCACACAGTGGCAAAGTTCAGGGGGAGTGATTCAAAAGGTTTGCGCATCCCGTATGTTGCCAACAATTCCAAAGGGGGAGATTGTTGTTCCCACGAGGTTGAGTTGTCATTGTTGTCAACATATTACAGGAAATGGAATCCGCAAGCTCGAAGGTCTAGGTCGAAGATCCGTACTTGGTTGGATAACTTCGTAGAGTGATCTCTTAGAGTGAGCTCGTAAAGGGAGTCTACCTATGTACATTCTGACTCGAAGGTCATAGATCAGAAGACTCGAAGGTCGTAGATTCAAAGCTCATAGATCAGAAAACTCAAAGGTCGTAGATCAAAAGACTCGAAGGTCGAAGACTCGCAGGACGTAGACTGACAGACCATGAGGCTCGTAACACCCTCAAAGGACCATAGGGTCGAAGCCTCATAGATGTATAGGGTCGAAGCCTCGAAGGGACACAGGGTCGTAGGGTCGTAGACTCAAGGTGCAGACAGATGCAGAACCACGTCTCGCAGATTCGAAGCTAAGAGTTGTAGAGTCGTAGCTCGTAGGGTCGTAGACTTAAGCTCGCAGGGTCGTAAGACCTGTTGCACAGACCCAGAAGTATTTACTAGCCAAGGCAGAATGCAGTTATCCGACTCAAAGACTCGTAGAGCTTAAAAGCTCGTAGCACTGATTCTGACCTAGCTTCGAAGCTAGAGAGCAGAAGTATTGGAAGATGAATGCCCTTGGTTTGAAGACTCAGACTCGAAAAATCGAAGAGGAAGACTCATAGACTCGTAGAAAGGCTACGGGGCAATATCTTGAGGCTGTGGCTTGTGAAAGGAATGGAGCACGCTACGAAGGAGTGAAACGCGTGGACGCTCACCGTTTCAGTAAGTCGTTACCCGAGCAATGGTTCTAAGTACACTAAGTACTGCAAAACACGTGGACGTAATCCGAGAGGGGTTTAACTTGTTTCTACGGTGAAGATCACAGGCTGAAACATGCTTAACCCTAGCTGGAGGGTTTCGGACTTCGGTCAGCCTATAAAAAGCAAGGAATGTGCCTGATGTAAAGAGAGTGCCGAATAATATTCTTTGTGCAGTGAAGAAACGTATCTGCAGAGATACTAGAGGCGACGTAGAGTAATTTATACAAATAGAGAGAGAGGGAGATTTAAAGAAAGATAACAGTGAGTTCATCCATCTTTCGTCCTCATACATTTGGTGAACAGATCGTGAGTCCGGCAAAGGAGTGATTGAAGGTCGAGCATAGCAAACGATCATCAACGCAAGAGCAGATTGCGCAGACAGATTTTTACAGTGAGTAAAGTCTAGAGCAATACTGTTTTTGTATTTGCATTGAAAAGAAGAGAGAGTTGATCTTATTTGTAAAAAGGGCTAGACCCTACTATACTACAAGATATGAATTGGACTTGATGCAGGTACACCCTCACTACCATGGAGTAGATCACATTGATCGAACCACGTATATTGTGTGTCTCTATCTTTTTTCCCATACATGCTTGCTTGTGACTGATTTTGCATGAGACATTAATACATCACCCAAACGAAGACCACATCAGTGAAAGAACTCTCCTAAGTATCCTACTCATAAAACTTAAGGAAAAATTTTATAGTATACAGATTCACCCCCTCTCTGTATACAAACCCTTATTTAAAGACAACTGTGTTTGAAACCTGAGAATATCAACTAGCGATGATAGACAAACGCGACACGACGGAGGACGACAAACGCAACGCTTGATGATGGACACAACGCTTGACGACAAACGCAATGCTTGACAACACGATGACTGATGAACGCGACGTGACGACAGACGGACGATCGACGAACAATTGGTGCCTTGCGTTCGATCTTTGACGCACGGGATGGAAGGCCCGCTTGCGCTGAAGAGAAACATGACCAGATGATTGGTTCTCTAGGTTTCTTCCTCTTAACAACTAGTATGTTATTCGTATCCTGTCGAGCTTGTGCCTATACTGTCGTATCCTGAGCCTATGTCTATACTGTGGTGGTTTGGAGTGCTAGATGATTATTGCTGGTTTGATTTAAATCGCTTCCGTGACCTGTTTATTCACCCATTTCATACATATATATACACGGGGCTTCCCGTGACTGTGATTGGTTGATAATGTTGCTCTCTCTGAGACAATTGCTGCTGATATATGAATATGAATCTGTGATTGATTGGTTGGTTATGGAACTGATGACTGGTTGGTGAGTGAAGTGGTGACAACTACAAGATTCATATTCCCGTAACTGGTTTGTAACTAGTTGGTCTGTTTTTTGCTGTATTGCATTACAATGGCACACACAGAATATGTTGGCATTACTCATAATCAGTTACTTTATCTCGTACTGATTATGAGTTCTTGATTGGTGCTGCCCGAATGGCTACAACTTCAACATATACTGGTATGTTAGCACTTTAACCATCAGGTAGTCCTTATTGTTTGCTTACTTCTAAGTCTGATACCTGGGTTCTAGACTCTGGAGCCACTCATCACATAACTGGTAATTCTAACCTCTTGTCCTCTTTCAAATCTATGGCTTCCACCTCATCTCATCCAGTTGTCTTTGCTGATGGTTCTTAAACCTCTATCACTAGAACGGGGACTGTAAACTTGAGCCTATCTCTTTCCCTTCCAACCGTGTTGCATTTACCTCACTCACCATACAACTTATTATCCGTTAGTTCCTTAACTAAAGCCCTCAATTGTTCTATAAATTTTTTATCTTCTAGTTGTATTTTCCAAGATCTAAAGACTGGAAGGATGATTGGTGGGAAAATTGAGGCTAATGGCCTTTATTACTTCGACCGCACTATTCCTTCGATTGCAACTACGGTTACCCATCATTCCTCTGATCATTTTCGGTTGCACTGTCGCTTAGGACATCCTTCTTTCAGTAAGCTTCAATCTATGTTACCCTCTACTGCTTCTGTTAAGTCTTTCCCATGTGAAACTTGTGAATTAGGTAAACATCATTATGTCTCTTTTCCTTCTCGTCAAATAAATCAGGTCACGAAACCCTTTGAATTAGTTCACTATGATGTATGGGGTCCTTTTCCTATATCAACTTCTTCTGGTTTTAAGTATTTTGTCACATTTCTGAATGATTATTCTCACATGACTTGGTTATATTTAATGAAAAATCGAATTGAAGTTTTCTCTTGTTTTCAGCAATTCTATTATGAAATTCAAAATCAATTTCAGGTCTGTATTAAATACTTGCAATTTGATAATTCCAAAGAATAACTGAGTACCTCCTCTGGGTTTCAACCCTTTATTGTCTCCTATGGTATTGTGCATCAAACTTTTTGTTCTTATACTCCTCAACAAAATGAAATTGTTGAACGAAAGAATCGTCATTTACTTGATGTTGCCCAATATTTGATTATAAATATGCAACTTCCTAAATCATTTTGGGGTTATACGGTTCTTACAGCTTGTTATTTGATTAACCGTATTCCCTCGTATGTCCTATGTGGACAGGTTCCCTACTCCATTCTTTATCCTGGTATTCCTCTTTTCTCTTTTCCTCTTCATATTTTTGGTTGTATATGTTGATGATATTATTGTTATGGGTAGTGACAAGGACAGCATTCAACGTTTGAATATTTTCTCCAGACTGAGTTTTGCATCAAGGATCTCGATCATTTGCCCTATTTCTTGGGGGTAGAAGTGACCTACTATGGTTCCTCTATCTCTTTGTCGCAACGAAAATATGTGCTGGATATACTCGATAAGGTTGAGTACTTAAGCGTCAAACCTATTACTTCTCCTATGGATCCAAATGTCTGGTTAGATTCCAAGCATGGTGATTTGTTACATAACCCTGCTCAATATCAGAGATTAGTCAATAAGTTAAACTATTTGACAATTATCAGACCCGATATTGCCTTTGTTGTAAGCATTATAAGCCAGTTTATGAGTGCTCCTCGCACTACCCACTGGACTGCCGCATTGCAAATTGTCAAGTACTTGAAGGGAGCACCAAGACAAGGTCTTCTGTTTATCAAACAGGGTAATCTCGATATTCATGGTTATTCTTATGTTGACCGAGCAGGATGTCCGATTGATAGAAGATCCATTACTAGTTATTGTGTGTTTCTTGGTAGAAATCTTGTAGCATGAAAAAGTAAGAAACATGTGGTGTCAAGATCTAGAGCAAAAGCTAAATACATAGCAATGACACATGTAGCAGGTGAACTAACATGGTTGACAATGTTATTATCCGAAATTGGATTCCCTTCTTCACGCACCTCAGTGTTGCATTGTGATAGTCATCACTTCCAATCCAATGTTCCATGAAAGGACGAAGCATATTGAAGTTAATTGTCATTTTATACGAGAGAAGGTGCAGAACAATTGGTTTGAGCTCACACACATCGAACCGAACATCAACTTGCTAATCTTTTTATTAAGTCTTTAGGGAGTAATCGTGTACACTATTGTAACAAGTTGGGGCTATTTGATATATATGCTAACTTGAGAGGGAATATTAGAAAGACAATTAATATAACAATTAATATATATATACTATATCGGTCCTATGTATTATGTATTTATATATAAGGATCACCCCTTGAGTATTATAAGAAACATTTTCCTTTGCTCTCTTAACAGCTGGCAATGACGTAGTGCAATGTTGCAGGGGAGTTGACGTCCATTGTTGTAGGAGAGGGAAAAAGAGTCAGACGCTGCCACAGGTGACGAGAGAGACACAGGCGAGGGATGTTGTGTGATTTGAGGATATAGCTTAGGATTTTTTTCCTCTCCCTTGTCCCAGTAAAATGCAATTCTCCTTCCTCCTCCTGTTTTCCCTTTTTAAAATACCATCGTAACATTCAAATTGGCTATTTAGATGGTCAAATTCCATCCAAATAGTTTTGGAAGTAAAAAAAATTGGTGAGGGCATTTCTTTGGCCTGGCCAACTTTTACAACAAGGATTATTGCTACTTGAATTTGTACTTTATGAATCATATAATTCCTCATTTATTAGATTTTGCAATATTATCTTCAAGTGGCAGAACCACGCTTGATGACTCCTCTTGATCGAGCGAAAAAGCTATATAAGTTTGTGGTTGATGACATTCATGAATACATCCTTCATGTGATGCAAATGGATAGTGGTGTATAAACATCCATTTGAATTCCAAACAAGGATTTTGAATGGCTTTTTGAGGCATGGATTGCGCTGTGGAAAAAAGAGCCCTGAAACCCACGCCGACGTACCAAGCATGGGATGGTCACAAAGGATTTGAGGCAGAATAGTCACTCTCATTTTGTGAAGTTTTAGCAACATGGGCAATGACCTCCACATACTCATTCTTTCCAGAAGGAGAAGGCACATCTTGGTGGTTCACGGTTGTGGGCTCTTTTGAGGGATGTTGCTTTTACCTATGATGTGGCTTCTAATGAGAATTTGCATATCTTCTCTCACCTTTTGGAACTTATAACTTTTGTGGCTTTTTGAATAAATGTTTTCTTTTTTATCAAACAAATTATATTTATCAAAAAATAACTAAACAATATAAAACCGACCTTACCATCTAGTCCCTAGCTGGTGTCAAAGCATCTAAAACCATCTATCGTCATTTACAATATTTAAGGACATCGTCTTAGTTTTTAAGATCACTAGTCCTAATATTGAAAATATAAAATACGACATGCATTTGAGTTACATATTAATAAACCAAGTTTTCAATCAATTATTAAAACAAGAGTAGAATGTATGGCCTCTTTGGTACGTGTTTTGTTTTCTGTATTCTGATTTATTTATTGAAAAAATTTAAATTTGAAAACAATTTTAATTTTTAAAAACATCATGTGCTCCTAACCATAGGTGTTGATAAAACCTAGTTCTGTAATATAATAAAACGCAAAAAACAGTCAATTTTTGTATCTTATAAATTTATAATAATTAGAACATTGTAGTCATAACAATGTGTACCTGTTTCAAGAAAAGATGAAGCTGAGGATGTGAGTCTGGATCAACAGTAACCTCAAATAAGGGAAGAAATATATTGTCAAGAATATTTTGAAAGGATGTAACAATTCCCATTTCCTTGTACACATTATACAGTCGCGGAAGCTGCATTAAATGAGGTGTTTCCAAAGTTAGGAGTTAAACAAATTAAGCAAATTCAACATTATTCGTGATTTCTTACCCAAAAAAAAAACATTATTATGCACGCAATGGGGAAGCATGATGTTCAAACCAAAACAAGAATATGTCATCTGATAAATAAATAAATATAAATAGTTTAAAATAAAAACATTTAAAAGAAAACAGCAACTACCTGAATCAACCAGACAACATTTTCACTGTATAATTCATTATTGACTATCCAACTAGCCAGTTGGTCCCATTCACTTTGCTTTCTTCCATAAATTGATATCCTGTACTCAGCCATCTGTAACAACAATATTAATTAGACAATGAATAATGAAAACACATCAAATGAAAAATTGTACGGGCATACACACTGCTAGAAAGGTTTTCGGGAAAGAGGGGTGGGAGGCGAGTTATAGTGAACACAGTGAGTCATCAAAAAGTACCACAACAGAAAGATAACTTTGTGCCCATAAAACATAAAAATTCATCTCATGATTAAAGTACCATACTGTTCGATTCCTTAACAGCTTTAAATCTATTGAATATTAACAATTCAATAAACTTGTGAACATTCATGTCAAGTACTACCAGAAAAAGATTTGAAAAAAAGAAAAGAAAAAGTGCGGGTGAACTGGGGAAAACCTGATATTTACTGGCAGCAAGATCAGAGAACACTTGTTTTGTCAGCTCACCGAGGAAACGGCCTGTTAGAAAAGACTATAATTAAATGATGGGAACAAAACAAGAGATATTTTGAGATCAAGAATGACCAACACCTAATATTATCATTGTAATTCATTCTACAGCAAGATTCAATATAATTAAACATATATAGAAATATCAATATATATATATATCAAAATTGCCACAAACTTTTTTTCTTTAGCCAAATACATGAACATATATATGTACATGTATATAGTTACATACATTTTTATTGGACAATTGCATGAACATATATCAAAGTGAAAATGACAATCATCTAAAATTGACGCTTATGCTCAGAGCCCCAGAGAGAAACTACATCACATATGCCAATCTATCACAGTTCACATCCAAAGATTAAAAAAAAAAAAGTTACATAAACAAGTGCAGAACAGAGGCAACAGCGTTACAAACTTGAATGAAATTGATTCAGTCTCTCATCCTATATCTGAACCAATTAAAGTAAACCAGCACCATTACAAACCCTGAATAAGATTATCTTGCTTAAGGAAAATCTCTCTGAGCCTACTCTGACCACAGGGATTATACTTGAGATTGAACTTATCAAAACGATGAAATGTGCTTTTGTCTGCGTGAACATCTAAAAGGTCAACATTAAGGTCATACCTGTCACAAATACAGATGAACTTTAGTTATCGACTGTGTCTTGGAGAAAATCAAACAATGACTGGTCGAAATTTAAGCTTGAAATATTGCAAAAAAACATGGCATAATACCCTGTTAAGTCCAGGCTCTCAAATACTTCTCTCAATGTCAGATATGTTCCATCCCGAAAAATCACAACCTGATTAAGAGATGGCAGCAGGATGCATCAGTCAATCATAATTAAAGAGAAGTCTACAAAAAATCTAATAAACAGGACTTGCGAATAATTGTGCTACATGCCTAGAATTTATTTTCATGGAAAATAAAAATCTAATTTATATTAGTTAGTAACAAAACAAAAGAAAAAAAAAAGCTCTAAAAGCATCAGCTGATTTCAACCATTACCTCATCAGGCTCTTTCCTCAACTTTGACTTTATAAACCTCAAGAGATGTTTCTGGTTCATGCATGCAGAGTGATGAACATGCGTATCAACTTTCCTTACATTGTAAAAGTCTCGGTGTGGAGCACTTTTTTGTGCAAGAAATTCTCCATCCGCATTAAGCATCAAATGAAGGTTGAATTTCTGAATGAAATCCACTTAATATTATGTCAAAATGTCAACAAGCTAATAGAAACAAACTTAAACAGTATCCACTTAAATACCCACCCACCCCACCCCAACAAAAGGAAAAAGAAAGACATACTTGTTCCAGTAACATCAGTCGATGATGACATAGAGTTCTAATGCTTCCTGCAGCTATAACTCGAAGGATGTGATGTAGGTCAGTGAAGAAGGTCGTTGAATCAGCAACAGGGAAGAGCTGGTTTTTTGCTGATAAAAATTAAATATCCATGTAAAAATACTAACAAAGGAATGGAATTTCAAAATGACAACAAAAATAATCAACATATGGTAATCAAAGCAGCAAGAATCTTACAATCTTTATCAGCATAAACATGAACTACACCATCTTCCATATGAAAATAATGCTGCAGCAATGGTGGAAACACAATGATCAGAAGACAGGTGTGGCAACAAAATTTAACAGAGGCACTAAAACAAAAACAAGAAGAAGAAAAACTTTTAAGTCCAAACTCACATCAGTTTTACCCTCTGGAGTATACGAAAATGGGTTTGGGTCAGGCTTTGGTGTACTAGGGTCAGATACATCTTCCTTTTCCCATGGAGCAATCACTTCCTTAAATACATAATTCTTTCGCATTTCAAGGCATTCTTGAAGAGCTAGATAGAGGTCCACTTCCTCAGGCAATGGTACCTCTGGCAGATATTATATAAACATAAAAATCAAATCTAAATATAAACATAAGAAACAAACTTCAAATAAAAAATTAGAAAAGAAAACTCCATTTATTTCAAAAGATAAATTTATAGATAATTTCTTTCAGACTGTTTTATCTATTTTTAATTTACAGGCTTCAAAATTTTAACTTTCACTTCAAGCTAAAGGATTAGAATCAATTAGCAAGTCCAGCTCTCAAGAACTTAAGTGCCGTGCAAATTATGGTCATAGATTTTAATGCTTTTGAAAATTTTGTTGGGTGATTGTTGAATAATCATTATTCTCATGATTTCAAAAAACTCAGTTGCACTTGATAGCTAAAAGATTTTAGTTAGAAATGGGCATTCAATTTACAGTCCATAATTGTTGCACATGTACCTCCCCAAGTATTTGGTAGGCTGTAACTTTTTCAGTTGGGAAGCAACTTAGAGCTCATTTGCCATTGCTTATAAAATGTCTATGCTTATACACAGAAGAATTATTTATTTATTTGAAAAGAACTTGTGACTTAGTTTTACGGGTAGATGTGTTTGGATAGTGCTATTTATTAGTCATTAATAAGCAAAAAAAAGTGTTAGGATAATAAAATGATCAATTAAGGTATAAATCTTAAGTTTTATCATAATTTTAAAAGTATAAAAGAGTTTTGCAATAGTCAAGTTAAAAACTGCTTATAAGTTATAAGCATGAGAAGGTGCTTATGCTTACAAGCACTTTAAAAATCAATATAAGCTTAATTAAACACTATCTTTTCAAATAGCTTATGACTTTTAAGTTGTTTCAACTACAAATATAACAAACATCAACTTAGGGTAGGAACCATACCCTGGAAAAGCTTTGAGCACATGGAATTCCAGTAACAAGTAGATGTTCATTATACAAACAGGGGAGAATATTGATCGCATACTTCATTTTAGTTAGGTTATTCAAATATAGAGTATGGACTATGTTTTGTTGGGCTATGTTTGGGTCCCCCATGAAAAAGTTGACAATGTGGTCAAGGTGCTGTATGATTGCAAAGTGGTTATTTGAAAGTCATCACCAAGAGTTTTGCTTAAAGGGCAATCGTCTCACTGCCTTGGTTTAATATAGTTCCGTTTTCCAGACAAATTATTATTATTATTAACTGTTGCAGGTGTGATTATAGTGAAGATTTTAAAATGCAGGCAATTATCATATCCTAATTAGTTAGTCCATTTAAATGTGAAAATAAAGTAAAGAGACAGTTCCACTTCACCTAGCTAGACCAACTAATTGGTTCTAGCATTCATATGGATCATCTTTTCCAGATTGTCCAGGCAGAATATAAACCCACTCAAGAGAATACCACATATCAGTATTATAGGTTAATAAACATTGAAAATATAACCACTTATCAAATCCTAATTTTTAAAATTGATTTTAATAAAATACGATAGATCAATCCACCTTGATCAACCAATCAATTATGTCATGTTTTTGTAGTAATGGGTATGAAATAATAAAGTATTAAAATAAAATGAAGAAAATATCCTTTACACAACTCGATCCATAGAATATGCTAATTACATATCTGCTAATATTGTTGATTTTATTTGTATTTTTACAGTACTTTGTGATAATAAGTTATTACAATAATTATTGAATAACTAAAGGGGTAGTTTTAGCATTATGCCATTAGTTTTTACTAGCACAGGCCACGATCACATTGCAAGGAATAAAAATTTCAACTTTCACTTCTTTGCTTGAATATCAACCAAACAAAGGAATGGCAATTCTTTGGGAGTAGAATAGGAAAAAATTGATATTCCTCTCTCAACCAAGTGTTACAAAAATTCAATTAAACGCGACTTCACTCAAAGAAATCAAAAGATAATGTAGAGTATTGAGAAATAAGAGCCAGTCATTACCAGATGGTGTAATTTTAAGCCGCATAAAAGTTTCATGCTCAGGTTCCTTCCTCAGAATATCAGCTGCTACCGGATCAGGAGGAACACCATGTAGATCACCAGAAATACTGTGTGAACGGATCATATTTGGAGCATGTAGAGCCTTCTGCTCCCCATTGGGAGTATTGCCATTTGGTAAATTTTGAAGTACCCCTTCTGGGTCCTGTTTAATATATATCCAAAGCAATTCAAAAGATGCTTCAAAACAAATTGTAAATTTTCAATGCCTAACAGAAAATCTTATGAAACATTAAAAATACCATGGTGGGCAAGGAAAGAATTTTTTATCAAATAAAACGTTTTTCGCAAACCTGTGTCTATCAGTGTGTGACAACAGCAAGAGAAAGTTTATTTTAGCAAGTATTGCCAGGCTATACATGAAATACAGACATTCATTGACACATTATACACTTACAGCCTTCCCATTGGAATGAAGATATGTAGCATCTAGTTTAGAATTATCGGTTATATTATCCTCTTCATCTGATCCTTCTACACTCTCAAAAGCACTAGCGCTAGCAACAGGAGACTTTGGAGACTGTGCTCTGGCAAAATGGCCAGCTCTCTTAGTTGAATTTCCATGTCCAGAAGATAACCCTACAATAAGAGAATGGTGCTGTCAAGTTATAGAACTATCTACAGGGAAATGGTTAAAACTAATCACAATGCGGTTTTCGAATTCAAAGAGGTTTCATTAGTTTAGATGATTAAAATAGCCTACCGCAGTATGCTATCGGGCATAAATAGATCAAACACCGAATGACGCGAGAAAAAATCAAAATAATGTAACACTCAACTTCAGCTTGGCCACACGTGGTATGAATACGAGTGAAGCAAACAATAAGTCACACCACAGTCAGTTTGAAGTGATCAAAAGCTTCGTTTCAGGACACTGTAGTCTGTACCTTCCGTCAGCGTGTGAAGGCGTGGCAAGCCAGGTGGAATGATGTCGAACGTATTCGGACCGCTTAGCTTCTCCTCGCCGTCAATGCCGATAGCGCCGGAGACGGCCGTGACGTCCGGCAAGGAAGCCGACGCTCGGCGGTTGTAGATGCCACCGCTCCTACGCCGTCCGCGGCTGCGGCGGTTTCGGTCGATGTGGTGCTTCTTGAAACTCGGGAGGTCGTCGGCGTCATCGCCGTCGTCCTCGCGGTCTCCCTCCACCGCCTTGGCGAACTCCAGCAACTGCGCTAGGGTTTTTCGATGCATGTAGTAGGCCGAAACAGCCACAACCGAAGCTCCGACGAGAGCCGCAAAGGCCAGATGCAGAGCTGAAGTCTCCATTATTATGCAACTGCCTCGGTGCTTCCCGCGCGGTGAGAGGGAGAGAGAGATTGATGGTTGCGGCGAGAGCAGAGAACGAGAGGAACCCTACGGTAGTGATTAGGGAGAGAACAGGGGAGTTAGTTGTTCCCTTTGGTGGGAGGCGAACGAAGAATGATGATGGATTGAGATTGAGGATGGCGATGGGAGTTCAGTATTTATAGCGACGATGAGCGAAGATGACACATGACACATTCATTGGCCAGTCGCCACTCGCCACTACCACCTCTGCGTTACTAGTAGTCTACAGTTCAACCGCACGTCCGCACCACCATTTGTGGGCGGCTCGTACCATATTAATATTCTCCGTTCCAAATCGAGATTGAATCTGCTCCGTTAAATTAAATATTCAAAGTAAAACTTTCAACTGTTTTATATGAAAACATTTTCAATTGTACGCACTGTCTGTTTGGCTACAAAGATTTTCGAATGTGAAAAAAAAAAAAAAAAAGATATAACTTACCTCCAATTAAGAAGTAATTTCAATTTGACAATTTGACACATGATATTAAATAATTGTGTCAAATACATATTCGTATATCCTCTACCAAATGAAAACTTTGTCAATGTTCCATCTCTGTTAACGTAAAAATCTCATGCGTTTGTCTTGAAACTCTCCCACTTAGCCATCTGTTGCTCTGCTCCAAACCCAGACCCTACGACTCTCTTTCTCTGCCGCCCCTCCCCTTTGAGGTTTGGGAATTTTCAGTCACCTTTGCCGCAGTCGACAGATTCTCCCACGACAAGGCCCTAGCACTGTAGATGGCTAGCTTCGAAGAGGGGACTTCCCCTTGGTCCTTGCCTTCCCCGATGCCATGGTCTTCTCCTCCGCCCTCACCACTTGTGAGTCCAAAACTAACTAGCAGTACAACCTCAACACACGCTTCGGATGCTCCGCCGCTGCCAAAGGAGCAGATCGGCAATCATGGGAAGCAACGTTGCACCGCTGCCTTCGAGGACGAGTCGTCAAAGCTCGTATCCCCCAGTAATGGCGCTGACAGAGTGCGTGTAATTACCCCCACCGCAGCAGATGGATTCTCCTGCGACAAGGCCCTAGTGTTGTGGATTGGTGGCTTCGAAGAGGATACTTCTAACCACGATAAGTCGGTGGAGGAGTTGACGGTGAAGGAGCAGAGTGGTAACCGTGGGAAGCAGTGCGATGCCACTGCCTTCGAGGACAAGTCGTCGAAGCTCATATCCCCCAATAGTGGCGCTGACATGGTGTGTGTCCTCGAATTAACTGTGTTTCTATTTTCCCTTCATTATATTTTTGTTGTTGGGTTTGTGGTGTTTTTTATCGATCACCTTGGTAGATTGCAATGTCATCTACCGCCACGATAGATGGCACCATACGCTATTGGGCTTCTTGTGAGGCAAGACATGCTTGGTATCTGAGAAGAAGTTGTGGGAATGAAAACTATTCGCTGGCATTGTTTGTTTTAATTTGTTGCACAATGAATTCATTTTGTGAATTTCTATGAGCTCTCTCAACACAAAATCCTATCATTCAAACGAGATTTTTGTGCCTCACACGCCCAATTGCTTCCACTTCAACCCTAAATTCTTTCTCAGATTGACCCCTGATAAGTCATCAATTTTAAGTATAAAAGAGAAGGAAAAAACCATAATTAGTCCAGTAACATTGATTGTTGATAGAATATGAATAGTGTGGGATGAGAATTATGAGCAGTGAATGACCAATCTTGTTGTTCATGAGTAGTGATTTCAGGGGCTTTGCTAGACCAATTCGTGGGAGTTGGCTCCAATTTCATTGATTTTTATGGCCACACATGAAATCAAAATGATAAATACATAAATAAATATAAATTATTAATTAGGCCAGTAATCTAGTATTACTCCCAAAAAAGTTTGTGTTTTTGTTTATTAATTAGGCCAATAATTTAGTATTACAAATAAATGTTTGTGTTTTTAGTTTCCCTTCATCATGTTTTTGGTGTTGGGTTTTTGATGTTCTTTATCGATCACTTTGGTAGATTTATGATGATATTCCCAGGTTCCAAGCGTGCTATCCTTGATATATGTATATGTATACAAAGAGGGGGTGAATATGTATACTTTAAATTAAAACTTTCAACTACTTTTCAGAATAGGATATTTTATAGATGTTTCTTTATCAGATGTGGTCCTCGTATGGGCGGTCTATTAGTATGTCATGCAGTATCAATTGCAAGTAGGTATGTACGAGAGAGAAACGATAGAGACACAATATACGTGGTTCGATCAATGTGATCTACTTTACGGTGGTGAGGGTGTACCTACACCGAGTCCAATCTACTATATCTTCTTTTCATACAGTAAGGTCTAACCCTTGTTATAATAGGATCAACTCTCTCTCCTTTTAAATTGCAAATACAAAAATAGTATTGCTCCAGAATTTACTCACTGTAAGAATTTGTCTAACACAAACTGGTCCTGCGTTGCTGACCGTTTGCTATTGTAATGCCCCCAAATTTGGACCCCCAAACCGGGTGCGTTAGCGGAAATTAAATATACAAATTTTATATCAATTTCAAACTATTACTTATTTCATCAAACAAACCATTCATTATTACAATTTCAATCTAAAATCTTTAAGGTTTAGGGGTTTAGAGACTAAATGTTCTTAACCCATTATTACATAACAAAGCACACGAGCAAACAAACTTAATAAATCTTTAAAATTTCACACAACTTTATTTCCAAGCCCTTCTCGACTTCTTATCCTAGTTTCTTCATTCCTTTAATTACCTAGGGTTAGAAAAGAAATCATAAAAAGGGTGAGCTCAAATAGCCCAGTAAGGGTAAACATAAGTGAGTAAGGAAAATCATGAAGATATCAAACATAGGAAATACCATATAACATTTGCACATCATACATCATCAACATGGGGAATCATAACATGGAAGATTATGTTTGAACATTGTATCATAACATCATGATCCAGGTGTCCTCATCGGATTTCGTCCGGGAGGATAACCGCTTTTGGGGTGTGATTCCCCCCCAACCTTCATCCGAATGGTGAAAAATACGGAGTCGCCACCAACCATTTTTTGGGTGCGGTTGGCCACCTAAAGGAAAATTGATCTAATGCCGCTAGGGGATGGGCTCGGGAGTTGGTTACGTGTGGAGAAGGACTAGCACCCCCACGACGCCCTTTCGATACCTATCTTAGAATTTAAAGGTTTCTACCTTGTTTTAATTGATGTAAAATTAATTAGCCTACGGTGAAGTTGAAGTTACATGTAACCTAAAAGGTCTAAGTTATTGATTAAAGTAAAGTTAAATTCCATTTATCCTAAATATGTAAGGAAAGTCCTACAATTTAATTTTACCATTTTCTTGTCTAAGTTATTTGTTAACATTAGAATTAAAGTCAATTTGCCCTAAGCATCTAAAGGAAGCTCTACAATTTATTTTGCCCACTTTTATTTCTACATTCTTTATTGAAGTTGAAAGTTAAATTCAATTTAATCCTAAACTCTTAAAGGAACCTTATGATTTGTTCTTACTTAAATCTAAAGTAAAATCAAAGTTGAATTTTTTTTCTTTTTAACATCACACGCTATTAAAGATAAAAAAGCACCAAAAATCTAAGTATTAGAAATGTTTTAAGCACATATTAGAATTAAACCAAAATGAGCTAAAAGGGTTTTTTTTAATGATAAAGGAAAACAAAAGGGCAAATAAAAAACCAATTGAGTTTGAAAAGGTTGTTTGCTTGCTTTTTTTTCTTTTTGAAAACGCTTTATATTTATTTGTCTAAAAGATTTTTTTATTTTTTATTTTTTTGTTCTTGTGTTTTTTTTAAACTAAATGCAAAAACAACAAAAAAACAAGTGATGTGTGTGTGATGATGTGTCATCCAAAACAAACTCACTTTTCCTCTCTTTTCTTTTTGTTTTTTTATTTTCTTTTGCTCCCTTTTTTTTGCTCTTTTTTTTATTTTGCATTACATGTTACATAACTCTCAGCTCCAAAAAAATGGCTCAAATCTAACAAAACGTCCTATGGCCGGCTAAAACAAAAAACTAGCATTAACTAGAAACCCAACACTAATAATCACATCCGTAATAAGCAAAACAAAAAGGCACGCCAACTACAGCCTTCCAAGGTGTGAACTCAATGAACTCAGGCCCTCAACAACAAAACTCGCCCGATCATATCACCAAACAGCCAATCCGAGTATACAGAGAAAAGGAAAGAGCAAACCAGAAAACAAACAAGGCAAACAGAGGGAGATGTAAGTCAACAAACACAAGTGAAAACTCCTATCAAACAGAAATAAAAATCATGACAATAAACCCTCCCTGAAAGCAACTTTTTCCCTTTCCTTCTGTTTCGCTTTGTTTTTATAATGTCCAGGAAAGGAAACACACCCAAAGGATTTAATACACGAGCAAAACTTAAAAAGACCTAAACTTTGACACCATAACAAAGCTGACGAATCCAAAACTTAGGGACTGAACCATACCCAAACCAAAAGAAGTCATGAAATCACAAGCTTTCACGCCACACCAAGGCCAAACTTCAGACAACACACAAATGATTAACACAGAAACCATGTGAAATGAACATAATACTGACCACCCAATGAAGCAACTGAACATAATACTGACCACCTAACGAGCAAATGAACACAATACACGGAAATGGACATTACAACAACAAACAAATGAAACCATGGGATGAAGATGATATTGACCACCCAGCAGAACTCTCTTCTTTTCTACTACGGTGTCCTTCCTCCTGCCTGTGGCTCGGGTGGCTTCTGCTTTGTAGTCCGGCGACCCGTAGTGATGTCCTCTGCTTGCCTAGGTAGCTTCGTCCTCCTCTACTCGTTCCCTTCAACCGCTCGACCCCATGAAGAGTCCTAGGTTATCGACGGAGAGGGTGGTGACGAAGAAGGGAAATAGGTTTGACGATAATGCTCTGACTGGCGATGATGTTCCGGCCAAAGGGAAACGCGAGGCTCTTGGTTGGAAAAAAAGTTTGTATCAATCGACTGGGTTCTGGGAAAAGGGAAGTTTAGATTCTGGGGTTTTCAGGACAAGGGAAGAGCAGAGAGAGATGGGCTATGAGGAGTGATGGTGGTTGTGCCGAATCTATGAAGGCCGGCTAGAGAGAGAGAGCGATGAGGGTGAGTGGATTTTGTGGGGAGAAGAGAAACCAGAGATGAGGAAACCATGGTAAGCGAGTTTTTTTTTTTTTGAGCCAGCCAGAGAGGGCAGATGGACGAACGGCTTGGGACTTTATAGGCGAGGTGATTAGGGTTTGAGAGAAGGGGTGAAAGGCGCCGTTGAATCGGCCATGGGTTAGTGCTGCCGGGTGAGGGGTTAGGTTCAAGAGAGAGATGAATCGACCTTTGAACCATGGTTGAGATGTATGGTTTGGATGGATGGGCTGGCGCGGAGCTAGTCGTCCACCCGGTGGTCCTCCGGCGAGGTAGTTTGGCTGGCGCGGGGTGGTCCTCCGGGATCACGGCGGGTGTGGCGTGGAGTTGGTGAAGGCGACGCAATTGGGGAAGGAGAGAGGGGGAAGACGACGAATGGAGTAGGTGAAGAGGATAAGAACGGGCGCTTTTTGTGTTATTTTTATTATTTAATATTTGTTTATGTTGTTTTGTTTTCTTCTTCTTTTTTTTTTTCCTTTTTTTGAGCCAATCATACTGAGACACATGGGTGAGATGGGCAGGAAAGCAAAAGAAAAAGGAAAAATATTTTTATTTTGGATTTTTAGACTGGCATCTTTCGGTTTTTGGGATTGATGGGACGAACCGAAATTCAAAACATCTTAAAAAAATTATTTCTGGACTCGGGGCGTCGTGACGAGTGACCCCGTATCCATTTTATTTGAAAACGATATCATTTTTATGGCAAGCTTGTATTGAGATTATTTATTACCGAAAAACGCATTTATTTTTAATTTTTGTCGGAAAAGCCCCAGGAGCGAATATGTACAATATATATGTCAAAATTCTCAAGACGGAGAGTAAAATAAGATTATGAGGTTCGGGACTTATCCGGAGCTCCGTGTGAAAGGTCAATTACAATTTTGACTCCCGGTGGTGGCCTGAATGTTGTTTTGACCCTATCTTCTTTGTTTGACCTCAGAATCGAGCGCGGTCGATGGCGTTGACCCTCAAATTTGATTTTCTATCGCCCAGGACTGGCTTTTTGGCACTTGGAAGCCTTTCTTGAATAATTGTCTTAAAATTGGGCATTTGCGCTTTGATGATCATGACCCATCGTCCTTCAAAAATTTTAACAAACCAAGGTTGCAGAGGGGAAAATTAAATATGATAACTTTTGTCTAACCCGGACAAATTAGGGTCCAATACCAGGTTAACTACCCAGATACCATATCATAACATAACATATTATCAGCTGGATTGACACTCTCCAGTAATGTTCTTTACCCAATGCATTGGAGGTCTTTCTGGAACCACCCATCATAAACTTACTTTGTCCAAACATAAAAGGTTATAACAACTTTAACATACATAACATGAGGCATATCATAGAATTCCAATAAAACATTCAAGGTTAACAAGGATAACCACGAATATCAAAATGGTTATCTACCCCAATCAATAGCATAGATTATCAAGAAAGAGATTAAAAAGAGACTAATGTTCTCAACAATAAAATGAAATTAGAAAAATAAGAAACATAATAATTTCAAATAAAACAAGATAAAGAGGAAGAGAAAAGTGAGAATAAAGAAAAGAAAAATTCTTACAATAATAATGAAATACAGACTATAATGAAAAAGAAAAAGGGGATGAGAAAAAAATCCTTATAATCTGCTTGTCGTTCTCCACGTTATAAACCTTGAAAAATATCAAAACACTAAATTAGCATTAATGCTTGAAAAGTTCAATATCACACATATCTTTTTTTTATATATATCATACTTTAACTTATATCTTTTAATAGGCATACCGTGCTTGTGGGGTTGAATATTAATTTGGGTTCCCACTTCTATCGCGGTTCCATCTCCTATTTCGATCTCATGCATCGTAAGCCTTGAGTTGTGCAATAACTATGTTATATGTCTTGAGAGTTTTTGAATAAGATTTACTTTTTGTATTGGGTGAACGGAAAAGACATTCGATAAGCTTATTTTTCCTACGCGTCTTCCACCTTAACCATGAGGGGATATTAGACATGGGTGTAAAGGGAAGATCTAGAGGAAATAAGGATGGGGATAGCTGTGAGGTTGAAGCATTAACAATTGGGGTTGTGGAAGAAGAAGGGCGATTGTCGGGGAAATTCATTATGGAAGTTGTTCCTTACGATCCTCCGCTATCTAGAACCGTAAAAATAAAAGAAACATTAAGTCAATATTCTCATATTTTTACTTTAACTATATAATGAAAATGCTATGATGGAATAACATATTTTAAAATAAGGTGGCAATGTCAACTATGCATTTATATACGAGGTGATATAACCAACCATATAAATAACATATGTGAGGTGGTAAAACCAACCATATAGATCTACATAATAAATAAGAAGTAACTTCAAAATTTCAAATTCTTAAGTATTACCTTTCGTAGAACTTCGACGCTTGGTAAGTACCAAAAACAAAAGAGGGTTTGAGTAGAGTATTTGAGGTGTTAAGAGGGCTTAAGGGAGTGTTTGTATAGGGAAATTTCGTGGTATGGCTTGAGGGACTTATGAAATGAGAGGGGAGGCAAAATACTCCTTATATAGGGCAAGGGTGGTGGTAGGTGGTAAGTGTGGTAGGTGAAACTTTTGTCCTTAATACCTTATTTTCTTCCCTAATTTTCTCCTTTTCAACTTATTTAATTCTTATCCCATTATTATCTACCACGTGGCCCCCTTGTTTCCCCCATTTTGAATTTTTTAGATTTGTTTGACTTTGAAGGTTCTTTTGGTCATAAAAGTCACATGGGTGCATAGCCTACTATTTTGACTATAACTTTCTAGATTCTTCATTAAATTAAATAAAGACAATTGGGCTGGATTCCTAACTTAATTATCTACATTTCAAGACCAATTTCAAATCTATTGGACTTGTATATCAAACGTTATTGGGTTTTGAAGTGAGACTAAAAATTCTGGGCGTGCTACTAGACCTTTGTGCACTGTTTAATTTGTTTCTCCTAATGGGCTGATCCAATGAGTCTACAATTTTAACCAAAGATATATAACTAACTTTGGAGCACGTTGTAAAATATCAAGTCATTTGGAGCTACATAAACAAAGTTATAAATTTTTAAAGATGACTTCCAGAACTGCGCTAGTTTATCCTTTCTAAGCATAACTATTAGCCATGGAGTATTAATAAACATTTTGTATTTTACAACTCTTAATAAATTTTGATGTGATAAATTTAAAGTTGTATCTTATTTGATTTAGATTCAACAAGTCAACTAAGAAATTATTTATTTAATATAATTAAACAAACGATTAAAATAATTATATAGTTAGGTAAAATAACGTAATACCTCATTAGAAAACTTAATAACACACTTATTTTCTTAAACTGTAATTTATTTATGAAAAATAAATCTTATATAATATTTAATTAATATTAATATAATTATCATATACACTATCAAATAATATTTTCTAAATATATGATCAAAATAGTTTAATTATAAACATAAATTAACATAATAAATGTTTATTATTTTATTAAAAAAACTCGGATCTTACAGTTATGCTCGACCTTCAACCACTCCTTTGCTGAACTCACAATCTGTTCTTTAATGTATGAGGAAGTGGAACAGATTAACTCACTGTTATCTCCCCTTCGATCTTCCTCTTTCTCTTTCTCTATATCTTGGAACTACTATGTGTCGCCTCCTATACTTCTGCAGATACATTTCTTGTTTTCTTTTAGAATACTTTCGGCGCAAATCTTTGAGTTAGGCATATTCTTTGCTTTTATAGGTTGGCACCAGTCAGAAACCGTTTATCTAGGGTTAAGCATGTTTCTTCTTTCGATCTTCACCATTGAAACATGATAAATTACCCTCAGATGATGTCCACGTGTTTTCCAGTACTTAACGTACTTGAAACTGCTGTCTGGGTAACAACTTACTGAAATGGTGAACTTCAGCGCGTTTTGCTCCTTAGTAGCGCGCTCCGTTTCTTTGTACAGCCACAGCCTCAGAGATATTGCATCGTAGCTTTCCTACGGGTCTACGAGTCTTCCTCTTCAATTCTTCGAGTTTGAGTCTTCGAGCCCTGAGAAGTAAACTTCCACTTCTTCTGCTTTCTGGCTTCAAAGCTAGGTCAGACAGCTGACAACTTGTTCTATGAGCCTAAGCTCTACGAGTCTTCAAGTCAGTGACAGCTGCATTCTGCCTTGGCTGAAAAACTGTCTATGGGTCTCTGCAACGGGTTCTTCCTACGACCCTCCGAGCTTCGAGTTTGCGACTCTGCACGCTATGACTCTACGAGTCTTTGCTTCGAGTATTCGAGTCTCTGCTCTTTACCTATCTACGCCTTGGGTCTGTCAAACTACGACCCTTCGACCCTGTGCCTATTTAAGGCTTCGACCCTGTGGTCCTTCGAGGCTTCGACCCTGTGCCTATTCAAGGCTTCGACCCTATGCCTATTCAAGGCTTCGACCCTGTGGTCCTTCGAGGGTGCTACTAGCCCCATGGTTTGTATATGACCTTCAACCTTCGAGTCTACGGGTCTACAGATCTTCGAGTTAAGGATGTACACAAGTAGACTCCCTCTACGAGCTCACTCTAAGAGATCACTCTACAAAGTTGTCCAACCAAGTACGGATCTTCGACCCAGACCTTCGACCCTGTGAATTCCGTTTCTGCATAATGTTGACAACAATGACAACACAACCTCGCGGGAACAACAATCTCCCCCTTTGGAATTGTTGGCAACATACGGAATGCAGAAATCTTCGAACTACTCCCCCTGAACTGCTCATGCTCCCCCTGAACTGCTCCCTCTTCTCTTCTTCTCCCCCTTTTCCAATCAATTGCAAAGACAGGAGGGGAACCCAATGAAGGCCTTATGCATGAGGAGATGGCTGTACTGACAGGCCGCTTCAGTGTCTATCAATCAGTTCGATGGATAGAGGTTTGGTAAGGATATCTGCCATTTGTTCCTGTGTAGGAACATACACCAAGTGCACACTTCCCTCTTCCACTTGTTCTTTGATATAGTGGTAGCGATAATCAATATGCTTGGTCTTCGAATGTTGGACAGGATTCCTGCTAATATTGATAGCACTCTGGTTGTCACACCAGATGTTCACAGGTAACTCAACACTGACGGCCAAGTCTGACAATTGCGTGAGCATCCATACCACTTGAGTACACGTTGCATGGGCAACCACATACTCTGCTTCTGCTGTGCTACAGGTAACACTGTTTTGTTTACGGCTCAACCATGCAACACATTTAGAGCCCAAATAAAAACTATAGCCACTGGTAGAACGTCTGTCATCGATGTTTCCAGCCCAGTCTGCATCAGTGTAAGCCTGTAACTCAATGGAATCCTTAGAGGAATACCACAGTCCCATCTTTAGTGTACCACTTAGGTATCTAAGGATCCTTTTGACTGCCATCAAGTGAGACTCCTTTGGATTTACTTGATATCTACTTGTCTGATACATAGCTTGCATCAGATCAGGTCTAGAGGCTGTGATGTATAAGAGGCTTCCAATCAAACCTCGATACTCTTTTTGATTTACACTTATGCTTTCCTGATCTTTATGAAGTTTGCAGCCTGTAGCCATTGGGGTTCCAACAGGCTTGCTAGCTTCCATACCATACTTCTTCAGCAGTTCCTTGCCATACTTGTGCTGTGATATGAATATGCCTTCAGTAGTTTGCCTAATCTACAGTCCCAAGAAGTATGTCAGTTCTCTTATGAGAGGCATTTCAAATTCATCACTCATTTTCTTGGCAAATTCTTCACATAAGCCTGAGTGACTTCCTCTGAATATGATGTCAACGACATAGACTATGGTAGCCAGTTGACCTCTGTCTGAATTCAGTATATATAAGTTATGATCCACTGTGCCTCTACTGAAATTCATTCTTTTCAAATACCCATCCAGTCGGCTATACCATGCTCTAGGAGCTTGCTTTAGGCCATACAAGGATTTCTTTAGTTTACAGACATGTGTCTCATCATCAGCAATCTACACTCCATCTGGTTACTCAATATACACTTTTTCTTTTAACAGTCCATTTAGAAAAGCAGACCTCACATCCATTTGATAAACCTTGAATTTCTTATGTGCTGCTAATGTAAGAAACATTCTGATAGTTTCTAGCCTTGCCACTAGTGCAAAAGTCTCATCTACATCAATTCCCTCAATTTGTGAGTACCCTTTGCATACCAGTCGTGCCTTGTTCCTAACAACCTTGCCATCTTCATTCAGTTTATTCCTGAATATTCACTTAGTTTTGATGACATTTTTGTTCTTTGGTCTAGGAACTAGCTCATATGTCATATTCTTTTCAATTTGATCCAGCTCTTCATTCATTGCTGTGATCCAAGCTTTATCTTCTATTGCTTCTCCAACTGTTTTGGGCTCTATTTGAGAGAGCAATGCAGTAGCTCTTGTAAATCTCCTCCTGGTTGTTACACCTCTTGGGGATCACCAAGGATCTAATCATTGTCATGCACACTGGACCATATCCTTTTGGTTTTTTTAGTAGAGTTTTCTCTAGGATTGGACTCTTCCTTCTCTTCATCAGACTTCTCTGAGTTTGTATCTTCATTTTTCTCTTCTTTTTCATGCTCAGACTTTTCTTCCTCCTGAGGTTCTGCTACTTCAAAGTTTGGAGTCTCATCTTCTGTTACATCTTTCTTCTAATTTTTATCCACTTTAACTTCACTTGAAGTTATTACTTTTCCAAGTCTTGGAAGAAAAACTTTGTATCCCTTTGTCTGATATGAGTATCCAACAAATGTCCCTTCTTCATATCTGACATGAAACTTTCCTTTTCCTTGCTCCTTTATTTTCACGAAGCAAGGACTTCCAAATATTCTGAAGTATTTGGCTGTTGACTTCTTCCCACACCATAGTTCATAAGGTGTGCAGTCTGTCCTTGGTCTCAAAGCGACTTTGTTTAGTAAGTGTACTATTGTTCTAGTTGCCTCTGTCCAAAACCTTGCATGAAGATTTGCTTCCAGCAATAGTGTTCTGGCCATTTCAATGACAGCTCTATTCTTTCTTTCAATAACTCCGTTTTGCTATGGAGTTCTTGCTGCTGACAGTTGATGCTTAATCCCATGTTTGTTCAAGTACCTTTCAAAGGCTTCATTTATAAACTCAGTACCCTAATCAGATCTTAATATCTTAATCTTTCGACCACAGTCATTCTCAACCATTCTTCTATACTTCTTGAAACACTCGAAAGCTTTTGTCTTGTGCTTTAGATACATAATGCAAATTCTTCTGTTGAAGTCATCCACAAACAAAATGAAGTACCTTTCACCATTGAGTCCTTTGTTTCTCATTGGTCCACACAAGTCTGTATGCACAATGTCTAGAGTTGCTTCTGAATTATACTCTTTTACTTTATAATGAAATCTGGTCTGTTTACCATGTAAGCATGCGGAGCAGACATGCTCTCTTTCAGATTTAATATCTGGGATATCTCTTATGGCCTTGCAATGCACAAGTCTTTTCATATTCTTTTGATCCAGATGTCCCAGTCTTTTGTGCTAGAGTTCATTCTCTTCTACCTTTGTTAAATGATAATTATGGGTCTTACTTTCATCAATTACATACAAGTCCTTATCTGTCCTTCTTCCAGCTGCTACTGTGTTGCCATTTTCTCTCTTTACTTGGCAGCCAGTTTTAGTAAAGGTCACTTCATGACTTGAGTCACACAGTTGACTGATGGATGCTAGATTGTATTTCAAACCTTCAACATATAACACATCCTTTAGTTTGTTCTTACCCCATTTGGCAGAGCCTAACCCTTTGATTTTCAGAGAGCTATCATTGCCAAATCTCACTTTGCCAGACTTGTCTGTATTTATATCTGACAATTTCTTCAAATCACCTGTCATGTGACCTGAGCATCCACTATACATTAGATTTCTTCACATTCTTGGAATGTTCAGATTTCTGAACGCATTTGGTCACTCCATTGAGCTTGGACTCCTTCGTATGTCTCTTCATCTTCTCATCATTTGCACCACCCTTCCCTTTCATGTTGCTCGGGATCATGTCATTCACTCTATCCATTTCATTTAGTGGATTGTCATGGGAGACTGAATTGACAACCATTCTCGCCACATGTGGTGTTGCCCCATTTTTCTGAGCATCTGGTGCTATGATGAGTGATCTGATCTGAGAGCTTCCAGAGGTTGAGGCTTGACTGGCTCTATCTTTTGAAATCTTCTGTTGAAGGCCTACCAGTTCTTCTTCAAGCTATTGGATTGTGGTGTCTCTTGAGATGAGTTCTATGGTCATGTCGTCACAAATCTTGACTTGCTCCTCTAATCTGAGCTTTAGACTAACAATTTTCTCATAGAACTTCTTTGAAATCTCCAAAACCTTGTCCTTTTCTCCTCTTATTTCACCAAGCTCTCCCTTGGCCAACTTGAGCTCTCCCTTGAGCTGCTTTATTCTACAACCTCTCTTGCAGATCTCCTCTATAGCAAGCTCTAGCTTTTCCTCCAAATCAACATCTTCTTTTGCACTTGCCTCTTCCTTCTCTGAGACAATGCTGCTATTGTCCACCTCTATCTTGGCGACAAAAGCACAATCTGATGAAGATTCCTCCTCATTATCAGATTCAGTAATTCGGCTCATGTAATTCTTAGTCCTTCTTCTTCTGTGGAGCTGCTGGTCTTCTTATGGAATTGCTTCTTCGGTATGATGACTTCTTCCACTTTGTATCCTCTTCGTTCGAAGCTTCATCATCTGAGTCATTAGCTTTCACTTTGCATTGGGATGCAAAGTGTCCCCACTTTCCACACTTAAAACATCTGAGGGAAAGTCCTCCTTTCCCTTTTCCTCCAGCTTACTTTCCTGCTCCACTCTTTTTGAATTTTCTGGTGAAGTAGGCTACCACCTCATCTTCATCATCTTCACTGTTACTGTCCTCTTGTTCTTCTGAGGACTCAGCTTGTAAAGACTTGTATTTGGGTAGTTTTGAGAAATAGCCATTCTATGGGAATGCAACTATCTGGATGGTAGTGTAGTCATCGATGTGAGCATTTTGACTGTACCTGGGCCTAATTCCGAGTCGGGGCCCCGTTTGACTCGATTGTTGACCTTTTGGGGTTTATTGGTTGACTTTGCGTTTGGGTGGTCATTTGAGTGTGATAATATCTGTTTAGTGTTGTGCTCGTTATTTCGAGCGTTTTGACTGTAATTTGACTTAATTTGGAGTTCGAGACCTTATAGGTCAATTATTGTGTTGGGAGGTCAATTATTGACTAGGTCAATGATTGACCAGGTCAATGATTGACCAGGTCAATGATTGACTAGGTCAGTTATTAGTCAATGACTAGAAGAAATATAAATAGCAGGAAAAAGAAAGAGCTTTCCCTTTACGCTATCACGTTTGTGCATTTGAGAGAGAGAGAGAGAGAGAGAGAGAGAGAGAGAGCCTGGAGCTTGGTGCCTTGGCGATTTGGAGCGATTTGGGTTCGTGGAGCTCAAAGAATCACTCCAAGTAGGTGTCCTTGAACTTCTTATCTTGATTTTATCTTTGGTATGCACGAATTTGTCATGATTTATGAAATTAAGCATGAACCTTAGGTTTTGGGGGAATTCAATTTTGGGTTAGATCTAATGGTTTAGCATAAGATCTGTGGTTAAGAATTATTTTATATCAGTTTTAATATGTGTTTTTGTGATCTGGGACTGTTTAATTGCATATTCCATGAGGATTGAGAAGTCAACCATGGAAATCTGGGTTTAGATCTAGATTTCTGGAAATCTGAAATTTGGTGCGTAAGTATGCTGTTATTTGTGCGATTTAGAGGCGCTCTGGACACATTTTGAGGCAGACACTTTTAATTACCTTCTTACCCTTCCCCTAAAATGCAAAAATGGATAACTTTCCAGGGATTGTTTGGGGAGATCCATATTCGCCTAAATTGACGCTTTGAAGAATTTTGCATGATCACTTTTTCAGGCAGTTTGACCAGGGGCATTGACTGTCTTTTGGCAAATTTGACTTTTTCCAACAAAAGTTGTTTTGGCCATAACTTATTCATTTTAAGTCCGATTTGAGCTCGGTCAAGTGCGTTATTCTCCAAATTTCTTCCTCTATCACCTGGTGTAGGTCCTGGGGCGCTTCAAGTATTTGTAGTAGAAGTCATTAATTTTGGACTCCCCCGTCCGTGTCAATTGTATCCATCTCGTGCAAATTGGGGCTAACATCAATTCCGAACCATTCCTTGGAAGTATGGGATCATTGTAGACCTATTCAACAAGGTATATGGCATGGGCAGAAAGGTATATCAAATGGGGTTAGTATGTCCAACCCGGACAAAATGGGGTCCAACACCGGGTTCCCTGGAATTTGGGGGCGTGACACAGCTTCCTTCTTTATTTTTAATTTTCTCATAGCCTTGAAGGCTACTTCTTTTGATTCTTTGGCTGTGGATTGGGATGTTGAAGTGGATGGCTCTTCATAAGAGTATAGCTTCATCTCGAATGCAGTCAAACTGCACTGCAGCTCCTGCAATGACATTGTCTCTACGTCTCTGCTGTTTTCTAGAACTTCCACCCATGGAATGAATCTTTTAGGTAGAACTCTCAACACCTTCTTCACTATGGAAAAGTTCTTTTTATTTTTGGCATGACTGATGGTCCCTTGGAGCCTAAAGGGGGGGGGGGTGAATAGGCTCTTATTCGAACTCTTTCTTTTCTCTCAAGACACAAAGACTTATCTAGTTTAAGTGATAATCATCGGAAGATAACCAGATAGTGGAAGTATTTTGTTTTATTATCACAAGGTGATTACAACAAAATAAAGCAAACACTCTCTTACACTCGTTTACAACAATGAACTCACACACTAGCCAAGTTCCTTTTCTATTTTTGCCCACCTAAGCACACATCTACATGAAGTATAAGTATGAATATTTATACAAAACATTCCTAAGAGACAACCTTGGAACTTGAAGTTCCGGAATGCGTTCCGCACTAACTATCCCTCGTAATCTGTCCCGCCTTGATCGCTGCGGTTTGTGGAGCTCAAGATCTTGGATTTGAAGAGTATAAGTGTCTTTGTGAGTTCCGAGATACAATTAAGGTTGTGTCCACATATCCGGATGATCCACGTGTAAGATTCTTCTTGTTCTAAATGCATTCGTCTTACATCGGGACAGACGAGCCGATAACTTTAAATGCGGTTTTGTTGGAGCAGTGTCTTCTTGGTCCGGTGTAATTTTCCTTACTCCGTAGTTAATGAGCTGGAACCTTACTCCGTGTCAGTGGTTGCTTACTCCGTATCTATTCGACTGGAATCCTTAGTCCGTGTGCCGCTTCCTTACTCCGCATGTAAGTTCCTTTACTCCGCATGTAGGTTCCTTACTCCGCATGTAAGTTCCTTACTCCGTATGTAAGTTCCTTACTCCGCATGTAAGTTCCTTACTCCGGGCGAGTAATAAGTCCGGATTCCTTACTCCGCATCTGGTTTCTTTACTCCGCATCTATTTTCCTTACTCCGCATGTAAGTTCCTTACTCCGTATTTATCCTTTAAGTTCTTAGTCCGTAGGATTGTTCCTTATTCCGTATGTATTTGTTACTTGGTTATTTACCAAGTGTTTGACGACACTAACTCTTGTCCGGATCAGGATTATGTATCCTGTCCTTAGCTTTGCTCTCACGAGTCATCTTTGGATTAGTGACATACCTTCGCAATGATCAAATAAACACAAAGATCTCGGATCAAATTACATAAGGCTTTATCAGCATTATCCAAATTCGGGTTTGATCTAACAATCTCCCCCAATTATGGATATGCCCAAACCCTTTGTAATCGATCCGGTAAGCGATGCAAAAGAATATCATACGTAATACACAACACAACCAATTTCATTAATCAGCAACTAAATACAAATCAGCCTTAATACTGATTTTTCACTAAGGTACATAAGGCTTACTATACTTGAAGATCATAGTTGCCGCCTTCTCTCTTAGCTCCATTGTCTCGCATCGTAAAGGTGGAGTGTTGGCTCCAATGTTTGTCCACGGTTAAGAACGATTTGATGAAATGACAAACAAAGGCTCCCAGCCTATCTCCATCCAAATCGCTGTGGCACTTGCTTCTTGCCCCGGAATGTCGCCTTGAGTTTCTCGCCGAACGCAGGGGTGTGATACCCAACTCTTCATATAATCCGGCTTTCTTCACGGCTTCGGTTAGTCCGAGACACGAGGTTCCCATTGATTCTTCCTAACGAAGTGCTCCACAACCCGATGAGAATCGATGAGAATCATCTCGCTTGGACCGAATCATGAAGACGCCATCATGAAGTGTGGCGACATGATCCGGTACGAATGAGGATGGTTGAGAGAGTTTTCCATGGCTTGCTATCCTCAGCGTTCCGTCAATGTAAGTCCGAATTAACTCCACACCGGGAAGATAGCCCTCATTCCAACATGGCGAACTTCAAACAAGTGCCCATCTTCGTAAAGAGATGGAAACGGCCTCATCTCCATCTTAGCGACCCTCGAGAAGTTGTCAATGTCTTTCGTAGTAAAGAGTCCTTTCTCCAGAACAAAGAGTCCGAATGTCGGCCGGAGAGAAAGGATACATTTCGGAAAGACATCTTCTTCGGCAGAAGACGCAAGATAGGCTTTCATTGCCTTCGAGCTTCCATCCGCATCGGACGGGTCAAACTCCGCATAGGATGGGAGGAAGGTATTACTGCGGATGAGGAGGATGGAGGAGGAGCTCGAGGTGCGAGAGGAGCTTGGTTGAGAGAAGCGGCTTCGTTTGGGAATTTGAACTCCCTGAAGCACCAAGTGGCGGGCCGCTTTCGGTCCGGGAAGATGGTTGTGGGGCGAAGGAGTAGACGGATCGGATGACACTTTCTCCCCGGTTTGCGGATCGCCGGGAAGCAACGGGAGGACGAGCCATCGATGCGCCGGATCCGCGAAGGAAGTAGAGAGTGAATGAACGGAGGTGGTGACAAGATCCATTTTTCTGCTCAATGGAAGTGGAGGAGTCGGTGAGGGCGGAGAGTAGTTGGGCGCCGAGGGCATCAACTTTGGCAGCGATGGCGGAAATTTGGGCGCTTTGAGCGTGGGCATGGCGGTCCAGTGAGCGGAAAGCACAGCATCGAGTGGACCGTGCCAAAGAGGCACGCCCAAGTGCTAACTCTAGAGCTTTGGAGGACTCCCCGCATGAACGGGAGCAGGAGTGCGGTGGGCGGAGGAGTCCGCAGGAGTAAAGCAGAAGCAGGGAGCATCCGGAGCATGAGGCATCCGGAGCTTGGAGGCATCCGGAGCATTGGAGGCATCCAGGAGCAAGAGACCCGCTTGACCGGACAAGTCAACCACGGGAATCGCGACGGCGGGAGAAGAGGGTCCAGCCTTAGCGGTAGAAGGACTTCGGGTAGCAGGGCCGGAGGGTGTGGGAACGACACATCGGGAATGGCAACCGGCGTAAGAAAGCCGTGGTCCAGATTCCAAGATGATCATAGTCTCCGGGGATTGGGTATTCGGGTGTAAAACACCCGGAGATCGGTGTCGGGAATGGAAGAGGTATGGGCTTAGGCCGAAACGGGCCGAGGTCCGTTAAGGTGACGGCGGAGAGATGGTCAAGGTAATCTCGGGGTCGAGGTAGAGGAGGCAAGGGGGCTTCCGGAGAAGGCCGGGACATCGGCGGTGGCGACGGCAACGGCGGTATCAACCGCAGATCTATAGCGGATGTGGAGGGAGTGGGGACATCAACGCAGAGGGGGCCGAGGAAACGCTTTAGACGCACTGCGCCGAGAGGGCCCCGCAACCTGGACGGTTCAAGCACGGACGCTTGGCCGGGAGGCCCGTGAGTGGGAGGGCGCGACAACAGACCGAATCCGGGAGGATCGGTGTGCAGAACCGACCTCGTGGGCTTGGGCGTCGGAGGGGTCACCAACAGGCCGCCTTGTTGTTCCGGGGCGGGAGAACGCGGAGAGCTACATTGGGTCGGCGAGCGGTCATGTTCCCGTCCGGCGTAAGGTGACGAAGGTAAAGAGCCGAGGGAAACGAGACACCATCAACTTGGGCGAAATGGTCCGGACGAAGATCCGGAAGACAATGCCGAGATGCGCCCGAAGGAATGGTTTTTGAGACCATTTTGTAGCAAACGAAATAAGAACATCCCCCAACCATTGGAAGACCTTCAAAGACGCCGTACATGGCCAGTAGAAGATCGTACGGACCGAGTCCAGGGCGGATGTGCGAGCCGGAGGCATCAACTTAGAATAGTCGCCATACATCGATAGCGACCCTGGAAGGATTTCACCTTGTATTCCTTCCCTTTGGTCGTGCACCCCATGAAGCCGCCATCGGTTCGGCATCCGGACGTTGTGGTTCACCAAGAGGAAGGTGAAGAGCGGCGCGGAGAACACCGGAGTGATGATGATGGATTCACCCGGACATGAGAGGTTATGGAATCGGTGGTGCGGCGAATCCGTTGGTAATACTCAAGAATGTCATCGATAAAAAGATCGATGGGATTGGAGACCAGGTTGAGTATGTGCGAGGCTTCAAGAAGAGGGCGAGCTGGTGAAACCAATCTGGAGGATCGAGACAGCATTCCAATAACGAGATGGCCGGGATCGACGCCGGAAAGAAAGATTCCGGGTGCCATTGCAGATTTGATGGGAAGGAAAAGAGGAAAGGTGAGGTCTTGACAGTAGAAGGAGCAACGAGAGGGTTAGGGATTTGAAATGAGCAATACTCGTGCTTTGCGGAATGATCGAACATATAAGACCGAGTCCGCAAATGTCGGTGGGTCTAGGAATGTGGGAGTGAGGTGGGGACCTCGCGACATCCGATGTCATTTGTCCGGATATCGAGGCGTCTCCGAATAAAACGATGTCGTGGAGACCGCATGACCAAGTAGAGATTACAACTGGTTGCCATCCAGAGAAGTGTATGTGCAACCCGAGATAGCATTTAATGAATCATCATTATTCCTCCTCAAAAGCATGCGACATAAGAGTATACGTGGATTGTCACAATTGAACAAAGTCGGAGTCCGGAGGAAAGAGCCGACACTCATCCGGAGTTAATAATATTCGTGAAAGAGTATCCAAGGATGAATAATAGACCTCGTCCGTCATAAACGAGTTTGGTGAGAATGTAGAGTAGATCCCTTTGCAGTCAATAAGTCGAAGAGAAGAGAAGTACCACAACACTTCAAATCCGAGACTATGGACTAGATTTATCAATATGGTTGCAAAAGAAAATCTGAACCTGTAGCTAAATAAAGATATACGGAAAATACAAAAGCCGAACAGGCAAGGATTAGACGGATTGGAGAAGATAATCAGTGAAAAACAACATAATCCGAACTAATAAGAAAGAACTCATGCATGGCAAGGAATGTAGTAGACGTACGCAATGTGAAAGTGATCAATATTCCTGAGTCAGGGCATGTCGGATAGCAATACAGGTTCATATAGGTCAACATACGAAACCGTCTTCTTGAAAACGTAGCTAAGATTAATTAAAGATCATATGATTTGGCTTCATTAGGATTCATGAGTGTGAAATGATAAGGTGAACACATGTCAAAAGAATGCAGATGATTATCGATTAAAATGCATGGTTAAAGAAAGAAAATACATCCACACATGCCACTTTTCCGATTTAAAACAGCATGTCCAGTAGATCCGGAAGTAACAGAGAGGAGGGAGAATCCGAGACATATTAGGGGTTCATTGCTGCTCCCCGTAGATCATTTAATCCTCTCAATGAAAAGCTCCCCTCAGATAGACAGATCAAGGAAAAAGGTCATGGACATATACGGGGGTATTCTGAATAAAATATAAAGCATTTTCGCCCCGTAGATTGTGCAATCCTCTCGGTCGACCGCTCCAATTTGTAGTTCAGGACCGTCTATCTTATTAGAAAACTATACTTCGAAGCTGATCGAATGCGTTTGTGTATTCATCCACCAGGCATTCCAAGCTAGCCCATTTCACTTCTTCAACTATGCACGTTAATGAGTAATCTAAATGAACATGCTTTGGTCATGTGGTGATTAATGGATGTGAAGATCATGAATCCGACCGAGGTAAATCATATAAACGTAATTATGTTAGCTTTAAACGACTTGATCGGGAAACGCAAGCATCCTCCCACAATGAGGTTGAGATTAATATCGAAGCATGAAACCGTTGAACGTAAGTATGATCAGCAATACAGCAGAGAGTTTCTACTACTTTCAAGAAACATACAATGCATGGTCTGCGAGTAAATATCCGTTGGGTAACTCAAATGAGAAACTATCAAGAAGTCGAGCATACCTAATCGGAAGAGTAGTTCGAAAACCTCGCATCAGGTAGAGGCTTTGTAAATATGTCTGCTAATTGATCTTCGGTGGCAACATGTTCCAAGTGAAATATGGTTTTTGAGAACATGATCGCGTATGAAGTGATACCGGACCTCAATGTGCTTCGTCTTAGGATGCATGACAGGATTGTTCCTGATGGCATTGCACTAGTGTTGTCACAAGAAAGTGAATAGAGGACATGGTGAATCCATAGTCAGAAGTTGACTTTGCATCCAAAGTAGCCGCGCAGAACTTCCCAGCCTATATATTCGCCTCAGCGAGAGGTTGATACGGAATTCCGCTTCATCGAACCATGAGATCAATCTATTTCCAAGAAACCGACACGTACCGCTTGTGCTTTTCCGTCGATCGACATCCAATGAAGTCGGCATCGAGTACCCGGATAAGGTGAAGTTGACTCCTTTGGGTACCGGGGCCCAAATTCATCGTCCCTTTGAGATACCTTAATATCCGTTTTACATGAAGCATATGTGACTCCTTGGGATTTGCCCGATATCGTGCACAAATGCAAGTTGCAAACATAATGTCTGGGCGACTTGTCGTAAGATAAAGCAAGGATCCGATCATCCCTCGTAGTCGGTCACATTTCTCGATATGCCGTCCACATCCGGATCTAACTTGGCACCGACAGGCATTGGAGTTTTGACGGGAGATGAACCTTCCATACCAAACTTCTTAATAAGATCGCGAGTGTACTTAGCCTGATTGATAAAGATTCCTTCCTTTAATTGTTTGACTTCAATTCCAAGGAAGTGGACGGTTCTCCCATCATGCTCATTTCAAACTTGCCCGTCATCAACTTAGCAAACTCTTCACAAAGCTTCGGATTCGTTGATCCGAAAATGATATCGTCCACGTATATTTGTACGATCGAGTGTGTCCTTTCTCTTGTCGTAGAAATAGGTGGTGTCTATCCTCCCTTTTTGGAAGTTATGAGCAAGTAGAATTCGACAGGGTGTCGTACCAGGCTCTTGGAGCTTGCTTCAAACCATATAGAGCTTTCGAAGTTTGTAGACAAGATGTCCTGCCTTAGGTTCAATGAAGCCGGGAGGTTGTTAACATACACCTCCTCTTGAAGGTCTCCATTCGGAATGCGCTTTGACGTCCATTTGATAAACTATGAAGTTTTCATATGAAGCATACGCCGAAACATTCGGATTGCCTCAAGTCTTGCGACCGGAGCAAAGGTTTCATCATAATCTATTCCTTCTTCTTGACGATATCCTTTGGCTACCAGTCTGGCTTTGTTCGGATTACTATTCCATCCGCATCAAGCTTGTTGAACACCCATTTAACGCCAATGACTTGCCGAGACTTAGGCCTTGGTACTAAGGTCCACACATTATTTCTCTTAAATTGATCAACTCTTCTTGCATGGCCTCTATCCAGTTTTGAATCTTGAAGAGCTTCATCTACCACCTTTGGTTCTATTTGAGATAGAAAGCATGAGTAAAGACTCATGTTTGAGGTGGCCGCTCTTGTTCTTACACCAATAGTAGGATCACCAATCACTTGATTTGAGGGATGGTTTGGTCCATCTATAATTCGTGCATGTGTTGGTTGATCTTGAACAATTTAAGCTCTTCCAGATTGGGTGGTTCAGTTGTATCGACCGATTGAGCTTCGCCCGTAATTAGAGGTACGGATGAACTAGTTGGTTCTGCAACACCGTTTCTTCCAGTGTTAACTAGTCCGGACGAACTTGAAGGGTCCCCGGGAATTTGTGTATCCGTAGGAGTTTGTCCGGAGCTAAGTGGTAGTCCGGAGTCGAATCATCCGTAGCATCATCCATAAAATTTCGTTGTGTCTCGCCGATGCCACATGGTTGGTCGGGATACCGTCAGGATGTGTAACGGGGATATTCATAAACTTCGAGTAATCGACGTTGTCGTCCATGACTCGCATATTGGAATTTGAAGGACCGACTTTTGACCAAACAAGATTAGCTTCATCAAAGGTTACATGGATAGATTCTTCAACTTTTAAAAGTTTTCTATTGAAGACCCGATAAGCCTTGCTATGAAGTGAGTATCCGACAAAAATCCCATCATCGATTTTGGTTCAAATTTATTAGGGTCTCTTTGCCATTTATCAAGGTATATAGCAAGTACACCCAAAGGCTCGAAATGTGAAATTGAAGGTTTTCGTCCTCTCCACATCTCATAGGGTGTTTTCATGGTAGATTTATTTATTAGAGTTCCGTTCCGAACATACGGCGGTGGACACGGCTTCACCCATAGCGGAGGAAGCGTTGCCCCCGCTAACATGGATCTACCAAGCTTCAACTAAAGTTCGATTCTTGCGCTCAGCTACCCCATTTTGTTGTGGGGTTCTGGGAGCAGAGAAGTCATCTTTGTATGCCCCGTTCCGAACAATATGATCTCATTTTCGAAAAGTCAAATTGTACCATGATCACCCCGATGCATTTAATGCTCGGCCCTTGTGAATTGCTTATCCAGTTGAAGAGATCTACATGATGTTCAAAAGTTTGATCCTTTGATTTCAGAACATCACCCATGTGTATCTGGTGTAATCATCGATAACCACAAGAGTATATCTCCCCCGACCTAGTGATAAACGAGATATGGGACCACATAGGTCCATATGAAGAAGTTGCAGAGGAGCGATTATTGAGTTAACCGATTTGCTCTTAAAGCCGTGTTTGGTCCGTTTACCAAGTTGGCATTCTCGACGAGAGTGTCTCTGGAGAACTTGAGTTTGGGTAGACCGGTGACAAGATCAAGTAACGCCAATTTGACAAAGTCTTAAAATTTAAATGTGCGCATCGCTTGTGCCATAACCAACTATCTTCATCTGTTGCTTTCGTGAGGAAGCATACAGGTCGAAGAATTATTTCTTAAGACCACTGAATATATGTCCCCATCTCTTGATCCGGATAACTTAACATCTCCGGATAAGTTTTCTCTTCATGGTGGGACAAAAAGGAAACATGTAAATCCTTTTGTCACATAGTTTACCGACACTTAGCAAATTATGCTTTAAACCTTCGACTAGTGCAACTTTAGTGATTGATACACAGCCGTTAGTTAAAGTGCCATACCCGACAGCCTTTACCTTTCTTGTTGTCGCCATATGAAACGATGGACCTTGTTTATCATTAACTTCTACAAGCGAGTCTGGTCACCCGTCATATGTCCGGAGCATCCACTATCAAGGATTCACTTGCTTTGATTGATCTTTAACTTCAAGTGATCCAGGCAATTCATTCCGAGAGATGCTCTGAAAGACAACAGTTTACGCTTTTGGTGCCCAAACTTGTTTCGGGCGGTTAGAGTGAGCAGCGATATTGTCAACATTTACGGATTTGATTTTGTTAGACTCTTAGCTTTCCACGTTGACATTAACTTGTTAGTTTTTCTGCTTCTTTTGTTTGGGTTTTCTTGGGAGAGACACTCCTTTTAGATTTAGATCTTGTTTTGCTCAAGAACCCCTTTTATTAAACTGATCTTTTATTTGATTGAAATTGATTACAAAGCCACTATCGATAGACTCCAACATTCATAGTGATAATGACCCATTTCCCTACGGATGGAACGACACTATAATGTGAAGTACAAACAGGGATACAGTCTCTTAGATTTTACGCTTTTTCTACTCTGCCCTGTGGCCTAATCCATTACGTTTGGGTGACGCGCTCTTGGCCCTAAATGCGTCGCCTTAGCCTTGTCTTTCTTTTTGGGTGCTACGAGTTTTGGCTTTAACTCAGCAGCCCTCCCCTTCATCTTTAGTTACGGGTGCTACCGCTTCGGGAAGTGCGATACTGACCTCTTCCACGTCATATACTATGGTGCCACCTGAAATGAAACCATCCAACGGTTTAGATGTACTAAAGGATATAAGTTGGTTAGTTTAGGAGTGAAACCGGAGGACACTCGGTAGCTTGAGCTATGGAGGTTGATGGTTCGAACCCAGGCCGGGTTTGACTCGAATGTCGTCAGGGTCACCCTAAAGGTAGAGGCTATTTCCCGGATTTTAGCCACTTACGATTTATTTCCTTTTCCTGTTCCAGTTCATTTTCGAGTCTTTTCACTATAACTTTTAGGCCCGAGAGATTGGTATTTAACAAATGATTTTCAACTCTTAGATCATGATACCAAGCTTCCCTTTCCTCCGAAGTCGACGTCCTTTTCGAGTCTATTAATAGTAAATTCGAGACGTTTATTCCGACTTTCCATATCTTTGTACATTTGAGTAATTATTAGTCTCTCATTCTTTTCATGATCACATGCAATAGTAAGAGATTCTAATTTACTCAGGAGCTCGAGAGATAGAAGGTACCTCAAGATTTGCCATGAGGCGGACGTTCGGCTTAATGGTCGGCTCATCATCCGAGGATTCCTCCTCTTCTTCGAGCCACTCATGTATTTTGTCACGAGCGCCTTTCTCTTTGCTCTTGCCGTTATCCGAGGTGGAGCGGCGAGGATTTACCTTGTCACTTTTCTCGGCCACCTTTGCTTTGGACCCGCATTCCTTGGCCCAAGAACGGTTTTCCCACGGTTGAAACATTCCTGGGAACCGGACTCCGGTCGCTCCTTCCGTTGGAACGATGATGATGAGCGTCTTCGATCCCTTTTCTGCTTTTCCGTAGGAATCGCTCAAAGGATTTGACAAGAAGGGCTATCTCCTCCTCCTCGTCGAATCGAATTGTCGGATACATCCGTATCATCATTCCTCGGTATGTTTAGACATTCCGTAGCTTTGAGAGCTACCCCCTTTTCTTTCCGAGCTATTTTCTCATCTCTGTTAGAGTACTTAAACCCGACTTCGTGAGTCCGGAGCTCTCCATATAGTTCTTCAGGGGAACATACCGCAGTTTTTGTCCGATTGCATCCGGAGTTGTTTGGAGTAGTAGCGATCCGGCAAGGAGCGAAAGAACTTGTCATTGATCGGGATTGAGAGTAATGCTCATTGACGCCTTCGGTTAAGTATGAGCTTGCCGAATTCCGATAGATGCTTTCAAGTGATTCGCCCGGTTTATGATTAAAACTCTCAAAGTTCGTCTCGAGAGTACAGATCACATTCTGCATCTGGGACCGACTCCCTCATAGAGGATTGTCGGTTTGTCCCAAACGACTTTTCTTCGTCGTGCAGCCCCCGGACGTCCGGAAAGCCTCGGAATCCAAAGACGATGTAACATAAGCCGAGCCTTTTCACCCTCCCCCCCGCCGGCTCTTTCATCGTTGGTAAGTTCAAGATCGCTCTTTGGCCTCCTTACGCCATGTTCTCCGATAGTCATCGGAATTGGAATCTCCCGATGAAGACATGGCCACATAAGATGATCATGGCAAACCATAAACATCTTCATGCGAGCTTTCCACGGGAGAAAAGCTCAGGTGTGAATTTGGGCGGTTTCGTTAGAGTAAACCCGAACTCCGTGGTTGAGAAGCGGCAGCAGCAGTTGTGGTGGGTCGACATTTTCACCCTGCTTCGATTCGGGATGGGCTCGTGCACCTCCGGAGTTAAGGCGAGTGTTGAATAGCATACCGCTTTCTTGGCCATTTCGA
Organism: Taxillus chinensis; assembly: GCA_023512835.1. Classification (NCBI taxonomy): domain Eukaryota; kingdom Viridiplantae; phylum Streptophyta; class Magnoliopsida; order Santalales; family Loranthaceae; genus Taxillus; species Taxillus chinensis. The sequence goes on along the minus strand of CM042088.1, from coordinate 2,364,298 downwards.
GATTGAAAGAGTGGGATCTCTACTTAGAACGAAGTATGCTCGATACCACTTGATGGTCCCTTGGAGCCTAAAGGGGGGTGAATAGGCTCTTATTCGAACTCTTTCTTTTCTCTCAAGACACAAAGACTTATCTAGTTTAAGTGATAGAATCACTGCGGAAGATAACCGGATAGTGGAAGTATTTTGTTTTGTTATCACAAGGTGATTACAACAAAATAAAGCAAACACTCTCTTACACTCTGTTTACAACAATGAACTCACACACTAGCCAAGTTCCTTTTCTATTTTTGCGCACCTAAGCACACATCTACATGAAGTATAAGTATGAATATTTATACAAAACATTCCTAAGAGACAACCTTGGAACTTGAAGTTCGGAATGCGTTCCGCACTAACTATCCCTCATAGTCTATCGCCTTGACCGCTGCGGTTCGTGGAGCTCAAGATCTTGGATTTGAAGAGTATAAGTGTCTTTGTGAGTTCCGAGATACAATTAAGGTTGTGTCCACATATCCGGATGATCCACGTGTAAGATTCTTCTTGTTCTAAATGCATTCGTCTTACATCGGGACAGCACGAGCTGATAACTTTAAATGCGGTTTTGTTGGAGCAGTGTCTTCTTGGTCCGGTGTAATTTTCCTTACTCCGTAGTTAATGAAGCTGGAACCTTACTCCGTGTCGGTGGTTGCTTACTCCGTATCTATTCAGTCATGGAATCCTTAGTCCGTGTCGCCTTCCTTACTCCGCATGTAAGTTCCTTACTCCGCATGTAGGTTCCTTACTCCGCATGTAAGTTCCTTACTCCGTATGTAAGTTCCTTACTCCGCATGTAAGTTCCTTACTCCGGGCGAGTAATAAGTCCGGATTCCTTACTCCGCATCTGGTTTCTTTACTCCGCATCTATTTTCCTTACTCCGCATGTAAGTTCCTTACTCCGTATTTATCCTTTAAGTTCTTAGTCCGTAGGATTGTTCCTTATTCCGTATGTATTTGTTACTTGGTTATTTACCAAGTGTTTGACGACACTAACTCTTGTCCGGATCAGGATTATGTATCCTGTCCTTAGCTTTGCTCTCACGAGTGCATCTTTGGATTAGTGACATACCTTCTGCAATGATCAAATAAACACAAAAGATCTCAGATCAAATTACATAAGGCTTTATCAGCATTATCCAAATTCTGGGTTTGATCCAACAATGACTTCGCATGTCATTGACAATTTCTGTTAATCGCACAAAGAACTCCTGTATACTCTCTTGCTCCTCCATCTTGAGAGCCTCAAATCTCTGAGTATACAGTTGCAGCCTGATTTCCTTTAGTCTTCCATCACCTTGATAGACACTTTCGAGTCTATCCCATAAATCCTTCGCAACCCTGCAGTCCATCACCTTTGCATATTTAGAGTTTGTGAGTACAGATGTGATGACACTTAGAGCTCTTCCGTTTAGCTCATAGGTTCTTCTTTCAGCTTCTATGGGTTCTCTGTCGTTGGCTGGTTCTATATATCCGTCTCTGATTAGACGCTCAATGTCCATACCCATGGACATAAACACAGTCTCCATCCTCGCTCTCCACATCTTATAATTTGTGCCATCAAAGATAGGCACTCTCTTAGCGTAGTTGGAGCTGGTACTCGGTCTGCTGATTGGAATTTCCATTTATATTATATATACCAAAGTTTCTTGCTTGGTCACTAAGCTGTTAAGCCATGTCATGCCCCCAACTTCTAAATACAACAGAACTGGGAACGCGACGTCCCCACGCCCACACTACAGGGGTCGAGGGGATTAATGACCAACCCAATCTTATACAACTCCACAACAGGGGTAGAATTGTACTTACTAATGATCCAGTAAAATATTCAAGCAAGTAAACAAGTATAACAGTGTAGTTAATATTACTAAAATTCAAACATCACCCACGACATCAGTATAAACAAGGTCAACCAATCAGGTTCGTACAACTGTCACGGACCCAAGTCTGGGAAATAAAATAAATAAATAGTAAAACAAACAGTAAATAGAATGAGTCCTACACCAAGGATGTTCCAGCTTGCTCCGCTATGGCTCCACCAGCTACTCCCTACAACCTGTAGGAAACAGAAATAACGTAGGGTGAGCACGAATACCCAGTAGGTGATCTCCATCTCCTCACCATCCTATTACATAAATTCCTAGGTCTATATGATCAGTGTATGCTTGTGCTTGTGCAGTATCATATTCTATCACAATTAAATTATATTAAATCACAAGATAAGACATCACATCATAGTACAATCATGATGGTTCATACTAGTAATTCATCCATCCATGGGATCCCCGCTATTAACTCCAAGTATCCCAGCCACCTCTTGATAGCCATATGTGGGATCTGCGGTGTCCCTAATGACAATCAGCCACATATGGGACCTGGGTTACCTGCCACATAGGGAACCTGCGGCCTCTTGCCAGCCTTATATGGGACCCATGGTTAACCCAACCATTTCCACTACCAATTCTACATACAACCAACAATAATAATTCCAATAACCAGTATCATATCATGCAGTTTATTTAAATCGTTATACCAACAATAACATGCCACAAATGATGTTTAAATCACTATATTGATAATAACAATCCAACAAAATTATTTAATTAAACTAATCAAGTCAAATCCAAATAATATTTAAAATAGTAAACGAAGTCAAGCCCAAACATTATTCATTTAATTAGACTAACTAAACAAGCCCAACTAATATTTAAATGATTAAACCCCACATAATTTTTTATTATTAAATTAATAATATCAAACTCCAATAATATTTACATATATACTATATATATGTATTCCCAATATCCAGTTTATATATATATTAGCTAAAAGGGAGCATGGGCCGGTCCAATGGGACCGACCCATCAAGCTAGCCCGATTTGGGGTTGGCGAGGGCTTACGGGGCGGCATTGATGCCCCCCCCCCCTTCTTCTTCACCAGCAAACGCGCAGGGGTGCCCATAGGGTCAACGGCGGCGGCACAAATGCCGCCGCCCCATCTCTTCGCCATCACGCCAACGTGACGGGGTACGTAGAGCGCGCGGTCACGTGGGGTGCACGGGCGTGCAAGATCGCGCCACAGGGCGCGCGCGGGATCACTGTACAGGCTGCATAGAAATGTCCCACGGGCGGCAGTAGCCACCACTGCTCCTCTGTCTCCTCCACACGGCGTAGGGCGTCGCCGCCCCTCCTCCATCACCACAGCGCAGGCACGACTAACTACTGCCGTCCTCTTCCATCCTCATGGCCAGATGCACGAATGGCGGCGCACAAACGTCAAAACACGTAATATTACAAGAAATTTTATATATATATATATATATATATTTGTATACACCGAACTACACTTACAGAGATCCGACCAACTAATTTCCATAATCCGCATTCATGCAAAGGGATAATCAAGAAACAAGAAGCACCTACCTAGATTAAAGGATCGAATGATCGATAGAACACGATAGCTTCAAACCCACTGTTCTCCCCTATCAAGCTCTGTGCACAATGGAACGTAGGGTTTCTACCCTAACTCCTCCCTTTATACTACCATTCAATTATCAGATTTAATAATAATAATAATAATAATATAATTAGTAATAATATTAATAATAATAATCCAAGACTTAAATAATCATATTAAAATAATTATTTTAATAATCATAATAATATTTAATAATGAACACTATATTAATAATAATAACGACCTAAAATGCTAACGATAAGGCCTCGCTGCCGAATGGATTCTTCCTCACTATTCAAGGGCTAATTCTAATCATACCCAAGTACGGGTCTTTACAAGCCACAGATCTCAAACACAACCTTCTCAAGCTGTGAGACCACTTCTCCACAGAGTGATAGATCTGCCTCCAGTGAGAACTTAGCTTTGATACCAATTGATATTCCCAAGTTCCAAGCGTGCAAGCCTTGGTATATGTGTATGTATACAGAGAGGGGGGTGAATCTGTATACTTTAAATTAAAACTTTCAACTACTTTTCAGAGTAGGATATTTTATAGAGGTTTCTTTATCAGATGTGGTCCTTGTATGGGTGATCTATTAGTATCTCATGCAATATCAGTTACAAGCAGGTATGTACAAGAGAGAAAAGATAGAGACACAATATACGTGGTTTGATCAATGTGATCTACTCCACGCTGGTGAGGGTGTACCTACACCGAGTCCAATCCACTATATCTTCTTTTCATATAGTAAGGTCTAGCCCTTGTTACAATAGGATCAACTCTCTCTCCTTTTTAATTGCAAATACAAAAATAGTATTGCTCTAGAATTTACTCACTGTAAGAATCTGTCTAACACAAACTGGTCCTGCATTGCTAACCATTTGCTATGCTCGACCTTCAACCACTCCTTTGCTGAACTCACAATCTGTTCTTTAATGTATGAGGAAGTGGAACAGATTAACTCGTTTTTACCTCCCCTTCGATTTTCCTCTTTCTCTGGTGGAGGCCCGCAGCGATACTGACGTGCAAATCGTTCATCTGACTTGGGTATAGGGGCGAAAGACTAATCGAACCGTCTAGTAGCTAGATGTTCATTGCAAAAGGGGTACCAAAGCACACACACAGAAGGAAGCATGATAATTGATGTTCATTGGAAAATATTGGGGGTTCACTACACCCTGGAAATTCCAGCTTTATGTGAGGCTAGGTGAACCTTTGTTGGTCTCGGAGAGCCTAGAGGGGGGTGAATAGGTTCTTTGAAAAATCTTTCTCTCTCTTAATGGCTGGACACTCACTATGGTTAAACAGATAAAATCAGTGCGGAAGATTAATCAGGTAGTGGAAGTATGTCGTTTTATTATCCGAAGATAATTACAACAAAGTAAAATAGCGTTTTAGCTGATTACAGCACAACACTTTTGTTTATGGTTATACACACTTGGCTGTAAATCTCTGTTTTTGGCTCTTTACAAGATATACGCTTATGAGTATATGAGTACAAGTAAGCACGCGCGTATATATTTACATTGCTTCAGGCATATATATAGACATCCTATGAATCTATCTTGGAACTGCATTTTCCGAGCAGTGTGGAGCATTGAAGTTCTTCATCGGAAAATACTGAAGCTTTAACTGCTGCGGATGTGGAGCTCGAAATATTGGAAGCATAAGTTGTAATGAATTCTTTGCTTGATTCCAATTGCATTTGAGACTGCGTCCACATCTCCGTGTGTTCCACGTGTCAGACAATTTAGGTATTCAATGAGTTTGTCTTACATCGGGACGTAGTGAGCTGCTAGCATTAATTGCAGCTTGGAGAGATGAAGCAGCGTCTTCTTGGTCCGTTGCAAGGTTCCTTACTCCGCATGAACGAAGCTCGGATCCTTACTCCGTATGAATGAAGTCCCGGAATCCTTATTCCGTGTCAGCGCTTCCTTACTCCGCATGAGTAGTGGTTCAGAGAGCTTACTCCGCATGAGTAATGGTTTGGATTCCTTATTCCGCATTTGATGTCCTTACTCTGCAACAGTTGTCCTTACTCCGCTCGAATGACAGACTCGGATTTCTTCGTCCGTGTCTTCTTTTCCTTAGTCTGGTGGAGTGACAACTTCGATTCTTTCTCTCTCACAAGTCTCTTCTACTCCGTGCAAGATGTAGACTCAGGAACTTACTCCGCATTAATTGACATAATCTAGTTGAGTGTTAGACGCGGGTTCCTAGTCATTTTGTCAAGTGTTTAATCAGCACGAAGGGTCCTTACTCCGGATGATGACTTGGTTATATACCAAGTGAATGACGACACTCATGATGATCCGGATCAGGATTATGTATCCTGTCCTTTGCTTTGTCCTCACATGAGTAGGTCCGGATTTAGAGTTAACTCATCTGCACAGACTTAATAGTAAACATGAAACATCTTGAGTCAAATTACATAGGGTTTGTTCCGCATTATCCAAATTCTCAGTTTGATCCAACAATCTCCCCCAATATGGATATGCCAAACCCTTTGTAATTTGATCCGGTAAGGCAGCAAAAAATAACAAAGAGGTAAGGATTAAAGAGAACAGTTCCACTCAGTTACAGCAGGAATACATTAAGCCTTAGTACAGATATAAATTATGGTACATACGGCTTACTATATTTGAAGATCATCCTTGCTGCATGCTCTCGTAGTGCCATTGTCTGCTTCTTGGAGAACTCGATGATATTTTTCCAATCATCATCGAAGGAGATAACAAATTTCAAGAAGTAGCAGACAAAGGCTCCACAACTGTTTCCATCGGGTTGCTAGGGCACATTCTTCTTGTTCCGGATCGTCCCCATAAGTACTTCATCCTGACCAAGAGGCGGTAGATCCAAGTCTTCGTAGAGAGAACTCTGTCTGATTGCATCCGACAAGGTTCGAACGAGACTCCTCATCTGATTCTTTCTAATCGGGCGGTCAACAACCTGATGAGAATCCAGAAGCAAGATTTTTTTCTCTTTGATAAGGAAAACAGTCAGCATGAAATGTGGGGAGTCGACCCGGAAGGGGATGAAAACGATGGACAGAGAGGTCCATGGTCGGCTGTTCTCTGCTGTACCATAGATGTAGGATAGAATAACGTTCACAGTAAGAAACTGGTTTTAAACCCAACAAGGAAGAATATCAAAATCAAGGCCTTCCTCAAGTAAAGAAGGGAAAAGCCTCAACTCCATCTTTACCGCCAGAGCATAGTTGTCGATGTCGTTAGTGGAAAATTGTCTCTCCTCAGACAGTATGGTCCGGATGTCTTGAGGTTCGAAGGGGGACGAGGCAGACACACATCGGCGCTCGGTAGTGGAGAAGGCATAGGCCTTGGCCGCAGTAAGAATGCTCCCATCAGCATCATCCGGATGCAATTCCGCGTATGATAGGAGGAAGGATCACACCAGATGGAACAGCAGGAGTGGGAGAGCTGGTCTGACCAGTGGAGAAATGGCTGCGTTTAGGCACTGGAAGGCCCGGGGGAAGAGCAGGTGCAGACCGTTTGTGAGAGGCAACGCCAGTAGTGGAAAGAGGGGAAGGATCAGATGATTTCTCCCCCGGTTTGGCAGATCGGCGAGAGCGGGAGGGACTAGCCACGACTTGCGTTAAGTCCGCAATGGAGGTAGACAAGTCAGAGAAAGATGCGGCAAGCCGCTCAAGCTTCTGATCCATGGAGAGAGAGGTAGAGGAGAAGGCAGAAAGAAGCTCGGCACCCATGGCCTGGACATGATCGGAAAGGGCCTGGGTCTGAAGACGACTGTCCTTAGCAAGGCGATCGAGTTGGGCGGAGAAAGTAGCCTCAGATAAAATCATGGCAAAAGAGGTGTGCCCAAGACCAAAGGCGGAAGCTTTCGAAGACTCGCCCGCACGAAGAGGGGCAGGTGTGGGCAGGGCAGAGTCGGCGGTAGCAGGAGAGGACGGTGGTTGTACAACAGCAGCAGCAGGAGGTGCGGCAGATCCACTTTGACCGGAGAGGTCAATGATAGGGATATCCGCAGGATAAGAGGGGCCAGCCTCAGCAGGGGCAGGTGTCCGTGCGTCATGGGCATGACCGAAAGAGGCAGCAGCAGGAGGTGCAGCCTTAAGGAGCGACGACGTCAAAAAGCCGTGGCAGCAGTTCCAAGTAAGCATTTCCTTCGGGGTCTGGGTGTGTTGAGCATAAAACACCCGGAGGGTAGGTTCTAGGATGTCAGCAGTAATGGCGAGGCTGAAGCGCAGCCAGCAGTCATTCAGTAGGTCGGTGGGGAGATGGTTGAGGTAGTCCTAGAGGGCCAGAGAGTGAGCGGGAGAGGCTTCCACAGGAGAGGATGGAAGGTCCGGAAGAACAGCAGCAACAGCCGCTGTGACCGGAGAGATGGGTGCGGGAGCGTCACCAGCAGCATCAGGAGCAGCAACAGCAGGAAGAGAGGTAGGGACATCAGCAAGAGAGGCGGATGTGGTAACCTCATGTGTCATGCCCCAATTCCCTTCCACTTGGAAATGAGTAGTGACTGCCCATGCCCGCACCCGAAGGGATAAGGGGTAGGTGCAAGCACCTTAAAAGGACTTCTGGCACGGGTGCTGTCCCAAACCTGCATAACCAGGCTAACATGCCAAGGGGCATGCTCCTGCTCCCCAAACCATGCACACAAACACAAATTGCATAACAACATCTCATTTTATTTCATTTCAAAGACTAAATGTTTATTACAACCCAGTCGGGGAAAAACCCCTATGAAGCCACAAATAAAACCAAACCCAATTCCAAACACATAAAACCAGAGTACAACAAAGGAAATAACATAAAACTCCCAGCCTCAGGGGCCTAGCTCCTCAGCCTTCACCTACCGCCTGCTAAACCCTGCAAAAGAACAGTTTATAGGAGGGGTGAGCAAACCATAGCTCAGTAGGGATCCAGTCTCCCCAGACCCGTCCCGCTCTACAACATGCATGATATGTGTATGCTTGTGCTCGTGTCGTGCCTAAGGCTAAAGCAGCTAACATCACCCAGTAAACACTCTTTACTTGAGCCCGCATTGGAGGGCAGAGGACACCCCGCCACCACGGCGACATGACATACCACATCCAGGTGAATGTTGCATGGACACCAATGCAACATTTTCCACCCGAGTCAGATATGGTCAACCACCTCCTCGGGCGCCATACCTACCCTCAGGAATGGGTGTAGACTTAGCCCACCGTCGTGAGTGCTACACCGAGACTCAGGACCACGTCCTGGCCAAATCTCAAAGGGGTCCAGCTATTGTGCCTGGCCCATATCTCAGCTCAGTCTCAAACAGATCAACAAAACAGCATAGCATTACATCTCAACATGTAAACTCAAGACAAAGCATTTACACTTGATTTCGGAGGGACCAACATGGTCAGATACAAGCCACACACATCAGCCTCATAGGCTTAAAATCAAATACAAGTCAAACACAGTACACACCAGTCACGCAGGTATATCATCAGACACCCATATACAAGGTCTCACGGGCATTATATTGAATATATGGCATGCAGGCCTCACAGACATTTTATCAAATACATAGTGTACAGGTCTCACAGACATTTCATCAAACACATGGTGGGCATAAACAAACCCAGAAAATCCTCAGGCCAAATTCAACATCAGAATCAACAGAACATGCCACTGAAGGCCAACATTCATATAGGAGATCACACCTATATGGATTTACATATATATATATAGGTGAATATCCTAGAATAGAGGAGAGTTAGGAAGAACATGAATCCCTACCTCAGACTTTTGTCCTAACCTCCACGCTAGACACCTTCCAACGACGCGAACCACCACGGCAACTGCCCGGAGATCCTCTCTCTCTCTCTCTCTCTCTCTCTCTCTCTCTCTCTCTCTCTCTTTCTTTCTCTGGCAGCAGCTGCAGCAAAGAAGAACACAAGAACCCTAAACTCAAACTCAAGCCCTCATTATATAGACACTACCCACATCAAAACGACGTAGTTTTGATTAAGTAAATCCCAGGATCAAAACGACGTAGTTTTGATCACACCAGTTAGCACTTTTCCGCACCCATATAGGCCAAAATACTCAGAATTTCAATATGGTCCTTTGGAGAAAGATCATTAGAATGTCAAAACCAAGGGAACCATGCAAAAATATGGCTGCACGCCAATTTGCACGTGAATTCCCCAATTCACGTGCAACTCCATATGCACTCCAAATGCGCTCAAACTTCACCCCTAGCCTCCTTACATCATTTAGAAGACAACCACACTTGCACGTGAATTGGACCCATTTCACGTGCACCTCACATACACGTCCATTTGGCCTGAAACTTCTGTGGTAGATAGAGGACATCATTCTAAGCATCTTTCCTTTTGCACGTGAATTCATTTGAGCCCATTCACTAGGTCAAAATCTAGAAAAACTCCACTCAGAAGGCAAAACTGTGACTAACTCAAGGTACGGGTCCTTACATCATGGAAGGGCGGCTGAGAGGGCCCTGCAGCAGTAGACGGGTTAGCCCGAACGCTGTGCAGCGAACTGCGGGAGCGTGCCGGAGCGGCAACAGACCGGATGCGGGAGTGAACGGACCGGAGAGCAGAACTAACTTCGTGGCCCGTACAACAGGTTCACCAACAGAACTAGCTTGCTTGTTCAGAAGCAACAGCAAGGGCACGGGAGACTGGAGGGCGGCGAACGGTGAGGGTCCCGTCGGCAGTAAGATGGCGGAAGTAGTAGGATGCCGGGAAGGGAATCACTAGTTCACCCTGGAAGTGCGCGGGGTGAAGATGCCGGAAAATTTGGGACAGAATCCGTCCGAAAGACGAGTTCCGTTTCCCATTCCGCAACACCCGGAAGAGAAAGTTGCCCCAGTCAAGTGGCAATGACTCAAAAACCGCATACATCGTTAGCAGGAGATCGTACGGAACCGAGTCGAGAGCCGTGGAGTGAGCCAGAAGACACCGGATGAGTATGGTGGCCATACAGCGGTGAGGACCATGGAAAGACTTCATTTTTGTACTCCTTCACCTTATTAGGACATCCCATGGAAGCAGCCATGACAGCAGCGTTCGGCCGGATGTCATCGCCGGCAGAAAGGTTGAAGATGTCCCGGATCACCTGAGGTGTGATCTTGATACATTCCCCTCGAACCACAGAAAAGATATACTCCTCAGTGGAGGTAGAGTGCTGATGGAAGGCCAGGACGTCCGACACTAGAAGATCGGCCAGGGCAGAGACAAGCGCGAAAAGGTTGCTATGCTCGAGTAGCTGGCGAACCTCGTGGAGCCATGCTGGACGATCAGAGATTCCGGACCAATCGACAAGATGGCCAAGAACAACACCATAGAGAGCTTGGGATGCCATTGGGAGTGAAAGATTGAGGGAGAAGGAGAGAAGAGCTTTGTAGGAACAGGTGCGGCGAGGGTTTAGAGTTTTGAGAGTTGGGAGCGATAACTTCGGTCGACGCCGATAGTGCGGTATAAATAGGATCCTTTCCGTGGAAGCAAGTGGGTCTCGAGTTTAAGCGAAATGAACAGTGAGCCACCCGACTTCCTTATGTCATTAGAAGTGATGGATTAGCGTCGTCGAATAGACCTATGACGTGGCGGCTGTGCTAACCATTCAAAGATGACAGCTGTAAGCATACTTCCAGATTTTTGAAAAGATAAAATACCGGGCTCGATGCATGCATTAAATAAACCATTATTATCCCTCCTCAAAAATAAGTGATGTAAGATAATTACTTGGTTTATCGCGAATTGAGAATTCCAAGAATCAGAAGGAAATAAATCGACTTTCATCCGGAGAAGGATAATCCATATAAAGAACATCCGGATGAGACTGACTAACTGTATCCATGTGAACAGGGTCTTGAGTAGAGATGATTCCTTTCCTGTCTTGATGTCGAGAAAGTATGAAGTACCACAACACCTCAGAAATCCGAGACATCTGATAAGATAGAGCGATGAATTGCAAAGAGAATTTGAACCTGTGACTTAACAAATAGATGCTTTGAAGAGCAAGTCTCGTCAGGTTCGGGTTAGTCCGGATAAACAATATAAGAGCATAACACACAATCCAAACTAAGAAGAAACATAACTTATGCATAAGAAGTTAAGTGCTAGACACATACATACGAAGTGAAAGCCATCATACTGAAATCAATGTATGTGTGAGATAATTAACACATAAATCCAATAGGTCAACATAGCCAATCCTTCATACTGAGAATGAGAGCAAAGATTAATTAGATTTATATGGCTTCATCCATCAGAGAATGTATGAGTGAAAATGGAAAGAAGAGCACATGATGTATGATGTTACAACCGACTGTCATGCCTAAAATGCTAGGAAGAGGAAGATAACAGCCAAGCAATCCACAATTCCGATTCAACAGTGCAAATCCAATCAGCTTTATGAGTGAGAGTTATAGGGTGGAACATCTGAGACATATCAGGGAGGCATTACTTAATAATAAGCATTCTCTCGCCCTGTAGTCATGCCTTTTGCTGAAACAGGGGGCCTTACTTAAGATTCAATGAAGTATTCTCTCCCCCTGAGATCAGCGAATCATTTTGATGCGATCTTCTCGAGGATGACTCCCCCTCAGATAGACAGCCAGGAAAGAGGTCATGAAGTACAAATCCGGGGGTATTACTTAGATAATAGAGAGAGCAATTTCTCCCCCGTGGACTTTTAGAGCCTGTTTAATCATGAATCGAGAGAAACTGCTGCCTATCCTTGATTTACTCCACTCAAGTAGCTGATCAGCAGACATAGTGAATTTCCACTTTCAATCCGAGTTATCCCAAGTCATTCCTCGACCATTCATCTTAGATAGTTCAGTCAGTCACGAAATCATAAGACATGAGATGGAATATGGAGTAGAATTTATGACATCAGAAGAGGATTTGTGTCATATATATTTAATTATGTTTGCTTGAATCACTATCATTCCGGATAAGCAAGCATCCTCCCATTATGAACTTAGTGAGAAATATTAGAACATTCACACGACTAAAGTAAGATAGTTAAACATGAAGTTCAGTATCTATCACTAACCATGAAGTACAACAATGCATGTTCTGAAAATAACTACTGATGGATAACAAGTGAGAAGCTATGCAGAAAAGTCAAGCATACCTAATTTAAGAAGAAGTTCAGAAAATCTTACATCAGGTAGGGGCTTTGTAAGTATATCCGCCAGTTGATCTTTAGTAGCAACATGTTCCAAGGATATGTGCTTTTTAAGAACATGGTCGCAAATAAAATGATGCCTGACCTCAATATGTTTTGTCTTTGGATGCATGACGGGATTATTGCTGATAGCAATAGCACTGGTATTGTCACAGTAGAGTGGAACAGATATCATGTTGAAGCCGTAGTCAGTAAGTTGACTTTGCATCCAGAGAAGCTGTGCGCAAGAACTCCCAACAGCTATATATTCGCGTCGACAGTAGAAGTTGATACGGAATTCTACTTCTTACTGAACCAAGAGATCAATCTGTTTCCAAGGAATTGGCATGTACCACTGGTGCTTTTCCTGTCTATGCGACACCCGGAAAAATCAGCATCAGAATATCCGGATAAGGCAAAGTTGGACTCTTTTGGGTACCAAAGTCCCAAATTCATCGTCCCTTTGAGATACCTTAATATTCGTTTTACGTGAAGCATATGTGACTCTTTGGGATTCGCCTAATATCTTGCGCAGATGCAAATTGCAAACATTATGTCTGAGCAACTTGCTGTAAGATACAACAAGGATCCAATCATCCCTCTGTACTCAGTCACATTCACTGATTTGCCATCAACATTTGGATCTAACTTGGCACTGACTGGCATTGGAGTTTTGACAGGAGATGAACCTTCCATACCAAACTTCTTGATTAAGTCACGAGTGTACTTAGCTTGGTTGATGAAGATCCCTTCCTTTAGTTGTTTGACCTCGATCCTAAGGAAGTAGGACAGTTCTCCCATCATACTCATCTCAAACTTGCCAGTCATCAACTTGGCGAACTCATCACAAAGTTTCGGATTAGTTGATCCGAAAATGATATCATCCACGTAGATCTGTACAATCAGAGTATGTCCATTCTCTTTCCGTAAGAATAGCGTGGTGTCAATCTTCCCTTTTTGAAAGTTGTGAGCAAGTAAGAATTCTGAAAGTGTGTCGTACCAGGCTCTTGGAGCTTGCTTTAATCCATACAAGGCTTTCCTTAGTTTGTAGACCAGATGTCCAGCCTTTGGTTCAACGAAGCCTCGAGGTTGTTCAACATATACCTCCTCTTGAAGATCTCCATTCAGAAATGCACTCTTGACATCCATTTGATAAACTTTAAAGTTTTCGTATGAAGCGTATGCCAAGAACATTCTGATTGCTTCAAGTCTGGCCATTGGGGCAAAGGTTTCGTCATAGTCTATTCCTTCTTCTTGACGATAACCCTTGGCTAACAGTCGGGCTTTGTTCCGGATTACAATTGCGTCTGTATCAAGTTTGTTCCGGAACACCCATTTAACTCCAATGACTTGTTAAAACTTTGGCCTTGGTACAAGAGTCCACACATTATTCCTCTTGAACTGATTTAACTCTTCCTGCATGGCGTCTATCCAATTTGAATCTTGAAGAGCTTCTTCCACCACTTTTGGCTCTATCTGTGACAAAAAGAAAGAGTAGAGGCACATGTTGGAGGTGGCTGCTCTTGTTCTAACACCAATAGTAGGATCACTAATCACTTGTTCTTGAGAGTGGCTTCGAGTCCACCTATAGTTTTGCGCTAGTGGTGGTGAATACTCAATGATTTGAAGCTCTGTCAGATTAGGTGGTCCTTGGTCGTCCACTGATTGAGCTTCTTTCGGGCCAGCATTATTCAAATTAACAGGTTCTGGAGTATTTTGAGGTTCTCCATTACTGTTCATTTCCGTATCAACTGCTCCGGATGGACTGAAAGGTACTCCAGTATTTTGAATATCCGAAGGAATATATCCGGAGTTATGTGGAAGTCCTGAGTCCGATTCATCCGTAGCATCATCTGCATCATTTCTTCATTCTTCATTGGTGCCACGTGGTTGGTCAGTAGAAGTGACAGGAATATTCATAAACTTTGAGTAGTCAATGTTGTCGTCTTGATCCTGCACATTAGAACTTGAAGAACCAACTTTCGACCAATCCGTGTTAGCTTCATCAAAAGTCACATGGATAGATTCTTCAACTTTGAAAAGTTTTTTATTTGAAAATCTGATAAGCCTTGCTATGTAATGGGTATCCAACAAATATCCCATCATCAGATTTAGGTTCAAATTTATTCCGGGATTCTTTTCCATTGTTCAGTACGTAGCAAGAACACCCAAAAGTTTTGAAGTGTGAAATAGAAGGCTTTCTGCCCTTCCACATCTCATAAGGTGTTTTCATGGTAAATTTATTTATAAGAGTTCTATTCTGAACATAGCAGGCAGTAGACACCGCTTCAGCCTATAGACTGAGAGGAAGCTTTGCCCCTGCTAACATTGATTTGCCAGCCTCGACTAAAGTGCGATTCTTGCGCTCAGCTACTCCATTTTGTTGTGGAGTTCTGGGTGCAGAGAAGTCGTGCTTAATGCCCTGTTCAGAACAATATGATCTCATATCTGAAAAATCAAATTCTGTACCATAATCACTCCTGATGCATTTAATGCTCAGTCCTTGTGAATTGCTTATTTAGTTGAAGAGATCTACAAGGTGTTCAAAGGTTTGATCCTTAGACTTCAGGAACAACACCCATGTGTATCTGGTGAAGTCATCGATAACCACTAGGGTGTATCTCGCACCAGCAAGTGAAGAAACAGAAATGGGATCACATAGGTCCATGTGAAGAAGTTGTAAAGGAGCAATTATTGAATTTACTAATTTGCTCTTAAAGCTATGTTTGGTCTGTTTGCCAAGTTGACATTCTCTACAGAGATTATCTCTGGAGTATTTGTGTTTAGGTAGACCAGTGACCAGATCAAACGACGCTAATTTAGACAAGGTCTTAACATTTAGATGTGCACAATGCTTGTGTCATAGCCAACTATCTTCATGTGATGCTGTAATGAGGAAGCATACATAGTTAGAAGAATTATTTCTTAAGACCATAAAGTATATGTCCCCATCTCTAGATCCGGATAACTTAATATCTCCGGATAAGTTATCTCTAACTGTGCAGGTGTTTGACAAAAAGGAAACTGTGAATCCTTTGTCATATAAATTATTGACACTCAGCAGATTATGCTTCAAACTTTTGACTAATGCAACCTTAGTAATTGATACACAGCCGTTGGTTAAAGTGCCATACCCCACAGTCTTACCTTTATTGTTGTCACCATATGTTACGGATGGGCCTCGTTTGTCAGTAACATCCACGAGCAGAGACTTATCACCCGTCATATGTCTGGAGCATCCGCTATCGAGTATTCACTTGCTTTGATTGATCTTTGACTTCAAGTGAGATGGCAGTGAATTCCATAGATGCTCCTCAGCGTTTGCCATAAGGCAGACGTTCGCCTTTTCCGTTGGTTCGTCGTCTGAAGATTCATCTTCTTCTTCCGAACCACTGTTGTATTTTGAGACGAACACCTTCCTCTTCGTCTTGCTATTGTCTGAGGTGGAGCGTCGGGATTTAACCTTGTCATCCTTGTCGGCCGTCTTGGATTTGGATCTACAGTCCTTGGCCCAATGACCAGGTTTCCCGCAATTGTAGCAGTCTTGGGATGTTAGCTCCGACCGCTCCTTCCTTATCGAGGATGAGGAAGAACCTCTTCTGAATCCTTTTCGCTTTTCCGCAGAAATCGTGTGAAGGATTTTACCAGGAGTGCTATTTCTTCTTCCATGTCCGAGTCAAAGTTTTCTGACTCTTCTGTATCATCCTCTGCTAGCATGCTTGGTCCAGCCGTAGCCTTAAGAGCTACCCCCTTTTCTCTCCGAGTTATCTTCTCGTCTCGGTCAGTGTATTTGAATCTGACCTCATGAGTCCGTAGCTCTCTATATAGCTCTTCAAGGGGAGCATACTGCCAGTTGTCTTTAGATTGCATCTGGAGCTGCTTGGAGTAATAGCGATCCGGCAAGGAACGAAAGAACTTGTCATTTATTTAGAACTAAGTGTAGTGCTCGTTGACAGCTTTCAATTCCAGGATGAGCTTGTCGAATCGCTGATAGATGCTCTCCAGGCATTCGCCAGGTTTGTGGTTGAAGCTCTCAAAGTTCTGTCTGAGAGCGCAAATGACGTTCTGCATCTGAGACTGACTTCCTTCATATAGAATAGTCAATTTGTCCCATACAGCTTTTGCTGTTGTCCAGCCCTGGACGTCCATGAAAGCCTCTGAATCCAAGGACGATGTCACGTAAGCTAGAGCCTTTTCACTGGCATATTGCCAAGCTCTTTCATCGTGAGTGAGTTTAGCATCAGTCTTTGGCCTCCTGACCCCATTTTCTCCGATAGTCATCGGAATAGGAAGCTCCTGATGAAGACAAGGCCACATTAGATGATCATGACAGGTCATGAATATCTTCATGCGAGCTTTCCACTGGGAGAAAAGCTCTAGTGTGAACTTTGGTGGTTTGCTTAAAGTGTAGCCTGAACTCCGTGGTTGAGGAGCAGCGGTAGCAGCAGGTTGAGGTGGATCAACATTT
Source organism: Taxillus chinensis (assembly GCA_023512835.1). Taxonomy (NCBI): domain Eukaryota; kingdom Viridiplantae; phylum Streptophyta; class Magnoliopsida; order Santalales; family Loranthaceae; genus Taxillus; species Taxillus chinensis. Next base: position 2,347,188 of record CM042088.1, on the reverse strand, counting down.
TCATTGCTGCTTCGGTTGGGAAGGGGCTCTTGAGCTCCCCCGGAGTTGAGGCGGGTGTTGAATAGCATGCTGCTTTCTTCGACCATTGTTAAGTTGAGAGGGAGTGAGGGATCTCTACGACCAGGTAAAACTTGCTTTGATACCACTTGTTGGTCCCGGAGAGCCTAGAGGGGGGTGAATAGGCTCTTTGAAAAATCTTTCCTCTCTTAATGGCTGGACACTCACTCTGGTAAAACAGATAAAATCAGTGCGGAAGATTAACCAGGTAGTGAAAGTATGTCGTTTTATTATCTGAAGATAATTACAACAAAGCAAAATAGCGTTTTAGCTGATTACAGCACAACACTTTTGTTTATGGTTACACACACTTGGCTGTAAATCTCTGTTTTTGGCTCTTTACAAGATATACGCTTATGAGTATATGAGTACAAGTAAGCACGCGCGTATATATTTACATTGCTTCAGGCATATATATAGACATCCTAGGAATCTATCTTGGAACTGCATTTTCCGAGCAGTGTGGAGCATTGAAGTTCTTCATCGGAAAATCTTTGAAGCTTTACTCGTTGTGGATGTGGAGCTCAAAATATTGGAAGCATAAGTTGTAATGAATTCTTTGCTTGATTCCAATTACATTTGAGACTGCGTCCACATCTCCGTGTGTTTCACGTGTCAGACAATTTAGGTATTCAATGAGTTTGTCTTACATCGGGATGTAGCGAGCTGCTAGCATTAATTGAGGCTTGGAGAGATGAAGCAGCGTCTTCTTGGTTCGTTGCAAGGTTCCTTACTCCGCATGAACAAAGCTCGGATCCTTACTCCGTATCAGTGATTGCTTACTTCGTATGAATGAAGTCCTAGAATCCTTATTCCGTGTCAGCGCTTCCTTACTCCGCATGAGTAGTGGTTCGGAGAGCTTACTCCGTATCAGCACTTCCTTACTCCGCATGAGTAATGGTTCGAATTCCTTATTCCGCATTTGATGTCCTTACTCCACAACAGTTGTCCTTACTCCGCTCGAATGATAGACTCAGATTTCTTCGTACGTGTCTTCTTTTCCTTAGTCCAGTGCAGTGACAACTTCGATTCTTTCTCTCTCACAAGTCTCTTCTACTCCGTGCAAGATGTAGACTCAGGAACTTACTCCGCATTAATTGACATAATCTAGTTGAGTGTTAGACGCGGGTTCCTAGTCGTTTTGTCAAGTGTTTAATCAGCACGAAGGGTCCTTACTCCTGGATGATGACTTGGTTATATACCAAGTGAATGACGACACTCATGATGATCCGGATCAGGATTATGTATCCTGTCCTTTGCTTTGTCCTCACATGAGTAGGTCCGGATTTAGAGTTAACTCATCTGCACAGACTTAATGGTAAACATGAAACATCTCGAGTCAAATTACATAGGGTTTGTTCCGCATTATCCAAATTCTCGGTTTGATCCAACAACCTTTTATTGCTAACTCTTGTGATAGTGGGGTATGTTCTCTGGGAGGGCTTTTGAGCCACCATTTTATGTTAAGTAAAGCTTAGGAGATCATTTGGGTTACCATTTCAAATGAATGTGGTTGGAGACCTGTTAAAAAAAGTAAAATGAATATATATATATATATATGTTTATAACACTAGAAGAATAATAAGTAACTTATAAACATTTGGGTGTTGATTTTATATGTGAGTGGCATTCAACTTCGGCACCTGTGAAAATTTAAAGTAATCAAACCTTGTAGGCTACCGTTTGCTAGCTAGTAGAGCTTGAGGCATGTGGTGATGGCTTGTGGGTAACATGTGACCCCTCCATGGCAACCTTGAATAATACAGATATGTTCTTATGTGGATAGAGGAATGTGTTGGAGTACTACTTGAAAGGGATATTCCTATGGTTACCTTTCCAAGCGTTGTGGTTAAGGGTGGAAAACGCAGCTAGTATAGCCTGCCCTTAGAATCCTTGAAGTGTTATCTTGTTGGCTAGAGTGGTCGTTGCAAGTTTTGGTTAATAACTATATAGGTATTCTGAGTTCTCAGATGGTTAAGCAGTGGCCATGTGTCATGTTTGTGGTGTGTGAAAGACCTTGAGTAATGTTCCTAGAATATGTTGTGAAATGGGTATACACATGTATAAAATGTGAAGTGTTCTGGAGCTCACTTATCGGCCGTGAGTGGGTTTCAAGGGTCGTGCCCGGTGCATCCAATTAGTAAAAAGAGGTAAGCAAGTGAGATTTGACAGGGCTCGTTCGGGCTTTTTACCCACATCTGGAAAACATTTCTCTAGGGGCTAAGGGTGTACCTTTGCATGGTAGGGCCATTCCCTTGGTCCGTATCTTGTGGGAAGTAGGCTTAAAGGAGAGGAGAAGGTGTAAAGCTGGTACGTTCTACTCGTCAGGTGTCTTGTGTTTCATTGCATTGTGTTGTTGTATGTATTGCATAAGTGGTAAAGGTATATAGCGGAGTTGCTACGTGTGGGTGTTGCGACACATATGCATAGAGAATGATGAGGCGTGGTGTATTGGTATATTAATTGTGGTGTGAGGATGAGGAAGAGTATTAGAAGTGATGTTGTTTATGTTATTCTTTGTCTGGTGTTACTAAAGTGTTGGTAAGTTGGGAAAAAGGTTGTTTGATTCCCAGAGTTATGTCAGTTGACAGTTTTTGCTTGGAAGGGGTATTAGTGCTACTCCTTGGGGAGAGGTTTACGTCGGGCGGATGTCACAAAGGTGCATTTTTTTTAGAGCAGTGCTGGTAGGCGAATGACCTACATTTGTGCTCTTGAAAACCTTTCATGTACAGTATCACGCGGTAAAGGAGATGGTTCACACTATCAAGATGTTGGTGTGTTTGGGAGCTACGTGAAAGTCCCAAATCAGGTATTTGCATGTCTTGTTTCCTATGCCTACCCGGAGGAATGGCAGTGATCACATTTAGCTAAGGCTATAGCCTAAGCATTTCTTGGTCAGTTTGAGTGTTTTGTTGGTGTGTTGAGATAGAATGTGACGGTTGGTATAGCGGGGTTAGTGGGTCATGAGGTGGAGTATGTCCTGGAGGCAAAGGATTCCCTTGTGACCTGTGAGTGGTGACACCGAGGATTCCGTTATTGTCATGTTGCAGGTAGGAGAGTTTTCCAGGGTGGAGAATGTGATTATAGTTTGCATCATGCCATTATCATGATTGTCTGTGTTTCATTGTGACCTCATTGTGTTTGCTGTAAGGGTGAGGTCTACATCTGGGGTGTGGTTACGTTGTAAATTGTTGGTGTCAGTTGCATCAAATCTTAGTGGTGGGTTACTGTTAGGTATCTTAAATTGTGGAGTGTTGGTTTTATTGTGACGCGCGTATGCAGTTACAGCAGAGTACCCCGCTGTGTCGATGCAGTGCCTCCTCGTTCAATCATATGAATTCTAGCGACCACATGCTTCACGCGTAGGCTGATGGTATTGGCCTTGTTTGGTCGTTGGGGTCTTAGCAAATCTGTGGGAGGTTTCTCGACCTCACTGTTGTCAGACTTGCTCACAAGAGTTGTTGTCGGTGCCCTAATTGGCCAAGCTCTAGTTCGTGATTTGCTCATGAATGTTATGTGTTGCTTTGATCTTCTTGTGCTGTTTGCTATTTGGTTTCTCTTTTCAAGGATGAAAAGTACAAAGGTAGGAAGGTTGTGAGGAAACTCCCTACGGCTGAGTTGGGCAGTCGAACGTTTAAGTTTCATTTTGTTTGTGGTATTCTTCCTTGTAGTAGCATTGGTGTTGTGACTTGACCTACCTATGTGAGTTGTCTTACACCATCGTGACATGTGCATACTCGTGAAATATGTGTTATGTGACGAGGACATGGGTTATTTGTGAGATTCGAATATGTGTTTCTCTATCGTGTTGTGTTATATTGGGTTTGTAGGTACGTGCCTTCTTGTGTGTTATTGTGTGATGTCATCAGTCGCGGGTATGGGAATGGTTGTGGACGATGTCCATTTGCATGTGCGTTCTGGAAGGTGTGTTGTCTTTTCGAGGACGACGTCTTGCGGAAGGGACATGGGAACGTAAGTCCACGTTGCGTGAGCAGCACCCGGAATTGTTCGAGGACGAACAATCTTGAGTGTGGGAGGTGGCTTTTGGCCAAGTGATAGTGATGCAGTTTTATGTTGTGTATTATCCTTTTGAGACCCGTATTTGTATATGATATGTGTTTTGAGATGCAGATATGTGTTATATTGTGATGCATGTGGTTATGAATTATGGTGGTGCTTTGTTGGGTTGCGGACGTATGTCCTGTTACATGTTGTGTGCGATGTATGACCCATTTGGGTGTTGTGGCTTGCCGTTTTGGCAAATGGGTAGCATATGTTTGTTTTTCTTGCACGTTGTGTCTTTTTGAAGACGAAGAGTCTTAAGGGGGAAAGGATGTAATGACCCGTGTTTTGGGATGTGTGGAGTTAGTCACAGTTTTGCCTTTTGAGTGGCAATTTTCTAGTTTTTGGGAAACTTCTACTCATGGACTTCAGCCAAATCACTTTATTTACCAAATAGGGAACTTTTGACGAAAGAGAGCAGCCTATGGAGGCAGAAATAGAGTGCACGTCATATGGGGCATTATGATGTGCAAGGTTTTTATTGCATGCCTGCCTTATACATGGTTCACGGAAGCTTGGGGTAGAATTTCACATCATTTGGAGCTGCACGTCATATGAGGATATGACGTGCATTATGGCATGCAACCATATTTTTGCACCATCACCTTGGTTTTGTGATTCTAATCATCTTTTCCTAAAGGGGCGTGTTAGAATTAAGGGTATTTTGTCTTGTGTGGATGCGGGAAGGTTGTAGCCTGTTCCATCAAAACTACGTCGTTTTGATGCTGGGATTCACTTAATCAAAACTACATCGTTTTGATGCTAGGATTCACTTAATCAAAACTACGTCGTTTTTTGATGTTGTGATGTCTATATAAAGAGGTGGAGGTCTTTTAGGTTTAGGGTTTTCCGTTAGAGAGGGGGGGGCGAAGGAGAGCTTCTGATCTTGCTATGGTGATTCGCAGGAGTGGACGGCGTTTGGCGTGGAGGCAAGAACGTGAAGGATCCTTCAAGTAGGGGTTCTGTTCCTCCTTGAACCTATCCCAGGGCTTTGGCCTTGTGATAGGCAATGTGGTTGTTTGGTTATACATATATATATATATATATATATATATATATATGTAAATTCATATAGGTGTGATCTCCTATATGAATTGTAATGACCCGTGTGTAAGAAGTTAACCACAAACACCTTGGATGTTGGTGCACAAGTTTGAGGTAAGAGATGAGCCCAAGAGGGGACTTTTGGGAGGTGCATGTGACAAGTGATAACGTGCATTTATGCCCTAGGAAGATGCTATGCATATACAGGCGGTTTTAAGCTGTTTTGGCTGATCTTGGAGCTCACTTTTGATATGGTAGATGACCTCAAACAATTGGCGTGCAAGAACAAAAGTTGCTTAGAATGAGGTCCTCTATCTACCACAGAAATTTCAGAGCATTTGGAGCTGCACGTGAATTCACCCATTTCACGTGCAAGCATATTTTTACTTTTCAGACCTCTACAAGATGCAAGGAGGCTTGGGGTGAAGTTTGAGTGCATTTGGAGCTGCACGCCAATTGGGGAATTGGCGTTCAAATTGGCGTGCAGGCATGTTTTTGCATGGTTACCTTGGTTTTGTCATTCTAATCATCTTTTCCCAAAGGACCATGTTGGAATTGTGAATATTTTGGTGTGTATGGATGTGGGAAGGTCATAGCTTGTTCCATCAAAACTACGTCGTTTTGATGCTGGGATTCACTTAATCAAAACTACGTCGTTTTGATGTTGTGTTGTCTATATAAGGATGAAGAGCCGTCTGTTTTAGGTTTAGGGTTTGTTGCTCCACTAGCCGTCGCAGAGAGAGAGAGAGAGAGAGAGAGAGAGAGAGAGAGAGAGAGAGAGAGAGGGAAGGAGAGCTGCTAGCTTGCTGCCGGAGCATCTTACGTGGGGAGGACGGCGTCTAGCGTGGGAGCAAGAGCAGGAGGACGTTTCCAAGGTAGGGGTTCTGTCTCACCTAATCTGTTCTGGGGTTAGGCTCTGTGTAGAGGATTTATAGAGCCTTCTGTTATTGTTATACTATCTATATGTAAATTCATATAGGTGTGACCTCCTATATGAATGTTGGCCTTGATGGCAAGTATGGGTTGAGATTAGGCCGCGTGTGGCACCGCACACTAGGTGTTTGATATTATGCCTGTGAGGCCATGCATGTTATGCGATTGATGTTATCTTAGTGTGGTTATGCCTGAATGGTGTTTGATGTAATGTCTGTGAGGATATGCATGCTAGGTGTTTGATGTTATACCAGGGTGGACATGCATGTTAAGTGTTTGTTGTTATGCCTGAATAACTGAGATATATGTTAAATGTCTGTTGTTGTCTGTGGAGCCTAAGAAGCCTGAGAGGCTGAGGCAATGCTTGTGTACCTGTGGAGCCTGAGAGGCTGAATTAATGTCAGTGAGATTGACTGTGGAAATTATGCCTGAGAGGCGGTTAAATCATTGGCCTGAAGAGGCGGTTAAATCACTTGTGGCTTGTGTGGTAGAGAATTGTAACTACTGGTGTGGTTTGTTATTGTCTGTTGAAATGATTGTAACACGACACTGCACTTGTACACATGGCATGTAGATGCTAGGAGCATGGGATGGGTTGGGGAGACTTGATCCCTACTGAGCTGTGGATGCTCACTCCTCCTACTGTGGTGTGTTTTCTTGCAGGAACCTACAGGCGTTAGGTGGGAACACCAAGGTGGAAGAGTTCTGTTTTGTGGCTTTGTTCTGTGTTAATTGCATTATGTAATTTTGTTGAGGCATTGTAACCCCCGCGGGGAGATATTGTAATAAAGTTTGAAACATAATAAAGGCATATGGTTTCAATTAAATAATTGTGTGATTGTGTTTTCTGAAGTGTATGTTGTGTTCCACCCCTTTATCCAAACCCGGGTAAAGGGAGGGTCACGTTCCGGTCTCCACGGGTTGGAAAACCGGGGCGTGACATGAATGTTGGCCTTCAATGGCGTGTTTTGCCTGGATGTATATATATACGTATGTTAAGTGTTTGATATTATACCTGCGAGGCCACACATGTTAAGTGTTTGATATTATGCCTGTGAGGCCACACATGTTATGTGTTTGATAATATGCCTGTGTGACTATGCATGTTATGTGTTTGAGATTATGCCTGTTTGGCTATGCATGCTATGTGTTCGATTTTATGCTCGTGTGGCTGAGTTTGAGAACCCGTGAATGTGCGCATGCCATGTGCTTGATTTTATGCCTGTCTGGCATAAATGTATGTTATGTGTTTGATTGTATAATTGTTAGCCTGAGAGGCTGTGGGAACTATTTGCCTGAGAGGCGATTAAACTATTTGCCTGAGAGGCAGTTAAACATTTGCCCGAGAGGCGGTTAAATATTTACCCGAGAGGCGGTTAAATTGTTAGCCTGGAAGGCTGTGGAATTGGTAGCCTGTGAGGCTGTAGAGCCAGCGTGGTTGGGGCTGTGGTTATGCCCATTTGAGTGGCGTGCTTTACTTGTATTTACTACTGCCACGACACTGCACTAGTACACATTCTCATGTAGTGGTTAGGTGCATGGGATGGGTTGGGAAGACTTGATCCCTACTAAGCTGTGGTTGCTCACCCCTCCTACTGTGTTCTGTTTTTCTCAGGGACCGAGAGGCGTTAGGTGGGAACACCAAGGTGGACAATAGTTCTGTTTGTGGTTTTGATTAATGTTATTTGTATTATTATTTTTGAGAGGCCTTGTACCCCAGAGGGGAGATATTGTAAAGTGGATTTTATTGTAATAAAGCCATGTGGATTTGTAAACGTTTATCCTGTTTTGAATTTAATAAATTTATGATTTTGTCTTTCTGAATATCAGCTGTGTAGTGTATGATTAGGGGTGTAAAACGGGCTAAAGCCCGTGGGCCAAGCCAGCGGGCTTGTGGGCTTGGGACGGGGCGGGCCGAGCAAAGCTCGGTCCGTTTAAACTGCGGGCCTGAACGGGTTGGCCCGTTTAAGCCCGCCCCATTTAGGCCCGGCCTGTGCGGGCTGCGGGCTGGCTCGCGGGTTTTTTTTTATTTTTTATTTTTATTTTTTTATCTATAAATACCTTAAAATTTAATACATATATTATGTTATATAATTTTAATTAAGTAATTTAATTTCATAGATGAACAAGTGTAAAATAAAATTGAAATAATATTGGTTTGATAAAATTATATTGATTACTTTATAATTTTAAAAAAATAAAAATCAAAAAATCAAAAATAAAAAAAAAAACCGGCCAACCCGCGGGCCCCCCGGATTACTGCGGGCCGGGCCGGGCCAAGCCTTGCCCAGTCCGTTTAGAACGCGGGCCTAAACGGGCTAGCCCGTTTAAGCCCGCCCCGTTGCGGGCCGGGCCGGGCTGGCCCGTTTTACACCCCTATGTATGATGTCCTGTGTGGGAGTATTGTATCCTACCCCCTTCTCCATCGTGTGGGTAAAGAGGGAGTCACGAACCGGTTTCCTCGGGTTGGAAATCCGGGGTGTGACACTACCCCCTTTTTTTTCGAGCTATTTTCTCATCTCGGTCAGAGTATTTGAATCTGACCTCGTGAGTCCGTAGCTCTCCATATAGTTCTTCAAGGGGAACATACTGACAGTTCTTGTCGGCTTGCATCTGGATCTGCTTGGAGTAGTAACAATCCGGTAAAGAGCGGAAAAACTTGTCATTGATTTGAGATTGAGAGTAGTGCTCATTAACAATTTTTTAGCTCAAGGATGAGCTTGCCAAATCTTCGATAGATGCTCTCAAGGGATTCGTCAGGTTTGTGATTGAAACTCTCGAAATTTTGCCTGAGAGTACATATAACATTTTGCATTTAGGACTGACTTCCCTCATAGAGGATTGTCAGTTTATCCTAGACAGCTTTTGCTGTCGTGCAACCCTAGACCTCCGTGAAAGCTTCAGAGTCCAAAGACGATGTAACATATGCCAAAGCCTTTTCGTTAGCACATTGCCAGGCTCTTTCATCATTGGTGAGTTTAGCATCGGTCTTTGGCCTTCTAACTTCATGTTCTCTGATCGTCATCGGAGTGGGTATCTCCTGATGGAGACATAGCCACATGAGATGATCATGGCAGACCATGAACATTCTCATGCGAGCTTTCCACTAGGAGAAAAGCTCAGGTGTAAACTTTGGTGGTTTGGTCAGAGTGAAACCCGAACTCCGTGGTTGAGGAGCAGCGGCAGCAGCAGGTTGAGGTGGATCGACATTTTCACTGCTTCTTTGATTAGGGAGAGGCTCTTGTGCACCTCTGGAGTGCAGGCGAGTGTTGAATAACATACTGCTTTCTTCGCCCATTGGTGAGAGATATAGAGTAGGATCTCTACTTTGAGTAGATAGAACTTGCTATGATACCACTTGTTGGTCCCTTGGAGCCTAGAGGGGGGGGGGGGGGTGAATAGGCTCTTATCAAAACTCTTGTCTAACTCTTTGGCATAACACCTATCTGGTTAAGAGATAGAATCAATGTAGAAACTAACCAGATAGTGGAAGTATTTTATTTTATTATCAAAATGATAAGTACAACAAAATGGAAACAAATTAAAGTTTAAGGAGCTTTTTGATCTACTAACAACTCTCTAACACTTTGTTACAATGCACTCACACACTAGCCTCTATGATCTACTTGAGCTCTTGTACATTCACTCATTTTTTACATGTACAAGGTTTACATTATATATCACGTCCTTGAGAAATAGTCTTGGAACTTGTTGTTCCGGACTATGTGCACATTGACCGTTCCTCGGAATCCTCTCTGTTTTAAGTGCTGCGGATGTGGAGCTCAAGGTCTTGGGTTTGCAAAACATAAGTGCATTTGTGAGTTCCCAAGTTCAGTCTAAGTTGTGTCCACATATCCGGATGATCCACGTGTAAGATGTTTTAGGTTCTCAACGAGTTTGTCTTACATCGGGAAGCAGCGAGCTAGTGACTTTGAATACAAAGACATAAGTTGAAGCAGTGTTTTCTTGAATCCGGTGTAAGGTTCCTTACTCCGTGTTAAATTAAGCTCGGATCCTTACTCCGTAATACTGATTGCTTACTCCGTATCAATTTAGTACTGGAATCCTTATTCCGTGTAAGCGCTTCCTTACTCCGTATGAATGAGAAGGTCGGAGTGCTTACTCCACATCAGCGCTTCCTTACTCTGCATCTAGTTTCCTTACTCCGCATGAGTTAAAGAAACTGATGGCTTACTCCGTATCAGCACATCCTTACTCCGCAAGAGTAACAGGTTCAGATTCCTTACTCCGTATCAAATTTCCTTACTCTGTGCGAAATAAAGACTCGGGTCCTTATTCCGCATAAGTCGTTCCTTACTCCGCATGTATAGAATACTCCGGATTTCTTACTCCGTGATTCTTTTCCTTAGTCCGCTTGAGTGGAAGACTTAGCCTTTTTATTCCGTGATAACTGTGACTTTCTCCGTGTGACTTATAGACTAGCATTCTTACTCCGCATCTATTGACTTAGTCCATTTAAAGTATTCGGCGCAAATTTCTTAGTCCATAGCTTTAAGTCATTAGTCTGCACGTATGATCCTTATTCCGTATGAGTGAAGACTTAGTTATGTACCAACTATTTTACGACGCACACTCTCATCCGGATCAGGATTATGTATCCCGTCCTTAGCTTTCCTCTCACGAGTGTAGGTCCGGATTAAGTTCATATCTTCTGCAATTACTTAACATAAAAATAACAAAAGTCTCATATCAAGTTACATAGGGTTCTGTTCGCATCATCCAAATTCTGGGCTTGATCCAACAAACACCTAAGAAGATACTGTTTGCCTATAACATCAGCCAAATCATTGTATTGACTAAATCGGAAACTTGTGACAATAGAGGGCAGCCTAAGGAGGCAGAAATCAAGTGCACGTGATATGGGGCCTTATCACGTGCAAGTATATTAATGCATGCCTGCCTTCTACATGATTCTAGGAAGTTGGGGGAAGAATTTCATATCATTTGGAGCTGCACGTGATATGGGGATATCACGTGCAAGCTTGTGTTTGCATAGTTCCCTTTGTTTTGTGATTCTGATGACTTTTCCCTAAAGAACCTTGGTTCAATTTGGCTTGGTTTGAGCTATATTGTACTTTTGAGGTGGATTTTGGGTCATTTACCAAAACTACGTAGTTTCACTCTTGCGATGCCAGTTGGCGGTTAGGGCACATCTCTAGCTTCACCTGCAGACCCTATAAAAGGGGGAAGAACATCTCTTGTAAAGGGGATCTCTGGACCCTAGAGGAAATTTAGAGAACAGGGCTGAGAAAAATCACCTTGAAGGCTAGGATTGCTGCTGGAACTAAATATCAGAGTTGGGGTTTGGATCTATCTTGCACCTGGAGGGAGGAAGCTACCTTAAAACTCACGTTTTCTCCTATTTCAACTGCTGTAACTTATGGATTTTTCTGTAACCTTCAACATGTGTGAGTAATTCTTAAATTCTAAGGGAGCAATGAAGCCCCCCTATGCTATAATACTGACTTTGGGTTAATTCTGGGTTTGTTTATGTGAATCCTTGCATGCTTTAAGATTCTTATCTTCACTTTATAATATGGAATATGCACTTCTGGTTTTCTTAGTCCTAGTCTGAGATGGATCCTAAAATTCTTGACATACACATATTTGGTGTGGCCATTATCCTTGCATTTGTATGATTTATTGGCTGTGTAAGCTGCTGTAGTGATGACCATTCATGCAGTAAGCCCTTAGAAGGTCTGACAATGACCATTGCAGGACCTTGGTTGATAAGTAGCATGCATCTCAGTTAAACAGACTAAAGAATACCTAAATCAGTAGAAACAGTATAAGGTTGGTGAATTTGTGACCCTAGATACCTTAACTCTGAAATATCAAAACCAAAACAATCTATGCATCATTAAAAACATTAGTTTAAAAAATTAAAAACACAAAAGAAAGCTAAAACATTTTCTAGGACTTGAGTAAATTAGTGATTTGATTAAAAACTAGAAAACTTGGTTAATCCCCGTGGGTCTGACTCCTTACATACTGCTATGCTGAGTAGTTAATTTAAGGAAACTAAAACAATTATAATTTTGAAGAGCAAATTAAGCGATAATAGCTTAGCTAATTTAATGAAGCTATAATTTTGTTCATCATCTCCTCCCATATAACCTACAGCTAACTCCTAGCCATAGATCTTTTTCTTTGATGTAATCTCAGCCCTTGGATCTAGGTTAGAGCCTCTCTCTTAACCTAATATGACATCCAATTCTTCATCATTGATTTATTCTTGAATATAATCTCACCCATTAGATCACCTCTTTAAAGATAAATAGATCTCAACTCTTCATCTAGTGAACTGTGATTTGCATGTGCTGATGTTGGTATGTTGACCATAACTTTATCCATAGTGCTCAAATTCAGTTGAGGTCAAAAGAAAAGTTGTAGATATTGAAGTCCTCTATCCACTAGTAAAATTTGGTGCAATTTGGAGCTAAAAAAGCTTGCACATGTCCATGCACGTTTCCACCATTTAGTTTGCACATATCGGCTGAGTAATTTACCCATAAGTTTCTCTACAGAGCTCAAAATGACTTGAGGTCAAAGGTAAACTTATAGAGCTTGAAGTTATCTATTCATGCATAAAAATTGGTGCAATTCTGAGCTAAAAAACCCATGCACATATCCATATTAAGTTGCACATGTCCAAAGTTGTTCACCCAAATCTGCTTCTCTGGATCTCCTCTTTTAGTTGAAACAATTTGGAGCTGAAAACTTCTTACACGTGTCCACAACAAAGTTGCACAATTTGGGAGTTGTCCACCTCAATTTGCTTCTCTGGACCTCCTTTTTCATATGGTGCAATTTGGTTTTGAATAAATGTCTATCTCTATCTTCATTTTAGGTTACAACAAGGACTATGGTTGACAAAACTATGGTTGACAAAACTATGGTTGACAACAATGACATAATTTCAAAAGATAGATAACATAATTTTGAGCAAAACAATACCAATTTGACCTTAATCGGACCTTTGTGGAGAAAGTTACGAATTTTTGAAGTTGCTCCAAAAATCTGCCTTATTTTCCATAAAATTTGATTCTTCATATGCATTTTGCCCCACATTAACAATTTTGCTTCTCTTTCGCCCAATATATATACAAAAATACTCTCCTTATATAGCAAGTAAGAACAAGAGTGGCCTAAGAAAGCCTAAGAGGAGTTGCCAGCTGGCGATTGAGCCCAAATTCAAAATATTTTTGAGAAATGCGAAATTCAAAGGTCAAACTTGGTCAAATTCGGAGTAAGCCCAAATCCAAATTAAGGATGATATGAAGTAAGGGCCCAATGATCCGGAATAAGCCTAGATCCGGAGGTCAAACTTGGTCAAATCCGGAGTAAGAATGATGCAGAATAGGGATTCAGAATAAGCCCAGATCTGGAATAAGCTCAATTCGGAGGTCAAACTTGGTCAAATTTGGAAGTCAAACTTAGTCAAATTTGAAGATCAAACTTGGTCAAATCCGAAATAAGCTCCCAATGGTCCGAAAATCATCCCTATGATGCCGAATAAACTCCAATAGTCCAGAAATGATCCAAAAAAGCTCCAATGGTCTGAAAATCATCCCAATGATTCGAAAAAACTCCAAAATAGCTCATCCACATGTCTAGGAGTAACTCCAAAGCATTGGATCTCTGAAAAATCCAGAAAAAATCTTTTCCAAGTGCATTAAATGCCACTAGTGTCTCGAAACACCAGTTTTTAAGCGTGGGAATTGAGGAGTCTTCAAATATTAAATTGAAATGTTTTGGGGCTCCATTTTTTAGCATAAGGACGGGAAGCCTTTGTAATTAAATGTCATTTTAATGGATAAACTTCTTAGGACATTACAGTTGACCCTGGGGACTGCATAGCTATAAATTCCCAACGACGCCAATACACCCGGAAGTGTATTCATCCTTTACTCACCAAAGCGTCTAGATACAACAGAATATTAAAATAAACCCCGAGCAATTTATTTATTTTCAGAGACGGATATAATGAGCCATAATGAGGTTCTCAGGACATCACATTTGACTTATTCGAATTTAAAAGGGTGTAATTAATGCCTAGCCAACGGATACTCTTATACACGCCTATAAATATACTGTCTCAGGAGGCAAAAGGAAGGAAGGAAGGAAATTATCAGAGGAGAGGACATCAATTATCAAAGGAGGATTCTAGAGGGGAAAAATTAGAGAGAGATATACTTATTTTCTAAGTAGAAAAACATCCAGAATTGCTCTTTGTCTTCAAGTGGCTAAAGGGAATGTTCCAAACCAAGGAGGAAGCATTCCGAAATCATGGAAACTGAAAGCTTAAATTAGGAAAGGAAAACTGCATTTTTGTTTCTAACCTTTTTGTTTTCAGGGAGACTTTTGGAGAAAGATCTCCAAGTTCGGTCACAAAAAGACCACCTAAGTTCTTTTCTTTAATTTATTCATATTTAAATTGTTAAAACCTTTTTTCTCAAATATTTTTAAGTGAAACGATTTCCCTTTTAACTTTCATTCCTTTTTTCTTCAAAAATAAAAAAAAGACAATTAAAAGAACACATTTTCTAGAAAAATTAAAACAAGGCTTGGGCAATCATGAGGGTTGAGCCCTAGATGCTTATATCCTAGTTTGCCTGGACCAATATCAATTGTGGCAGTATTTTCATATTTGAATTCAAATTATTTTCATTTTTCTTTTCTAAAAAAGAAAATTACTTTTGTTCTTTAAAGAAAAATGCAATATTGTCACATGGACTTGGATCACACATTCTTTTTCTAAAATTAGAATGTACCATTTTATTTGCTTTAATTTTTTTTGTTTTAATGCCTAGTTCTAAAAACTCCCTTTTCCTGAAAATTAAAAATATTAAAAAAAATATTTCTTTTTGAATAATGCAAGCAAACACCTATAGATTAAAACTAAGTATCAATTATGAGTGCACATAACTTACTCCCGAACCTTAATCTCTGGAACCGTAGACCTTATCTTTTGTAAGTGCCCAATCATATCTCTAAATTGTTTGGTGATGACTCTATTTTTTTTCTTTCATGGTTTGTACGAGCCTTGTGTAGGGATAACTGTAGGATCAACTAAATGAATTAGCATGGAGTCATTTCACAAAAGCTAGTATGAGCCCGGTCAAAAAATGGTGATGACAGCATTTAGATTGTAATAACATTGTAACCCCATGGGAAAAGAACTTTGTATGTATTGCTTTGGTTGAAATGAGATTTCTATTTGTGTTATATGTATGGTAGTGATTATATCTTTGGTATGATGATCAGGTAGAGACAACACCCATCCAGGTGTTTTTACCAACCTCTTGCACCTTTGAGTGCGAGCATGGGGATTCACCAATAGGTTTCTTTGAGTTGGAAATCTAGGGCATGACGTATCAATGCAGCTCACTATTTGAGAGCGGACAACTGAAGTTCCAAAAAGACAAATCAAAGGTTGTGTGTGTGTATATAGAGACGGATTTGTATACTTGTAAAGTGTGTTTGCAATTGTATTGGATGCAAGAGTGTAGGTTAGTAATTTAAATAGAATAGTCATAGAGTGCTGCTGTAAACAGAGAGAAACATTCATTCAGTAGATTGAAAGCTTGTAATAACAACTTAATCTGTTTTCTATTTTGTTATAATTATCTTTTGATAATAAACAAAATACTTCACTAGATCTAATTGCCCTGCATTGATTTTATCTTTCAATAAGAATCTAGCTGCCTTGCCAAGCTCAAAAAGGATTTTTAAAGAGCCTATTCGCTCCTCCTCTAGGCTGTCAGGTCCAACAAATATATGTTAGTCCAAATTCATAATACTTATTGTTTTTAAAGTAATAATATTAATTTTATTACATCTAAAAAATTTAAATTTGTAATTTTTTTAGGTAACAAGTATTAGAAAATTATTAATTAATAATTATCAAGTATAACATTTTAGAGTGACACAATTAAAAACTAACTTAATGCAAACGTAAAGTTAAATTTAGACTTGATATAAGTATCTTATAATTAATTTTATATTAGTCAAGACCATCAATTAATTAATAATACTGGATGGGTGATAATCAAATTCAACAGTTTAATAATTATTATGAAAAATATTATAATATTAATAACACGTCTAGTTTTTTTTAATGATGAAAATGATGAATTAGTAATATATCAATCGGTTTATATTACTAAATATAATGCTAACTCCCAACTAAATTAATGTAGCGTTTGGTTCCGAACATTAAAGTCATTTTAAAATTTTAAAACTGATGTGATATTATTTGACATAAAAATATCATACTTGTAAGTATATTAATTGTAATTGCTTTTATTATATGGCGAAAAAAATGTTGATTTTGGAAAATGCAAAAATTAATACCGATTGAAAAGGGAAAAATACAATTTCAAAATAATAATATTATAATTTATGTTATTTTTAAAATATATAAATAATAAATAATGATAAATTTATTAAAGCTTAAATTAATTTTTACCTAAACTAATATTATTTATTTATTCTTATAAAATGCCCTATAATTTTATTTTATTTTTTATTATTCAAAATAACAGAATCATTACTCACTGCCCTACTCTAATCGCCATATTATTCTCAAAGTCCGATTTCACGTGAATTTGGTGTGTCTAATGGTTTTAGTTGCGTGTAATTTTTTTGGTATTTTGATATCCAATCAATATTTTTTTAAAAATATCTTTAGATTGAATAATTTGTATACAAATTTAATTTAGAAAATAATTATAATTTATTTATTTATTACTTTTTTAAATTAATTTTATGCAGAAAAAAACCATATAAAATTGGATAAAAATTTTTATCGATGCATAAATAATTAATCTAATAATTTTTAAAATAAATATCCATAAAAATAAAAATAAAAATATGCACGACTAACGGCATTAAATTCACACCGGCTTTAAAAGCTACATTATTCTCAAAAGCAGATAAAATTTAATTTTACCACGCGCACAACGCAAGCGTATTTTTTTTTGAGGATGACGATTGTGCCATTTGAACGTGTTACGATGCTTTAGCACTCCTCCAACTACACTCTTCAAAACGTTTGCTGCTCAGCTGCTGAAAAGCGTTACCTGTGCAACTGCAAGCATCAATCATGGCCATAGCAGTTCTACACGCGGTACCATCTGTCAGATCGCACTCGTCTGTGAAGGCTGGGGTGTTCCGAGGTCGGTCTGTTCTCTCACCGGGCTCAATTTCACTCGCCAGTGACTATGAGTCCACCCACCGAATTTTATCTTCAGGTCCGAGACTAACTTAAATCAACTCGTGCGTGGTTATTAAAATCAGTGACACTGACGCGGAGTTCTCGTGTGTTGGGTTTTCAGGGCGGCGACTAGTGGGTGAGCAGCAGAGACGGAAGCGAAATGAAGTTGTGTGCTCCTTTGTGCTTCCCCTCCTCTTAAGCAACGTTGGGGTTTTTCTTAGTTACAATCTCAGCACTGTCTGTGTGTGATTATGATAATATGACTCGTAATGCATGTGTGGCAGTTAAACCCTCAGGCACCGGTTCATGCCACCGGGCAGTGGTTCCAATTTGAATCAGCTTCTTGGGATCAAAGGGGGCGTCGCAGGAAACAGTGAGTTCAATTTCGTTTGTGTTGCCAATTTGATTAGACGCACACATATATTGGTCACACATCAGTGGCTATATCACCTAATTTCATTGGTATAATGAACAGATCTGTAATCGATAGCAAATGATATAATTTAGCTCTTCTTGACATATTAGTTGGATGGTTACATTATATTTGTAAAGTAGTGCCGTTCATTTTCTAGCAAGGAGTTTGGGAAATGGCATCTACATTATACTTCACTTTTGTATTCAGCTATAGTTATGCCACTTTTCCTATGGCATTAGAATAGACAAAGATATGTGGATTGTGGGTTCCTAAGACCAAAAGAAATCGGGTAAGTATTTTTAATACAATCACCATCAGTCAAGAAACAGTAAGGTTCAACTATTACTGTTTAAAACACTGACTCTATGGCTTGTCATATTTTCAAAGTGAGATTAGGGTTGATCTCTGATCATAGATATCCAATTTGTTGGAGAAACTCAAAGTATCATTGTGAACAATTAGTCGGTCTCCTTTGCCGGTGCATAGCAGCTAAAAGCTTATGAGGAAAATGTATAATTTTATTGTTCATATTCCATATGGTCTAGTATTTTGAGATATTCAAAACAGGTTATAAACTTATGATATTTGTTGACCAAATTAAAGATGTTGAGTTTGTTAAAGATAGAAGGTCGAGCAGATATATTAGCCGTGTAGATTTAGGATTAGCTATGTGAATATTTGTAGTTATTCTTTTTCTTAATTTAAGACAAGACATGTATGTAATGTTTATTGGAATAATATGTATAAAAAATAATAATTCTTCCAATACAATTTCATGGTATTAAAACCAAGTTAGGCATTTGTACCTTACACGGCTATGGTTCCATGGGATCCACCACCAAATAACTTTGATCCGTTTTTCCACACTGCCCTCCACTTTGTGCTATGTGCTTCCCGCTTCACTCGCTCCGCACAGTGTACGTTGTTATTGAAATTCATAATCTTTCATCATACAATTAATTGGCTATGGGTGAGGTCACCACAAGCTCTTATTAACCAATGCGTCCCCCCCCTCACGTGTTTACTTTGATACTATGTTAAAATCAATAGGCTTCCATTCCAAAAAGCAATTTGCAATGGGTGGAATTACCACAGAATTTTATTAATCAATTATAAGATTAGACAATTCTCAACTGTCAAAGGGAGAAGACTCTCTCATTATCTACCCTTCTTTCTTTCTTTCTTTAAGAGAAAGAAGCAAGAACATAAATTGATTTTTTTTGCACAAAATTTATGTTTTCATTGAAGGTTAATGAACTTGTCAAGCAAATTGTACTTACGGTTCCACAACTGATATCCATCCAACAATTGAAAATTCATGTTAACCTCTCTAGCTTTAACTAGGAATAATGCTCTGCTCTGGTGTGAATGGGTTAGATTTGCTTTAAAAGGGAAAATATGTGACATAAGAACCATAAGATACCGAAAATTGAAAAGCTAGAGATACCTTTATTTGCATAATTTTGTAGAATGTGATGGAACTTGATATTTTATCCACTATACATACTTTTAAGATCATGAAAATAATGTGGGATCATGTCTAATCCACATTCTAAAAAATCTAGTATGACGCATGCATATTGATTGACAATTTGCAAGTTTACAAATCGTGATAAGTAATAAAGTGAATTTTTAAGTTCAAATATCGACCCCAAGGAAAGAATGAAGAAATTAAAAATTTTAACTAGCTTATAAAGAGATTTTTGAGTAAAATAATATAAAAATAGAATTAAATTTAAATGATTTGCTTGAATGGATGTGAGAGATGGAGAAATGCTTTTTCGAGTAGAGATAAGTTCAATTGATAAAGGTGATTGGAGTTAAGATTTCATTTGATGTATTTCTTTCAAAATTATGTCTAGTTCAATTTAACTCTTTCCTTGTGATAATATTTAATACCAACCTCTAATGCATGAATTAGTCTTTTTTAAGTGCAATAATTTTGTGTACACTCTAGCATGGGGACGGGTGACCCTTTAAGATTTGGGTTGTTTAGTCTACAACTAGCATCATACCTACTTTTAATTTGGTATTCTAGGTTTTGCATTAGCTTCGTGCTTGATGCAACCCCTAGTTTGAGTATCTCCAAGATTTATGTTTTATTTTTCAATTCTTCACGTAAATACCTAATATGATAAAATGAAATGATCAAATCTATTTTATATTTAAACCCAAGATATTCAATAAACATTCATAAGATGAAAAAAATTAAATTAAAACATTTCAAATTAATCGATTACATTAAACTCCATCTTAATCTTAATTAAGAATTTTTAAGCTTCTATAATTTGATTGAAGACAATAGAATTACAAAACATGAAATAAGAATACCAAAAGGATAGCTTGCCTATTTAGACTAAGAAATTTCAATGTTAATTTTTTTTCCAAGCATTGTCTTCAAGCTCGATACCTTAAATCTTCTTTAACTCTCTTTCTCTACTCTAGATGAAGATGGTATAGTTGAAATAGAATGGTAGAAAATTGGATGATTACAAATGATGAATTGATATCCTTTTATAGCCTCTCAAGTTGAATTTGAATATTTGAATATTTGAATTTTCCATTATTCCTCATAATTTTTCCAAATAAATACTCCCTAATCTCTTCTAACTCTTTGTTTTTGAATTTGAAAAAGAGATTAAATAATGACCTTTATCACTCTTTTAAATCCCAAAAGACTCCAGCCCCAATGCAAAATACCTTTTTCAATTTGAATTTTTTCTATTAATTCTCCTTTGACTTGAATATTTAGTGTTTGTCCTTTGTTCAAATGATTTCGGCCAGAAGGGAATAAGTGAGTCGCAAAAATGAGGATTCTAATGCCGAAATTTGGGCTTGGTTGGGTAAAGAAAGTTTCATTCAACCTTCACCCAACCTTCACCCGACTAACACCGGACCACCTCGGATTTCATCCGACCGAAGGAAAGTGTTTTTCAAGAAAGCTCAGAGACTCTAGATATGTAAAAATCAATTTCACCCAACCTGGTCTGGGTGAAGAGTCGTTCACCCGACCTTCACCCGACTAACACCGGACTACCTTGGATTTCATCCGACCAAAAAGAAAGTATCTTTCTTGAGGTTCCCGGACTCCAACGGTGCAATGTGGGCTTCATTTAATCCGGTCGAGTGAAGGTCCTTCACCGACCAACCTGAAATTTGGTCGTCATGGTCTTTAGGTCTTTGGATTTTATCTCCCTTCGATGATCTAGTGAATTTTTCTTCAATTTTTGGATTCCTATTAAAATATAGCAAAAATATTACAAAAACTATAAGAATTTTTTTTCTCAGGTTAGGACATGAAAATGTGATAATGTAACTCATTCGAAAGCAATAAATGAAGTAAAAAGAGTATAAAAATGTATCCAAAATAAGGGGGTATAAATCCACCAGATCACATATGTAGTTTCTCATCATGGTTTGCGGTCTCGGCCATGGCGCTTGTCGTGTTGTGATCGCATACGAGTTATTGCATCTCGGGTGAGATGTAACTTTAAGCATGAAATAATGTTAATTATTTTTTTTAAAAATCATATAAAAATGAGAAAAAAATGAGACAACCACATTTAAATCATTAAAACAATATGAATATATGATTTAGACAAGGTTCAAAAAATACGTGAAGTGAGAACCGAAGTACGATCAAGGCGGTACGGATATACGGGCGCTTTAATACGGTCTAGGCGGGCACCTTAACCTTGGAGAACAAAATTTATGCTAAAAATATTATCATATTAAAAATAAAAAAAATTCACACCTTTCATAGAAATATATTAGTCTTATAATCATAATAGTCTTACACGCATTATAAAATCAAACTAAAAATATAAAATGAAATTTCACTCAAAGACGAAATTAAGTCTTTATAGTCAATTTTAAATCTTCAATAAAACAAAATAACTTAAGGTCTCGAATAGACACTTTAATCTTTATTAAAATTTTGAATCCCAAAATGGTTCTTCACTAAATCGGTCATCCATCTTCGGTTCATTTTTCGATTCAATCAAAATGTATTTTTTTTTACACCAAAATAATTAAAAATAACATCAATATAATGATATATATAATATTTTAAATATAATCAAATTGTTTCATTTAATTATTAATATTACTTGAACTTTACTCATTAGATTAGAATTATTAAATATTATTAAATTGTTCCATTCTCCTCCTTGCAAACGAATTAGATTAAAATAAATATCCAATGGAATATTAATTTAAGAAAAATAAATAGATAAAATATATAATTACGTATTTGTATACTCACAGACGGGCGACAACCAGTGACAGATTGTCGATGGCGTCGGGCAAGGCATCAGATGAGAAGGAGCGACAACCACCAGTGAAGATGAAGCATCGGCGATGCATCGGGCAAGGCGAGACGATGCGTCGGGTGAGGCGATGGAGAAGGATCGTCGTCGTCGGGCGAGAGTAGCAGCTACGTCGTCAACGGAGGAGCGTCATTTTCGTTGGTTGAGGCGTTGGGCGACAGATCGTCAATGATGATTGCAGCGATCGTTGGCAAGGATAGTGAAGGTAGTGTCTGTGCGAGGGTGCGAGATGGTATAATTTTATATCCTGTTTTTTTTCTTTTTAAAAAGACTTGGCCACCTCATCCCGTATTGTCCATGAGGCGGGCGTACCGATGGTGAGGCGGCTACCTCATCCGCCTTGAACGGACGCCGCCGTTCATCGGCTTAGAGCGCCCGCCTTTGTACGGATGGCTTCCAAAGCGTCGTACAGAGGCAGCGCCTCTATACGTATTTTTGAACCATGGATTTAGATAACATAATATGAGTTATTATATTAAAAAAGCGTTAGTGCATTATTGAAGCATTAAAATAAATATATTATTATATTTCTATGATTTATAATATAACACATGAAATTTTTATTGACATTAACTTTTATAATATTTATTTAACAATAGAATAAGATTTAAAATTATAAATAAAAATAACTCGTGATATTAATTTAACAATATCTAATTAATTAAGTTAACTAAATGCGTTAAAAATTATAATTTAAAGTTAAATATTTAGCTATCTAATTAATTTATAAAATAAACTAACTAATTGTATTAGTAATTATATTTGTAGTATACTTATTATTATTAATAATTTAAACTAATTATTCTAAATTATATTGTTTTTTTTATTAATTATTTTTATAAAATTGTAATTACAAATTAATCTTAATTATTACATACTAATTATTAATTTTAAATAACTATTAAAGATATATTTAATAATTAATATATATATTTAGTTATTAATTGTCAATAAATTGAGTAAAAAATTGTACTAAGAAATATTAATTAGTTACTTGTATTACCGTATCAATAAATTATCGTATTTTAAAATTCCTATCAATAAAATTCCTATCAATAAATACTATCGATAAATTACAATACAATTGTCCTATTTTAAAATTAACAAACAATCAATTATCACACGTAATTATAACTGATAGTTGTCTCATGTTGATCGTACATAGATACTCGACAGTGGCAATGAGTAAAGGGTGTTGGCAGTGTCAGATGAGGGCATCGACAGTGTCAGATGAGGGCGTCGGTAGTGAGTAGCGGTAGCATCGACTGAAGGCAAGCAATGGCAATGTCGGACAATTGGAGATCCTTAAGTCGAGAAAAAGGTTGAACAGATCTGCAAGGAAGAAAGGAGAAGGTGTCCATTGGAGAGAAGGATCGACTGGAGAAGCTTAAAAAGAAGAAGTAGAAGGAGAAAAGAGGAAGAATAGTCACTATAGTCTGTGCCACTTGCGTTGCGTAGCGTCGGTGTCCCTCTGGTGTTGTGTTGACGTGCTTTTTACAACATAAAGTGTGAGTTTGTGCCTCCTGCAAGTCGAGCATCGGCAGCGCACTAGTCAAATTTGAAATATTGTTCGAGAAATGACGAGTATATCATATAGCGACGATACGTGGCATATCGGTCGATAGCGCGGACAAGATGAACGTGTTCTATCATTTCACTATCTCATTCTTAGTTCTCGTCTCATTAACTATTGATACCTAGTTGAAATGGTAGAGATACGAACATCTCATCTGATATTGCGAACCATGTTTCTCAAGCACACGCAAGGTGTGAATTAGATAATATAAATTTTATCGAATATTTTATCAAATCTAAGAAATTATCTAATGAAATTAGGGACTTATTTTCCTTTGGTATTGATTCAACCTTTAACACGTCGATACTCCTCACTCCTTAGCACGACCGATTCTCCTTGGATAGACTATATTATCATTATTTGCTACCTATCATCTTCTATGAGAGATGTTTCCTTCTGATGGGTTTAGTTCGTTACCTATTACTGAAAACTTAGCATTTGTGGTAAACTCTTACAAAGGTAAGAGCATAGGTCAAACTTTTATAAAAATAAACAAAGGATCTGAAGGCACTTCTAATTACCCTAGCAATAATAATGTGCAGTTTCACTATTGCAAGGAGTGGGGTCACATGAAGTGAGACTTCCTAAAGTGCCCAAAAGGTTCACCATACCCTCCTTGTGCTCCGGTGGCCACTGTCGATCAATTACCCAACGAACACACCAATTCGGATGAAGTTGTTGCACTTGTCCAGTGACTTGAGCAACCAAGCTTTTCTCGTGTTGACATGACCTCAGCCACAAACTTTGGGGGCCACCATATCCATCTAGGTATGACTTCCAACTATTTTCTAGCATCAAAAATGTCATGGATTTTTGATTCAGGCGCTACTAACTACATAACTGGTAATAAAATTATATTGCTAGGACTTGTCACTACTTCACAAGCATCTTTTCAAATAGCTAATCGCTCTAACTGTCATATAAAAAGATCCACTCAAATTTCACAAAACACACCTTTCTCATCTATCTTATATGTATCTTCTTTTCCAAAAGACCTTGCTTCTATAAGCAAAATAATCTTTTCTACCTTTACTATAATTAAATGCGTATTTAAGAAACTAAATACAAATAAATTGATTGACACTGTATATATGGACAAAGATGTGAATTGCATGGAAAGGTCACCTCAGCAAGTGACATACCTAAGTATAGTGATAAGGAGGTTCATTACTGATTGGGAAATCCATCTCTCTATGTATTAAAGAAGATGTGTCCTGAATTTCAATTTATTTTAAAACTAGCTTGTGAGAGCAAGTATGTCCGTGCTTCCCATCCACCTAGAGTCAAGCATCTGCCTAGTAGTATATCTGCTTTAGTGGATTCTGATGTATGGATCCTTGTTCAATTACATTTGTGTAAAATTTTCAATATTGAATTACTTTTGTGAATGTTTTCTTTCGTGTAACATGGATTTTTATGATTAAATCTAGACAAGAAACTTTTGATAAATTTTTATCTTTTTGCTCTTTTGTGAAAACTCAGCTCGATACCACTATCAAAATTCATTTGTAAAATTAATTGACTTAAAAATGTAACACAATTTCATTTGTAAACTATTCTATATATTCAACATGTATATACTTTATATATGCATGTTCATAGATTTTTTTTAAAATAATTAATTGATTTAAAAATATTTATAGTTAATTTACATGCAAACAAGAGTTTATGAATGGTGGATATATGATTAAATTTCATACCATGTAGAATAAATGGAAAGTTCGGCTTCAACTTACAAAACCTGTCACTTGGCCTCCATTGATTTGGGGAGTGATTTGTGGAGCTGCTGCTTCTGGTATATTCTTTTTCACATTATGACGTGTGTGGTTGTGCACACGGATATGCATATATCTTTTCACCTTACTCTATTTTATGTCTTTTTTAGGATGGAGAGGTGTGTTTTACTTTATTTAGCTATTTACTTAAAATGATTTGTTGAGAGGGAACTTGGGTTTGGAGGTTAAAGAAAGGGTGGTGATGTTGTGGTATTTTAGTTCAAAGTCAGCTTGGTATCTTTTTGGTGATTTATAAACATTGTTTGAGATATTAGTATGTATTAGTCATGTTAGTATTTATGTGCTTGGCCCATTGTTTATTATGTAAATGAATAAAAATAGCTTGGTATAAGGAGCAAGTAAGATGTATCTATATTTTGTGTTCTTCTATTTTATTATATGGTATCAAATCATAGGGTTTTTTCATTGGTAGACTCTACTCAAATTTTGTTTCTTGTTCAAATCTACTTCGATTTTAAGGTATTTTCAAATATATTTTACAAGTTATCTATTTGAAAATAAAAGTTGATTTGTTCATGTAGTTTTATAGTGAACTAATAAATAAATATAATAGATAATTAAAATGGCAAATAAATATCTTATAACAATAAATATATCGGAATAAATTATTTTTATATAGTTTTTATATTTAAAAATTAATATAAAATATAAAAATTAGAATCAAATTTTTTATATTTTTAAAAAATTAGTGATAGATTTTTTTATATTTAAGTTACTACATTTATATAAATAAATATAATAACTTGATATTAATTAACATAAATTTAATTAAATAACTAAATTTAATAAAGAAGTAAATTAGTATTATATTTTGTTAAAAAATCTAAACTATATTTTTTGATAAGTAAAACGACATGTATTAAGAAAACAAAACAAATACAAATAAAGTAGGTAAAGTCGAGTCATACTCGCAAATAATACCCAAAAGGGTAGACAATGGTAGCACATAACAAAAAAAAAACAATACAGCACTGAGTGACCACGACAAGATTGCCTTACTCATGAGGTTAATGCAATGACCCTCAAAGAGACACCATCCGCCTACCTCAACTTAGAAGTTCGAGAAACTCTGACATTATAATTAATTGAAAAGGCAGGCCTTTTAAGCTCTCACACATCTTTAGATCCCGTGCTCACAGATTGCGGAGAAGGCATGACAATATTCATTCCGGTTTGATGCCTAGTGTCGATATCTGTAGCAAATCAAAGGTAGTGAGTTCAAATTCCTCATAACTCAACCCTAATACCGATCCAATGGCTTTGTATTGGCATAACTACTCCGGCTCTGACTCCACCTCCACCTCCACTGGGCAGTTAGAAATATGCGCAAGGGAATGTGGGTCAAAAAGGGAATCAGTAGTCTCCACTGTCCATCTCATCACATCACAATCCCAAATGGATGCAGAAGAACCCTCCAAGTTGAAGCCAATAGGCTTAGGATCTGATTAGCGAGTCAAAACAGTCTCCGCCACAACATTGGAGGGGGAATGGAGGTGGGCAGCCTCACTATCCCGTGAGAAGGAGCTGCTACCCACAACAAGGGACCGGCAAGGGACGGCCAAACAAGAGAGATCAGGTCGCCGGCTGGAGGAGGCCACCACCTCGGTCCAAGAACCGGACTAAGAAGGCGCAGCGGTGGCCGGTAAAGGAGAGGCTGCGGGGGAAAGCCCATCCTGCAACTACATTTATATTATTAAAATAAATTATATATAAAATTAACAATAAAAGACCACTGTAAACTTTTATATATATATGAATGTATGTATGTATATATGCATTCTCACTTTAATTAATAATATCGTATCTTCTTCTCTTTTATTAAAAATATGTTTTCTAGTCTGTTGTTTGAAATCAGTTGCAAGTGCTCTAGAGATTTTTGTTCGAGAATGAATTCTGCTGTAAGATATCTTTGTCAATTAATAATATCTTATTTCTTCTCTTTTATTAAAAACCTGTTTTCCAGTCTATTGTTTTCGTGATTGTTGATACCAGTTGTTAGTGCTCTAGAGATTTTTGTTGGAGAAGTAGTTCTGCTGTAAGATATCTTTGTTAAACTTTTCAACAATCCCTGTTCGATCATGTGCAATTGTTTGTTGTGTTTGTTTCGTCTGTGCCTAGTTATCATCTGTTCTGATTGAAATCCAAACCACTGCACCTATACTCATGTCAAGGAACCTTACAAGAAGCATAAATGGGACTGTGGACCTCCCAAATCTAAATGTTTATGTTGAAGAATCTTGGTGTTCGGAACTTTCCTTTTTTTTTTTTGTGTGTGTGTGTGTTTGTTGGTTTTCTGTAGATTTTTTGAAATGGTAGCACCATCAAGTTCTTTTTGTGCCTTTGAAACCATCTTAAATTAGTTTTATTTACTTCCAGGAAACTTCCACTGGAATTTTGAGGATTTTGCTAAGTCAGTGGTTTGCATGTTACTGTCAGGCCCATTTCTTACTGGTTTTACACAGGTGTTTTCCTCATGAGTGGGGTCTTGATGCTTGAGTTTGCTCCATACTGTATTAGGGTCATGCCATAACTTTTGTGTGCCTATTCTTTTTGCAGACCCTCAATGATTGGTATGACAAAGAGATTGATGCAATCAATGAACCTTATAGACCAATTCCTTCTGGGGCAATATCTGAGAAAGAGGTATTTGCTGATTTTTAAGTAAACAAAATTATCTACCTGTTTTTTATTTTACTTTTTTATTTCCCTTAGGTGGTTTCCCAAATCTGGTTATTGCTTTTAGGAGGCCTCGGTTTGGCTGGTTTGTTAGATATCTGGGTAAGTCTTTCTTAATCATGGGACTTTTTCCCTTATCTTGTGATTTTACTAAGATGCCAGCCTCTGGGTAATTACCCCTTTAGGCAGGGCATGACTTCCCCACAATTTTCTACCTTGCTCTTGGTGGGTCCTTGCTGTCATACGTATATTCTGCACCCCCTTTTAAGGTAAATTTCTCGCTATCAATCCTTTCAAGAATTACAAATCTTTATTTAAAGTTGAGAAATTTTTCCACTATTCTTTACTTAATCCAATTGTTTTTCACAGCTTAAACAGAATGGATGGATTGGAAACTTTGCTCTCGGAGCAAGCTATATCAGTTTGCCATGGTAGGATATGTTAGACTCTTGGTGAATTGACAGCTGGAATTTGAATATTATTCAGGCTCAGTTATATTTGGTTAATGATTGAATTGATTAAATGTCCCTCTGTTTGTTTACCTTACAGTGTCAACACAATGTAGATAAACTAGACGTGGCTTTTTTATTTTATTTTATGGGTTTTAGTAAGAGATCAATGTAGGGCCATGATGATTATACCATGTCGGTGATCAGTGCCAAAGTTTATAATTTGCATTCAATGGTATAGGATACAATCACAAAATTAATGTAATAAAAGATTGGTTTGTTTGTTAGGGTTATGGTGTCAGATGTAGGTAGGGAGTGCTTAATAGTTAGATTTCCACCAATAGATAGAGTAAGTATGATAGTCTCCCTTGTAACTTTCAATCACATGTTATGCTATATATTTATTTTTACTGCATGGTGGTGCAAACCTTTCTGGAGCACCTTCGTTTTTTAAAGTCATGCACGACACAAGCGCGACGAATGGAGACTCGAAGGTGACTGATGGGTTGCGGTGGTGCATTGCGCTGGTGGACCAAGGTAGCTCATAGAGGTAGCTGGCGCTCATGTATCACCTCATTAGTGTGTTTGCGGTGGAGTCTTGGCTTCCTCGTGCGTCATCCGCGTTGAATCCAAGACTTTGGAGGTGAAGCTTCTCGGTCGGTCGGTTCGTATCATGGAACGTAGCCAAACGTGGATCAACACCATCTCGATCAGTCAGGTCATTGCGTTTTGGCTCAGCTCTGTGTTGTTGAAGATGGCCGGCCTTCCTCTTGCCTAGTTCAAGGTTAGCTCTTTTTGAGAGGGTGACACGGTCTTTTTGGCTCAACGGTGGCATAATCAGAATGGAAGTTTTCTCTCGTTCTCTGTCGTCAGTCCTTCTAGATCCAAGGGACACTCTTAATCCCTACTGGCTGCAGAGCTCACTGGTGGATTGGTCTTTGCCTCTTTATTGATGAGGGGCTTGGTGGTCTGAGCAGCGGCGTCAGCGTGGAGGAGGTCTCGGCTTTGAGCTCCCCTTTTGCGTGTTATTCCCAATAGTTTTGCAATGTGGTTTTTGGCATCACTGGCGTCAGAAAGGAGGCAACCCGCAGCATCAACGATCATGCGACTGTTGCCTTGACTTTATGGAGGCGTCCGGTGGCATTCTTTTGATGTTAGACAACTGCATTGTTTGCGAACTTGATGATCATGTGAGTTAGTTTTATGTGTCCTGCAAATTTCAGAACGTTGGGGACTGGTGTGTGTGGATGTTCTCAAGGGTGTATGGCCTTCATTTTTCTAGTGATATGAGACTGATGTGGGACGAGCTTTTTGGTATGCAATACTGATGGGAGGTGTCGTGGTGTCTTGGGAGGGATTTCAATGTGGTGTGCTTCCCTTCTGAGAAAGTGGGTTCGACGGGATTTACTCCTTCGATGGTTGGGTCCTTTGAGTTTATTGATGCTTTGGGCTTGGTTGATCTTCTTTTAGTTGGTGGGGTGTTCACGTGATCTAATAACCATGTTGAGTAGTCCTTTTCTCGGCTTGATTAGTTTTTGATTTTTGTGGATTGGATGGGTACTATTTGCATCTCTGTCATACGTGACTAAGTCAGTGGTGTTCTGATGATTTTTTAGTTCTATTTGGATTGTGGTTCTTCACCTTAGTGCTGGAGGCCTTTTCGGTATGAGAACATGTGACTATTGGCCGATGGTTTTGTGGACCAGGTTAAGTCTTGGTGGGAGTCATATCGGGTGGAGGGAACTCTGAGTTATGTGCTTGCATCCAAGTTGAAGTTGTTGAAGGGGGATTTGAAAATTTGGAATGATACTGTTGGCATTCAGAAGCATATACTTCAATGGATGATTTGAATGTTTTTGATTAGGTGGCCTTGCTTTGACCTTTGTTGGAAGAGGGATTTATTGATGACAAAAATCTCGATCCCTGTGGCTTCGAGAGGGGGATAATAACTCCAAGTTCTTTCATTGTATAGCTAACTCTCACAGGATTGCTAATACTATTAGCAAATTGCATATTGATGGCATTTTCTCGACGTGTCACAAGGATATATGGGACCACATATTGGGGTTTTAAGTGTTAGGGAGGCGGATCATTCTCGTCCTCTTCTTGATGGGATTTAGTTTGATGTTATTTTAGAGGAGGATGCAAAGCGGCTTGATCGTCCATTTGAGGAGGTGGAGTCCGTGGTTCAGGGTTGCCAAGGGGATAAGGCTCCTAGTCCAAATAGGTTTCCCTTGGCATTCTGTTGGGCCCAAACCCATGCAAACCTATGTTAGACGCAAGGCAAGAGGGTAGAATTGTCTTTTTATTGTTTGAATTTGAATTTGAGAGTTTTAATTGGGTTATTTATTGCATTTGATTTGAGAGTTTTTGTGTTAGAATTGGAGAGTTTTAATTGGGTTATTTATTGCATTTGATTTGAGAGTTTTTGTGTTTGAATTGGAGAGTTTTATTTAAGGACATTTATTATATTTGAATTGGAGAGTTTTATTTGAGGACATTTATTATGTTTGAATTGAGGGTTATTTATTTATTGTGTGTGAATTTGAAAAAAAGGGAAACTTGGCTATAAAAAGTATATTAAGGGGTGAGTAAGGATATGATTGATTTTGGGAAAAAATCCTATTAGAAGGTTATTGTATTGGGAGAGAGGGCTGCCTCTCGAATTGCAGATCAGCTATTCTGTTTTGTTTTATATTTTATCTTCCAATAAAATTACTCTCTTGTTCGGGTTTTTAACAAATTGGTATCATAGCCTGATCTTTGGACTAATGGCTGCGAAAAAAGTTGAAATCTTGGAAGAGAAATTAGAGGCAGAGATCAGCTCCATCAAGGCTATCATTGACGAGCGATTCGAAGCCATCAACAAACAATTCTCCACCTTGGAGGCCATGCTGCACAAACTGATGGAGCTTCAACAAAACCCTCCGGCTGTTCCATCAACTAAGGGAGAAGTGGCAAATGAGCTCCTTGGCGATGCAGCCGAGAGCAATGAGGCTGGGAAGGGAACACACATGAGGCCTGATGTGGTTGATCCAAGCGGATCAAGAACTCATGAAGGAACCCAAGGACCACGTTCTGGGATTGTCTTCTCAGGCGTCGAGTGAGGCAATAGTGGCGGAGGCGGTTGAATCGGGGCAGAACACAACGGTGTTGAGGGCTATGGACCGTCGGACGGACGACTTATCTCTAGTGGTGGCCGCCTTGCACTAGCATGGGGCATGCGAACTACGGGACAGCCTTGGCATGGATGGAGCACGACCGGCCATCATGGGGCAGAGGAGTTCGTGGCTGGCGAAGGTAATCTTGGCTATGAACCTGAGAAGGTCGACCTGTCATGGGGTGCGCGATAGCCTGAAGTAGCACGATGAGTGGCCTCGTTCACTGGAGGACTAGACCCTACGCAGCCTGGTCAACGGCTAGGGCAGAACAATGGTGGTCGGACAGTGCCATTTAAGGAGTCGCTGCGGCCAGGGGAGGGCTGTCATGGAGCTACAACCTTGCCTAGGAGGGTGCTTGGCCTTGGGCAGAGGAAAGGAGAATGAACTTGCTGGGAGGAAGGGCGTGGGACAACAGGGTGTGACCCACTACGACACCGGGCCTTGGGAGCAAGGGCCTGACGTGGGAAATGGTTCTTGGGCTGGCAATTTTAGGAATCGAGAAAAGAGAGGGGTGGAATGGGGGCAGGGCCTCAATGGCACGAAATTGGTACGGGCATTCTCAATGGGGGCTAGATTCCAGGGTCTGCAAATTAAAAATGGCCATATTTGAAGGTGTGGATGCGCATGAATGGTTGTATCGGGAGGAATGCTATTTCACCCTAAATGGCTTCTTAGACAGGGGAAAAGTTAGTCAGTAGTGGAAGTTTGCTTGGAAGGTAAGGCACTAGCATGGTTCTAATGGCGCAAACAAAGGCAACCATTGGGGTCGTGGTGTGAGTTCAAAGATCAACTACTCACACGATTTAGAGCCACCCAGGTTGGGGACATCTATGAGAAATTTGCAGCACTAACCTAGGACCGAATGGTGATGGAGTATAGAGAAAATTTTGAATTACTATATGGACGCCTAGAGGGGATTTCAGAAGCAGTATTGGAAGGTACCTTTTTGAAAGGGCTAAAACCGGAAATACGAGTTTCCCTTTGGCTACTACGTTCGCAAGGAGAGTAATGAGGACACCGAGGCGGTTACAGACGAGGTTGAGCATTTACACCTTGATATGGCGAAAGTTTCACTTAATTCAGTAGTGGGTTTAACATCAACCCACGCCATGAAAGTAAGGGGGAAAATCAGTGAGCAACCCGTGGTAGTGTTGATAGTGGAGCAACCCACAACTTTGTTTCTACTCATGTAGTTGATCAGTTAGACCTTCCATTGACAGATATTGAGAGTTTTGGGGTAGTCATGGGTATGGGAATGGTGGAGAAAAGTAGGGGCATATGTAGCAGAGTGCTTATACATTTTCTGGACCTCCCGGTGCTAGAGGATTTTCTTCCCTTGGAGTTGGGTGGTACTGATGTCATCCTCGGGATGAAATGGTTACAATCCTTTAGTGACATGCGGGTCAATTGGTAGTTGTTAACAATGGAGTTCAAGGTGGGGCAACAGGCTGTGATTCTAAAAGGAGATCCAAGCTTAAGCAAGACTTTGGTATTGCTCAAGACTATTGCTAAGGCGACTCAAGATATGGGGGCAGGATTCTTGGTGGAATTGAGTATTCTCGAAGGGACGCCCACCAAGTCAAATGGGGTGATCCTAGGACCGGTTCAACAATTGTTACCCCATTTCGAGGGGGTTTTTCAAATGCCTACAGGTCTACCCCCACGACGAGATCACGAGCACGCGATTGTGCTTAAAAACGGAGCCTCCCCTATGGGTGTCCGCCCATACCGTTATCCTTAGATACAAAAGGATGAGATTAAGCGATTAGTCAGAGACATATTGGAGGTTGGTATTATACAACCAAGTGTGAGTCCATTTTCCAGGCCAATTTTATTAGTAAAAAAATGGCGGTTGACATTTTTGCATCGATTATCGTGCCTTAAATAAGGCGATGGTGTTGGATAAATTTTCAATCTCGGTGATTGACGAATTAGTGGATGAGCTGCGTGGTGCAACATTGTTTACTAAACTTGACCTGAAATAAGGATATCATTAGATTTGAATGCAGGAAGATGTAGCCAAAACTGCATTTCAGACTCATGAAGGACATTATGAATTTTTTGTCATGCCGTTTGGCCTTATTAATGCTCTAGCTACCTTTCAATCCTTGATTAATAAGATTTTTCAGCCATACCCGTGGAAGTTCATCTTGGTTTTCTTTGACCACATCCTCGTCTATAGTCGTTCCTTGGGGGAACATGTGAGACATTTGGAACTGGTATTGGCCAGGTTATGAACACCAATTGTACGCCAATCGGAAGAAATGTTTGTTTGCTCAAGCATGAGTAGAGTATTTGGGTCATGTAGTGTCCGCCGAAGGGGTTGCAGCAGATGATTCGAAGGTGGCAACCATGCTACACTGGTCGATCCCTAAGATGCTAAAGGAATTGAGGGGGTTTTTTGGGGCTCATAGGCTACTACTGTAAGTTTTTAAGACGGTATGGCACCATTGCATGGCCCCTAACAGAACAACTAAAGAAGGATGGCTTTCGATGGGGTGATGCAACCACTGACGCCTTCCAGAAACTAAAAATAGCCATGACTAGTGTTCTAGTATTGACTCTACCAAATTTTAACCAACCTTTTATAGTAGAGACTGACGCCTCTGCATATGGTCTAGGTGCAGTTCTCATGCAGAATCAACGACCGATTGCGTATTTCAGCCAAATGTTAACGGCACGTGCACACCTCAAGTCCGTATATGAGCGTGAGCTCATGGCTATTTTGTTTGCTATACAAAAGTGGCGACCCGTACTTGTTAGGCGAGACACTTTATCGTTCGAACCGATCAACGGAGTCTCAAGTTTCTATTAGAACAACGGTTGGTGACTAAAGAGTACCAATGCTAGTTGTTGAAGCTATTGGGATATGATTTTAAAATACAATATCAACCCGGATTGAATAATAACGCGGTAGATGCCTTGTTGAGGCGAGGGGTGGAACCCACTTTGTCCGCATTATCGTACCATGGGTACATGATTGGGAGGCGATCATACAAGACTCTTTGATAGATGCAGGGTTGACAGAGATTCGTGCGGCCCTCCTGGCGGGGATACTTGTTATCCGGATTATTCCTTGAAGGGACAACGGCGGTTATATCGGGATCGACTTGTGTTCTTGCAAACATCACCCCACATACCACAATTATTGAAGGAATTTCATGGGAGTGTGATTGGGGGACACTCCAGCACCCTTAAGACTTATCAGCGCCTGGCCGCGGAATTGTATTAGGTAGGGATGAAAAAAAATGTGGAGAATATGGTAGTCAAATGTGATGTTTGTTGACGTCACAAATACATGTCCTTAGCTCCGGGGGGATTGCTACAACCATTAGCATCGCTAGATCAAGTTTGGGAGGAGGAGATGATGGATTTCATTGAGGGTCTGTTGCGCTCGGATGGGTTTACTGTTATTCTCGTGGTGGTGGACCGACTGAGCAAGTATGCACACTTCATACCCTTGTGTCACCCATATACGGTAGTGAACATTGCTACAGCCTTTGTGCGCGAGGTGGTGCGGTTACATGGGATTCCAGAGTCCATCGTGACAAACTGGGATAAAGTCTTTCTCAACCATTTCTGGAAAGAATTATTCAAACAACAGGGCATAGTGCTAAAACGGAGCACGGCGTATCATCCACAGATCGACGGACAAACCGAGGTCGTCAATCGTAGTGTGGAGACCTACTTGCGTTGTTTCGTGTTTGATGCTCCTAAGCAATGGGCCCGGTGGTTGGCATGGGCAAAATATTGGTACTATACTTCGTACCATACTTCTTCACAAACTACTCCTTTCAAGATCTTATATGGGCGAGACCCCCCGCATCTTATACATTATGGGCATCCAAAGACTCCAGTGATGCTAGTAGATGAGCACTTGGTGGACAGAGACCGTACCCTAGCTGAATTAAAGTGACACTTATCACGCGCTCAACAAATTATGGAAAAACAAGCTGATGGGCATTGGAGGGATATCCATTTTGCAGTCGGGGACTGGGTGTACTTGAAGCTATGGCCGTGTCGTTAATAGATTGTGGTGCGACAACCGAATGAGAAGCTATCCCCTTGCTATTTTGGACTGTATGAAATTATCGAGCGGATTAGTGAAGTAGCGTATCACTTGCAGTTGCCACCTTCCTCAACGATTCACCTAGTGTTTCAT
This sequence comes from Taxillus chinensis, assembly GCA_023512835.1. NCBI lineage: Eukaryota > Viridiplantae > Streptophyta > Magnoliopsida > Santalales > Loranthaceae > Taxillus > Taxillus chinensis. The sequence goes on along the minus strand of CM042088.1, from coordinate 2,311,290 downwards.
GTATCTCAGTTACACCAAGTTATTGGTGACCATCCACCCTTTCCATTATTGCCACCTACATTAACTGAAGGTATGGGGATTGTGTTGGAGTTCGCATCTCTGGAAGGCATGCGCCAAAGACGGGCCCACCGGGCAAGATAGAGGTGTTGATTCGGTGGAAAGATTTACTCGGCTATGAAGCCACATGGGAACCGCTTGATGTGATTGATGAGCAGTTCCCTTCCTATTAGAAGGTTATTGTATTGGGAGAGACGACTGCCTCTCGAATTGCAGACCAGCTATTCTGTTTTGTTTCATATTTTATTTTTCGATAAAATTACTCTCTTGCTTGGGTTCCTAACACGTTCTTTCAGCATTGTTGGGATGTTGTGCGGTCTGATGTCATGAGTGTGTGTGCAGAGTTTCAGGAGCATTATTGGTTTGAAAAAAAGTCTTAATGTTATTTTTAAGGCCTTCATCCTCAAGAAATCGGGGGCGAATGACCTGAAAGATTTTTGGCTTATTAGTTTAGTGGGAGGCATGTATAAAATCATTATTAAAGTTTTTGCTAACAGGTTGAAATTGTTTTTGGAAAGATTATTTTTCCCTCTCAAGAGTGCTTTTGTGCCTGGTTGACAAATTTTGGATTCAGTTCTTATTGCGAACGAGTGCCTTGATAGTCGAGTCAAGGATGCTCTTCTGGGTTTTTTATGTAAGCTTAACTTGGGAGAAGATTTATGATCATGTTCATTGGAGTTCCTTTATGTTTTTTAGCATTGTGGATTCTCGGCTGAGTGGCGTAGATGGATCTCTTTTTATATTTCTACTACTTCTTTTTTGGTTCTTGCTAATGGCAGCCCTTGTGGGTTCTTTTTGAATTCCCGGGGTCTTTAGCAAGGGTACCCATTGTCTCTATGTTATTTGTCATTGTTATGAAGGCTTTTAGTTGCATGGTGGGTGAGACCTTTATGGCCGGGTTTCTTTTTGGATTCTTGGTGGGTTGTCCAGGCAGGAGTTTACTTGATGTTTCCTATCTTCTTTTTTGCAGATGATACTCTTGTGTTTTATAAGGCAGATCATGGGCATATTTTCTACTTGCGGTCCATACTTGTTTAGTTTGAGGTTGCTTTGGAGTTGAGAATTAATCTCAGCAGATCAGTTTTGGTTTGAGTTGGTAATGTGCCTCATTTGTGGGAGCCGGCCAATATCTTAGGGTGTTAGACTGGGTAGTTGCCCTGTGGTGGGAGGTGATTGCATGAAGTATAGGGTTTGGTGTGGGGGTTGGATTTCCTTGATGCCTCGTGGACCTCATGGCATGGGATTATGGAAATTTATTCGTACATGATGTGACTCTTCTTCTCATTTTGTGGTGTTTGAATTGGGAGATGATGTTTTTATTCACTTTTGGAATGAGGTTGGTATGGTGAATTTCCCCTGAAGCTCGTTTACTTTGAATTATATCGGATTACATGTTTTCCTAATGTTTTTGTGGCTGACGTTCATTGTATTCGCTGTAGTATAATGTAATGGAGGTGTTGTATTCAGTTCTCCCTACGAGGATTGTTGCAGATAGGTTGTATTGGCATTCCAATTGGAAGCAAGGCTACTAGGTCAAGAGTTTTTATTCTAATCTGACGCGGGTCCAGTTTGAGAGCTTTTCTTGGCGAAGTGTGTGAAAGGCGCGGGTACCATCTAGTGTGGCATTCTTTGCTTGAACCATGGTGCATGATAAATTTTTACTGTTGATAATTTGAGTGTCAGAGTTTTGCTTTTGTTACTCACTGTTACATGTGCAAGGCTTCGACGGAGTTTGTGAATTATCTTTTCCTTCATTGTCTGTATGCTAGGGGGATCTGTGATAGGGTCCTTTATCCTTTATTGGGTGATGCCATTATCTCTTAGTACGTTATTTGCGTGTTGGATAGAGTGCGTGAGACAGCGTTTGATAGTTTGGCGGGCTGTTTCTCATTAATTTCTTTGGAGTTTTTGGCGAAAATAAAATGCGCGTGTGTTTGATAATCAAGAACGGCTGGCTACTGAGCTTTCTCTTATTGTTTTATGTCGTTTGTTTTATTTGTGATATTATTAACGAGTGTTTTTTTGAGTATGTTATTTTATATTTGCTCATTGCGTGCTCTTTGTGTGATCTTTTCTAATAAATTTTTTTACTTAAAAAACTATATTTATTTGTAAGGTTTTCATCAAGAGAACTCACTTTGTTTCTCAGCTTAACATGATTTGTTCAATTACATCTGTAGGTGGGCTGGTCAAGCTTTGTTTGGGACCCTTACACCTGACATAATTGTTCTGACGCTATTGTATAGCATAGCTGGGGTACACATTTGATAAAAAGAATTTTAAATGTTGCATAATACGAACAAATCTAATTTACTTTTTGTGTTTAACATTCTAGCTGGGAATTGCCATCGTGAATGACTTTAAAAGTGTTGAAGGAGATAGAGCAATGGGACTGCAGGTTTTCTCTTTCTAGACTTGGGATATTAAGATCTTGAACATCTATATACAAATGATGGTACATTTGTAGATATAGTTTTGACCCTTTGTATTACAATGCTGTTTAAACAGTCACTTCCAGTAGCTTTTGGTTCTGAGACTGCAAAATGGATTTGTGTTGGTGCCATTGACATCACTCAGATAGCCGTGGCTGGTAAATTATACCATGTTAATTTTTGCCACTTTTCACGTTTAATTTCAAATTGAGTTTATGACCCTTATATTCTTCATCAATGGAATGTAATTGGACACTTTGGCACTTGGACTTTCAATTTAGAAAGACACCAAATAGTTAAATGGATGCCAGTCCTAGAGTGAATATTCATGCACAAAGTGCCTCAAAAAACAAACAAAAAACATAAAACAAAAAGTGAGAGAAGATTATGGGTATGCTTTAGTCAGGTATTAGTGGGCTTGTTTTCGTAGTTAGGTATTTTATTATTATTTAGTTCTTCTATGAATTATATTTATATATAGATTAAATGTTTCTATAAAATAAATTAATTTATAGTTGTGTCTTATTGTACCCAAAACTCTAATTGTTGAGAATAGTTGAAGTTGTTTGCTCAATTTTAAGAAGATTAGGGGTTTTTTTGTTACTTGTATTGATTTTTGTATTATCTTTTCATAATTTTAAATTTTTATTGGAGTTTGTATTAAATTTTAAATTTTAAAAATAATTTTTATTTGGCAGGTGAGAGAATGTATTTTAAAATATGTATTTTTTTAAATTGAGTTTCATAACAATTGAAAAAAATAAAATATAGTGGGCTCAAATAATAAATTAGAAAAAGGTAAAAAAAAACTTATTAGATCTCTCACAAAATTCGAGTTTAAATTTAAAATTTAAAAATAATTATAATTCTTTTTTAAAAACAGCTGTAGAATTCATGTGTTTTGAAAATAGAATTCGAATTTAATCATATTAAATTGTTTTGGGATTTGCGCTTTTAAAATTTAAAACAGAAAACTGTTTTCGAAATTTAAAATTTAAACTTGATTTTGTTGGTTTTTGGGTTTCTATTAAGTATTAAAAGTGAATGCAACCGCATCAAAATTTACAGTTTTGTTATTAATTCTTAACGTCTACTGTTTAGTAAGCTCATTGCATTATATATTAATGGTTGCAGGATATTTATGGGGGACAAATAAACCGTATTATGCATTAACCCTGCTTGGTTTGATTCTTCCGCAGATAATTTTCCAGGTATAGCACAGAATATGTTTTTTTTTTATTATGTCACATTTTAGTTTGAAAGGTTTCAATTGTGTTCCATTCCCCCCCCCCCCCCCTTTCTTTCAACTTTTGGTAACTTTTGGTTTTGTGCGTTTCAATCAGTTGTCTCCCTCCATTTGGAAAGCTCTTTAGAAACCTAATTCCTGTTCAAACACTTCAAGAAGAAGCTAAAATAATTCATGAACAAGCATTTGTTTTAAATCCAAGTACAGATCCCTGTTCATATGGATATAAATTTCAGACCCAAATATGAAACATGAACGACTATACTCAAATATGTCCAACGAGTCATAATGAATTGGCTCTAGAACTTTTCTTTGAGTAACATGTACTCACCTACTGATGAATTGGTAACTGAATGTGAATTGCTGCAGTTCCAGTACTTCCTGAAAGACCCTGTCAAGTATGATGTGAAATATCAGGTATGATTCTCGTCCCTAGGCAGGTTTCGCCCAACCACAATATATAATTGGGGGCATGTGTTCAGGTTTTCGGGATTTTATTTCCAACAAAAGTGTCAGAAGCTACGGCTAATCTGTGTTATTGTTGCTTTATAATTGAAATGTGCAGGCGAGCGCGCAGCCATTTCTGGTGCTTGGTCTTTTGGTGACTGCATTAGCAACGAGCCATTAAGGGTTTCAAATGCATTAATTGACCACCCCAAACAATGTTGTTAACATGTGTTTCAAATTAATATAATTTTTTTGGTAACTATTGGTGAAGGTAATCTTAGCCTTAATTTCTATTCAACGCAGAGGAACCAAAGGTGGAGCTACAAAATTGTTAGAAGCTACTTGGTTCCCAAACAATTCACCGGCCAGTCCCACCCATTATAATGTCAACTTACATTTTAGCGCTTGAAGAAATTACTTGACGTGGACTAAAGCGACAAAAATAGTTGGACAAAATTTACGTCCAAAGGTAATTCCTTCAACTCGTGATGTGGTAGCAGCTAAGAATAACACGTGTTTAATAAGTCATGTGCATGTCACATGATGCCTTAACACGTCTTCTTGCTCTCTACAATCTCTCTCCTTCAATCCTCAACACTGATCGATCTTCTAAAAAAAAACTTTTTACACCTTGCCTGCGATGTTGTTGCAGCATCAATAGCTGCCTCGCCTCCTTTCTTGTAGTCTACACCATTTACGTTAGAGATCTACCATCTCTTAACCTCCTTCGGAATCGAATTTGATTCCATTGCATCATCCTAGTGCCTCCAATCTGAGTGGTCCGTGCATGTTGTTATGTCATTGATCTTTACTAGAATAGGCAATCCTCAAACCTCCAAGGGCTATCTGTGCAATAAACATGGATGTCTTTTCATTTGGGCATTGTTTTATGACTATGATTACTCACATGATTGTTTAGTCATTTATTGCATAAAACGACCAATTCATGTCTTTCATGGAGTCCTCTCCCAATATTACTTCCTTGAGGAAGACCCACGCTTCCCTCATCACGCGCGGCCTTGGAACCAACTCTTTCATCAACATCGAGTTTCTCTGCATCTATGCCACATTTAAATTCATGCTCCAATCTAAATGGGTCAGCTATAAAATCAACAATAACAATCTCTCCTTCCCTTTGTGGAAATTGATCCAAGCGAGTTACTTCAAAACCGGTTACTTTGCCAAAGTTCTGAGGCGTTATTTGAGTTTGAGGTCCCGAAATGTGGTGGTATTCAGTAAATGAAAAAAAAATCATCCATTCTAGAGAGATGCAAGTAATTTCAATAAAAATTGGAATAAAAATTCTTCTTGCAAGCATTGTGGAAAGCAAAATCATCCATTCTGGATATTAAAGAAGGCCAGATGTAGATTGTAGAAAAGGAGAAAAAGTTGAAAGTGAGGTAGTAATGCCATTTTATTTTTTGTTGTGTATGTATGCACCGATTATTTGATAATGCAATGGTTCCTTTTTATGTAACATAACCAATAGGCCCTCCAAGTGTATGTAAACTTTTTTAAAAATTTATTTCTTATGAATACCACCACTATACAAAACTTAATACATTTGCAGTGGCGGATCCAGAAATTTCATACAGGTTGGGCGACTTTTGTAATGAAAATTTTTAATTTCACAATTTAATATATATAACATAAATTTTTTTTCTATTACTGTTTCAAAAATATTAAAAAGAACAAAATTATTCATAAAATAAAATTAGTCTATCATAAATTATAAATTTAATATTTATAAAAACAAACCACATGACACAATTACAAATATAATTAACAAATTATAATTTATAAATCATAATTTAAAATCTTAAATATTAAAAGTTATATCTAACAATCGTTGTTATTTGGATGTAAAATATTAATTTAATTATACAACTTGAGGGCAGTGAGATCTAGGTATGAGAAGAGGGAGAGAGGGAGTAAAAATCATACAACTTCTTTGTCATCATATGCTCCTAGGTAATTTATTGAACCCAAGATATATAATTATAAAAATTATTGATTCCAATATTTTTATAATAAAAATCAAATAAAGAGGGGAGGAGGAGACCGGCCGTGAAGAACGCCCAACTGAAGATCGGCGTTAATTTTTTTTATTTAGATTGAGCTTTTTAAATATAATAATAATAATATATTAATAGATTGAAATTGAGGGTGGGCATTTGCCCACCCTCATCAGGCGGTGGATCTGCCCTTGTACATTTGTTTTGTTACATCGCTCAAAATTATTTTCTAGATTCTTTTATGGGTTCTCTGTGTAGATTATTTTGCATATTTATAATCATATTTGCAGACAAACGTATAGGACTAATAGACTCTTACTTATCCATTGCAGGATTATTTGCTTAATTAATTGCTGTAAGCAATTATTTGCTTAACAGGAGAAAAATGTTAGCCTAGGACAATTATTTCTTCGTTACAGAAGAATCAATCAAAAATTATTTGTTAATTAATTGTTGTAAGCGAGCAAAAAACTTGCACAGAGAAAAACATCACATCATGCTGCTTCTCTTTTCTCAATAGGAGATAAACGTATACTAGAACAAAACATATACTATAATAAAACATTAACAATTTCTGTACTAGTCATTATATGGTCTAGCTCTTCAATTTACCATACGAGCAAACTCAAAAATATAAAAAAAAGGCTCCTTAGGTTGCTGGACACATGATATGATATTTCACTCCTTTGTGAACTGGAACCGTCTCCACCCCAAGATTGCACTTGCTTAATAGGTACATGTATGTGCATAGTTGTAGAAGAATACCCGTTTCTTAGAAACACTGGACCAACAAATGGACTTGATTTTGTGACACTATAGTCTCTACTCTTGTTACTATGTGCCTATTAACATAAACAGATAGTCAACACCACTCATACAATGACCCAACCTAAACATACAATTATTACTTGATAAAATAAAAAATTAGTGTAGAGCACCAATATATTAACAAAATCCTATCATCAAAAAATAAAAAAGGTAAGCCTATTATATAATCATTATATAAAAAAATATAGTTGACCTGATACAGGAGATCCCATGACTGCACTTGTCCAACGGGTACATGTGTATGAACAGTTGTTGCAGTAGAATACTCATTTCCTGGAAACACTAGATTAATCTTAGGATTTTGTGCAATAGGAGTGCTAGAGAGAGCAGAACTTGGTTTTGTTGCCAACAAACCTAATTCTAAAATATTGCAATCTCTACTCCCGTCATTGTGTGCCTATGAACAAAAATAAATCAACGTAAGTTATCAAACAAAATAATCGAATTTTCATTACTACCTTATGTAAAGTAATTTATTACAAAGTGGAATGTAATATATTTTACTTTATTTGGGTAGCCAACGGATTGAACTTGTTTTGCCTTTTTTTGTACTATTTTCCTTTGAGATTTATTATTTTTTTGCAATTCTAATGCATTTTTCAACCTCCTTGGACGACCAACAATTGGCTTCATTTTAATCCCACCTATGCCTTCAAAAGTGATATCCTCATGAGACTCAAACCCAATATGGTTGTGTACAATATTCCAATAAATACTTTCACCTTGGACCTTGTTACTGTTCATATTATCAGAGTAGCATCGTTTTCTCATCTCTTGCAAATTCTTCATTAAAATTTCCGAGCATCTTTTGGCTTGTTCATACGTTATCTCATTCTTTGTTGCGAATGTGGAAATTTTATGAAAATTATGACTCAAATGAGAGTAATTGTCATGCCCCGAATTTCCAACTCGAGAAAACCGATTCGTGACTCCCCTTTATCCATGCGGTGGATAAGGGAGTTGGGATAAATAATACCACACAATATCACAATCATCCACAATAAATGTTCACAACACAAATCACATATCTTTATTAAATTCAAATATATTTTATATCATTTCCCCATTGGGGTTACAATAGTTTCTCAAAATTAATATAAGACGAAACAATAAAACGATAAACTCAATCTTCCACCTTAGTGTCCTACCTAACGCCTGTAGGTTCCTAAAAAGGAAAACAAATCACAACAGGAGGGGTGAGCAGCTACAGCTCAGTAGGGATCACATCTCCTCAAACCATCTCATGCTCCTAGCATCTACATGATGATGTGCACAAGTGAAGTGTCGTGACAATAAAATATAAACAGGTTATGAACAACATTTATAATTAAGGCAACACATAAGCAAGCACAACCATAGCCACAGCCACACAGGCTTCTACTACCACAGTCATGCAGGCTCTACAGCCACACAGGCTACCACAACCACAGCCACATAGGCTCCACAGCCACACCAGCTATCATAGTTCCTCATAACACACTTTCAAGCACAACACAACATTGCATATCCACAACACATCAAATATCACATGTATTCAACAACCATCATACAGGCCACAATTGAGTTAAGTTCACATAATGCATTTTCACCCACGACCCTCCTATAATTCCCAAGGTTTCTCACGAGGAACGCAACACGGATAAACGCAACTATGCCACGAAACGAACCCTTAATCCTTACTAACCCAGGAACCATCAAAACCCTCAAGCATAACATGCCAATGAAGGCCAACATTCATATGGGAGATCACACCTATATGAATTTCACACACACACACACACACACACACACACACACACACACACACACACATATATATATATATATATATATATATATAACATACCAATTACCTCAAGGTCTAACCCTAGAATAGGTTCAAGAGAGGTATAGAATCCCTACCTCGAATTTGGTTGCGTTAGGGTTTGAAATCGGAAGATCCCCCTAGCTCCTTGCTCCTCCCCAAAGGCGCCTCTCTCTCTCTCTCTCTCTCTCTCTCCAAGAACGTAGTGGCAACGAATGGTCTCTCTCTCTCTGTGACAGCGGCTTCAGAAGAACAAAACCCTAAAATCACAAAACAGAAAATAATACGGAAAAATATGTTGCCGTAAGACGACGTCGACCAAAAATAGCTGAGATCGACCACATCGAGCACCCTTTTCCCGCGTCGACCAGACCTCACATCGACCAATCCTCATATCGCATAAGGTTGACTTACAGCTGGGTCGACCACGTCGACCTCACATCAGCCACTTTTTCACATCGACCAACATACACAGAAAAGCTCTCGGGAAATTACACTTGGTCGACCTCGACCAGACATCGACTTCATCTCGGATCGACCAAAGCTCAAACGACACACATTGACTATGTCGATTGCTCATTCTGCCAGGTCGACCATGTCGACCCTTGCCACACCGACAAGGCTGCATCGACTAGCCTACAAACGAAATTCCAACTCAGCTTCCTCCAAAATAATTTGGCTTCCGGGGTGCTACCCTAGAATCCCCACAAGGGGCATTGCCCCCTTGACCCCTGCTCCCTGACTGGGTAGTGAGATCCCCGCCGAGGCGCTGCGCCCTTGGACTCCCACTAACCGTCTGGACAAGAGTCCTTGCCCGAACGCACAACTGACTAACTCCTCACATCCCAAAACACGGGTCATTACATTAATGTTTTCCTATTAACTATTGGACATCACCCCTAATATCAATGCCACGATGATCGTTAACAGAACCAACCTTTGCATCTTGTGTCCATCTTTTTAATAAATATTGACTTGGAAGTCTTTCAATATTTTTGTTTTCAAGAACTTTCAAGGCATGGACACAAATAATTCCTACAAAACTGAACTTCATGCAGCTACATTGTACATTATCTATTGCGGCTTTATATATCATTGTGTGCTCATGAGTTCTCTGTCTATATTTAACTTTTTATTCTGTGATAGCATCAAATTTACTAACCTTGTAAGTAATACAATCTCCATTCTTCATATACTCATCTTGAAACATCTTGAATATAAATGGGGTGTACAACCTTACAACATATCTTAACATTTCCACATTAACTTGTAAAACTGGTATTGTTTGCCTCATTTTGAACTCAGCTTGTAGTTCTTGATGACGTTTATCGGCTAGGACTCTAGAATAATGCCCCAAAAGTGCAAAATATCATGTTTTGGCTTCAAGTATTTCTTCAACACGTTGTTCATTGATTCACTTCGTTCGGTGCTCTTTATATCAGCAGTGAACATATGTCAACCATATATCATAGCCCATTTTTCCTTTACCTCAAAAATTCCAGCCAACCATTTATTATCCATATGGTTATATTTTTGAAGCATACTATTCCATGCAAGTAGCCAATCATTTTCATCTTCATAATCATAAAGGCAATGACCCAAATCACCTATAAATTCCTTACATGAATGAGATACCTGACTTAGATGCTTGGTAGCATTCTAATAAATATGCCATACACATAAACAGTGATTTGATTTTGAAAATACCACTTTTATTGCTCTAGCCATTGCTGTTGATTGATCTGTGAGTATAGTTTTTGGATGCTTTCCTGACATGGCACTCAAAAAAGTCTCAAATAACCACTTAAATGAATTTGCAGTTTCATCATAAAGAGTTACACCGAAGATAATAGTTTGTTTGTGATGATTAACTACAACAAATGGAGTAAAGGGCCGATCATATGTGTTAGTCCAATAAGTCGTGTCAAAACATATAACATCTCCAAAGTATCCATAATCAACTATAAATCTAGCATCAACCCAAAATATGTTCGTGATTAAATAATCACCATCAAGTTGTATTGCATAAAGAAAAAATGGATCTTCTAATTGCATCTTGTGAAAGTACTTCATCACAGCAACCATCTCCTTTCTTCAAAGCCATTTGTCTCTTAATTTGTACATAATTTTTATAATCAATATCCATAAACCCAAGATTTTCACGACCCCCAGCTTGCATGCTCAATAAATCTATGGTTTGCTTTATTGATATTCCAGACTTTTCTGCATCATCTCCAATAGCCTTTTGAGCAAGTGAAATTTGTCTCTTTGACCTTAACATATGTTTCATTGGCGAAGAAGCAAACTCATGATTATGTTGTTCATGAAAAGAAACAACTCCTAACAAACCATCCTTTTGAAGTTGACATGTCATTTGTGTTAAACAACCCACTCGTGAAATTGGGTGATGAAAAGACACTTGTTCTTGGCGTTTGTCAACACCTTATTCGCCATTTTTTAAACAAACAAATGTTTTCCTTTTAATTTGTCCCATCTTTCCTCGCTTTATAAATTGCTTCCTTACATTGAACCTAGTTCAGCGAGCATATTCCTTATAAAACTCATATGCCCTATAATCATAGTCAAACTTCATACAAATTTTTGGAACTTCATCATTATTCTTATCTCTATTTGGTGAGCATGTTTGATTTATCTACAACCAAGATAATACATTCAATAATCATAACCCACGAAAAAAATAGTAAAAATATAACAACGAATTAAAAAAATACACCATTCATGGAACTTATTAGCTAGGAAATTTCACGAAAATCTACCATTATTGAACATCATTTTGCATAAAGCTATGTGAGATTTTGAACTAGATTTATTAATAGGCCAACTGACATGAACATATATTTCAAACAATAAATGGCATAATTTTAAGTGGAGGTAAATAAAAAATGGGCATATATGCAACCAAAATAGCAATTTATTGTGGGTATGGGTAGGCCACTAACTTGGGAGAATAAGAAGGCAAGCACTTGAGTGTGTACAGGAAGGGAAAAGGTTTGAGAGCAATAGCATTTTGGTCTGGTTTCAAGCCTCCAGATGGATCCATCCATGCATTGCTAATTTGCTCTACTCTCTAATTTATCTTAGTTGTTGGGGGAAAAATGTTAAATTTTGAAATTCAAACCAATAATCCAAATAAATAAATTAAGACATTGATGTTGCTTAGGTATTAGGAAATACAATAAACCACCCTTAACTACGAACCAATTCAATATCATATGAGGACACTAAAAATCCAAAAAAAAAAAATCACAGTCAAGAAACATAGTAGGTAGCAAGGAAATAAGAAAATCTTCCATTTATTAAACATAATTTTGCACAAATAATTCACCGTATAAAGAACAAAGGGAAATACCTCCATTGAAATTGCAAGGTGTGGAAGATTTGCAATCAAAATTGCCTCAATAATTAGGTAATAAAAATGCCTCACCAAACACACCACTGAGGATAGCCACAATAGCACAACCAAGATCGAGCTTAAGCACAACCTAGATCGAGAAAATGATGGCTGCAAAATCCAGCACCCTCAAGATCGACTTGTCAAAACAAATACCCAAATAAGACCCTCTATCGCAGAAGAAGGTGAGAGCACGGCGACGATTTTGGGAGAGAGACCACGATAGCAATTTTTAGAGAGAGACCACGCAGAGTTTTGGAAGATGGTTGGAGAGAGACCATAGTTTCGAAGGAGGTTAAGAGATGGTGGATCTCTGATGCAGATGGTGTAAGCTGCGAGAAAGGAGGCGAGGTAGCTATTCTTGCTGCTACAACAACGTCGCAGGCAAGGTGTAAAAAAGTTTTTTTAGAAGATCGATCGGCGTTGAGACTAAAGGAGAGATTTTAGAGAGCGAGAAGAGCATTAACGTCATTAAGGTACTATGTGACACGCACATGGCTTATTAAACATGTGTTATTCTTAGTCTTTGCCACATCATAAGTTGAAGGAATTACCTCCAACCTAGGTTGGAGGTAAGTTTTGTCCAAAATAGTTGAGTCATTCAGGTGAAGTTTCGGTCAAACTAAGCAAGAATGTTCATTTGTAAGCTTTTTAGCCACCATTCCATGAATCTCATCGAGAGTGGATGGGTAAGACACTATATTTTGGATTGCTATGAAGTTCGTATAAATTAAACTTATATCAAACAATATGTTGGAACTATAGGTGGGGATATACTTAGGTAGATTAATCGATATTAAAAAAACTATGTTAGTTTCCTGGGCAAGCCCTTAGTAAGTTTTAGGATTCACATAGGATAATCAAATATTAGAAATTTAGTTATATAATAAGCAAAAATATCTTATGAAAAACAATTTTCTATAAATTGATAAAAAAAATAAAGCTTAGTTGGATGATATCTTATCAATTCAAGGTTATATAACTTATATTGTTGATCAAACTAAAATGACTTGAGTAAAATCAATGAATGTTATGATCTTACAATGTCTTTGGTTAGATTATGAGTCCTTTACCTAGAGTTTCCTTGAGGTATTGAAGGATTTGAATAACTTCACCTATTGTGTAATGTGCGGAACTGACATGAATTGACTCACTACACTCTCTAAATAAGCAATGTATGGTAGAGTAGCTGTTAGATAATTCATCTATGTTGTACCTCCAATTCTAGGAGATTCAAAACCAAAAATGTGACCTTTTCATGCTCATACTTGAATGGTCAATGGGTTAGTGACTAGCACCTATAAGACTATATCACGGTGTTGTCTCAAAATGAACTTGCCTCCTATATGATATACAATAAGGGTACATTTGTATATTTTCATATGGTATGCAATCCATATAAATAAAAATCATCTAATAACAATTTTACAATACACATCTTTCACAGACCCTTGTTTGGATAATAAATGTTTAACAATCCAAAGCTCATGATAAAACATTACATCAAGTAAGAACTAACTAGCAAGCAACTCATGGGGCTGCCTCCAGCTAATTTGCTAGTACATGCAAAACATGTTAACAACATAGGGATGAACATGTATGCTCAATAGGTGACCTACCACTCCACACCACCCTATAACTCAACCAAAGTTTTAGGATTCTACATGTTTAGTGTATGCTTGTGCATATATAGTGCTCTAATTACTTACATGCCCTTTCACTAAATTCAAGACACATCCCACTCAGACATTAAAATATATTACACAATCATAATAACATGTAACATATAATAACAGTTAATCTACAACTAGTGTGCCCACCATTTGTTCACTTATCTTACTATATCATGCTCCCATCGTTAGCTTACCATCATGTTGCCTTAAAGGCCATCACAACATCATTATAATAATCCATACCATTCATCATATGGAAAAGCAATGAAAAGCAAACCAACCAAGTCATTCAAACATATCACACTCAACACTGTCAGACACCCTAGCTACCAAATATCGAACAAATCTATTATTTTCAGCCATATGTGGGACCTACAGAGTTTTACTTGTGAGAACTCGTGTCCTTGGTCCTAGGAGTAGATCTCATTATAGAGTGAGAATTGGGATAATTTGAGATGAGTATAAGGTTAAGCTTGCAAAATGAGGAAATTTGATCGTACTTTGGCCTGTTTTGGAGTCCAGGGCAATGAGGAGTAGTTTTGGCATGTTTGTGTATTTTTGGGTATTTGGTTTTTTAGTATTGTGAAGAATATAACTTGTTTTAAATAAATAAAAGCGAAATATAATATATATATTAAAAGAAAAAAAAAAAAAAGATAAGAGGGAAGGGAGAATGTTGCGGTGTGTAGCATGTTTTTCTTGGAGGCAAGAGAGAGAGAGCGAGAGAGAGAAAAGGTTAAGAAGAAGGATTTCTTGGATCAAGAATGCAAAGAACAGGTCTTTTAATTCAATTTGAGAATCGAGGTAGGTGGTTCTATCTCCTTGTGTCTATTTTTGATGGGTTGTGTGGAGGTTTAGGGTTAAAACCTTATTCATGCTTTTAGATATGGTAATGTGTTAAAGATTGGGTTTTCATTCATATAAACTTGTTTAGATATAGAAGACATGCTAAATAATGATGTTTGTGGTTTAGAAACCTTGGTTGGGGTGTTAGGAATCGAGTTAGGGCCAAAACCAGGTGAGGTGGTGTGCTAGAATGGAGTAGTCAATGGTCGTGGTCGATTGGAGGTCGACGTGTTCGATTGGAGGTCGACCTGTACTGGTCGTGTCATGTCCTCAATTTCAGAAACTTAAAACCGAACACATGACTTCCCCATGCCTGCACCCGAAGGGTCAAGGGGTTGGTGACAAGCACCTATGAGGGACATACAAAGGGGTGTTGTCCAAATTCCATGTATAACATACATCATGGGTATGAAAGTACTTTTCCAAAGCCAAACTAATATTAAGTATGCTAATAAAGTCATCACACAAACCAATCAATCCATTACAACTGTCCACGGACCCTTGTCCGGGAAAATAAAGTTTAATAAAAATAACATTTAAACAAAGTTCATACATCAAGTAAATAACTTTACTGAGCAGCGTAATCCAACACTAGCTTCAATCAACACCTGGAGAAAAACAAATCAACGAGTAGGGTGAGCACAAAGCTCAGTAGGTGAACTATCACTCCTTACCAGCACCTAACAATGAACTCCTAATACTACATGCTTTGTGTACAAGTGTACATGTGTACTGTTGAACCATAACATAAACACAACATCAGTCAAATCTGAATGAGCATAACAAATATAACATATAAATTTATAATAATAATTTACAAAAGATATAAATCACAACTACCAATTCAATAAACCATACCCTATATATAGGTCCTCAAACACAATATCCATTAGAGCAAAACATCACATAAACACAATCAGTACAACAAATCAATACAACGTATGCTCAATATAAAAAGCAAACATACACCTCAACTATCACAATAAAAATCACACTACAATCCTCAAGTGATCCTTAGTGTTAGACCCTAATTTTTCCGGGTTGGACATATTTTATCAAACTCATTTTCTTCTATGCCACCTCAGCATGTGGAAATTTCACAGAACGACGGAGTCGTAACCGTTAAGCCACAAATGCCTGATTTCAAGAAATTATTCGAAAGGCCTCCAAATGTTAAAGAGCCAATCCTGGGTGATAAAAAATCAAATTCGAGGATCAACACCATCGACCGCGCTCAATTCTGAGATCAAACGAAGAAGATATGGTCAAAACGGCATTTTGACCGTCAACGGTGGTCAAAATGGTAATTAACTTTCAAAGTGGAACTCCGGATCAAGTCCCGAACCTCATAATCTTATTCTACTCGTCGTTCTAAAAATTTTGACATATATATTGTATATATTTGCTCCCGTGGCCTTTTTGATAAAAATTAAAAATAAATACGTTTTTTGGTAATAAATAATCTCAATATGAGCTTGCTGTAAAAATAGGATCGTTTTCAAATAAGTTTGATACGGGGTTGCTCGTTATGACGCCTCGAGTCCAAAAATAATTTTTTCGAGATGTTTTGAAATCTGGTTTGTCCTGCCGATCCCAAAAACTAAATGACATCAGTTAAAAATCCAAAAACAACAATGTTCTGCTTTTCCTTTTCTTTTCCTACCCACTCTAGGCCAGGTGTTGACCTCTCATTGGTCGAAAGTAAATGAAACCAAAAATAAAAACAAAATAACAAAAACCAAATAAAAAATAAAACAAAATTTGTTACAGCCACAACACACGCGACGTTATCTTCTTCCACCAGCCCAACCATCGTCTTCTCCATCTCTCCTTCCCTCTCATCGTCGTCTTCCTTGCCTCCACACAACTGCCGCCGTGATCCCGGAGGACCACCCTGCGCCAGCCAGACCACCACCCCTCGCCCATCCTCCCATGTCATCGCCTCTCTCCTGCGCATCCAAACTCAAACCATGGTTGGAACCATGGTCATCTCCTCTCTCTTTAATCAAACCACACTGCTAACCCATGACCAAGTCTGCGCCGTTGCTCTAACCCCAGCTCAAACCCTTGCCCCTCTAGCCTATATAAACCCAGTCGCTCATCTCCCTCTCTTCTCTCTCTGGTTAGCTCTCTGGAAAAATCACCATCACCTCTCCGGTTTCTCTTCCCCAAAACCGAAAACCTCCATCCTCTCCCCTTCTTTTGAATGAAATCAAAAACCAAGAGCTTTTTCCATTTTTTTCTCCAAAAAAAACCCAACCTCGGTCAGGCCAAAAAAAAAAAAAAAAACCTTGTACATCCTTTCTCTAAACACCCAACCTTTGCCTCCTTTTTTTTCGGAAAACATCCTGAACGGAAATGCCTTCCACCCCTCTGCCGAATCCACACGGAACATTTCTCCCTCTTTGGCTAGAACTCCTTCCTTTGGCCAGTGAGGAATCTTTTCATCCTATCCCCTTCCGTTCGTCACGACCATTACCGAGCATCATCGAACGAGGAGTGACAATTAGCCAAGAAGGCACTAGCGTCGCTCATCCAGAGTCTCCCCAAACGTGAAGTGGTGGTCATCCAAGGGGCTCAGCGTCACACTCCCGCCGTCGACCATCTCAAAACTCCCCCACGAGTGAGAACAGTCCGTCCAGGGGGTTTCCGCATCAGAAGAAAGGTATATTCTTTTCCCTTACATGATTGGCCTCCTTTTCTTTGTATGCCTTTATGATGCTCATCAACGTGTTATATTGTGGTTGGGATGCCTTTGTGATGCTCGTTCTTTGGCAATAGGGTGCCTTTGTGTCTCCATTTCATTACCAATATCCATTTTTGTGTGCCTATATGATGCTCATCTCTTGTTGTGTTTTCATTTGCTACATCTTAATATGGGTTTTGTACTAACCAGCGTGTGTTTGGTCTGTGGTTGTTCAAGTCATGTTCAACATGTAATTTCTTTAGCTATTTTTTGTGACATTTGCAAAGAATAAATTGGCTTGTTGTCCCTAAAATAGTGTGGTTCATTAAGTTGGTTGTATTTGGGGTTTTGGCATAGTTTGGTGATTTTACCCTCATTGGGATTTGTTTTCTTTCTATCTTCATGCTTTCTTTTCATTTGTTAGCTGGGTTTTGGTCTGAAATAAAAATGTTGGGAAATTATGTCCCATATCGGACGAAAAAAGGATAAGTCTAGAAGCTTATATGGCGAAGTAGGCCCAAAAAGTCACAATGCGTTTTAAAGCCGTGCGGGCCGATGTGGTGAGCCTAAAGCGGACAATATTGTGACATGCGGGCGGGCCTGCGCTTTGATCAGTTCCTAACAAACTGGTATCAGAGCCTGGTTGTCTCCGTCTGGTGTTCCATTATATCGAAAGTCTTCTCGGTGTAGTATGTGGCCGAGCGGCGTGTCCCGTAGTGTGCGGCAGTATCTGATTATGGAATATAAATCCTTGTCTTCAGGTGATTGAATCTATCTGCTCTTAATCAGAATGTACATTGAGGGGGAGCTCCCATGACGGCCCACATGGTGGTAGCTCATCAGTGTCATAAGTGCGTCTCTAGCCTATGCTGTAGTTCGATATGTGACAAGGGGGTGATTGTTGGGAAATTTTGTCCCATATCGGAAGGAAAAAGGATAAGTCTAGAAGCTTATATGGTGAAGTAGGCCTAAAAAGTCACAACACGTTTTAAAGCCATGCGGGCCGATGTGGCAAGCCCAAAGCGGACAATATTGTGACATGCGGGTGGGCCTGCGCTTTGATCAGTTCCTAACAAAAAAAAAAAAGGAAAAAAACAAGTAGAAAGGTTGCTGTGTTCGTTCATTTTTTTTGTTTTTGGTTTTGTATCCATGTTACGAAAGATTTGATCTTGTTTTGGCTATTATGTTGGGTCACTTGTGTCTGGTTGTAGTTTTGCCTTGCATGTGTCTTTTCTGTGTTGTTTTCCTCCATGTTTTCTGCTTGAGCTCACTGGTGCATGAGTCTTTTTGATTGGATATGGGTTAACAGTCACTATTTGGTCTTGTTTTATTTTCTCTGATTATTTTATTACAGTCATAGGGTTCATAAATTGTCATTGTTTTGTTTTCTCTGTTTATTGTTTGCACTTTGTATTGTTTTCACTGGTGCATGAGTATTATGTTTTGTTTTCTATTCTATTTGTTTTCTTCGCTTATTCTAACCCATGAACATTCGTTTCTTCCTTCCCTTTTTGTTTACCCATGCCATTAAGAGTTCTGATGCACGTTCTCCAAGTCAATCCATTCCTGATTGCCTACCAACGGATGTTGACCAACACCATTTCTGTTTTTACTTTATATTGTAAATAGTTTGATATTAATCACTGCGGCACTATAAATAATTTATTAGGATAATTTTTTTTCTTGTTTGTGTTATGGACCATTAGGGTGATGTTACCATTGGTCTTTTATAATTTTGTAAGCATGGGTCATATGACCCGGTCCTAATTGTAACATGTACATCCCCAAAAAGAAAAAAAAGGAATAAAAAAGGGATGATAAAAAAAAAGAAGAAAAAGAGAAAAAAAGAAAAAGAAAAGAAAGAAAAGAAAAAAAAAGAGTGAGTTTTCTTTTTGCGGATCTCATAATCACACACATCACTTTTGTGTTTGTTTTCTTTATTTATTTTTAACTTTTTATTTATTTATTTTTATTATTCACGTGTCAAAAAAAAATCAAAAAAAAACATTTCTAAAATTAAAAAATGTTTTCTTAAATGAAATAATAAATAAATAAATAAATAAAACTCCTGCTGTAAATAAATAATAATATAAAACGTTTTTTTTTTTGAAAAAAAGACCTTTTCTTAAAAACTCTCAAGTACTTATACTTTTCAAATACTTAGGCTTTTCAACACTTGATCTTTGTTTTCCTTTATAAATTTTTTTTAAAAACTTTTTGATACGTTAAGTTTGATTTTAAATGTATTTAAAACTTTTCCAACACTTCGATTTTTTTTATATAAACGCTCTTCACCTTTTACCCTTAGTACCATTAATAGCGTGTGTTTTAGATAAATTCAACTTTGTTTTCTTTTTTTATATTTAAGTTTTAAATTTCAAGCAAACCATAGAATCCCTTTTAGAGATGTAAGAATAAATTGAGTTTAATTTTCAACTGCAACAAAGAATGTAGAAATAAAAATGGAAAAACCAAAGTGTTAGGACTCCCTTTAGACGCTTAGGACAAATTAGACTTAATCCACTTCAACAAATAACCTAGGAAATAAAAAGCGTAGACCCTTAGGCCACATGCAAATTCAATATCACCTTTAGGCAAATTAAACTTTAGATTAAGTAATTCAAGCAAAGGTAGAAACCTCCAAATCTTAAGATAGGTACTGAAAGGGCGTCGTGGGGGTGCTAGTCTTTCTCCACGCGTTACCAACTCTCGAGCCCATCCCTAGGCAGCATAGATAATTTCCTTTTAGGTAACCAACCACACCCCGAAAACGGTTGGTGGCGACTCTGAATTTTTTATCACCATTTGGATGACGGTTGGGGGAATCGCACCCCAAAAGCAATTTCCCCCCGGATGGAATCCAGTGATGACACTTAGGTTTCCCCCTTAAAGGTTACGAGCTCAAATTCCCATTGGCAAACCAAAGAAAGCAAAACTGGCTGCTAAAACAGTGCAGATTCTGTCTTAACTTTGAAAAATCATAACTAATTCTACAGACCTCCAATTTACTTATGATACCTACCGTTTCGAAGGGTTTTTAATTGGCTATCCAAAACAAATATAAAAAATTTTGCACCTAGCGATGCTCGCCATGTGTAGAGCTATTTTCTCAATTTTGCTTCTAACTTCGAAAAATCATAACTATTTCCAAAGAACTCCGATCGGCCTATAAAATATACCATTTTGTAGATATTTCAACTCTCTATGCATTACAAGTATAATAAATAAAATAAGGTAAAAAAAGTACACGTGATGACACACCACGTGCAGTGCCACGTGTACCACTACGTGCATCGCCAAGTGCAGTGCTATGTGCACTGCACGTGCACACCTTGCATGTCCCCTTGCCTTGTATCCAACTTCTGCTACATGCACGGCATGTGCATGTCGATACGTGCACCCCAAACGTGCCATTCCATGTATTCACCGTTCAATTCGTTGACTACTTGTGTAAGAGCGATGCGTCGCTTAGTTCGCATGATAAACCATGATCGATTTCCCAAACCTTAACTCAATCCCTAAGCCTAAAAGTAGGATTTTTAAGCCTCAAGACATTCTATCAATCAAGTTCTCTTATGCAGATAACGAGTTAGTAAGTCCCAACACAATTATTCTGATTAATTTCACAGCTCCAAGCCCTATCTCAGTTACATGTAAACTTGTTAAGTCTAAGTTCTATCCTTAATCAAACCAATCCTCTTTGTAATTCAATCCCTAAAAAGATAAGGAAAGGTAGAATCACCACCTACCTCGAATATTTCAAAAGTCGGACTAACTCGCCGGAACTTATAAATGCTCTAAAGCTTAAGCCTTCCTTTTTTCTCTCTTTCCTTGTCTACCAGAACGGCTAGGGCTTTCCAAGACAAAGAAACAACAACCAAACCCCTAGGACGACCTCCTCCTTTTATAGAGTTTCTTCCTATATCTTATAAGACTTCTAATAGCATACGAACTCTAATTTCTTGCCTAACAAGTAACTTCCTTAAACTTAGTTTTTGTTTTCCATTAGAATTTCTATTTTAAGTCCTTAAAATACCAAAACACCCTTAATTAAGGTAAATATCAAATTTTCATTTAATAGAAACTTATTAAATCCCCAAGTTATGAGATTGACTAATTTATCCCTTAAATTACCACTAGATATTACCAAAATATTCCTATCTCGTAACTACCAAAATGACATCCTTAAACCATATATAAGTTTCTCTTAATCTATTCTAGGTGCGGGATTTTACATTCTACCCACCTTAGGACGTTTTGTCCTCAAAAAGATGACTAAGCAACTAGTCTATCCCAACGTCAAGCCCTTTTTTTTTTTTTATCCAAAACACAAGTTAAGCCTACTCAAGCGATACAACAACAGTCAACAAAAAAAATGGCAACCTCAATTGATTTAGTACTAAATTTATCAAAACTCATCATAACATACTATTCTGAGGCTAACAGCTCTTATTGATTTAACCACTAATGATTAGTCAACTATCTCATGCTCCAACTCCACTCCAAATACTATGACTTGCATAACGAATAATGACGTGACGCTAGTATCAATTAGAACTAAACATACTGCATGAAAAATGATTACAGTAACTCTAACTGCTAATTATCCCTATCCAACCTCTTCCTCTAGTGGTACTTCAACTGTTGAGTCTAGATGGCATAGGTTCTCCCATGTCGCACACTATCCCCTGCTTGATCAGATGGTGCATGGTTTGGTTGTTACCTTTGAGACTGAGCACCACGCTAGGGCTGGTGAATAGTAGACTGCTCGTAAGTTGATTGTACAGGCTGTGCCGATCTTTGATAGGGAGCACCATTCCTCTGACCCTGATTTTGTGTTTGTTGCGGCCCTGCCATGCTTGCTGAGCTAGCCTTAGGGCATGTTCCCTCCAGATGCCCCATCTATCCACACTTGAAGCACTTCATGAATTTCCTTGGGCAGTCCTGTTGGTCCGTGGGAGCCTAGAGGGGGGTGAATAGGTTCTAATTGAAAACTCTTTGCTCGTCTCTGGCACAACACTTAGCTGGTTAAACGATAATATCAGTGCGGAAGATAACCAGATAGTGAAAGTATTTTGTTTTATTATCAACTGATAAATACAACAAAACAGTAGCAGATTAAAGCTAAGGAAGCTTTTTGATCTACTAGAAACTCTCTTACACTCTGTCTAGAATGATTCACACTCTAGCTAATATGATCTCTAAAAGCTCTTGTACATGTACGCGCATTCGTGAAAATATACAAGGTTTAATATATATTAACACCCCTGGGAGACAATGTTAGAACTGGATTTTCCGAGCACTGTGTAGTATTGAAGTTCTTATCGGAAAATGCTTTTGCTTTAAGTGCTGTAGATGTAATGCTCGAAATCTTGGGTCTGTGAATAATAAGTGTCTTCGCGTGATCCCAATTTCATTTAAGGCTGTGTCCACATTTTCGTGTGTTCCACGTGTAAGATGATTTAGATTTTCAACAAGTCTATCTTACATCGGGATACAGCGAGCTGATGACTTTAAATGTGAAGCTGATAAAGTGAAGTAGTGTCTTCTTCATCTGTTGTAAGATTCCTTACTCCGTGTTAATGAAGCTCGGATCCTTACTCCGTGTCAATGGTTGCTTACTCCGTATCAGTTTAATACTGGAATCCTTATTTCGTGTCAGCGCTTTCTTAGTCCGTATAAACGAAAGGTTCGAAGGGCTTACTCCGTATTAGCGCTTCCTTACTCCGCTTGAGTTCCTTACTCCGTATGAGTAAAAGGTCTGGATGGCTTACTCTGTATCAGCGCATCCTTACTCCGCTTGAGTAAAAGGTTCAGATTCCTTACTCTGCATCTTCTTGTCCTTACTCCGTGCGAATAAAGGACTTGGGTCCTTATTCCGCACCAGTCGTTCCTTACTCCGCATGAATGAAAGACTCAGATTCCTTACTCCGTGTCTTCTTGTCCTTAGTCCGCTTGAGTGAAAGACTTAGCTTTTTATTCCGCGATTGTTCTCTCTTACTCCATGTGAAATGTAGACTAGGATTCTTGTTCCGCATCTTTGTAACTTAGTTCATTTAAGTATAAGACGCGGAATCCTTAGTCCGTAACTTTGAGTACTTAATCCGCATGAGTGATCCTTATTCCGTATAAAAACTTGGTTATTTACCAAGTGCTTGGCGACACTCACGATGGTCCGAATGAGGATTATGTATCCTGTCCTCAGCTTTGCTCTCACAAGTGTAGATCCAAATTAGAGTTATATCTTCTATAATAACTAAAAATAAACATACAACGTCTCAGATCAAATTACATAGAGTTTTATTTGGATCATCCAAATTCTGGGTTTGATCCAACAATCTCCCCCAATATGGATATGCCAAACCTTTTGTAATCTGATCTGGTTAGTGAAGCAGCAAGACATACATAGAGATAAGGATAAATGCCATTTTCCATTAATTTAGCAACAGAGATACAATTTCAGCCCCAGTACAAACATGTTACATTATGGAACATAGGGTTTACTGTATTTGAAGATCATTGTTGCTGCCTACTCCCGTAGCTCCATTACTTGCTCCTTAGTGCTACTTTGAAGAAAATAGCTCCAGTTAGGATCAATCTTCATATAATGCTTTATAAAGTAGCAAACGTAGGGTCCACAGCTCTCCCCATCAGGTTGTTGAGGTACAGATTTCTTATCCAAGATCACAAAATTCAGAATTGCTGGGGGAGCCATAGGAGGTTGACCAATTGCCTCAAAAAGTTTACTCCATTTTACTGCAGTAGATAGTGTTCGCAGCAATGGTTCCAATTGACGTCTCCTCTCTTGATATTCTACGATCAGATGAGAGTCAACAAGAATAACCTTCCTGGTCTGGATGGTGAAAACTGTAAGCATAAGATGAGGAGAGCTTATCCTATACAGAATGAGAACAGATGTAAGGTTTTTCCATGGTTTACTATTCTCAACAGTTCCATCGATGAAGGTCAAAATGTGATCGATTACAGGAAAGTAAGAGTCAGACCACTTGGAAGGATATCAATCTGATGTCCATCCTTGAATAGGGAAGGAAACAACCTCATCTCCTCCTTAATTGCCAGAGCAAAGTTGTCCAGATCTTCAGTGGTGAATAGCCCTTTCTTTGAGAGTAGTACACTCAAGTCTTTAGGAGAGAAAGGAAACAAAGGTGACAAACACCTTCGCTCGGCAGAGCTAGAGCTTGCAAAGGCTCTCATGGCCTCAACAACAGCCCTATCTTCAACAGTTGTAGCAGGAGCTTGACCAGAAGAGGAGGGAGCTGCACTGGAGGAGCTGGGAATGACAGCAGGAGCAGCACTAGAAGATCCGGAGAAGCAGCTGCATTTGGGTATCGGGATGCCTGAAGGAAGAATAGGTGTAGGCTGCTTACCAGGAGCCTGGGTTCGTGCAGAAGGACCGGCAGCTTCGGTAGATGGAGCAGGATCAGATCACAGGCTCTCCCCTGATTTGGCGGATCGACGAGGAGGTCTGGGGGCACGCGCCATGGTATGAGAAAGTAGTGGATAAGGCCTGAATAGGAGTGGTGACTAAGTCCATCTTTTGCTCCATGGACATAGAGGAGTTGGAGAGGGCGGAAAGAAGCTGAGCACCGAGAGCATCAACTTTAACGGTGATGGCACTGATCTGGGCACTCTGAACCTGAGCGTGGCGGTCCAGCTGGGCAGATGGCACTGATCAGGCGCCTTGGAGGACTCTCCCGCATATAGAGGGGTAGGTGTGCGCATGGCAGAAGAGTCGACAGGAGGAGAGGATGGAGGTGCATCATCAGCAGCAGCAAAAGGAGCAGCCGACCCACTATGACCGGTAAGGTCAACAACTGGAATGGCCGCAGGAGAGGATAGTCCAGCCTCAGCATGGATAGAAGTCCGAGCATCAGGGGTGGGGCCGAATGAGACAGTAGCAGGCGGAGTAGCCTGAATGAGAGATGGCATCAAGAAGCCGTGATCAATGTTCCAAGAAATCATATCATCCGGGGTTTGCGTATGACGAGTATAATACACCCGGAGATCATTATCAGGGATGGAGGCAGTGTGAGCAAGACTGAAGTGAAGCCAACAGTCCATGAGGGCGTCGGCGGAGAGATGGTACAAGTAATCTTTAGGCTAGAGGGGTTCATTCGGAATAACATCTGGAGGTGAGGCTTGGACATCAGCATTAATAGCAACAACAATAACAGGAGAGGCACGTGCAGGAGCATCAGCAGTAGGTGGGGCTAATGAAACAGCTAGAGGACAACTCGGCTGAGATAGGCCTGCAACTGCAGAAGAGTTAGCGCGAACGCTGTGCTAGGAGCCATGGGAGAGAGACGGAGGGGCAACAGACCGAATCCGAGAGGACCGGTGGGAAGAACTGACTTCGTGACCCAAACTTGCAGCGGGGTCACCAACGGAACTACCCTGCTATTTCGACACCACAACTTGAGCACGAGAGACTAGAGGCTGGCGGACGGTGAGTGTTCCATCAGAAGTAAGATGGCAAAAATACAGATTCTGAGGGAACAAAATAGTCAATTGGTCATTGAAGTGATCTGGACGAAGATGCCGGAACACAGCAGTTAGAATCCGACCAAAAGGGTGTTATTGCGCATAAGCCGAAATAGAAATGAGCCTCAGTCAAGCGGCAGCCGCTCAAAGACTGCATACATTGCCAGAAGCAAATCATACGGGACGAAGTCAAGAGCCGATGTACGAGCCAACAGGCAGCGACTGAGGATGGTGGCCATACAACGGTAACGACCCTGAAAAGACTTCAATTTGTACTCCTTCACCTTTGTAGTGTAACCCATTGATGCGTCCATTGTTTGTGTATTGGGTTGATAGGATGAACCATCAGGAAAATGAAACACATCCCTAAGAATTTGGGGTATGATGACAAGGGACTAACCTCGCACAGCAGAGATAATGGAATCGCCAGTGCAGGTAATATGTCGGTAGTAAGTGGTGATATCTTCAATGAGCAGATCCACCTGGCTCAGAGATGAGGGCAAGCAGATTTCTGGCGGTGAGGAGAGATCGAACTTCCTAGAGCCATGCTAGAGGGTCGGAAATTCCTTCCTAATCAATGAGGTGGCCGGGTGTTACACCGTAGAGCGCTTGGGTTGCCATTTGAGTTGAAGATCGAAGAGGGTGAAGAGAATGAGGTCTTTGAAGATTGAGGGGGCGACGAGAGGTTAGGGATTTGGAAATGGTAAAAGATCATAATATATAGAGCGGGTCTGTGGATGCCAGCGGATCTTGGGTTTAAGCAAGATGAACAGTGATCCTCCGAGCAACTGATGTCATTAGACTTGATGGTTTAGCACCGTCGGATAGGATGATGACGTGGCACAGTGATAACCATGCATTAATGACAGCTGTATGCCCACTTCGAAAATTTGAAAAGACTAATTGCCTGGCTCGATACGTGTATTTAATGGACCATCATTATCCCTCAAAAATACGCGATGAAAGATAATACTCTGTTTATCGCGATTTGAGAGTTCCAAGAGTCAAGAGGAATTGAACCGATGTTTATCCAGAGTAAAGATAATCCGTAGAAGAATATTTGGATGAAAAATAGACTGAGTCCATAGAAACAGGTGTTGTAAGAGAAAAGTATATTCCTTTGCTGTCTTGAAGTCGAATAGAAAAGAAGTACCACAACACTTCAAATCCGAGAAATTAAACAAGATATACATTGATGAAAAATACAAAGAGAATCTTAACCTGTAGCTTCACAAAGATAAACTAAAAGAACAGAAGACTTAACAGGTTGGGATTAGTACGGATATAAAACAGATACGAAAAAGTCAGCATGATCCAAACTAACATAATCAGAACTTATGCATTAAAAATAAAGCGAGACACATACATACGAGTTAATGATCATTTTTACTGAAATCAAAGCATATGTCAGATAAGAAATATATAAGTTCATATTGGTCAACATAGCGAAACCTTCATGTTGAACGATGTAGGTAAGATGAAGTAAATCTATATGAGTTGCCCAACTTAAGATTCATGAGTGAGAATGAATTAAAGAACACATGCCAGAAACAATCAATTGATTATTATATTAAAATGCACAGTTGAAGAAACAAAAACATTCAATCATGCCACAATTCCAATTCAACAATGCATGCCCAGTTAGATCCAAAAGTGAGAGTTATAGGGTAAAGCATCTGAGACATGTCAGGGGTTATTACTGAAGTAATAGATAAAGCTTTTGCTCCCCCTTAGATTGTGTGATCTTCTCGAGAAAGACTCCCCCTTAGATAGACAGCCAGGAAAGCGGTCATGAGACATATAAGGGGGGTATTACTTGGGTAATTGATAAAGCATTTTCTCCCCCTTAGATCATGCGATCCTCTTGATGGACATTTCCTGCTGAATATTTAGATCTTGAGAAATTGTTGTCCATCCTTGAGGAAACTCCACTTCAGAAGTTGATTAGACTACAACTGTGATTTCATCCACCAGGCATTCCGAGCTAACCCATTTTATTTCTTCAACTAGGCATGTTAATATTGTAATCAATATCAAAAAGCATTGGACATGTGGTGAGAGATGAAAATTGGAATCATGTAATCCTAAGGAGGTTTTATTCATATATCTTTAATTATCTTAGCTTAAGCGACTTTAGTCTGGAAACGCAAGCATCCTCCCATATGAAAGTATAAGAATATTATAAGAGCACTATGCATGACACAAGTAAAGATAATCAGCAGTAAGAACAGTAAGTGTCTAACACTCATCATGAAACACGATGCATGTTCTGAAAGAAATATTGTTAAATGAATAAATGAGAAGCTATGCAGAAAGGTCAAGCATAACTAATTTGAGGAGTAGTTCAGAAAATCTTGCATCAGGTAGGGGCTTGGTGAGTATGTCTGCGAGTTGATCATCCGTAGCAACATGTTCAAGAGATATGTGCTTTTTGAGAACATGATCTCGGATGAAGTGATACCTGACTTCAATGTGTTTTGTCTTTGGGTGCATGACAGGATTGTTGCTGATGGCAATTGCACTGGTGTTGTCGCAGTATAGTGGAACAGATGTCATGTTAAAACCGTAGTCAGTAAGTTGACTTTGCATCCAAAGAAGCTACGCGCAGCAACTCCCAGCAACTATGTATTCCACCTCAGCAGTAGAGGTTGATATGGAATTCTACTTCTTATTGAACCATGAAATCAATCTATTTCCAAGGAACTGACAAATACCACTATTGTTCTTCTTGTCTATGCGACACACGACAAAATTAACATCTGAATATCTGGATAAAGAGAAGTATGACTCCTTTGGATACCAAAGTCCCAATGTCACGCCCCGGATTTCCAACCCGAGGAGACCGGAACGTGACCCTCCCTTTATCCGGGTTTGGACAAAGGGGTAGAATACAATATACACTTCACATTTCTTTTCAGAAACCAAAATCATATAATTATTTAATTGAAACCACATGCCTTTATTATATTTCAAACTTCATTACAATATCTCCCCACTGGGGTTACAATACCTCAACAAAATTACATAATGCAAATAACACAAAACAAAGCCACAAAATGGAACTCTTCCACCTTGGTGTTCCCACCTAACGCCTGTAGGTTCCTGCAAGAAAGCACACCATAGTAGGAGGGGTGAGCATCCACGGCTCGGTAGGGATCATGTCTCCCCAACCCATCCCATGCTCCTAGCATCTACATGCCATGTGTACAAGTGCGGTGTCGTGTTACAATAATTTCAACAGACATAACAACAACCACATCAACAATTACAATCGCCATTGCCACACAGGCTAACACTTTAACAACAAGTGATTTAACCGCCTCTTCAGGCCAAGTGATTTAACCGCCTCTTCAGGCCAAGTGATTTAACCGCCTCTTCAGGCCAAGTGATTTAACCGCCTCTTCAGGCCAAGTGATTTAACCGCCTCTTCAGGCCAAGTTTCCATAGCCTCACAGGCTAACACAAAACGGTCCCGGGCTTCCACAGCCACCGGGTGTACAAGCAACCACACAGCACATAAGACCATACAGGCATAACATCAAACACTTAATATGCTTAGTCACACGGGAATAACGTCGAACACTTAGCATGCACATATTCACAGGCTCACAATCCCAGCCACACGAGATATTATTTCGGACACGGAATATACATAGCCTCACAGGCATTATTTCAAACACGTTCGAGCATACACACAGGCATATTCATACAGGCATATCCACACCGGCATTTTATCAAACACTTAACATGCACTAACCACCCAACCTCAGAAATCACACCAATACGCCACTGAAGGCCAACATCCATATAGGAGATCACACCTATATGGATTACATATGTATATATAAACAGATACAGCCCAGAATCTGCCCTAGGACCCTAGGACAGAGGAGGGATTAGGAAGAACAGAACCCCTACCTTAAAGCAGGTCATCCTTGCTCCCGCGCCAAACGCCGTCCTCCCCACGCAAGATGCTCCTAGCAGCAACCACAACTCCCCTTCCCTCTCTCTCTAGCTCTCTCTCTCTCTCGGGCAGAACTGCAAGCAAAGGAACACAAGAACCCTAAACTCAAACTCAAGCCCTCCTTATATAGACACCACCCACATCAAAACGACGTAGTTTTGATTAAGTAAACCCAGGATCAAAACGACGTAGTTTTGATCACACAAGTTAGCACCTTTCCGCACCCATATAGGCCAAAATACTCAGAATTTCAACATGGTCCTTTGGAGAAAGATCATTAGAATGACAAAACCAAGGGAACCATGCAAAAATACACCCGCACGCCAATTTGCACGCCAATTCCCCAATTGGCGTGCAGCTCCAAATGCACTCAAACTTCACCACAAGTCTCCTTGCATCTTGTAGAGGCCTGAGGAGCAAAAATATGCTTGCACGTGAAATGGGTGAATTCACGTTCAGCTCCAAATGCTCTGAAATTTCTGTGGTAGGTAGAGGACCTCATTCTAAGAAACTTTTGTTCTTGCACGCCAATTGTTTGAGGCCATCTACTAGGTCAAAAGTGAGCTCCAAGATCAGCCAAAACAACTTAAAACCGCCCTAGAACGCATAAGCATCTTCCTAGGGCATAAATGTACGCTATCGCTTGACACATGCACCTCTCAAAAGTCCCCTCTTGGGCTCATCCCTTACCTTAAACTTGTGTACCAACATCCAAGGTGTTTGTGGTTAACTCCTTACACACGAGTTACACACGGGTCATTACATCCTCTCCCCCTTAAGACTTTTCGTCCTCGAAAAGAAATGACATACGAGGAAAACAAACACAAGCTACCCATTTGCCACACGGCGAGCTACAACACCCAAATGGGTCATACACCGCACATTGTACACAATAGCACATAACATAGTGCCACCACAGTCCATAACCACATGCCTCACAATAATGCATATAACACATATCCGCATGTCGCAAATACACATCTCAAAACACATCACAATGAAGAACATATGTCTAAAAGACAAAACCAATACACCAAATCATACACAACTAATACAAGAAAACACATTACAATCCTTGGCCAACAGCCACCAACAGCCACCTCCCACTCTTAAGGTTGTTCGTCCTCGAACAACGCGGGTGTTGCTCACGCATCATGGACTCACATTCCATGTCTCCGCTGCAGACGTGTCGGCCCCTAAAAGACAACACACCTTCCAAAATGCACATGCCGAGGCACATCGCCCACAACCATTCACATACCCGTGACCGAAGATATCACACCATAACACACATGAAGGTACGTACCCACGACCCAATACAACACAGCATGATAAGGAAACACATATTCTAATCTCACCAACAACCCTTGTTCTCCTCACCTAACACATGTCACAAGTATTCACGCCACGACGGTGTACGACATATACGCCCATCCCCAACACGTACGTTTAACAAATCACATCATAAACACCACTACAAAGAACAAAGCACAAATAAAACACTACTACACGTTTAACGTTCCACTGCCCACTCGCTAACACCATACAAACTCATCCGCAGGGAGTTTCCTCACAACCTTCCCACCTTTGGACTTTTCGTCCCCGAAAAGAGAAACCAAGTAGTAAACAACGCGAAAAGATCAAAGCAACACATAATGTAGTCATTACCACAAATGTTGGAGATGCCAACTCGCGGCATGATGGGACCAACACTCCACAACGTAAAATACCCAACAATTGGGAGTTGAAGTCAACGCAGCCTCGGCCCATAGGTAGACCACGCCCTAAACAGCAAGCACAATGAGGTCACAATGAAACACAAACAAATAGGATAGCATGATGCAAACCACAATCACATTCCCACCCAGGGAGCTCACCTCAGCAGCACCATCATCACTGCGAAAACCACCTCACTCAAGCAAGGAACATTGAAACCCCACCAACGCCAATGGTGACGCAAGAACGAGTACAAGCCTAGACATAGAAACACGAGAATGGAGTGTGCCCTTAACCACTCGGTCGCAGTCAACCTGGCGCCCAACGGAGTCCAAGGATGCACTAAAAACAGTAAATGCAGCACCACACACACAACCATGGTAAGACCAAAACCCACTATCGGGCTATCACTAGTCACCGACTTTGAGAATCGACCAAAGAATCCCATGAACCAGAACGCCACACAAATAACACCTCTCTGACTACGGTCAGATAGGGATCCACCAAGGTCCCACACAGCCTTCACGAATTGAGGCTTCTGTTACAACCCAAGTGATAACGCCTTACTCAGTCAGCAGACATTCCATGCGATAGGAATCCTTTGACGATGGGTAGGTACCAACAACATAGTTCTCTCCACCATGGAAAACTCTCCTACCTGCAACATGACAACAACGGAATCCTCTTGTGTCACCACTCACAGTCACAAGGGAATCTCCCACCATCTCCGCCATACCAACCATCACGTTCTATTCCTACACACCAATGAAACACTCAAATGGGCCAAAAAATACTCAGGCTTTAACCTCAGTTTAATGTGGTCACTACAATTCCTCCGGGTAGGCATAAGAAACAAGAAATGCAAACTCCTGATTCGGGACTTCCACGTTACTCCCAAACACCCCAACACCTTGATGGCATGAACCATCTCACTTACCCCGTTATACCGCACATGAAAGGTTTCCAAGGAGTACAGATGGAGGTCATCCGTCTACCACCACCGCTCTAAAACATACACCTTTGTGACATCTGTCCGACATAAATCTCTCCTCAAGGAGTAGCACTAACACCCCGTCCAAGCAAAAATGTCACAACCGACTCAACTCGGGCATTAAACAACCTTTTTCCAAGACAACAACACTTTAATATTTAGCTTAGCCGGCCATCGCACTAGACAAGGTATAACATACACAACATCACCTAGAACACTCTCCTTCATCCTCACACCACATTTAATATTCTAATACACTACACCTCATCCTTCTCTACGCACATGTCACAACACCCACATGTAGTAACTCGTTGTATACCTTTACCACGAATGCAATACATACAACAACACAATACCAAATTTCCAGCACCTTTGCAACACAAGCAATGGAACACAAGACACCTGACGAGCGAACGTACCAGCCTTACACCTTCTCTCCTCCTCTAAGCCTACTCCCACAAGATACGAACCGAAGGAATGGCCCTACCACGCAAAAGCACACCCTTAGTCCTTAGAGAAAGATAGCCCGAACAAGGCCTGCCAAATCTCACTTGCTTACCTCTTTTTACCAAGTTGATGCACCGGGCATAACCCTCAAAACCCACTCATAGCCGATAGTTGAGCTCCAGAACACTTCACATTTTACACGTGTGCATCCCCATTTCACAACATGTTCTAAGAACATCACTCATGGTCTTTCACACTCGACAAACATGACACATGGCCATTGCTTGACCATCCGAGAACCCGGAACACCCATATAGTTATTAACCGGAACTTGCAACGACCACTCTAGCCAACAAGATAACGCTTCAAAGACTCTAAGAGCAGGCTATACTAGCTGCGTTTTCCCCTCAACCACAACGCTTGGAAAAGAAAGGTAACCATAGGAATATCCCTTTTAAGTAGTACTCCAACACACACCTCTATCCGGTTGAAGAACATATTTCTATTAATCAAGGTTGCCAAGGGGGTGTCACACAATAACTCATAAGCCATCACCTCACACCTCAAGCTCTACTAGCTAGCCAGTCTAAATTCCCTCCCACTAGAAAAAGGGTTGCCTACAAGATTTGGTTACTTTGATTATCCACATGTGCCAAAATTGAATATCACTCACTTATAAAATCAACACCCAGGATACTCATTAGTTACTTATTATTCTTCTAGCGTTATAAATCTATATTTACTCTTTTTACTTATTTATTCCCTAACAGGTCACCAACCACATCCATTCGAAATGCTAACTCAAACGGGACATGATAAAGTCCACCCTGCCTCACATAACTAGTACGAGACTCAACCGACAACCCACCAAAGGGGCACGATACCACCAATGAAGTTCTGTCTTGCTTTTCCACTGGCCTCACTGGGTAGTCCTCCTGCCTCCAAATCGGGACTCGGCGTTGAGCTTTACCCCTAGCTCGCTGAGCCAGTCCCCTAACATCACTCCCAGACTGTACGAAGACGTCCTACTTTTCCACAGAGGTAACACCGGTACTGCTTCTTGGCACACTCTCTGTTTCAGTGCCCCGGCTGTCCACAACAAGCGTAATCTTTTGAGAAACAGGACTCAAACGGGAGTGTTGAGGGCTGACAGCTCCCGGCGTACTTCGCTCCTGATCAGTTGTCGAATTGCATCCCTCACCTCTGGAATAATCGAGCTCAAGACGCCAACCTCTGCCGTGATTAGTCTATCACCTTCAGCCTGCAGCTCTCTCACTTGCCCAACCTGGGTCGCGGCCTCCTCTGTTACCTCAATAGTCGCACGGCTTATAGTTTCCGAAACATTGGTTAAGCGAAAAGGTAGCGCTCCGGATTAACACTAAATGATCTCAACAATCGCGAGACCACTACCGACTAAGCGGCTTAAGCTATAACACGCATTATTACCACACAAGTCCATAGGTTCACATTTAACGGACTATACCAATTTTTTTACATTCCATTGCATTGCTCATAACCACGCTTATTTCACACAGTACCAAACAAATCACATGCTCAACTATTCACAGAACACCAAACAAATCACATTTTAATTTTTTTTTTTTTTTTTTAACAGTTCACAAGCCTCAAGTTTCCAAGCACACAGTTTCAATTCCACAATTTCTTTTCCATGTTTTTATGCTCGAACCATCACAAAATTTCGGAGTTGCACAATTGAAACTTTATCATGTTCAAACCCTTTATCCATGCAATTACACACACCGCACACATTTCGGTTCTCATTAAACCACATTGCACAAGCATCCATTCCACAAGCACACAGTTCAACTAAACAAGGACCTTTCCTTGTAGTCATGCTCAAGGTACTTCAAATAAAATCAGAGTTGCACAGTTCACGCCTTATCACATTATTCATATTTTCTTTTATCACAATTATTTTTTTATTTTTTTATTTTTTTATTTTATTTTTTTTTTTTCAGGTATCCACACCTTCACATACAACAACCAATGCAACTAGTGCCCTAATGCCAATGCATGCAAATCCTACCACAAGACTGGACTACCCCAAGTACACCTTGGAGGCTCCAAGAGGACCGTGTTGATCAGGCACGTCCCTCCAGGCTCCTCCAAAGGACCCAAGATAACCAAGTCCGCCCACTACCCTAGGCCAACTAGACCATGCTCGATACCATATTGTCACGCCCCGGATTTCCAACCCGAGGAGACCGGAACGTGACCCTCCCTTTATCCGGGTTTGGACAAAGGGGTAGAATACAATATACACTTCACATTTCTTTTCAGAAACCAAAATCATATAATTATTTAATTGAAACCACATGCCTTTATTATATTTCAAACTTCATTACAATATCTCCCCACTGGGGTTACAATACCTCAACAAAATTACATAATGCAAATAACACAAAACAAAGCCACAAAATGGAACTCTTCCACCTTGGTGTTCCCACCTAACGCCTGTAGGTTCCTGCAAGAAAGCACACCATAGTAGGAGGGGTGAGCATCCACGGCTCAGTAGGGATCATGTCTCCCCAACCCATCCCATGCTCCTAGCATCTACATGCCATGTGTACAAGTGCGGTGTCGTGTTACAATAATTTCAACAGACATAACAACAACCACATCAACAATTACACTGCCACCGCCACACAAAGCTAACACTTTAACAACAAGTGATTTAACCGCCTCTTCAGGCCAAGTGATTTAACCGCCTCTTCAGGCCAAGTGATTTAACCGCCTCTTCAGGCCAAGTGATTTAACCGCCTCTTCAGGCCAAGTGATTTAACCGCCTCTTCAGGCCAAGTTTCCACGGCCTCACAGGCTAACACAAAACGGTCCCAAGGCTTCCACGGCCACCGGGTGTACAAGCAACCACACAGCACATAAGACCATACAGGCATAACATCAAACACTTAATATGCTTAGTCACACGGGAATAACGTCGAACACTTAGCATGCACATATTCACAGGCTCACAATCCCAGGCCACACGGATATTATTTCGGACACGGAATATACATAGCCTCACAGGCATTATTTCAAACACGTTCGAGCATACACACAGGCATATTCATACAGGCATATCCACACCGGCATTTTATCAAACACTTAACATGCATTAACCACCCAACCTCGGAAATCACACCAATACGCCATCGAAGGCCAACATCCATATAGGAGATCACACCTATATGGATTACATATGTATATATAAACAGATACACCAAGAACCGCCTAGGACCCTAGGACGAGAGGAGGGATTAGGAAGAACAGAACCCCTACCTTAAAGCAGGTCATCCTTGCTCCCGCGCCAAACGCCGTCCTCCCCACGCAAGATGCTCCAAAGCAACCAAGCAACTCCCCTTCCCCTCTCTCTCTAGCTCTCTCTCTCTCAAGGCAGACCAGCAAGCAAAGGAACACAAGAACCCTAAACTCAAACTCAAGCCCTCCTTATATAGACACCACCCACATCAAAACGACGTAGTTTTGATTAAGTAAACCCAGGATCAAAACGACGTAGTTTTGATCACACAAGTTAGCACCTTTCCGCACCCATATAGGCCAAAATACTCGGAATTTCAACATGGTCCTTTGGAGAAAGATCATTAGAATGACAAAACCAAGGGAACCATGCAAAAATACACCTGCACGCCAATTTGCACGCCAATTCCCCAATTGGCGTGCAGCTCCAAATGCACTCAAACTTCACCACAAGTCTCCTTGCATCTTGTAGAGGCCTGAGGAGCAAAAATATGCTTGCACGTGAAATGGGTGAATTCACGTTCAGCTCCAAATGCTCTGAAATTTCTGTGGTAGGTAGAGGACCTCATTCTAAGAAACTTTTGTTCTTGCACGCCAATTGTTTGAGGCCATCTACTAGGTCAAAAGTGAGCTCCAAGATCAGCCAAAACAACTTAAAACCGCCTTCAGAACGCATAAGCATCTTCCTAGGGCATAAATGTACGCTATCGCTTGACACATGCACCTCTCAAAAGTCCCCTCTTGGGCTCATCCCTTACCTTAAACTTGTGTACCAACATCCAAGGTGTTTGTGGTTAACTCCTTACACACGAGTTACACACGGGTCATTACACCCAAATTCACAGTCCCTTTAAGATACCATAATATCCATTTGACATGAAGCATGTGTGACTCTTTAGGATTCGCCTGATATCTTGCACATATGCAGGTTGCAAACATGATATCCGGGCGACTTGCCGTAAGATACAACAATGATCCTATCATACCTCTGTATTCAGTCACATTTACTAATTCTCCGTTAAGATCAGGATCTAACTTGGCACTAACTGGCATGGGAGTCTTCACGGGAGTTGAGTTTTGCATTCCAAACCTCTTGATTAAGTCCCGTGTGTACTTAGCTTGGTTGATGAAGATTCCATCCTTCATTTGTTTAACTTCTAATCCAAGGAAGTACGATAATTCTCCCATCATGCTTTCTGTAGTTTATACACCATATGTTCAGCCGTGTGTTCAACGAATCCTAGAGGTTGTTTAACATAGACCTCCTCTTGAAGATCTCCATTAAGAAAAGCATTTTTGACGTCCATTTGATAAACTGTGAAGTTTTCATATGATGCATATGCCAGGAACATTCGAATCTCCTCAAGTCTAGTTACTGGAGCAAAAGTTTCTTCATAATCAATGCCTTCTTCTTGATGATATCCTTTGGCTACCAGTCGAGCTTTGTTCTGGATTACTATTCCATTAGTATCAAGTTTGTTTCGGAACACTTATTTAACTCCAATGACTCGTTGCAACCTAGACCTTGGTATGAGTGTCCACACTAAGTTCCTCTTGAACTGATTAAGCTCTTCTTGCATAGCATCTATCCAGTTTGAATCCTGAAGGGCTTCATCCACCACCTTTAGCTCTATCTATGATAGAAAACAAGAGTAGAGACACAAGTTGGAGGTGGCTGCCCTTGTTCTTACTCCAACAGTAGGATCACCAATCACTTAATCTGATGGGTGGTTTCGACTCCACCTATAGTTCTGCACAAGTGGTGGTGAATCTTCAATGATTTGAAGCTCTACCAGATCGGGTGGATCATGTACATCGGTTGGTTGAGCTTCTTCCGGGCCAGTTATATCTGTATGATGAACAGTTTCTGTCACGCTCCCGAATTCCAAGAAAACCCGGAACCATGAACATGACTTCCCCTTGCCCGCACCCTAAAGGTCAAGGGGTTGGTGACTAGCACCAATAGAGACTACACCGCGAGTGCTTTCTCAAATATGTAACCCTGTACAGTCATACATCAAGGGTAATCCTGTACTTTCCCATATATCATCATGCATACAATAAGTCAAACAGTCATACAGACATCACATCACACAGGTATGCAAATATAATGGTCCACGGACCCCGTCCGGGATATCACATAATAAAATACGAATACGATCGTATCATACATCGAGTAGTGGGCACATCCTCCTGGAAAAAAGTCCTCCACTAGTCTCGGGTCACACCTGAAAAGGGGTAAACAACAAGTAGGGGTGAGCGACAAGCTCAGTAGGTGACCCCAAAACTCCACATCATGCAACACTCATAAGTCTATACTATATGCTCAGTGTACTCGTGCACCGTGTAGTGTGCACAATCATCAGGACTCAGCCTGCCCACACAGGACAACTTTTCCATGATCCTCCATGGGATCCCAGCTCAGGGCATTCAGCCCTAGCTCCATGAGCTCAACGGCTCAACTCAGGCCTTAGCCTGCCCACAACGCAACATGCCCGGCCACAGTCACCACACAGGCCTGCCATCGGTGCATATGCCTGTCACGTCAACCACATAGCACCATCGGTGCATCACGGTGAGAACCCAAACAAGTCACGGAGTCCATGCCCCAATACCTCACATCAATCATACTAACATTAGTATGTCATGTCATTCTCAACATTTCCTTTGGACCCGTAGCGATCATCACAAGTAAATCCTCAATCCTTGATTTATGAAGGAAGTACCCATAGCAGCTATTTTCTTGAAATCAAAAGTCCCGGTATTGGGTTGCCATATCATAAATAAGATAATCTGATTTTTAGGGATTTTTCTGAGATGTCTAACCCCACTTTCCAAAAAGTCACCACTACGAACTTTTGGGTTTTTCCGAGATTTAACACTAAATCCCAATTTTCACATTCTGAAAGAGTGGGAATTAATTTTTCTAGTATTTTTCTTTGAATCCAAATGGGGGGTATTTCGTTATTTACATTGTAACTTAATACTTAAATATCTGTAGATGGGTATAGGTTGCAATGTAAATAGGTCCAGTCCAGTGCTGTCCAGTGTCCAGTTACACTACAGGAGCTGCGGCTCGTAGCTCAGAACCTGCGACTCGTAGCTGCGGAACGGCGACTCGTAGCTGTGGAACTGCAACTCGTAGCTGCGGAGTGCGGAGCTGCAGTGCGCCTCGAAGACTCGAAGCGAGGCTACGACCTTCGACTTACGAGGCAACGAACTTCGACCCTTCGGCTACGAACTACGGGTCTATGAACTATGACCCTACGAATTACGAATTACGACCCTTTGACCCAGAACTTCGGGTCTCCGTCATTTCGAACCAGGAATGCGCCCAGGGTACTGTTCATCATCATTTTCACTTGTTCTTCGTCTGAAACGCGCCCAGAAACTCCCACACGCTCACTAACACCCCTATTTCGCAACAAACTATGATATCTACCTCAAAACGCGTCCAGAACGCCTCTAAATCGCGCAGAAACAACAGAAACACGTATAAAATTCCAGATTTCCAGAAATCTAGATCTAAACCCAGATTTCCATGGTTGACTTATCAACCCTCATGAAAAACACAGTTAATCAACCCCAAAATCACATAAACATATATCCACAATGATAATAAATAGTTCTTATCCATAGATCTTATGCTAAACCATTAGATCTAACCCAAAATTGGTTTTCCCCAAATTCTAGGGTTCATGCTCAATTTCATAAATCATGATAAATTCGTGCAGATCCAAAACAAGAGAGAGATAAGAAGTTCAAGGACACCTACTTGAAGTGAATCTTTGAGCTCCACGAACCCAAATCGCCCCAAAT
Source organism: Taxillus chinensis (assembly GCA_023512835.1). Lineage (NCBI taxonomy): Eukaryota > Viridiplantae > Streptophyta > Magnoliopsida > Santalales > Loranthaceae > Taxillus > Taxillus chinensis. The sequence continues at coordinate 2,271,126 of CM042088.1, read as the reverse complement.
CGCCAAGGCCTCCAAGCTCTCTCAAGCTCTCTCTCTCAAACGCACAAACGTGAAACGTAAAGTAAAAGCTTCTTCTTTTTTTTTCTGCTATTTATATTTCTGCCAGTCAACTGACCTAGTCAACCATTGACCTAGTCAATAATTGACCTCCCAACACAAAAATTGACCTCCAAGGCCCCAAACTCCAAATTGAGTTAAACTACAATCAAAACGCTCGAAATGACGAGCACAACACTAAACAGATATTATTACACCCAAATGACCGCCCAAACGCAAAGTCAACCAATAAACCCCAAAAAGTCAACAATCAGGTCAAATGGGGCCCCGACTCGGAATCAGGCCCAAGTACAGTCAAAATGCTCACATCGATGACTATACTATCGTCTAGATATTTACATTCCCATAGAATGGCTATCTCTCAAAACTACCCAAATACGAGTCTTTACATCCTCCCCACCTTAGGACTTTTCGTCCTCGAAAATAAAACACATGCCCATAGGACAGCAAAATTCAAGCTCAATGTCCCAACAACAAAACATAAAACATGATCACCGATCACATATGTGCAGTGCAACTCGCAACAAGCCAAAAGGGCTGACAAAATCCAACAACAACGAGTTAAACCACATCTCAAACAACTTATGCAAAGCAAATGCATAAAACATAACTCATACCTCAGGGAAGGTCCTCATATCCTCCCCACCTCAGGACTGATCGTCCTCGAACAGCTCTGGATGAAGAACCCGCATCTGGCTTTCTTTCTCCCAAGTTTGCTCCTCCATGCCTCGGTGTCGCCATAACACCCGAACTAGTGGGATCGTCTTGCCCTGCAAGTCCTGGTCCCGCCTGTCTACCAAAGGAAGTCGGCATCTCAACAATAGCACCATCATCAGCCAAGTCTATCTCGCGATAGTCCAACACATGAGAAGGATCTGGGTGATACCGTCGCAACTGAGACACATGGAACACATAATGTACTCGTGCCAACTCTGGTGGCAAGGCTAATCGGTAAGCCACTGCGCCCACGGTGGCAACAATCTCAAATGGCCCCACAAAACGAGGGGAAAGTTTGGATCCACGTCCAAACCTCCGATACCCTCGACACGGCGAAACCCGCAAAAATACACGGTCCCCCACCTCAAACTGCAAGGGTCGACGCCTCTGATCCGCGTAGGACTTTTGCCTACTCTGTGCTGTTAGTATACGCTGTCTAATCAACTGCACTATCTCCGTGGTTTCTTGAATCATATCGGGACCGAGAACTGCTGTCTCTCCCGTCTGTGCCCAACACAAGGGTGATCTACAAGGCCGCCCATACAGCGCCTCATACGGAGCCATCCCAATCGTGGCCTGATAATTGTTGTTGTAAGAGAACTCTACCAAAGGAAGGTGAGTCTCCCAACAACCTCCAAAATCTAGGACACAGGCACACAACATATCCTCGAGCGTCTGAATCATCCTCTCCGATCGATCGTCTGTCATGCGGATGAAAAGTCAGTACTCAGGTTCACCCTGGTACCTAAAGCTTGCTGTAACTGTCTCCAAAACTGAGATGTAAACCTCGCATCCCGATCAGATACAATAGACAATGGGACTCCATCCAACCGCACAATAACATCAATATACCTCTGTCCCAAAGTCCTCACTGGGTTTGTCTCTCGAATCGGAATAAAATGCGCCGATTTGGTCAACCGGTCCACAATAACCCATATAGTGTTGTGTCCCCTGGAACGAGGAAGTCCAGTGACAAAATCCATGGTCACGTGGTCCCATTTCCACTCTGGCACTGGCAATGACTGCAACTCACCAGCTGATCTTAGGTGCTCTGCCTTGACCTGCCGACAGGTCAAACACCTCCTCACAAAATCAGCAACGGCCTTCTTCGAGCCTGGCCACCAAAATCGCTCCTCATGGCATGGTACATCTTGGTCCCACCAGGATGTACAGCTAACCTCGACTGGTGAAATTCCCGAAGAACCTCCTCCTTAAGAGAAGTGGGAACTATCAAGTCTGAATCCGGTCGCGGATGACCTCACAATCAACGTCCCCCAGCTGATCCTCTATGATCCTGTGCTGCATCTCTGGGACTGCTACAACAACACTGAGGGTCCCCCGCCCCTCACTGGTCACCATCTACAACCTTATCGTCGCTTATTGTCCCATCATTTCCCATTCCTTAATGGCACAATGGGCAACCACGGCCGCTGCTCTTCCCGCTCAGCGCATCTCGCCACCACATTATCTTTCCCAGGGGTATACATCATATCAAACTGAAACTGCTGCAGGTACTCCACCCACCGTCTCTGCCTAAGGTTTAGGTCTCGCTGAGAGAAGATATACTCCAAGCTCTTGTGGTCCGTATACACCACAAACTTCTCCCCAAGGAGATAATGCTGCCAGCTCTTAAGTGCAAAGATCACTGCAGCCAACTCCAAATCATGCGTGGGATAGTTCTTGCTCATGTGGTCTCAACCGCCTAGACCCATAAGCAATCACCCGCCGAGTCTGCATCAACACACAACCAAGCCCCACCCTAGAGGCATCACAATACACCTCAAAAGGCACACCCTCCCGTAGAAGAATCAAGATAGGTGTTGAGGTCAATCGTGCCTTCAGCTTCATGAAAGCACTCTCACACGCATCAGACTAAACGAAAGGAACTCCCTTCCTAGTCAAGTGTGTCATAGGAGCTGCCAACCGGGAAAAATCTTCCACGAATCTCCGATAGTAGCCTACCAAACCAAGGAAGCTATGAATCTCAAACACATTTGTGGGCCTCTTCTACGACATGACTGCCTCAATCTTCTCAGGATCCACTGTGATACCCTCCGAAGATACCACATGCCCCAAGAAGTGCACCTGTTGCAACCAAAAGTCACATTTTGTGAACTTTGCATACAATCGGTGCTCCCGCAAGGTCTGCAACACAACCTGCAAATGCTCCTCATGCTCCCTCTTGGTCGCTGAATAGACCAAAATATCATCGATGAACACCACAACGAACATATCTAAATATGGAGCAAACACCTGATTCATCAATCCCATAAACACTGCTGGAGCATTCGTGAGCCCAAACGGCATCACAAGCCACTCATAATGCCCATAACGACAACTAAATGTGGTCTTAGGGATATCTGCCTCCCTAACCCTCAACTGATGGTATCCAGATCTCAAGTCTATCTTGGAAAACCATCTCGCACCTCGAAACTGATCGAACAGGTCATCGATCCTCGGCAATGGATACATGTTCTTCACAGTCACCTGGTTCAGCTTCCGGTAGTCTATACACAGCCGAAGTAAACCATCCGCCTTCTTGGCGAACAACACTGGAGCGCCCCACGGTGAGCTACTCCGCTTGATAAAGCCTCGTGCCAATAGGTCATCTATCTATCTCTTGAGCTCTCTAAGCTCCGTCGGTGCCATCCTGTAGGCCGCTAACCTGATCGGTGTTGTCCCTGGCAACAACTCGATCGAAAACTCTACCTCCCTCACGGGTGGCAAACTGACCAAGTCCTCGGGAAACACATCCGGGAACTAATCTACAATGGGTGGCAAAACAGCCTTCCCCCTCTCTCCTCCTGTCAACCAACGTCAAGCTGGCTAACTGGTGGGTCACATCACCCCACCCATGCCTTAATGGTCCTAACCTGCATGCCTCCTCAGTCCACTCACCCACAAAGATACCCTGCGTACCCTCTGGCGTGAGGAACGTCACACGCCATCGAAAACAATCAATCTTGGCCTCCACGGAGACCAACCAATCCATACCCAGGATAACATCAAAATCATCTAACTCCATGACATACAAATCACACATTAGGTTAACACCCCTAAGTGTTACCTGACAAGCACGACAGATACTCTCAAGTATCACAATTCCACCCAAAGGTGAAGCAACCATCAGAGACTGACTAACTGTCCCCTGGTCTAACTCCAATCCAACCACCGTAGCATACGAAATAAAAGAATGGGTAGCACCAGTATCAATCAAAACTGAACAAATAGTATGAGAAATAATTGTAGGACCCTATTTTGTCCGGGTTGGACATACTAACCCCATTTGATATACCTTTCTACCCATGCCATATACCTTATTGAACAGGTCCACAATGATCCCATACTTCCAAGGAATGGTCTACCTCAATCTGCACGAGATGGATACAATTGACACGGATGGGGGAGTTCGAAATTAATGACTTTTGCTACAAGTCCTTGAAGCGCCCCAAGACCAACACCAGGTGATGGAGGATGAAAATTTGAGACCAACGCACTTGGCCGAGCTCAAATCGAACTTAAAATGAAGAAGTTATGGCCAAAACAACTTTCATTGGAAAAAGTTAAACTTGCCAAAAGACGGCCAATGCCCCTGGTCAAACTGCCTGCAAAAGTGATCATGCGAAACTCTTCAAAATGCCTATGTAGGTGAATACAGATCTCCCCAAACAATTCCTGGAAGGTTATCCATTTTTGCATTTTTGATGGGGGTAAAAAGGTAATTAAAAGTTAAAAAAAAAAACTTCGGGGTTGACCGTTGACCGTTGACCTGCCGACACTGCGACCCGTTGACCTTCGAAGCCTCGAAGCCCCGAAGCTCGAAGCCCCAAAGCCTCGAAGCCTCGAAGCCCCGAAGCTCGAAGCCCCGAAGCCCCGAAGCCTCGAAGCCCCGAAGCCTCGAAGCATCGAAGCCTCGAAGCATCGAAACCTCGGAGCCTCGAAGCCTCGAAGCCTCGAAGCCCCGTTGACCTGCTGATTTCTGACCTTCGACCCTTCGACCCTCGAAGCCTCGCTGCCGACACTCTAACCTTCGACCCGCGGTACCCGTACGCCTTTCACCTTCGACCCTCGAAGCCTCGCTGCTGACACTTCGACCCGCGACTTTCGAACCTTGACCTACGACCCACGGACCCTCGAAGCCTGTCAACCTCCGACCTTCGACCCTTCAACCCGTTGACCGTTGACCTTCGACCTGCCGACACTCCGATCTTCGAACCTTGACCTGCAATACCAGTAAGTTTTCGGCCCGTTGACCGTTGACCTTCGACCTGCCGACACTTCGACCCGTTGACCGTTGACTTTTGCCCCACCGGACCCCGACCCACCGAAGCTTCGACCCTGCCGACACTTCGACCCTGCCGATGCTCCGACCTGCCGACACTTCGAACCTCCGACCTTGTTTTTTGCCTTCGCTGATTTTTCTTGCTGACTTTCTCGCTGGCTTTTCGCGTCGGCTTTGTCTCACGGGTTTCCTTTTTTCTCTCGCTGGTCGTTCACGAGACCCATCTTCTGCGCTGGCCACCTGATGAAGAATTAATTTTGCAACAACCCTGTCAGTCACATGTGCTAAAATACAAACTCATAAGGGCAATCACGAGCCACCCTGTTTCCCGCACAAGCTGTCTACCCGACAAAGCATCAAATTTGCAAATTAAAATACTGCTAAAATACAAACTCATAAGGGCAATCACGAGCCACCCTGTTTCCCGCACAAGCTGTCTACCCGACAAAGCATCAAATTTGCAAATTAAAATACTGCATCAATAATGCAGCAATTAATGACAGCCCAGCCAAAGAAGTCTCGGCAGCCCTTTAAGATGCAGTCTTCAGTTCCTACGAAAAAAAAGGGAGGGGATTACACCGGAGACTCCCACGCACAAGAAAAATTCTTCTGCCCCAGCTTCATCCCTGCAAAAAAAAAAAAAGAGAGAAAGAAACAGACAGAGGGCAACAATTCGTTAAAAACAAAAAAAAGAAGAAACCCTCCATCATCCCAGTGCAGAAAAAGAAAAAGAGAGGATAGCTTGTTTTCGTGGAAGAGAGCCATCAAAAAGGAGGGAGGAGGACCCCAAAAAAAAAACAGAGAGAAAAAAGGAGAGCCATCATCGTGAGAGAGATCAACCGAGCCATCAAAAAAAAAAAACAGAGAGAGGGGGAGATTCGTTGAAAAAAAAGGGAGAGAGGGGGATTGAAAAAACCTGGTTCGTGGAGAGAGAAAGAAAGAGAGAGGGGGATACCAATCCTGTTCCAATCCCCACTCCTCACGCTTACCCTCCTTATTTCCAGCAGGCAAGGATCTCAAACCCGGAAAATACATCTCTTCAAATACCAAGAAACCCCCCTCACAAACCTCGTTGTCAAATCTTGTTGGTTCTAAGCAGGTGGTGATCATCAGCATCAGTGGGAGCTCAAGCAGAAGATTCAAAGTCGGTTCAGCCCTTATCTTTTCACTCTTTTTTTCAGCTGATTTGTATCTATATTTGGTGTATTTGTTTTAGTATTTTTCTAATTTTCGTTTTTTTAGTTTATCTACATTTGATGTAATTGCTTTTCAACCTTTTTCCATTGCATTTTCCCTGTATTTCTTCCTATGTGTATGTGTAATATGTAAAGTGTAGTAAAAAAAAAACAACAAAGGAAAAAAGTGAGAGAGCAAAGGAAAAGGATGAATAAAAAGAAAAGAAAAAAGAAAAAAAAAGAGTGATTTTATTTTTGTGGATGTCACACTCACACACTCCACATCTATTTTGATATATGCATTTTCAATTTCAAAAAAAAAAAAAGAGAAAACACAAAAAAAAATCAAACATGTTTTTTTAAAAAACGTTTTCAATAAATAATTTTCAAAATGTTTTCAAAAAAAAAAAAAAAACAAAACAAAACAGAAAAAACAAACAAAAAAAACAAAACAAAACAAAAACAAAACAAAACAAAACGTTTTTTTCAATAAAATATCCTTTTTTTAAAAATATCTTTAACAACATGTTTTGAAAATGTTTTCATGAAATGTATTCCAAATGTCTTCCAACAAAAAACAAAACAAAACAAAACAAAAAAACAAAAAAGGGGAAAAAAAATCATTTTCTAGGACTCCAAAACAAAACCAAAAACCCAAAACCAACCCATAGGGTCTCGTTCTCCATTTCAAACAAAACCCAAAACTTTTTAGGATTCCCTTTAGAAATTTAGGATAAATCCATTTTAACCATGGCCTTAATAAATAATTTAGCTAAATAAAAATCATAGACTTTTTAGGAAACTTAACCCAGCTATGGCAGTACAAATAAAATAAAACCTCCCCCTCCTAAATTAGATACCGAAAGGGCGCTGTAGGGGTGCTAATCCTTCCCTACACGTAACCAACTCCCGAACCCATCTCTGATAACGCAGACCATACACTTAAGACTACTCAAAGTAGAGGGTATCCAACTGTACCCCAAAAACAGTTGGTGGCGACTCTAAAATTTCTCACCATTGGTCTAGTTTGAGCTCACCCCAAAAAGGGCCCGGACGAAAACCAGTGATGACAATAATAATGGTACCTCTCACCACTGAAGGTCCTACTCCTGCCTCGTCCACTGGTGGAACCTCTGCCTCTCTGCTGGTAAGGGAAAAAGTCCTCCCTCATGGTCCACTGCCACTAGCCTGGCCCATTGGGGCCTTTCCCCGCTGATCAACATGACCCTGTGCCTCCCGCTGAGGCTGCTGCACCGTAGGTCGCATCTGTGTGCTCTGTGCCGGCGGCACTGACCTCTGAGACGGAGCCCCACTCCTTTGTCCCTGATCTCTCGGACGAGGGCCTACACTGCTGGTTGAGCTAAGGGTAACACATTCCCTAGCTCCATGCCCCACTTTCCTGCATCGGAAACAGTCATCTTTTTCCTTGGGCAGTCTCTCGAGACATGCCCAGTCAAACCACAACTCCAACAGGTACCTGGCCTCCTGCTGGTTGAACTCTCATGGGGTCCCACCGCCTGGCTAGAAACCCTCTGCACCTGCCTCCTCTCAGGCTGAGCAACACTGCTCTCCCCACTCTGCCTTTTCTTGCCCGAACCTTCCGAACCGCCTGGCCTCTAGGCTCTCACCTGATCCTGACCTCGCTCAATAATGAGCACCTTGTCGACCGCCTCCCGGTAGCTGGTCAACTGCATCGGTTCCAGCTGTCTTTTCAGAGATGGCCTCATGCCCTGAATAAAATCATGCGTCTTACGAGCTTCCTTTTCCCAAGCCTCAAGAGCAAACCGCCCTAAATTTGTGAAGGCTTGCATAAACTCACCCACCGTCTGGCCACCCTGCTGAAGCTCATAATACTCTCTTCGTCGGGCATACTGTATCGAGCTGGGAAAGTACTCCCCAAAGAAGTGCTCAACAAACTCTCTCTAGCTCATCTAACTGCCATGGACAGCTCTCGAGGATTCCCACCACCTGCGTGGGACCCAACAGATAGTGTGTCGCCACTCGCACCCGCTCCTCATCTGGCACCCCAATCATCTCAAAGATGTCCTCTGTCCATCTAATCCAGTCCTCGGCTACCTCTGGCCGCGAACCATCCTCAAAAGTCCTGGGTGCGTGTTTCAAAAATTGCCAGCTTAGTCCATCCCTCGTCTTGTTAGCTCGCCATGACCTCCTGGCGGTGCACATCTTGCACCACTCTCGCCTCCCGTCGCTTGAGGCTGTGGTGGCTGCTGAGGCTGCTGTTGCCTCTTCAGCTCATCCACCTCTCTAGCCATATCCCTCATCGAGCCCTGCATACCATGCATGGCTCCCTGCAACTGAATCAACACCTGAGCCAAATCAGGTCCCACAACAGGAGCTGACGATCTCTGCTACGGGTTCTGCTGCCCCTGGTGCCCCGACTCTATCGTGGGCTCGTCTGCTGGACCCTGGCCTCGGACAACCCTCCTCGGTGGTGCCATCACACTGGCCACAACAACAAACAATCAAACGATCAATACTAGCACTGCTAGCACAAACAACCATCAAAGACACAACCGACTTGTAGGTTCTCACCACACGACCCGTAGGTCCATACCATGCATATAGCATCGTGTCCCCCATCAGGGTACACCACACGACCCGTAGGTCCACAACCATGCATATAGCATCGTGTCACCCCTCAGGGTACACCATAATCAAGTCCTGGCTCTCACGGCCACGTGCCATCCTGGCACCACATACGAGCACATCACACACAAAGACAATCTAGTGCCCTATATGCACACAATCATACCACTAGCAATGCACCCCTTCCCCATGTATGCTCCTAGGATGATCTAATTGACACCAAAATAACCTAGAACACATGTAAGGACTGCGTTGATCAGGCGCCCTCCCTACAGTTTTCCAAGTCACATGGAATCAATTAACCACCCCTCACTAACCTAGGTCCACTAGACCATGCTCTGATACCAACTTGTCACGCCCCCGAATTCCAAGAAAACCCGGAACCAGGAACATGACTTCCCCTTGCCCGCACCCGAAAGGTCAAGGGGTTGGTGACTAGCACCAATAGAGACTACACCGCGGGTGCTATCTCAAATATGTAACCCTATACAGTCATACATTAAGGGTAATCCTGTACTTTCCCATACATCATCATGCACATGATAAGTCAAATAGTCATACAAACATTACATCATAAACAGTATGCAAATACAACTGTCCACGGACCCATGTCCGGGATACAACACACAATAAAATATAGAATACAGTACTGTATCATACATTAGAGTAGTGGGCACGTCCTCCTGGAAGAAAGTCCTCCACTAGTCTCGAGTCACACCTAAAAAGGGGTAAACAACAAGTAGGGGTGAGCGACAAGCTCAGTAGGTGACCCCAAAACTCCACATCATGCAACACATATAAGTCTATACTATATGCTCAGTGTACTTGTGCACCGTGTAGTGTGCACAATCATCAGGACTCAGCCTGCAAACAAACATCAGGACTCAGCCTGCCCACATAGGACAACTTGTCCACGATCCTCCATGGGATCCCAGCTCAGGGCACTCAGCCCTAGCTCCACGAGCTCAACGGCTCAACTCAGGCCTTAGCCTGCCCACAGCGCAACATGCCCGGCCACAGTCGCCACACAGGCCTGCCATCGGTGCATATGCCTGTCACGTCAACCACATAGCACCATCGGTGCATCACGGTGAGAACCCAAACAAGTCACGGAGTCCATGCCCCAATACCTCACACCAATCATACTAACATTAGTATGGCATGTCATTCTCAACATTTCCTTTGGAACTGTAGCCAGTCTTCACAAGTAAATCCTCAATCCTTGATTTATGAAGGAAGTACCCATAGCAGCTATTTTCTTGAAATCAAAAGTCCCGGCATTGGGTTCCCATATCATAAATAAGATAATCTGATTTTTAGGGATTTTTCTGAGATGTCTAACCCCACTTTCCAAAAAGTTACCACTACGAACTTTTGGGTTTTTCCGAGATTTAACACTAAATCCCAAATTTCACATTCTGAAAGAGTGGGAATTAATTTTTCTAGTATTTTTCTTTGAATCCAAATGGGGGGTATTTCGTTATTTACATTGTAACTTAATACTTAAATATCTATAGATGGGTATAGGTTGCAATGTAAATAGGTCCAGCCCAATCTTTGTCCAGGTGTCTAGTTACACTACAGGAGCTGCGATTCGTAGCTCAGAACCTACGACTCGTAGCTGCGGAACGGTGACTCGTAGCTACGGAACTGCAACTCGTAGCTGTGGAGTGCGGAGCTGCAGCGCGCCTCAAAGACTCGAAGCGAGGCTATGACCTTCGACCTACAAGGCAACAAACTTCGACCCTTCGGCTATGAACTATGAACTACGAGGCTACGAACTACGGGTCTACGAACTACGACCCTTCGACCCAGAACTTCGGGTCTCCGTCATTTCAAACCAGGAACGTGCCCAGGGTACTGTTCATCGTCATTTTCACCTGTTCTTCGTCTGAAACGCGCCCAGAAACTCCCAGACGCTCATTAACACCCCTATTTCGCAACAAACTACGATATCTACCTCAAAACGCGTCCAGAATGCCTCTAAATCGCGCGAAACAACGAAACACGTATAAAATTCCGGATTTCCGAAATCTAGATCTAAACCTGATTTCCATGGTTGACTTATCAACCCTCATGAAAAACACGGTTAATCAACCCCAAAATCACAGAAACATATATCCACAATGATAATAAACAGTTCTTATCCACAGATCTTATGCTAAACCATTAGATCTAACCCAAAATTGGTTTTCCCCAAATTCTAGGGTTCATGCTCAATTTCATAAATCATGATAAATTCGTGCAGATCCAAAACAAGAGAGAGATAAGAAGTTCAAGGACACCTACTTGAAGTGAATCTTTGAGCTCCACGAACCCAAATCGCCCCAAATCGCCAAGGCCTCCAAGCTCTCTCAAGCTCTCTCTCTCAAACGCACAAACGTGAAACGTAAAGTGAAAGTTTCTTTTTTTTTCTCTGCTATTTATATTTTTGCCAGTCAACTGACCTAGTCAACCATTGACCCAGTCAATAATTGACCTCCCAACACAAAAATTGACCTCCAAGGCCCCGAACTCCAAATTGAGTCAAACTACAGTCAAAACGCTCGAAATGACGAGCACAACACTAAATAGATATTATTACACCCAAATGACCGCCCAAACGCAATGTCAATCAATAAACCACAAAAAGTCAACAATCAGGTCAAATGGGGCCCCGACTTAGAATCAGGCCCAAGTACAGTCAAAATGCTCACATCGACGACTATACTATCGTCTAGATAGTTACATTCCCATAGAATGGCTATCTCTTAAAACTACCCAAATACAAGTCTTTACAGTTTCAGAAGTACTTTGAGGTTCTTCGACACTGACTTTCAGTATTAACTGGTTCGAACGGACTAGAAGGTTCTCCGGTGTTTTGGATGTCCATATCAATTGATCCGGAGTTGAGTAGAAGTCCTGAGTTTGATTCTTTGGAAGCATCATCAGTAACATTTCTTCTTGCTTCACTGGTGTTAGTTGATGGATCAATAGTAGTGGCAGGAACATGTTGGAACTGTGAATAATTAATCGTGTCCGGTATGATCCTGTACATTTGAATTTGAAGATCCTATACTTGACTAATCAAGGTTAGACTCATCAAAATCAACATGGATAGATTCTTCAATCGTTAAACATTTTCTATTGAAAATGCGATAAGCCTTGCTGTGTAACGAGTATTTGACAAAGATCCCGTCATCGGCTTTGGCTCAAATTTACTCTGGGCCTCTTTTTCATTGTTTAACACATAGCAAGCACACCCAAAAGCTTTGAAATGAGAGATTGATAGCTTCCTACCTTTCCACATCTCATAGGGTGTTTTCATGGTTACCTTATTGATAAGAGTTCAATTCTTAACATAGCATGCAGTGGACATAGCTTCAGCTTATAGAGTCAGAGGAAGCTTTACTCCTGTTAACATTGATCTACCAGGTTTCAACTAAAGTGCAATTCTTACGCTCAACAACTCCATTTTGTTGTGGAGTCCTGGGGCGCAGAGAAGTCAAGTTGAATGCCCTGTTTAGAACAATATGATCTCATATCTGAAAAGTCAAATTCCGTACCATGATCAGTCCTTGTGAATTGTTTATCTAGTTAAAGAGATCTACAAGATGTTCAAAGGTTTGATCCTTCGATTTCAGGAACATCACCCATGTATACCTGGTGAAGTCATCGATAACCACAAAGGTGTATCTCGCACCAGCAAGAGAAGCAATAGAAATGAGACCACAGAGGTTCATATGAAAAAGTTGCAATGGAGCAGTTATTAAATTAACTGATTTACACTTAAAGCTATGCTTGGTCTGCTTGCCAAGTTGGCATTCTCGACAGAGTGAATCTCTGGAGTATTTATGTTTGGGTAAACCATTGACCAAGTCAAGGGATGCTAGTTTAGACAAAGTTTTAAAATTTAAATGAGCGCAATGCTTGTGCCATAACCAACTTTCTTCATTTGATGCTTGTAGTGAGGAAGCATACATGGTCAAAAGAATTATTCCTTAAGAACACTGAATATATGTCCCCATCTCTTGATCCGGATAACTTAATATCTTCGGATAAGTTCTGCCTAACTGTGCAGGTGTTGGACATAAAGGAAACAGTAAATCCTTTGTCACATAAATTACTGACACTGGCAGATTATGCTTTAAACCCTCGACTAGTGCAACTTTAGTTATTGATACACAGCCGTTGGTTAAAGTGTTATACCCCACAGTTTTACCTTTATTGTTGTCGACATATGATACAGATGGGCCTCGTTTGTCAGCAACTTCTACGAGTAGAGACTTATCACCTGTCATATGTTTGGAGCATCCGCTATCGAGTATCTACTTGCTTTGATTGATCTTTGACTTCAAGTGGTCTGGCAATGAATTCCAGAGATGCTCTTGTAAGACAACAGATTACACTTTTGGTGCCCAAACATGTCTCGGGCGGTTAGGAGAAACAACGACAGTGGTCAGTTCCGAGATCTTGCTTTGTTAGGAACTTTAGCTTTCCAAGTTGAATTTACTTTGGCGTCAGTTGCTTCTTTTATTTGGGTTTTCTTGGGAGAGTTACTCTTTTGAGATTTAGAGTTAGATTTGCTAGAAGAACCCTTTTTGATAAACTTATCTTTATTAATATGTACTTGATTACAAAGCCAGTCATCAGATAGACTCCAACACTCATAGTGATAATGGCCTATTTCTCTACAATGGAATAGGCACTATGATGCGGAGCACAAACAGGGGATACAGGTTTTTTATGTTTAATAGGTTTTCTACTCTATTCTCTATGGCCTATTCCTTTGTGATTGGGTGACGCGCACTTGGCCCTAGATGCGTCAGCCTTAGCCTTTCCTTTCTTTCTAGGTGCTACAGTTTTGTCTTTAATTGCAGCAGCCTTCCCTTCATCTTTAGGTATGGGTGCTAGTACTTCGGGATTAGCAGTAATAGACTCTTTTCCACAATCATACACTATGGTGCCACCTGAAATAAAACCATCCAACAGTTTAGATGTACTAACAGGATAAAGGTTGGTTAGTTTTGGAATGAAATCCGAGGGACACTCAGTATCTTGTGTGGAGGTTGATGGTTTAGAGCCAAGGCCAGGTTTAACTCGGATATCATCCAGATTAGTCCTAAATGTTGAAGCTATTTCCTCCGAGTTTAGCCACTTACGATTTATTTCTTTTTCCTTTTCAAGTTCATTCTCGAGTCTTTTAAGATTAACTGTTAGACCATTTAGGTTGGTATTTAGCAAATGATTTTCTGATCTTAGGTCGTCATACCAAGCCTCTTTACTCCTAAAGTCAGCTATGTCTTTTTCAAGTTTTGCAACAGTGTATTCAAGACGTTTAGCTTAACCATTCATATCTTTGTACATTTGAGTAATTATTAGTCTCTCATTTTTTTCATGTTCACGTTCAGCAGTAAGAGATTCTAATCTACTCATGAGCTCAAAGATAAAAGGTACCTCAGTATTTGCTATGAGGCAAACGTTCGGCTTCTCGATTGGCTCATCATCAGAAGATTCCTCCTCTTCTTCCGAGCCACTGACGTACTTCGTGACGAACGCCTTCCTCTTGTTCCTACATTGGCATACAACGAGCTGCTAACTTTAAATGCGAAGCTGATAAAGTGAAGTAGTGTCTTCTTCATCCGTCGTAAGATTCCTTACTCCGTGTTAATAAAGCTCGGATCCTTACTCCGTGTCAATGGTTGCTTACTCCCTTTCAGTTTAATACTGGAATCCTTATTCCGTGTCAGTGCTTCCTTACTCCGCATAAACAAAAGGTTTGGAGGGCTTACTCCGTATCAACGCTTCCTTACTCCGCTTGAGTTCCTTACTCCGTATGAGTAAAAGGTCCGAATGGCTTACTCTGTATCAGCGCATCCTTACTCCACTTGAGTAAAAAGTTCGAATTCCTTACTCTGCATCTTCTTGTCCTTACTCCGTGCGAATAAAGCACTTGGGTCCTTATTCCGCACCAGTCGTTCCTTACTCTGCATGAATGAAAGACTCAGATTCCTTACTCTGTGTCTTCTTGTCCTTAGTCCGCTTAAGTGAAAGACTTAGCTTTTTATTCCGCGATCGTACTCCGTGTGAATTGTAGACTGGAATTCTTATTCCGCATCTTTGTAACTTAGTTCATTTAAGTGTAATACGCGGAATCCTTAGTCCATAACTTTGAGTACTTAATCCGTACGAGTGATCCTTATTCCGTATGAAAACTTGGTTATTTATGAAAGGCTTGACGACACTCACGATGGTCCAGATTAGGATTACGTATCTTGTCCTTAGCTTTGCTCTCACAAGTGTAGATCCAAATTAGAGTTATATCTTCTACAATAACTAAGAATAAACATACAACGTCTCAGATCAAATTACATAGGGTTTTATCCGCTTCATCCAAATTCTGGGTTTGATCCAACAAATCCCTTAGTAAGTGTCCTGGCAAGCCACAACCCCTATAGGTTCCTGGGTTTCTGAAATTAGAACCACCTTCTGAGGGTCCCATCTTGGAAGAAAATTTCAACACCTGCTTCTTGTAAGGGTCCTCTCCAGGCTTCTGGAATTTGATCCTATCTAGATCCCTTTCCACAATTATTGATTTGCTAACCGCCTCTCTGGAAGTGGCCAATTCCAGCATATTTATTCCCTTCTGTAGTGCCGATTTTAGCTCATCAATAAAATCTTGAGCTCTATTTTCCTCATCTCTTCCAGCCTCGGGAGCATAACGGCCCAATTCAGCAAATTCCTTCGTGTATTCGGCCACAATCTTGTTACCTTGTTCCAGTGTGTAGCAATCCCTCTGCTTTGCCTTCTACATTGACCGAGGAAAATATTCTGCATGAAAGAGCCCAACAAACTCTTCCCATATAAGCTAACTTCCGTGAACTACCCTTACAGAGTCCCGCCATCTTCGAGCCCCTCCAGCTAGAAAGTGGCCAAGCGAACCCTAAGTTCCTATGGAGCTTGAATCAATTCTAAAATATTCTCAGTGCTCCGAATCCACTCTTCAGCATTATCTGGCTTCTGACCTCCTTCAAACTTCGTCGGTCCATGCTTTTTAAAGCGTCTGGCCCAGTCTACTGAAACTGCGGTTGGGGTGACCACTTCTGGATGATGGTTCACCTCTTCCACTCTTTCCTGTTGTCTTGGCTCCAGGTGTAGAGGCTGTTGTTACCCATGTACCCCTTCCCTCAAAGCTTCTTTTATGTCATCTAGAGCTGCTATCCTGGCTACATCTCTTCCCATTTCTTGGACTGTGCCCAGAAGAGCACCCTATAGCTGATTTAGCAACAACACTCCAAGGTGGGCTATTTGATTAGCTCCTAATCCGTCTACTTGAACTCCTTGTGGTCATGACCCCGCAGAAGGTTCCTTTGCCGGTCCCTTACCTCTATCATTTCTACGCGGTGGTGCGATCACTACACTAACCAAAATAACAACGCTATGGTTAAGAACCATCCTAAACATATAACTTAATTGCCCAAAAGAAACAATTGTGCTATTGATTTACTAGGGCTTATCTACTCTAGCTACAACTTATTCATAGCACCAGGACTCTTAAGTCCTTTCCACCTGCCAATGGGGTACAACAATGAGCTTAATTATCACACCAGTGTAAAGCATCCAACAATTCAGGTATACAAATCATTCATCAAAGTCATTCACACACAATAATACCTAGTGCCTATTATGCATAAGCAGTATGTAATGCACTCATTCCCATGCATCTTACAATGATCTGATTGATTCCTTAGTTAACCCTGAATACATATAAGGACTGCGGTAATCAGGCGCCCTCCTTATAGTATGTCAAGCTCCTAAGTACCAACCAACCACTTTTATCTAGCCTAGGTCCAACTAAACCATTGGCTCTGATACCAACTTGTCATGTCCCCGATTTCAGAAAC
Organism: Taxillus chinensis; assembly: GCA_023512835.1. Lineage (NCBI taxonomy): Eukaryota > Viridiplantae > Streptophyta > Magnoliopsida > Santalales > Loranthaceae > Taxillus > Taxillus chinensis. Next base: position 2,254,405 of record CM042088.1, on the reverse strand, counting down.
TTAAAACCAAACACGTGACTTCCCCATGCCTGCACCCGAAGGGTCAAGGGGTTGGTGACAAGCACCTTTGAGGGGTTGGTAACAAACACCTTTAAGGGACATACAAAGCGGGTGTTGTCCAAATTCCATGTACAACATACATCATGGGTATGAAAGTACTTTTCAAACCAAAATAATATTAAGTATGTTAATAAAGTCATCACACAAACCAATCAATCCATTACAACTGTCCATGGACCCTTATCCGGGAAAATAAAGTTTAATAAAATAACATTTAAACAAAGTTCATACATCAAGTAAATAACTTCACTGAGCAACGTAATCCAATACTAGCTCTAATCAACACCTGGAGAAAAACAAATCAACAAGTAGGAGTGAGCACAAAGCTCAGTAGGTGAACTATCACTCCTTACCAACACCTAACAATGAACTCCTAATACTACATGCTTTGTGTACAAGTGTACATATGTAGTATTGAGCCATAACATAAACACAACATCAAATCTGAATGAGCACAACAAATACAACAAATACAACATATAAATTTATAACAATAATTTACAAAATATATAAATGACAACTACCAATTCAATAACACAAATAAGGCTTCCCCTCTTTTGGGCTTAAAACTAATTGCCACCATGGGCAAAACAACATCACGGCGTACCCCTCATCCGGGCTCATAGCCATCCCTAGCCTAGGCGATCATGCCACGTCAGTAACCATACCCTATGTATATAGGTCCACAAACACAAGGCAAAAAAAAGTGCACATGGTGACACACTATAATGACCCGTGTTTGTGGTATGTACGAAGTTAACCATAGATGCCCTGTGAGTGGAAATTATTGCGTTTTAGGGAGTTTCCTTCCCACACACTTTAGCTAAAACACCTTGGATGTAAGGACCCATGTTTTGAGTTAGGTAGTCTTGCCTTTTGAATGGGAACTTTCTAGATTTTGACCTAGTAGATGGGCTCAGATGAATTGGCGTGCAGACCAAAAGATTCTTAGAATGATGTCTTCTATCTACCACAAAAGTTTTAGGCCAAACGGACGTGCATGCGAATTGGACCCATTTGGTGTGCAAGGTTTTTATTGCATGGATGTCTTTTACATGGTGCAAGGAGGCTTGGGGTAAAGTTTGAGTGCATTTGGAGCTGCACGCCAATTGGGGAATTGGCGTTCAAATTGGCATGCAAGCATGTTTTTGCATGGTTACCTTGATTTTGTCATTCTAAACATCTTTTCGCAAAGGACCATGTTAGAATTGTGGATATTTTGGCGTATATGAATGCAGGAAGGTTGTAGCTTGTTCCATCAAAACTATGTCGTTTTGATGCTGGGTTTCACTTAATCAAAAACTACGTCATTTTGAGGTTATGTTGTCTATATAAGGAGGAGAAGCCCTCTGTTTTAGGTTTTAGGGTTTGTTGTTCCACCTGCCGTCGCAGAGAGAGAGAGAAAGGGAGGGAGAACTGCTGGCTTGCTGCCGGAGCGTCTTGCGTGGGGAGGATGGCGTCTAGCGCGGGAGCAAGAGCAGGAGGATGTTTCCAAGGTAGGGGTTCTGTCTTTCCTGGTCTGTTCTGGGGTTAGGCCCTGTATGGATGTTTTGTAAGGTTCCTATTGTTAATGCTATAATATTTATATGTAAATCCATATAGGTGTGATCTCCTATATGAATGTTGGCCTTCAATGGCATTTTGGTGTGATTCTGATGTTGGGTGGGCAGTGCATGTTAAATGTTCGATGAAATGCCTGTGTGAATATGTTTGTATGAATATGCCCATTATGTGTTTGATAATATGCCAGTACGGCTAGAATTGTAAGTTGGTAAAGGTGTGCATGCCAAGTGTTTGTTTTTATGCCTGAGTGGCCGGGTTTGTACATTTGTGGATGTGTGCTTACTAAGTGTTTGGTTTTATGTCCAGAGTGGTTATGTGTACTTGTGTTTTGTGAAACCCGGTGGCTATGGAAGCCCGGGACTGTTTTGTGAAACCCGGTGGGTGTGGAAGCCCTGGGAATGTTAATGTACCCACTTGTGTACTATTGTATTTTCTCGTTGTGGCCTTGTTATTATATCTGGTGAAATAATTGTATCACGACACAGCACTTGTACACATGGCATGTAGATATTAGGAGCATGGGATGGGTTGGGGAGACATGATCCCCATGACGGTGTGGTTGCTCACTCCTCCTACCATGTTGTTTTCTTTACAGGAACCTACAGGCGTTAGGTTGGAACACTAAGGTGGGAGTCCTGCTTGTGGCTTGCTTATTATTTGAGTTATGCTGTTTTCATTGTGTAAGCTTCGTAACCCAGTGGGGAGATATTGTAATGTGGAGTTTAATGTAATAAAAGCATGTTTTGGACACATTTGTCATGTTTAGACTCGATAAATATAAAATTGGTTTCTGAATAGAAAGTGTGAAGTGTATGTTGTATTCTAACCCCTTTATCCAACTTGGGTAAAGGGAAGGTCACGTTCCGGTCTCCTTGGGTTGGAAATCCGGGGCATGACAATATGGTATTAGAGCATGGTCTAGTTGGCCTAGCGTAGTGGGCGGATCTAGTTATCTTGTGTCCTTTGGAGGAACCTGGAGGGACGTGCCTGATCAACACGGTCCTCTTGGAGCCTCTAAGGTGTACTTGGGGTAGTCCAGACCTGAGGTAGGATTTGCATGCATTGGCATTAGGGCACTAGTTGCATTGGTTGTTGTATGTGAAGGTGTGGATACCTGTTAAAATTGTAATTGTGATAAAAGAAAAATGTGACTAATGTGATAAGGTGTGAACGTGCAACTCGATTTTACTTGTAGTACGTTGAGCATGACTACAAGGAAAGGTCCTTGTTTATTTGAACTGTGTGCAATGTTGATTGGTGCAACGTGTATGTGTGATGCCATGTACTACTTGACTTGATAGTGGGGTAGAGGTAGTGAAACCCGATAATTGACGAACGCGTTCTGACATTTGTGCTTCTTACTTCTTGTAGTAAGAATGCCACCGAGGAGAGTGACGCGTGTGTCCAGGGTAGTGGCTGATGAGTCATCTGCCCATGAGGGCCCAAGTGTGGGGCAGTCCGTTGGAGGACATGCTCTCTTGCTAGCGCAACCGTGAGAAGGCATCCTGGTGGAAGTCCAAGAGCTGAGGGAGGGTATCCGGCAAGAAGTCCGGGAGGAGGTGCGCCGTGAGATGGCGGCACAGCAGGTGGTGCCACCCCCACCGCCACCACCAGCGGGGGAGCTACCCCGGGAGCATGAGGGTTCTCCGCGTGGTATACCAATTCGTGCAGAGGATGACGTGGTGACATGGTTCCGAAAGGAACAACCTCCACGATTTAAAGGGGAGGAGGACCCAGTGTTAGCTGAGCACTGGTTGAGGCAGATCGAGCATGTGTTTTCCTTTCTCCTACCCCGGGAGGAGGATAAGGTGAGACTGGCCATTCGGCAGCTGGAGGGGAATGCTCTGGAGTGGTGGTTGAGTGTCGCGGGGAGCCGTGCGGTGCAGTTCATGCTTTGGGAGGAGTTTCTACAGCTCTTCCATGATGAGTTCTTCCCGAAATCTTTGAGATGGCAGAAGAGAGAAGAATTTGGCAGCCTGAAGCAAGGATCAAAGACGGTGCCCGAGTATGAGCGGGAGTTCCGGAGCCTGAGTAGGTTTGCCCCCGAGACTGTGGCAAAGGAGGACCTGAAGGCCCACAAGTTCACCTTGGGCCTTAGGCCAGCTCTTCGGCAAAGGGTGGCGATTCTGCGTTTGAGGACCTATGCTGAGGTTGTTGAGACAGAACGTATAGCTGAGAGGGAGCTGGAGGATGGGAGGCAGGTCCGTCAGGGTCGCCAGTTGCAAGGTGGGTCTGAACGCGATTCGGGGTCCAAGAGGCCTAAGACTGAGGAGAGAGATAGTAGTTCCTTCCGCAGCAGGGGACAAACATTGGTGAACCCAGGGAGGTCCAGCTTTGGCGGTGGCGACACGGGGAGGTCCTGGCAGGAGGTCTCCCCGGCGGTTGTCATTCTTGTGGGGAGCAAGGCCACTTTAGGAGGGAGTGTCCAAAGAAGGACCGGAAATGCCATAGTTGTGGACGAGAGGGCCATCTGAGCTGGGTTTGCCGGAGTGGCAACAGGGGAGTTGGAGGCATGACATCCAGCACAAGGAGTGATGCCAGTTTCTGTGCACCAGCAGAGAGACCAACTCACCACTGGCAGGCTAGTCAGGCAGGATCCAACCAGACCCGACCCCAGGGGAGGCCAGAGCAGCAGCAGACTGAAGCTGGTGGCAGCCTTGGCGGGAAGCACCTAGTGAGTGAGCCGACCAGTGGCACGAGCCAAGGGAGGGTGTTTGCACTAGAGGCGACGTATCCGGAGGAGGCTGAGCTATCACCTCCACCAACGGAGGGTGGGGCAGGACCATCGGTGGTTAGAGGTACCCTCTTAGTCTCTCGTACGCTTGTTTCTGCACTTTTTGATACGGGTGCATCTTGTTCGTTTGTCGCTGAACTTTTGATTGAGGGATTGGGGTTAGCATGTATTGAGGCAGAGAGACCCCTCGCAGTAGAGTCTCCGGTGGGAGGCATGGTTGAGGTGCGGCGTGTTTGTCGTGACTGTATGTTAACCATAGGAGATGTGGAGCTAAGTTTTGACTTGCATGTAATGCCCTTGCATACATTTGATCTGATCTTGGGTATGGATTGGCTTATGGCTTTCCAAGCCAAGATAGATTGTTACCGGCGTGTGTATCCTTTGTGACACCCGCAGGGACCTCTTGCACCCCTGCGGGGAGTGGGACCGTGAGGCGAGTCGGGTGGGCGGTGTTAGACCAGTGGGGTGCCATTACCCACAGGTTGGTAGCCTTGACCTTTGCTGAGGAGGGGAAAGTGGAGAAGAGGGTGTGGCCAGCTGTCGTTGATCAATTTCAGGATGTCTTTCCTGACCAGTTGAGGAGTTTACCTCCTAAGAGGAGTGTAGAGTTCACCATTGAGTTGGTACCGGGGACTGGTCCAATCTCCCAAGTAGCATATTGTATGGGGCCAGCCGAGCTGAGGGAGCTTCAGCGGTAGATAGAGGAGTTGGTGGACCAGGGGTATATTAGACCGAGTACCTCACCTTGGGGTGCTCCGGTGCTCTTTGCAAAGAAGGCAGATGGCACGCTACGCCTTTGCATCGACTATAGGAAGTTGAATTTGGTGACTGTGAAGAACAAGTATCCGTTGCCTCGGATTGATGACCTGTTTGACCAATTGAGTGGAGCCCGGTGGTTTTCCAAGATAGATCTACGGTCAGGGTATCACCAGTTAAGGGTTAGGGAGGAGGACATCCCTAAGACGGCTTTTCGGTGCAGGTATGGGCACTATGAGTGGGTAGTGATGCCTTTCGGGCTCACTAATGCACCAGCAGTGTTCATGCATTTGATGAACCAAGTCTTTGCCCCATACTTAGACTCGTTCGTGGTGGTGTTTATAGACGATATCTTGGTATATTCCAAGACCGAGAGGGAGCATGTGGAACATCTGGCAACAGTGTTGCAAACCTTGAGGGATCAGCGGTTGTTTGCAAAGTTTAGCAAATGCGAGTTTTGGATGCAGGAGGTCCATTTTCTTGGCCATGTAGTGTCAGCTGAAGGGGTTAGAGTGGACCTAGCCAAGATTGAGGCGGTGTCATCATGGGAGTAGCCAACCAATGTCTTCGAGATTCACAGTTTTCTTGGCTTGGCAGGGTACTACTGTCGTTTCGTGGAGGGATTCTCCCGTTTGGCAGCTCTTATGACCGCGTTGACTCGGAAGGGAGTGAAGTTTGAGTGGACTGACAAGTGTCAGCAAGCGTTTGAGGCTCTCAAAACCCGTTTGACCACTGCAACGGTGTTGAGGTTACCTCGGGAGGATATCCCATATGAGGTATATTGTGATGCGTCCAGGGTTGGTTTGGGGTGTGTGCTTATGCAGGAGCACAGTGTGGTAGCCTATGGGTCGAGGCAATCGAAGCCTCATGAGCGAACTACCCTACCCATGATCTTGAGTTGGTGGCTGTCATTTTTGCCTTGAAGAGTTGGCAACATTACCTTTTGGGGGAAAAGTTGTAGTGTTTTCTGATCACAAGAGCCTTCAGTACATCTTCACTCAGAAGGACTTGAATTTGAGGTAGAGGAGATGGGTTGAGTATTTGCAGACCTTTGACTTTACTCTCGCCTATACCCCAGGTAAGGGTAATGTTATAGCTGACGCGTTGAGCAGGAAAGGGAAAGCTGAGGTGGCCGTGAGAGAGTGGAAGCTGATGGAGCAGTTGGCGATGTTGCAGCTGCAGCCTGTTGTTCGTGGTGGTGGGACAGTCCTGAGTCCTTCGGTGGTTGTGCCTGAGTTGTACCAGCGCGTCCGGGAGGGACAGTTGGGTGACATTGAGTGTAAAGTTCTCCGTGCCCGTATTGAGGCTGGTGAGCTATCTGGGGACTGGACAGAGGGTCCTGAGCATGAGTTGTCTTTTCAGGGGCGGTTGTGGCTTCTCCTCTCAGGGATGAGGTGATGCGGGAGTTTCACCAGTCAAGAGTTGTTGTGCATCGGGGGGGTACGAAGATGTACCATGCGCTTCGGGGACATTTTTGGTGGCCTGGGGTGAAACGCAATGTGGCTGCCTTTCTTTCGTGGTGCCTCACGTGTCAGCAGGTGAAGGCAGAACATCAGCGGCCAGCGGGCATGTTACAGCCATTGCCCATAGCAGAGTGGAAGTGGGACCACATAGCAATGGATTTCGTGGATCGGTCTTCCACCCACCACAGGGAGGAAAGATATGATTTGGGTGATTGTGGATCGACTCACAAAGTCGGCCCATTTCCTGCTTGTTCGCGAGCGGGACTCCATTGGGACCTTGAGTCAGCTATACATGAACGAGATTGTGAGACTGCATGGCGTACCATCATCGGTTGTCTCTGACCGGGATTCGAGGTTCACTTCCCGTTTTTGGGAAGGTTTGCAGGAGGCTATGGGGACCAAGCTTCACTTGAGTACAGCCTTTCACCTTGAGACTGACGGTCAGACTGAGAGGACGAATCCGACCATGGAGGACATGTTGAGGGCTTGTGTGCTAGATTTCGGGGGTTCGTGGGCAACTCACCTTCCTTTGGTGGAGTTTGCCTACAATAACAGTTATCAGGCATCCATTGGAATGACCCCTTTTGAAGCATTGTATGGGAGGCCGTGCCGCTCACCCTTGTGTTGGACTGAGGTAGGAGAGGCAGCTCTCTTGGGACCACAGTTGGTTCAAGAGGCTACTCAGAAGGTCAAGTTGATTCGTCAGTGCTTGTTACCAACCCAGAGTCGACAGAAATCTTATGCAGATCAACGGCGGCGACCTTTGGAGTTTTCTGTGGGTGATCATGTGTTTCTCCGTGTCTCTCCACGACGTGGCCATCGGCTTTGGGAGAGGTTCCAAACTCTCTCCCCGGTTCATTGGTCTATTTGAGGTTATAGCTCGTGTGGGGCCTGTAGCTTACCGGTTAGCATTGCCCCCGCGATTGAGTCAGGTGCACAATGTGTTCCACGTGTCCCGATTGAAGAAGTATCATCCCGATCCCACTCATGTGATCGATTGGGGGACATTGGACATTGCGGATGACATGTCCGTTGTTGAGGCCCTTATCCGTATCGTCGATCGGCGGGAGAAGCTTTTGCGTGGTCGTGCTTATTCCTTTGGTTCGCGTCTCGTGGCAGCACCGTGGCATTGAGGAGGAGACATGGGAATGTGAGTCCGTGATGCGTGAGCAACACCCAGAGTTGTTCGAGGACGAACACTCTTAAGGGTGGGAGGTGGCTGTAGTGATCTGTAGTGATGTGTTTTCTTGTGGTTCATGATTTGATGTATTTGTATTTCTACTTGTAAACTGGTATTTTTATTGAGATGTGTTTTGCGAATGCAAAATGTGTTTGAGATGTCCTGTTATGTTGTGTGACCCATTTGGGTGTTGTGGCTCGCCGTGTGGCAAATGGGTAGCTTGTGTTTGTTTTCCTTGTATGTTGTTTCTTTTCGAGGACGAAAAGTCTTAAGGGGGAGAGGATGTAATGACCCGTGTTTGTGGTATGTACGAAGTTAACCACAGATGCCCTGTGAGTGGAAATTGTTGGGTTTTAGGGAGTTTCCTTCCCACAAACTTTAGCTAAAACACCTTGGATGTAAGGACCCGTGTTTTGAGTTAGGCAGTCTTGCCTTCTGAATGGGAACTTTCTAGATTTTGACCTAGTAGATGGGCTCAGATGAATTGGCGTGCAGACCAAAAGATTCTTAGAATGATGTCTTCTATCTACCACAGAAGTTTCAGGCCAAACGGACGTGCACGCGAATTGGACCCATTTGGCATGCAAGGTTTTTATTGCATAGATGTCTTTTACATGGTGCAAGGAGGCTTGGGGTAAAGTTTGAGTGCATTTGGAGCTGCACGCCAATTGGGGAATTGGCGTTCAAATTGGCGTGCAAGCATGTTTTTGCATGGTTACCTTGGTTTTGTCATTCTAAACATCTTTTCCCAAAGGACCATGTTAGAATTGTGGATATTTTGGCGTGTATGAATGCGGGAAGGTTGTAGCTTATTCCATCAAAACTACGTCGTTTTGATGCTGGGTTTCATTTAATCAAAACTACGTCGTTTTGAGGTTGTGTTGTCTATATAAGGAGGAGAAGTCCTCTGTTTTAGGTTTTAGGGTTTGTTGTTCCACCAGCCGTCGCAGAGAGAGAGAAAGGGAGGGAGAACTGCTGGCTTGCTGCCGGAGTGTCTTGTGTGGGGAGGACAGCGTCTAGCGCGGGAGCAAGAGCAGGAGGACGTTTCCAAGGTAGGGGTTCTGTCTTTCCTAGTATGTTCTGGGGTTAGGCCCTGTATGGATGTTTTGTAAGGTTCCTATTGTTAATGCTATAATATTTATATGTAAATTTATATAGGTGTGATCTCCTATATGAATGTTGGCCTTCAATGGCATTTTGGTGTGATTCTGATGTTGGGTGGGCAGTGCATGTTAAATGTTTGATGAAATGCCTGTGTGAATATGTTTGTATGAATATGCCTATTATGTGTTTGATAATATGCCAGTACGGCTAGAATTGTAAGTTGGTAAAGGTGTGCATGCCAAGTGTTTGTTTTTATGCCTGAGTGGCTGGGTTTGTACATTTGTGGATGTGTGCCTACTAAGTGTTTGGTTTTATGTCTGAGTGGTTATGTGTACTGTGTTTTGTGAAACCCGGTGGCTATGGAAGCCCGGGACTGTTTTGTGAAACCCGGTGGCTGTGGAAGCTCGGGACTGTTTTGTGAAACCCGGTGGCTGTGGAAGCCCGGGACTGTTTTGTGGAACCCGGTGGTTGTGGAAGCCCAGGACTGTTCTTGGAACCCGGTGGCTGTGGAAGCCCGGGACTGTTCTTGGAACCCGGTGGCTGTGGAAGCCCGGGAATGTTAATGTACCAGCCTGTGTACTATTGCATTTTCTGCTGTGGCCTGTTATTATATCTGGTGAAATAATTGTATCACGACACAGCACTTGTACACATGGCATGTAGATATTAGGAGCATGGGATGGGTTGGGGAGACATGATCCCTACTGAGCTGTGGTTGCTCACCCCTCCTACCATGTTGTTTTCTTTACAGGAACCTACAGGCGTTAGGTGGGAACACCAAGGTGGGAGTCCTGCTTGTGGCTTGCTTATTATTTGAGTTATGCTATTTTCTTTCTTTAAGCTTTGTAACCCCAGTGGGGAGATATTGTAATGTGGAGTTTAATGTAATAAAAGCATGTTTTGGACACATTTGTCATGTTTAGACTCGATAAATATAAAATTGGTTTCTGAATAGAAAGTGTGAAGTGTATGTTGTATTCTAACCCCTTTATCCAACTTGGGTAAAGGGAAGGTCACGTTCCGGTCTCCTCGGGTTGGAAATCCGGGGCGTGACACACACCACGTGCATCTGATAACGTGCATTTTATGCCATTATTCTAGTGTTTATTTAGGATGTTTAAGAGCATGATTAGAGCCTTATTGCTTCATATATCATATATATTTGCTCTAACCCCTAGGAAGATGCTAGTTGCAAATACATGCGTTTTTAAGTTGTTTTGGCAGATTTTGGACCTCACTTTTGACTAGGTAGATGGCCTCAAACAATTTGCGTGCAAGAACAAAAGTTTCTTAGAATGATGTCCTCTACCTACCACAGAAATTTCAGAGCATTTGGAGCTGAACGTGAATTCACCCATATCACGTGCAAGCCTATTTTTGCCTCTCAGGCCTCTACATGATGCAAGGAAGCTTGGGGAGAAGTTTGAGCTGATTTGGAGGTGCACGTGAATTCACCATATCACGTGCAAATTGGCGTGCAGAGATGTTTTTGGACCGATCCTATCGTTTTTCCATGCTGATCATTTGTTCCTGAAGGCCCAATTCCAAATTGTGGATGGAAGATAGAGTTTTTAATGTTTCGAGTGTTACTTATCAAAACTACGCCGTTTTGATAGATGGGCTAGGTTACACACCTCAAGGCCCATCCAAACTCTATAAATAAGAGCTCCACGCCCCTTGCTAGCCATGCCTAACCCCCCTACACGTTTAGAGAGAGAGAGAGGCTCCACGACTTGGAGGTGCTCCTTGACCTAGGAGAGCAGCCGTCGCAGCCGTCGCGGCCGCCGTCGCGGATTTTGGAGCCTGGATTTGAAGCTTTTTCGTGCGCGTGATCAAGAAGAAGATGTTGAGCTTTTCTGCTTTGTGTTTGCTTGTAATCATGCGTGAGTAGTCTTTTAATCTAGGGGAGCAATGTAGCCCCCTTGTTGCTTTGCTGTGTTTATGAATATTTGGGTTTGGATGATTGAGTTTTGCATGTTTTATGAATCTGTTCTTAAGTTCTATCTTTGGATGTACACCTTGGTATTCTTAGCTCTAGTCTGGGGCAGATTGAGATTCATAACTTATTTGTAATTGGTGTGATCATTATCCTTTTGCAAGTATGATTTATTGGCTTTGCATGTTTGTGTGTTTAGATGACCATTCTGGCATACAACTCTTAAAAGGACCTCAATGACCATTTGTTGTCCTTGGCTTATGTTTAGCATGTTTTCAATTAGACAACCCTAATACCATGAACCAGTAGAGATAACATAGGGAGGTGAAATTGTGACCCTAGATGCTTTTAATCCTTGATTCTTAATCCTAAAATCAGTTTACTTTCTTTGTTTATTCAGAAAACCAAATAAAAATTAGATCTTTAGTTTAAAAAAGAAAACTTTTTGCCAAGACATTTTATAGAACAAGAGTAATTGGGTGATTTGATTTGAGAACTAGAGAACTAGGTTAATCCTTGTGGGTTCGACCCCTTTCTTGTCGCTATTCTTTTAGTGCAAACTTAGGGAATTTATAATTTTGAAGAGAGATTTAACGACATTAGCTAGCTCTTTTAGAGAGGCTAAAAATCTTGTCGATCAAATTGGCGCCGTTGCCGGGGATTCAACGGTTAACTAGTTTTTAAAATCAACATTGAGTGAAATTGTTTGAATTCGATCTTGGTGTTTTATTTTGTCTTTTATTTTCTGTTATTTTGTGTTCTTTATTTGTTTATTTTGCATTGTTCGGAGCTCTTTGGGTGTGTTCTTGTTGTTTTATAGGAACATACACCAAGTGTTTGAGGTAATGCTAGTTGTGTATGCGATGAGGGGAACTTGTGTCCTTTAATCCGGAACTGAACAAGACTCCAATGGACAGAAAGTTTGGAGATGAGGAGGAGCTAACCATGGAAGAATGTTTGGAAAGGATGATCCAAGGCAACAAATATTTGTGGGAAAACCAAGGGAGAGATGAAGAGAATTCAATGATGGTAGACCAACATGTTTATGTTCCAGGCCATGCAGCAGATCAATTTTCATATAATGCTTGGGATTGCCTCGTCCATGATCCTCCCACAAGCGGTTATTCATACCAGGAGCCTCCTTGTTATGGTGGGAGTATTAATGGAGATGGTAGAGAAGTATGGCCAACTTGCACCCAACTTGAGGGTGACTACTATCCACAAGAGCCACCACCTGAGGAGTTTAATGATTTCTTCAATGGATATTCGAGAATAGATGGGTTGGGCAATATCAAGATGAAGCTTACTATGAAGGCCCACTCTATGGCAATTATTGTCCATATCAACAACAAGAGTGGCAGCCCCAAGTTGAAGATGAAGAAACTAGAAGAGAGGTAGAGGATTTGAATGAAAGGCTAGGACGTATGGAGACTACCATAAAAAATATGGAGCAATTATTGATGAGTATGGCTCAAAATGTAAATACTGGAGTCTCATCTCACTCCTTTGGTGATGACATAGAGATAAACACTGAAGAGAATTGCAAAGCCATCACCCCAACTTCCATGAATCAATCTTTCAGGTCTGCCTCACAAGAATGGGAGTTTTCTGCTAATAATGATTCTGAAGATGAAGCTCGCATTCTAGATGGTCAAACCATTAATGCTGCTATAGAACAAGAAGTGGACAAAAGGGCAATGTTTCATTATGATGAGGTGGTCCCTCCACCACAATTTAATAGCCCATGTGATGTATCCACTTCAACTCTTCCCATGGTTGGAGCTTATGAGGACAATTTTTCCATCCAAGAAGAAGAGGAAAACTTGAATTGTTCGGGGTGTTAGAAGAACATGAGAAACCAATAAATGACAACCCAAGGATGCAGCAACAAATCTTGGATGATGATGCTATAATTCTCATATCTGAAGGCACATCAAACCAAGGTACTCTTTATGAAGACAAGCTACATGAGCCCACCACTACTATGTTTGCTTTGGAATCATCTTCCCTTATACAAGAGAAGGAAGTGCTTGACAAGGGAGGTAACCATGCGTGCATCATGACTACTCCAATTGTGGAGTATGTTGAATTTATGTTACCACCTCGTTGGAATGAGAGGAAGGAGAACCATAAGTTTGTGGAGGTGTCTCCCTATCAACAATTGAATCAGGAGTTCAAGTGGCTCCCACAGCGGTTCATTCATCCGATTGCTATGGTCTATGAGACTGCTGAGGTTTACAATGCAAGGATGAAAGCCTTTCATACATTGGTTGAGTTTAGTATGACAAGGTCTAGCTACTGGACCTTAAATAAAGCGCTGGTTGGGAGGCAACCCAATGTTTATTGCTATGTTTTATTTCATGTTATTTTCTTTTATTTATTTTATTCAATAAATTGTTTGCAAGCTAACCATTGTGCAGGAGACTTTGCTTCTTTCTTAACTAACCATTTGCGGGATGAGCAAATTATTGGGTCAATTCAAATTGTGGGATCTTTGCTTGCTACTACATGATGGCTATTCTGCAAGGGAAGGAAACTTGGGAAGTGCGTGGCGAGACGTCGGTTGACTTTGTGGCTTAGGTGCGATGAATGGTGGCCAATGTCATCTACTATTATAGTGTGCCAAACCAGGGGTAAGTGTTTTTCCTACTCCCTATTTTATGCCATGAGGACATAGCATATTTTAAGTGTGGTGTATGGGGAGTGACTTGAGCCACTTGTTTGTCCCTTATATTGTGTGATTGCATGTCTTGTTTTTGTTTAAGTGTTTTTGTTGTCCTTTATTTTTATTTTGGGTGATTGTTTGAGTTGTCTGCTTGAATGATTTGCTTGTGGAGACATGGATATTAAGTATGCAATTTTGCCTTAAAATTTAATTTTTGGGCCACATTAGTATCATGTTGTGATAAGGGTTTTTGAATAGTTAAAATGTGCTCTAATTTAGTTTAATCATGTCTTTATCTTTTGAATGATATCACCATGTTTTTGGAGCTGAGTTTTGAATATTAGCTGAGCATGATATACTATGATAGACCTAAGTAACCTTTAAAGTTGAGTGAAAAAAGAAATGCAAAATGAGAACAGCTTCTTTTTTAGCCCTTGAGTGACATTTAGGGTATGGGTAATAGTCCGATTTGATACTCTTCTTGCATTCAACATTGGTTATTTAATGGTAGGAGTCAAGTAAGCATGTGATTACTTATTAGTGCTCGGTGTTTGGTGTGTTTAGTTAGGATGCAAGACCTCGAGTCATTGTGGACTGTCTTTGCATTCTTTTCTTTATTGTGTGATATTATTGGAAAAGGCTGTGATATAGAATGTGAAAAAGCCATCACTTAACTGGAAAATGGGATGTGAGACATCAATGAATTTTGTCTCTCCTTATGTAGCAAAATGGCAAGGAGTTTGCATTAGAAAAATCAGTCTTATTTATGTGTTATGTGAGTAAAAAAAAAAAAAGAGTGAATAATCCATCAAGGGAGAGCATAAAATGCAACCTTGTAAGGTTATTACTTAAAAAAAAAAAAAAAAAAAAAAAAAAAGAAAGAAAGATTCAGAATAAAAGCCACACTGGCTTGATGTTTATGTGTGATTATTTATTTGTGAAGCCACATTGGCTGAGTTGTGTTTTGTTTTGAGAGTGTTGAGCTCAATTCTTTAGCTCATGTTTTGTTTATTGAGTTTAGACTAGAGTGTGAGTTCAAATAAAGTAGAATAGAGAGTGTGTTTTCTTTGATGAGCACAATAGGGAACTCTCATGATTGCTTGGCAAGTACTTAATCAATAGCTGATGGTGAGTGTAGAGATAGAGTTTTCCATCCATTGTTCATTGATAGGTATTGGGGCTTGAGAATTACTATATTTGAGTGAGGCTGCTTATCCTTGGTAAGAACTTAAAGGGAAACTAGGTACTATTTTATCATGGATTGCTTGCTCATATCTCGAAATTTAAGTGGTGATATTGCATGGTTGTTGGACTAGGGATATGGACGTGAATGAACTAAGTTATGACTCATTTTGATGTTTAAATTCCCATTTCATCATGATAGAGTTGCATGCTTAGGAAACCATGATTCTTCTTGATTGTTATTTTATTTTTCTTCCGTTTGACTGCGTGTTTATTTTATTTTTGCATGCTTTATGTTTTTGCTTGAGGACAAGCAATGGTTCAAGTGTGGTGTATTTGATAACGTGCATTTTATGCCATTATTCTAGTGTTTATTTAGGATGTTTAAGAGCATGATTAGAGCCTTATTGCTTCATATATCATATATATTTGCTCTAACCCCTAGGAAGATGCTAGTTGCAAATACATGCGTTTTTAAGTTGTTTTGGCAGATTTTGGACCTCACTTTTGACTAGGTAGATGGCCTCAAACAATTTGCGTGCAAGAACAAAAGTTTCTTAGAATGATGTCCTCTACCTACCACAGAAATTTCAGAGCATTTGGAGCTGAACGTGAATTCACCCATATCACGTGCAAGCCTATTTTTGCCTCTCAGGCCTCTACATGATGCAAGGAAGCTTGGGGAGAAGTTTGAGCTGATTTGGAGGTGCACGTGAATTCACCATATCACGTGCAAATTGGCGTGCAGAGATGTTTTTGGACCGATCCTATCGTTTTTCCATGCCGATCATTTGTTCCTGAAGGCCCAATTCCAAATTGTGGATGGAAGATAGAGTTTTTAATGTTTCGAGTGTTACTTATCAAAACTACGCCGTTTTGATAGATGGGCTAGGTTACACACCTCAAGGCCCATCCAAACTCTATAAATAAGAGCTCCACGCCCCTTGCTAGCCATGCCTAACCCCCCTACACGTTTTAGAGAGAGAGAGAGGCTCCACGACTTGGAGGTGCTCCTTGACCTAGGAGAGCAGCCGTCGCGAGCCGTCGCGGCCGCCGTCGCGGATTTTGGAGCCTGGATTTGAAGCTTTGCTGTGCGCGTGATCAAGAAGAAGATGTTGAGCTTTTCTCGCTTTGTGTTTGCTTGTAATCATGCGTGAGTAGTCTTTTAATCTAGGGGAGCAATGTAGCCCCCTTGTTGCTTTCTTGTGTTTATGAATATTTGGGTTTGGATGATTGAGTTTTGCATGTTTTATGAATCTGTTCTTAAGTTCTATCTTTGGATGTACACCTTGGTATTCTTAGCTCTAGTCTGGGGCAGATTGAGATTCATAACTTATTTGTAATTGGTGTGATCATTATCCTTTTGCAAGTATGATTTATTGGCTTTGCATGTTTGTGTGTTTAGATGACCATTCTGGCATACAACTCTTAAAAGGACCTCAATGACCATTTGTTGTCCTTGGCTTATGTTTAGCATGTTTTCAATTAGACAACCCTAATACCATGAACCAGTAGAGATAACATAGGGAGGTGAAATTGTGACCCTAGATGCTTTTAATCCTTGATTCTTAATCCTAAAATCAGTTTACTTTCTTTGTTTATTCAGAAAACCAAATAAAAATTAGATCTTTAGTTTAAAAAAGAAAACTTTTTGCCAAGACATTTTATAGAACAAGAGTAATTGGGTGATTTGATTTGAGAACTAGAGAACTAGGTTAATCCCTGTGGGTTCGACCCCTTTCTTGCTGCTATTCTTTTAGTGCAAACTTAGGGAATTTATAATTTTGAAGAGAGATTTAACGACATTAGCTAGCTCTTTTAGAGAGGCTAAAAATCTTGTCTGTCAGCATCGCCAAGTGCAGTGTTATGTGCACCACCACGTGCACACCTTGCATGTCCCCTTGCCTTGTATCGAACTTTCGCTACATGCACAACGTGATCATGTCGATACGTGCACCCCAAATGTGCCATTCTATGTAGTCACTATTTAATTCGTTGATTACTTGTGTACGAGCGATGCGTCGCTTAGTTCGCATGATAAACCATGATTGATTTCCCAAACCATAACTCAATTCCTAAGCCTAAAGGTAGGGTTTTTAAGCGTCAAGACGTTCTATCAATCAAGTTCACGTATACAAATAACGAGTTACTAAGTCCCAACACAATTATTCTGATTAATTTCACAGCTCTAAGCCTTATCTTAGTTACATGCAAACTTGTTTAGTCTAGGTTCTATCCTTAATCAAATCAACCCTATTTGTCATTCAATCCCTAAAAAATAAGGAAAGGTAGAATCACCTACCTTGAATATTTCAAAAGTCAGACTAACTCACCGGAACTTATAAACGCCCTAAAGCTTAAGCCTTTCTCCTTTCTCTCCTTCCTTGTTTACCGGAACCGTAGGGGGGGGGGGTGAATAGACTTTCTTTGTGAGCGGAAGCTAGACCGTTAGATGGTTTGTGATTCTTCTATGGATAACTATGATGAAAGTATTAATTGAGAAGATGACAATATGGAATGAGAGTGATAATGATAGTTATAATGAACTATCGGACAAATATGAGATGTGAGTAAATGCTCTTTGCTTTACAGTGTTAATTTTGCGAGTCTACGACTCACATATTTTCGAGTCTTCGAGGCTAGAGTTCAGGTTAGATTATGTCTTTTGTGTCACTCTATTAATTGTAAGTCTACGACTCTGCGAGTCTTCAACTCTACGAGTTTGCGACTCTCCTAATCGCTCTTAGAGTGACTTCTTCGTAGTGCACCTAATCTACTCGTTGTTATAGCTGCAAGTCTACGACCCTAACTCTGCGAGTCTATGACCTTCGGGTCTCTTAGTTTACTTTACTTCACTAAGGGGCTCTTCGACCATCAATGGGTCAGAGTGAACAAAGGATCATTGACTCTACGAGTCTTCGACCCTGAAAATCTTCGACTCTACGAGTCTTAGACTTTGCATTTACTTCCTTAGTCTTTTGCAGCTGCTCATAAACTGAGTCTCCGTATTCTTCGAGTCTTCGACTCTACGGCTTCGACCCTTCAGCTATAACTCTCAGCCTTCAAGATCTCCAAGTCTGTGACGTCTGACAATTTCTTTAGATAAACTGGTATTTGTTTCTACGACTCTTGAGTCTACGACTCTACGAATCTTTGAGCTATAGTTACATTTTTGTTTGCCAGTTTTTAATGCATTGACTCTTCGACCTTCGACGTACGAGTCTGTGAGTCTCCAGTTTGATTCTTAATAGTGTTTTAAGGCTTCGACTCTATGACCCTTGAGTCTACGAGTCTGGCGATACTTTAAGTTCTATTAATTGACTTAAGAGCTTTTAGGGACTCTACAGTTCTACAGGCTTCGAGTCTTTGAGTCATTTAAAGTTGGTTACTGTTCTTTAAAATTCTTCGACTCTACGAGTCTCTGAATTTAACGTTGCTTGCAGTAACGCTCTCTTTTCCACACTTTGACTCTTCGACCTTCGACCCTGGATCTACGAATCACAATTTGTTCTGTCACAAACGTGCTTCGAGTCTTCAGACCCTACGAGTCTACGAGCCTCTCGCCAATATGTCCTGCGACAGTTCTACTTCTACGAGCTTCGGATCTTTAACCCTATGACCTTCGGATCTTTGAGTCTCCAGACTTAAACTGTATTTTGGTAGCTTCATCAAATCCTATATCTCCAACAAGAACGGCTAGGGCTTTCCATGACAAAGAAACAACAGCCAAACCCCTAGGACAACCTCCTCCTTTTATAGAGTTTCTTCCCACATCTTACAAGACTTCTAATAGCATTCAAACTCCGATTTCTTGCCCAACAAGTAACTTCCTTAAACTAAGTTTTTGTTTTTTATTAAGTCCTATTTTAAGTCCTTAAAATACCAAAACACCCTTAATTAAGGTAAATCCCAAATTTTCATTTAATAAAAACTTATTAAATCCCCAAGTTATAAGGTTGACTAATCTATCCCTTAAATTGCTACTAGATATTACCAAAATACCCCTATATCACAACTACCAAAATGACATCCTCAAACAATATATAAGTTATCTCTTAATCTATTCTAGGTGCGGGATATTATAGGTTGGCCTGTTCTTCTGTTTTTTGCCCCTTTCTTCACAATTGATTTCCTTGAGCTTGTTAAATAGTTTGAGAACTTGTTTTGGGGATATTTGTAGTGTTTTGAATTGTGTTTTGTGTATGTGATCATATTACAAAGGGTTTTGGCATCTCCATATTAGGGGATATTGTTGAATCGAACCCAGAATTTGGATGATGCTGATAAAACCCTATGTAATTTGGTTTGAGATCTTTCAATGTAATTTCTAACATGTTGTAGAAGATAAGTGTTAATCTAAATCTTCACTCATGAGTACAAAGTTAAGGATAGGATACATAATCCTGATCCAGACCAACGTGAGTGTCATTAATCAACTTGGTAAATAACCAAGTTATTACAAGAAACATAGTAAGGAATTAAGAATTATTAGCGCGGACTAAGCGCTTAAAGATATGGACTAAGGAATTCGAGTTTATCTCTTTGATGAACTAAGAATCCAAGTCTACAACTCACGCAAAGTAAGAGAGAAATTGCGGAATAAGGAGCTAAGTCCTTCACTCACATGGACTAAGGACAAGAAGACACAGAGTAAGGAATCCGAGTCTTTTATTCACCTGAAGTAAGGAAGGACTTGTATGGAATAAGGATCCGAGTCCTTTATTCGAATGAAGTAAGGAAAAGTCATGCAGAGTAAGGAATCCGAACCTTTACTCATGCGGAGTAAGGAAGCACTGACACAGAGTAAGCCATTTGAACCTTTACTCATACGGAGTAAAGAAGCGCTAACACAGAGTAAGCCATCCGAACCTTTATTCATGCAGAGTAAGGAATCACTGACATGGAGTAAGCCTTCCGAATCTTTTGTTCTCACGGAGTAAGGAAGCGCTAACACGGAATAAGGATTCAAGCATTAAATTGACATGTAGTAAGCAACCACTAACACGGAATAAGGATTCGAGCTTCACTAACACGGAGTAAGGAACCTTACAACGGACTAAGTTGACACTACTCCTACTAATCAGTTCCACATTCAAGGTCATCAGCTCGCTGTGTCCCGATGTAAGAAAGATCCGTTAAATATTTATTCTCTTACACGTGGATCACTCGGATGCGTGGACAAAGCTTTTAATGCAGTTGGATTCATACAAAGCAATTCAATCCGTTTATCCTTCCAACATCTTGAGTTCCACATCTGCAACAGTTATAGCAAATGTATTTTTCTGAGGAGTCTTCAATGCTACACTCTGTTTAGAAAATCCCACTCCAAGAATGTTTCCTAGGGATGTCTATATATATTAAGTCTTGTATATTTTCAAAGTGCGCGTAAATGTGAAAGAGCTTAGAGGATTTCATTTTTGGTTAGCGTGTGCGTGATTCAAAAAATAGAGTGTTACTGTAAACAAAAGAGAGATACTTTCAATAGATCCAAAATCTTGTTCTCAGCTTTAATCTGCTGCTATTTTGTTGTAATTATCTTTTGATGATAAACAGAATACTTCTACTATCTGGTTGTCTTATGCATTGATCTTATTCATTAACCAGATTAAGTGTTGCACTAAAGAGTTAGAAAGAGTTTTCAAAAAGAGCCTAATAGCCTATTCATTCTCTTCTAGGCTCCCCAGGACCAACAACAGTGATGCTATAAAGAAGTTTTATGCTTATCTCCCTTTTATATGTTAAATTTGTATTGCTATTTATTATAAAGGAATACATTATTATTTCAAAACCTCCTATCCTAGCTAAATCCAAATATCACACTTTCGCCCTTCACATAGACATACCAAAACTTGTCCTCACCATATGCATATGGAAGTCAAGCCTGTGTTTGACACGGAAAAGAAAGTCATGCCCGAGAGCAGACCTGGTGAAAACCCGAAAGGGCGCCAAGGGTAAAACATAAAGCTCCATAAAAAAGAAAGGAGAAATGCGGACTTGGTAAAAACCCCAAAGGGCACCAAGTGTAAAATACAAAGCTAATAAAAGCAAGCGCTACAATATTAGAATTTACGATCTTCTAACGAAGCCAAAGTGGGATACAACCTTTGCACCTTCCATGCAAATAGTCACAACAAGTAGTAAGGTTGTCACGCTACTCTAAACTAGGGACTGATCTGTGAACCAAAGGATTGGTCATATCTTAGGCATACTCTGATTGACTTTATGAGACATCACCCTGTTATACAAAAGGGAGTTTAATTTAACTTTGTATGATGATAAATAAATTATGCCATATGCAATGATATAAGTGTAAGTGCAAAATGTCTTATCAAACAAATTGGTTTCTATTTTCCAAATTGTTTCAAAATCATCTATTTAATATCCCATAGCAAGAAATACCATAAGATAGTCGTATTTGGGGATGAGAGTATCATTTTGTGGTAATGATTGAAAATACAAATTGCTTTGATTGTAATTTGGGTTTTATTTGGGGCCTAGATGACCTAGGGGCATTATTATAATTTTTCTGTGGCAAATTAAAGGGTTAATTGGTCAATTTGGTTATTTGGGGATTTAAAAATGTTAATATTTAATATAAACAAGAATTTTCATTAATGAAGGGCTTTTTGGTATTTTAAATTGGTTTAAGATAGGAATTTTAGTATATTAGGAAATCTAGTCTAATTAGGTTTCTTAATCAGTAAGAAGTCTAAGCTAACAAGAATTAGAGTTGGTTACTGTTCCTTAACAAGAATTTTTCATTAATGAAGGGAGAGAGAAGAAGGTTGCGGCTTGAAGCTTCCGGGCATTCAGACAAGTGAAGTCTGGTGCACTGTGTTAGAGTTAGTTGTTTCTATCCTTCTTAGTCTCTCCTAGGGTTCTAAAACATCTGGGGCTGGTTTAGTTTTGGGAATCAAAAGTAAAACGAATGATTTTACATGTAACTAAGATAGAGAGCCTTGATAAAGTTGTTTGACGTTCAAAGTCGATGTTGAGGACGTATAAATCGTTTTAAGGTGGATTCTTCGTATGTTGGAACTATATAAATAGTTCGGTCGGTGAACAGTGTTGGTCGGGTGAACAGTAAAGCGGTCAGGTGAAGCTAACTTTCATATCGATGAAATATTTGCGGTATTTCGTTGAACTTTCTCTTCTGGTCGGGTGAATTTTGAGGTGGTCAGATGAACAGTAAATGGTCGGGTAAAGTTAATTTTTATATGGGCATAATGTTTGCAGTATTTAGATAAATTTTCCCTTCTGGTCGGGTGAATTTTGAGGTGGTCGGGTGAAGCTGATTTTTATACGGGCCGAATATACATGGTATTTTGATAAATTTTCTCTTCTGGTCGGGTGAATTTTGAGGTGATCAGGTGAACAGTAACGTGGTCGAATGATTTTTCTAATATTTGTATTGGATAGCAGTTAAAACCCTTCAAAATTGTGGGTTTTAATAGAAAATAAGAGTTCTATAGAATTAGTTATGATTTTTTGAAGTTGAGATAGAATTTGCACTGTTTTATAAGCCTGTTTTGCCTCTTTTAATTTGTTAATAGGAATTTAAGCTTGAAACCTTTAGAGGGGAACCCTAAGGATCGTTTGGAAATTGTAGGGTGACTTTCATTAATATAATTGAGGTATACATATTTATTCTTATGCTAAAAACATGTTCGTATTGATTATACGCTAGTATAGTTATACTGTAGATGTTATACATTGATTGTGGTGATGTTGTATTTCCTAATTTGAAATGTTGGACTTGTAATGTTAATATTGTTGATATGTATTCCTATTATATAGTGTACTATATTTGCTGTAATGAGGTCCGGTAAAAGACAATGGTCCGGTAAAGGACAGAGGCTCAGTTAAGGGAAAAAAGGGTATGATGGATTCGGTCAAAGACATTAGTGCGGTAAAGCACAATTTGCACGGTGAAGTGCATGATTGAATTGTTATGAATAATGATGTTTACATGTGATGTGGTTGTTGAACACTACACTCGCACATTTACAACTTGCATATAGAATTTATTAGTTTAACTGACTAGAGAGTGTAAAGATAGTCACCTACTGAGCTATAAAGCTCACATCTACATTATTAAATCCCTTGCAGGTACTAAAGGGAGATTGGAGGAGCACTAGAAGTAAGGTGGACCATAGTCTTGATGTGATGTTTATGTGATTATAGAACTTAAGATTTACATGTTATTTATTTGGATTTTGATTTTCCGAACATGGGTTCGTGGACATTGTAAGACTATTTAACTATTTTATGGTTTGCTTGCTTTAAAGTATTCTGTTCAATGGATGTCATTGGGAAAGTACTATCATACCCCTATTGTGTGACAGTACCTGGGAGCGTGAGATAGCGCCCGCTTTGTAGTCTCTAATAGGTGCTAGTCACTAACCCCTTGACCTTTCGGGTGCATGCATGGGGCAGTCATGTGCTTAATCTCTGGCTTTCAGAATTGGGGGCGTGACAATCTACTCGCCAACTTGAGTTTCTTAAACTTTACTTTTCTGTGAGGCTCACAAAAGACAGCAATGAAACCCAGTCCTACATTTTGAAAGGGATTACATCACATGTTATCTGATAGAGTGTTCTCTGGTAGAAAAAGTGAGCCAAAAAATTGATTAAAACCATTGCTTATGCATATTAGGCATCTTACATACCCATGCATCCCATGCATCAATTGCATCTCATGCATCATCCATATATGTGGCATGTTTGCTCTTGTTCAATCGCAGGACCATTGCCATAGTAGAACAAGGACAAAGGACCACGTCCTAGTCTCCCTAGTAGGTAAGCCTTAAAAGCTCACCCAAGAAGCAGAAAAGGTTTTATCCCCAATAAATAAACAATCTATTTTCATAACCAAGCTAACCAGATCTTATTTCCAAACCGAGGCAATTCTCAAAATGGTTACCTTATAGAGTGATCTCTTAGAGTGAACTTGTAGAGGGAGCCATAAAAGAAATTACCTTTCATCATAGCTACCTATGGTCTTAGAAGCCATTTCTTCTTTTCACCCTAGATGTCTTATTTACTGTTAGGTCCCGTGAAGGTTAAAGGGGGGTGAATAAACTTCTTTCGACTCCTTCTTTAGATCTTTATATCAATAGATGAGATATAGAAAACAAATCTTGTAAACAATAAGCAGAAACAAACACAAGATGTTTTCTAAAAGTAAACTCAATGTATTCAATAAGAACACAAATACAAAGATGTAATGTTGATTGATAACTACGAAATTTGTCATTAAATTTGCATATAATTTATGGGCTTTAATTTAATATTTTATTGAATTAATGCATTTTTATAATAGTTTCTTCCAATTTCAATTTTAATATTAATTCTCTGAGCTTAATTGATTATTTTAATTTTAATCTTAGTAGAATTTTTCTATATATATATATATATATTTGGGTTAATTGAGTTATATTTTTATTTATTTATTTATTATTATTATTATTATTATTATTATTCCAATTATGTTTTGATGGTTTTAATGAAGTATATGTGTGTTTGTTTCACTTTTATTATGGCTTCTTTTTGCATGTTACGTGGAGTCACTTGGAGGGCAATTGGAGACCTTTAAGTGTGGGCCCGGGAAGAAGTTAAAGAAAAATTGGAAAGGAGTAAAAGAATTGGGCATCATATAACCATGGTGAAAGAATTGGAAAAAAGGCTTAATTTTGGTGGGCCACACATTGATTTAATGGAAAGAATGGCAAGTATATATCTGCAGGGAGAGAAATTGGCTTTGTCTACGTGAGTGTGAAAAGACCCATACGACACATCTCTCACGGCAGTAGAAGGAAGAGCCAGCACATCTTCGTATAGTATCCCTACAACGCTATAGACATCACGCCATCTCATCCAATCACCCATCTAATCCCACGCCGCTTCATCCCATCTCTTCAATCACGCTAGCACCATCTTCATCTATCTCGCTGCCACCATCTCCCATCGCATAGCCCAGTCTCCATTCCATCCATCCACCCAGCATCCTGACGTTGATAGCCTCCATCACGCGCAGCAATATCCAGCAGTTGTTCCAACCAGTAATAGAAGAAATTGGAGAGAGATAGTACGCCGAGCATTGAAGATTCGGATCGAGTTCAAGACCGGATATTTAATTCTTTGCAGCCTATTTTTCTTAATTCTGTTCTAATTCTGTTGTTTTAATTTCTCTGAACAGATTTGTGATTTTCCAACCCATGGAGGGATAAGTATTTTGTAATCGGTTTAGCGTAGCACTTTGGATGCTTGTTTTGAATTCGTGTTTTAATATTTAATTTGATATTTTATGTGCTATGATTTAATTCTCTATCTCTTTTATTTGTTAATTTAATATCTCGGTTGAGTGTTGATTTACAATTCATCATGCGTTAATGTTTTATTCGAGTGGAAAGATTTGTTTCATAGGGAACGGGCAGTCTTTTGAGAATTAATTCATAATTATTCTAGTTGGAATAAGTTCATAATTTAATTGTATTCATGGTGTCTTGGTGCATTTAAATTATGAAGCCATAATTTATCTAATTTATCTTTTCGAATAGTGATAAACAGCATTCAGGCGTGAAGTTAAACCGGTTACATCTTTAATTAATTGAATTTCGTAGTTAAAAATCTTTGCTTTAATTAGTTTAAATTCAATCAAAAATCCCCTAATTTCATATTTGTTCTTTCTCATTAGTTTTTATTAAACAGGTAATTAAATAGGTTGAATTGAATTTATAAGTCATCCGGTAGAGAACGAACTAGGTTAAGCCACTAGCTATACTTAGTTTAAATTTTATTTGGAGTGCGTGTGCGACAAATGCTCTTTTCAAATTGGCGCTGTTGCCGGGGAGGCATTAAATTGGATTCAATTTATTTTCTTCCTTGTTTTATTATTTGTCTTGTTTTTAATTTATTTAGTATTTTGTTCGGACTTACCCGGTAGTTCCTTGTTTTTGTTTTTGCAGGTTTTTCTTTTTCTTATCTTATCTTATCTTTTCTTTTCTTTTATTTATTTATTTTATTTAAAAAAATTAAAAAAAAGTTTCCATTTTTCTACAGTTTTTTTTTGCAGGCTTTCTTTTCTAACAAGTTTCCTGTTTTGTTTTTTTCTTAGTTTTATTTTTTGCAAGTTTTTCTTTTTATTTTATTTTATTTTCTCTTCTCTTCCTCTTTTTTTTTTTTGCGGTTTTATGACATAATCCACTATAGGGGAACTACTAGATTTGGATCCAGAAATTGAGTGGAACTTGAGGACTCGTCTTCGACACACTCAAGTAAAGGAAGAAAGCCCCTCACCAATAATGGCAGGGCAAAACGGAGAGTACAACCACACCATCCGAGAGTTGGCAGCACTAGACATCAACTATCAACCGACGTGTATTGCCTACCCAGCCTTGGAGACTGACTTTGAGCTTAGACCTAGCCTTATACATCTTCTTCCCAAGTTCCATGGGCTATCTGGAGAAGACCCACACAAGCATCTTCAAGAGTTCAATGTGGTCTGTTCCACCATGAAGCCCCAAAACGTCCTAGAAGATCAGATCAAGTTGAGTGCTTTCCCATTCTCACTTGATGGAGCTGCAAAAGATTGGTTGTATTACTTGCAACTAGAAGATGTCACATGTTGGAACGAGTTGAAGAAATTATTCTTGAATCGATTCTTCCCAGCATCGAGGACCACAACGATCCGGAAGGAGATCTCAGGCATCAAACAGTGACATAATGAGACGATGTACGAGTATTGGGAGCACTTTAAGAGGTTGGTTGCTAGTTGTCCACATCACCAAATTAGCGACCAACTCCTCATCCAGTACTTCTATAAAGGTCTTACATCTATGGAGAGGAGCATAGTGGATGCATCTGCAGGAGGAGCCCTAGTTGATAAAACACTAGTGGATGCAAGAACTCTCATTGATAAGATGGCACAGAATACATAACAATTTGGAGATCGAGCATTGCCTACACAACGAGGAGTCCACCATGTGAGCCCTAGCACACAGCCTAGTCTTGAGGCGCACAAGCTTGATGAGATCTCTACTATGATAAGGTAGATGGCCTTAGCCTTACCAGCCCTCACTAGTCTTGTAAAAGTTTGTGGAATCTGCACTGCCACTGATCACCCTATTGATACATGTCCACAACTCCAAGGGACGGAAGAGTGCAATGGCATCTTTCCAGGTCGCCCATATGAGTAGTAGCGCCCCCCTCAGCAGAAATATGATCCATTCTCACAGACATAATCCAGGGTGGAGAGATCATCCCAATCTTCACTATGGAACAGGGTAACCACAAAGACCTCTATATCCACAAAATTTTCAGAAGAGGTCTGAGGGGCCAACATCGAATGGTCAACAACAAGCTCATCCTCAACAAAAGGGGGAACTAGATCACTTTAATCTCCTTCAGTAGATTGTGCTCAACCAACAGAATGAGTTGAAGGAACTCAAGATGCAAATAAGTCAGATGGCCACCGCTGTGCATGAGATCACTAGTCATCAGCAGAACACACTTCCCTCTCAGACTACTCCCAATCCTAAGGGGAATGTCAGTTCTATCACTTTGAGGAGTGGCAAGCAAATTGGAGATCCACAGGTTCCTTCTACTCCACCAGGACTTGCACCACTAGCCAAGGGGCCACCCCTACCTCAACCACTAAGGAACTAGAGACCAAGGAAAAAGAGTTAAAGAAGGAGAAGGAGACCACCTCTAGACCTCTTCCATTCCCATATAAGGCTATTCAAAACAAGAAGATGACAGATGAGGCAATTCAGCAGAAGGTTCTGGATATATTTAAAAGGGTGGAGATCAACATTCCACTCTTGGAGGCTATCAAGCAAATCCCTAAATTTTCTAAATTCTTGAAGGAACTATGTATCAACAGAAGAAGAAGAAGCCTAAAGTGAGTTGAAAGGGTCAACCTTGGGAGAATAGTCTCAGCACTCATCACACATTCTCCTCTCATGCCTCCGAAGTGTGAAGACCCTGGCACCTTCACTATTCCATGTACCATTAGGACACTTCACTTTTCTGATGCTTTGTGTGACTTGGGCGCCTCTATCAATGTCATGCCATATTCTATCTACTCCTCTCTTCACATTGGGGAGCTTAAGCCAACACAGGTGGTAGTCCAATTGGCTAATAGATCCACAGTTGGACCAGTAAGCGTTCTTGAGGATGTTCTAGTTAGAGTGAGAGATGACATCTTTCCCACTGATTTCTATGTCCTTAACATGGAGGAGGACTTGGCGAACTCCCGTGCTCCTATCATTCTTGGCAGGCCATTCCTCAAAACTGCCAAGACCATCATTGATGTTTACCATGGTACGCTTTCTATGGAGTTTGGTGATGAAATTATTAGATTTAATATTTTAGACTCTATGAAACATCCCTCTGGTGAGCATAGTGTTTTATTCCTCTCACACACTGAACCACCATATGATATTGATCTTGACCTTGATTTCAGTGATGTGAATGATTTTGATGATGAGGTGGATTATGTTAATGGATTGAATGCTTTGTTTTCTGATGATGTTGCACATGTTCACTCTATTTCTTCTTGTGCACAAATGTGTACACCTAACATGCTTCCTTCCATACAATACCCACCTACACTTGAGTTGAAACCTTTGCCTAGTAATTTGAAATAGGCATATTTGATGAATGGAGATAAATTGCCTATTATCATTGCTAGTAATCTCCTACTAGACCAAGAGACTAAACTGTTGGCTTTCTTGAGGGACAATATTAAGGCAATAGGTTGGGCATTAGCTAATATTCCTGGACTTAGCCCATCTACTTGCATGCATAGGATTTTCTTAGAAAATGGTGCTAAACTAGTGAAGCAGCCCCAAAGGAGGCTAAACCCTACTTTGCTAGAAGTTGTTAAGAAAGAGGTAGAAAAATTATTTGCAGCTCGCATTATTTATCCTATCTCTGATTCTCAGTGGGTTGGTCCTGTTCAAGTGGTACCTAAAAAGACTAGGTTCACTGTGGATAAAATGAGAAGGAGGAATTGGTTCCTATGCGAGTCCAGAATAGCTGGTGAGTATGCATTGATTATAGAAGACTTAATGGTGTCACTCACAAGGACCACTTTTCACTCCCCTTCATTGACCAAATGTTAGAAAGACTGGCAGGTAGGAGACATTATTGCTTCTTGGATGGTTTTTCTGGCTATTTTTTAGGTTCCCATTGCTCTAGAGGACCAAGAGAAGACTACATTCACTTGCCCATTTGGTACTTTTGCCTATAGAAGGATGCCATTCGGTCTTTGTAATGCTCCTGGTACTTTCCAAATATGCATGATGAGTATATTTTGTGATTTTCTTGAGAATCGCATGGAAGTATTTATGGATGATTTTGCTATTTATGGCTCCTCATTTGATAAATGTCTCTCTAGCCTAGGTAATGTTTTGCGGCATTGCATTGATAAAAACCTTATGCTTAATTTTAAAAAATGTCATTTTATGGTTGAGAAAGGCATAGTTCTAGGACATGTAATTTCCAAGCATGGTATAGAGGAAAATAAATCTAAAGTTGATCTTATTACATCTTTACCCTATCCTACTTGTGTTCGAGATGTTCATTCTTTCCTAGGACATGTAGGTTTTTACAGGCGTTTCATCAGGGACTTTAGCAAGATTGCACACCCATTGTCGCAATTGTTGCAAAAAGAAAAATATTTTTCTTTCAGCAAGATTAATCTTTTGTTTTTGATGACTCTTGCAGGTTAGCTTTTGATGAGTTGAAGAAGCAGCTGACCACCCCACCGATCATTCAACCACCAAAGTGGGACCATCCATTTGAGCTTATGTGTGATGCTTCCAATTTTGCTATGGGAGCTGTTCTTTCATAGAGAGTAGATAGAGTTCCACATGTCATTGCTTATGCCTCGAGGACCTTAGATGCAGCTCAGTGCCACTACACCACTACTGAGAAGGAGTTCCTTGCAGTCATCTTTGCCTTAGTCAAATTTTATTCCTATCTCTTGGGATCGAAAGTTGTTGTCTTTTTTGATCATGCGGCCCTGAGGTATTTATTGAAGAAGCTAGATGCCAAACCACGACGCATTCGATGGATGTTACTTTTTCAAGAGTTCGACAAAGAGATCATAGAAAAGAAGGGGTCTGAAAATCTAGTTGCCGGTCACATGAGCCGACTTCCCCACCTATCAAAGGACATCACTTCCTTGGGGTTGAGAGACACCTTTCAAGATGAGCACTTATATGCAGTCTCTTCTACCTTCCCATGGTATGCTGATTTGGTGAACTACTTGGTGGCTTCTTAAATTCCTTATCATTATAGGAAGCACCAAGTAGCGAAGTTGAAGAGTGAAGCAAGACACTATTTTTGGGACGATCCCTATCTTTAGCGGATTAGTAGTGACCAGATTATTCGACGATGTGTCCCGAGCCATGAGATCCCATCTATTTTGAAATTCTGTCACACACTTGCTTGTGGAGGACACTTTGGTTCACAGCGCATAGCTAGGAAGGTATTGGACCCTGGTATGTATTGGCCCACTTTGTTTCATGATGCTTATGAGTTTTGTAAAGCATGTGATTGTTGTCAACATACTGGTAATATATCTAGGAAACATGATATGCCTCAACAGCCTATGATATTTTGTGAACTTTTTGATGTTTGGGGTATTGATTTCATGGGTCCTTTTCCTAGTTCTTTTGTCTATTTATATATATAGGTTGCTATGGATTATGTGAGTAAGTGGGTGGAGGCGAAAGCCACGAGGACTGACGATTCAAAAGTTGTTGTGGATTTTGTGAAAACTAACATCTTTTATAGGTTTGGCATTCCTAAAGCGATCATTAGCGATCAAGGGACTCACTTTTGCAACAGGCACTTTCGAGCACTACTTCAGAAGTATGGGGTGACACACAAGACATCGACACCAAACCATCCCCAAACCAATGGCCAAGCAGAGGTGTCTAATTGGGAGTTGAAACAAATCTTGGAGAAGACTGTTCAGCCTAATAGGAAGGATTAGAGCCAGTGCCTTGATGATGCACTTTGGGCCTATATCGAACAACATACAAGACTCCTATTGGCATGTCCCCATTTCGATTAGTTTATGGGAAGTCTTGTCATCTTCCTGTGGAAGTGGAGCATAGAGCATATTGGGCAGTCAAAGCTTGCAACCTAGACCTGGCCTAAGTAGGGAAACAAAGGAAACTTCAACTTCAGGAACTTGAAGAGCTTCGTTTGGATTCTTATGATAATGCAAGACTCTACAAGGAAAAGTCCAAAGTTGCCCATGACAAGATAATTCACAAGAGGGAGTTCGAAGAAGGTCGAGCGTGTTCTTCTTTATACTTCGAGATTAAAGCTTATTGTAAGGACCCGTGTTTAAGGGGCCTTAGAGACAGCATTGAGTTAGAGACCTTATTTTAACAAATGAATATCAGCACAATGATGTGCTCGTCAAATGGAAAATTTTGACTGTACTTGGACTAAATTTGGGATTTGAGGCCCTGAGGGGTATTTTTGGGATTTCACAAATAATTTTATATTCCCTTTTAAATTACCTGGGTTTGTATTTTGAGCTTTGGGCCTCCCTTCAAGGGGAAAACCCAATATGAGAGAGAGTGGGCTGTTTTGTCTTTCTTCTTGGGTTTACTTAACCATTGGGCTGCATTTGGTCTTGGGCTTCTATTAAAAACAAAATAAAAAGAAATAAAATAAGAGAAAAGAAAAGGGGACCAAACCCTACCTTCCCTGCAGCCGTCACACACATACACGCCCAGAGAGAGAGAGAGAGAGAGAGAGAGAGAGAGAGAGAGGGAGACGATCCAGAGTGGAGGGGTTTCTGACGATCAAGGATTTCCTACAGACGACGGGAGGCCGGAGGCGTTGAGGCAGCAGGGATACAGATCGCTCCATTCTTTTCCCCTATTCTTTTCTGCAACACTTGAGGTAGGGATTTCAAGTTTTTCTATTTGCCGTCTCTCTCTTCTGATTTCTAGAAAATAAAATTTATGTGATGATCTGGGATGTTGAGAAGGGACCTTTTTATATATATTGAGTTTCTAAATTCCACCTTGAGACTATTGATGATCTGGGTTTTTTGTCTGAGTTTTCTAAATTTCTGAATTTCTGTGTGAGATTATTTATACTTGTGGATTAGGGGTCATTTGTATACCCATTGTCTTGGGATTATTTAGATGAAAAGTTTTGGGAAAACCCTGTATTTGGCTTGGCTAAGGCCTCTGGTATTGGGAAATCGTATGAGAGTGAGGCTAGAGTTGGTTTTAGATCCGGTTTATGGGCTTAGAACCTCAATAACTTCTAAACTAAGACGAATTTGAGGTTGGTTCTTTAGGGAAAAATGATTAGAATGATAAAAGGAAGGTTTTGGAGCCTGCACGTGAGAAAGCCTTTTTCACTTGCAGATTCATTCTTGCTCCAAATAGCCCCAAATTTTAGGTGGAGCTTCCTTAGAGGCATGTGAGTTGAAATACCTCTGCACGTGAAAATGACCTTTTCACGTGCAACCTTGTTTTTGGCTAAAAATTGTCCCTGAACCTTCTGGGATGGTTAGAATGATGTTTGGAGTTAATTTGCCTCTGCATGTGACAATAGGTTGTCACGTGTAGCTTGTTTTGGGCTCCCCTTGAGGTGGATAAGCTTCCTTTGAAAGGTTGCTTATGATCTAGACTATGAGTGAGAAATGTGTGGACTTCAGGGACCATGAGGAGTTAGGTGATGTTATATGTAATGATTTGATTGTTCTAAGACTATCTGTTGTTTTACATTCTGAGTTGAGTTTTTATATGCTAAATGAGTTGCATGTTTGTACTGTGTTTGTTGGGTTATGTTTATTGAGTTGTATATGTTGAAATGTGTATGCTGAGGACCCTAGAAACGCGGGGAGTTGAGATAAGAACCCCAGAAACGCGGGGAATTGAGCTGAGTATGGGACAGTCATTATACTGTACCCCTTGAGATGAGATTCACATTTGCCTGGTGTGGCATGTCACATCGTGGTGGCGGGGTGTCCTCTGCCCTCCTGTGTAGGCAGAGGTATGAGGCGTGTTTACTGGGTGATGATTATTGTTTTAGCTTAAGTCACTACACGAGCACATGTATCCACTTGACATGCATAGTTTTAGAGTGGGACGGGACTGGGGAGACTTGATCCCTACTGAGCTGTGGTGTGCTCACCCCTCCTATGAACTGTTCTTTGCAGGACCTAGCAGGCGATAGGCGGAAGAGCTGAGTTGGCAGGCCGCTGAGGCTGTATGGCCTTATATATATATATATACATTTGGTTATTTCGTTGTATGTGAGATTCTGTTTGCTTGAACTGTGTACCCTGGTTTTATTATTGGGAGCTTGTTCCCTAGTGGGTTGTAAAAGGGCTGGAAGCCTCTAAGCAATGTAATTGGTGTATTGTGTTGTGAATACTGTATGTATATATATTGTGGTGGTGTGGTTGGCATGGAAACAGGTACATGCCCCTTGGGATGTTGACATGTGATACAGGGATAGGACAGCACCCGCGGTAGGTGTCCTCACTTTGGTGTTTACACCGAACCCTTGACCCTTCCGGTGCGGGCATAGGCAGCCATTACCCATTTCCAAAGGGGAAGGAAATTCGAGGCGTGACACTTATGCCTGGTAAGTTGAGGACGAGATGGATTGGGCCCTATACTATAGTTCGTGTCTTTCCATATGGTGCAATGGAGATCATTCAGGAGGGATCAAGACATAGCTTCACGGTCAATGGACATCGACTCAAGCAATTCTATGGGGGTTTTCCTATACCTGCAGTGGATTCTATCCAACTGCATGTCCTTATCATTCTTTGAGCTCCTTAAGTTGTTTCTTTCCTTCTCATTTATTGTTCATTGTTCATTTTTAGAATTATGTTCCATGATTCATCGTTTCTATTTTTGAGTTACATTGAGGACAATGAAACATTTAAGTATGGGGGAGGGAACACATAGTTTAGTTTAGTTAAACATTTTTTTTGGTGTGTTTTCCTTAGTTTTTTTTATTGCTATTGTGTTTTTCCTTAGTTTATTTATTTGTTTATTTATTTTTAATTCTAAAAACATAAAAAAAACCAAAAAGATTTTTGTGCTTTATTTTTGTTTTTGGTGATTTATAGGCTGCATGTTTTTAGTCTTGAACTTGATTGACACTTGAATTTTTTGTGAATCTTTGAGCACTATGATTAGTTCTATTTGAGTTTATTTGATTGTGCAATATTTGAATAATGATTGAGAATCTTGAATAGTTAGAGTTAAGTTGTCTAGTATGGATACATATTTTGCACAACTAAAATTTTGATGCTTTAATATTTGATTAATTCATTTTGATTTTTATGCCTTAATTGGGAAGTGCAAACATTTAAGAATCATGATTTTAGCTATTTTTTAGTTATGCTTGGACTTTAATTCAATGAGTTATGAAATACTGCTTCTATCATTACATCTATTCATGCCAATACTTGAGTTTTTCTTGCATTTGGGTTTTATATGAGCTAAGCTTGTGGATATAAAAGTGAGATAGTTAAAAAAGAGTGAATAAGCCATCAATGGAGAGCATAAAATGTAACCTTATAAGATTATTAATTAAAAAAAGAGCGTTATTGAAAAGGGTTAGCTGTCACGCCCCGGATTTCCAACCCGAGGAAACCGGCACGTGACTCCCCTTTTACCCACACGGAGGGCAAAGGGGTTAGGATACAAACCAAGAATTTTACATTTCAAACATCCACAACCCATTCAAGAAAGTAATATTCATAAAAATATTCCAAACCAGTTTATTACAACAGAATTCTTTCCAATCCCATCCCCACCTGGGGTTACATCGATTCCCATAAAAGAAAACAACATAAATGGAAGAGTAAAATGGATAAGGTCTTCCACCTTGGTGTACCCACCTAACGCCTGTAAGTCCCTGGAAAACAAGCAAACACGGTAGGAGGGGTGAGCAACCACGGCTCGGTAGGGATCAAGTCTCCCCAACCCTTCCCATGCTCCTAGCGGCTACATGCATGTGCACAGTGCGGTGACGTGTTACAACAATCTCAACAAACAATAACAAACCACATCGGTCGTCACAATTATCCACCACACAAAACACAAGTGATTTAACCGCCTCTTCAGGCCAAGTTATTTAACCGCCTCTTCAGGCCAAGTGATTTAACCGCCTCTTCAGGCCAAGTGATTTAACCGCCTCTCAGGCAAAGTTCTTTAACCGCCTCTTCAGGCCAGATACCACATCAAGCACACAACACACATGGTCACTCGAGCATACCACCAAACACTTGGTGTGCACCCGTTCACAAGCGCACAAACCCAACCATTCAGGAAAATAGAGCAAACACACAAGACACATACACTAAACCACAAATCCAGCCACACAGGCATATTACCAAACACGTAATGGGCATATGCATACGGCTATATTCACACAGGCATTTCATCGAACACAAAGCATGTAATCCACAGAATCACACCAACATGCCATGAAGGCCAACATTCATATAGGAGGTCACACCTATATGAATTTACATATAAATAATATAACGAGATATCTCATATTCTGCCCTAGGACCCTAGGACAGAGGAGGATTTAGGAAGAACAGAACCCCTACCTCAAGGAAAACGCAACAACACAAGAACAGCCCGATCCCAAGCCGAACGCCGTCCACCCACGAGTCACCGACCACCCACGCAAGACGCCCAGGCAGCAACCAGGAGCTCTCCTTCCCTCTCTCTCTCTCTGCGACGCTGGTGAAGCAACAAACCCTAAACCTAAAACAGAGGGACTCCTCCTCCTTATATAGACAACACAACATCAAAACGACGTAGTTTTGATTAAGTGAATCTCAGGATCAAAACGACGTAGTTTTGATCACACAAGTTACCACCTTTCCGCACCCATATAGGCCAAAATACTCGAATTTCAACATGGTCCTTTGGAGAAAGTTCCTTAGAATGACAAAACCAAGGGAACCATGCAAAAATATGGCTGCACGCCAATTTGCACGTGAATTCCCAATTCACGTGCACCTCCATATGGACTCCAAATGCTCTCAAACTTCACCCCTAGCCTCCTTGCATCATTTAGAAGACAATTACACTTGCACGTGAATTGGACCCATATCACGTGCACCTCACATACATGTCCATTTGGCCTGAAACTTCGTGGTAGATAGAGGACACCATTCTAAGCATCTTTCCTTTTGCACGTGAATTCATTGGAGTCCATTTACTAGGTCAAAATCTAGAAAAACTCTACTCCAGGAGGTAAACCGACTAACTCAAGGTACGGGTCCTTACATCCTCTCCCCCTTCGGACTTTTCGTCCTCGAAAAGAAATGACATAAGAGGAAAAACGAACACAAGCTACCCATTGCCACACGGCGAGCCACAACACCCTAATGGGTCATACACCACACACAAGACAACAAAGACATAACAGGTACCACCATAATCCATAACCACAATAATGCACACAACACTTCCACATGGCACAAATACACATCTCAAAGCACATCACATTAAGCACATGTCTTTAAAAGACAAAACAAATACATCAACTACTACAAGAAAACACATCACAAGAAAACACAACACTATCCCTTGGCCAATGACCACCTCCCACGCTTAAGATTGTTCGTCCTCGAACAAGTCCGGGTCTTGCGCACGCATCACGGACTCACGTTCCCATGTCTCCTCCTCAATACCACGGTGTTGCCACAGCACGCGAACCAAAGGAATAGCACGACCACGCAATAGCTTCTCTCGCCGATCTAGGATACGGATAGGGGCCTCAATGACGGACATGTCATCCTCGATGTCCAACGTCCCCCAATCAATCACATGAGTGGGGTCAGGGTGATACTTCCGCAATCGGGACACGTGAAATACGTTGTGCACTCGACTCGGCCCGCGGTGGTAACGCTAACCGGTAGGCCACAGGCCCTACACGATCCAGAATCTCAAAAGGACCAATAAACCGCGGAGAGAGCTTGGAACCCCGCCCAAACCGTCGATGACCACGACGTGGAGAGACACGAAGGAACACATGATCACCAAAGAGAAAACTCCAAAGGGCGCCGCCGCTGATTCGCATAAGATTTCTCGCCGACTCGAGCCGACAACAAACGCCGACGGATCAACTTGACCTTCTCGGTAGCCTCTTGAACCAACTGCGGTCCCAAGAGAGCTGTCTCCCCCACCTCGGTCCAACACAAAGGGGATCGACACGGCCGTCCATACAACGCCTCAAAAGGAGCCATCCCAATGGATGCTTGATAAGCGTTGTTGTAGGCAAACTCCACCAAAGGAAGGTGAGTTGCCCACGAACCCCCAAAATCTAGCACACAAGCCCTCAACATGTCCTCCATGGTCCGATTTGTCCGCTCGGTCCGACCGTCGATCTCGGGGTGAAAGGCAGACTCGGATGAAGCTTGGTCCCCATAGCCTCCCGCAAACCCGCCCGGAAACGAGAAGTGAACCTCGAATCCCGGTCCGAGACAACCGATGATGGTACGCCATGCGGTCTCACAATCTCGTTCATGTACAACTGACTCAAGGTCCCAATAGAGTCCCGCTCGCGAACAGCAAGGAAATGGGCCGACTTTGTGAGTCGATCCACAATCACCCAAATCATATCTTTCCGCCCGGTGGTGGGTGGAAGACCGATCCACAAAATCCATCGCTATATGGTCCCACTTCCACTCCGCTATGGGCAAGGGCCGTAACATGCCCGCCGGCCGCCGATGCTCGGCCTTCACCTGCCGACACGTGAGGCACCGCGAAACAAAGGCAGCTACATCGCGTTTCATCCCCGGCCACCAAAAATGTCCCCGAAGCGCATGGTACATCTTCGTACCCCCTGGATGCACAAGCAACTCTAGACCTGGTGAAACTCCCTCATCACCTCATCCCTGAGGGAAGAAGCCACGACCAACCGCCCTTGAAATGACAACTCATGCTCAGGACCCTCTGTCCAGTCCCCGAGATAGCTCCCCGGCCTCAATACGGGCACGGAGAACCTCACACTCAATGTCACCCACTGTCCCTCCCGGACGCGCCTGGTACAACTCAGGCACTACCACCAAAGGACTCGGGACTGTCCCACCATCATGAACAACAGGCCGCAGCTGTAACGTCGCCAAGCTGCTCCATCGGCTTCCACTCTCTCACGACCACCTCAGCTTTCCCTTTTCGGCTCAACGCATCGCCCACAACATTTCCCTTGCCGGGGTATAGGCAAGAGTAAAATCAAAGGTCCGCAAATACTCCACCCATCTCCTTTGCCTCAAATTCAAGTCCTTCGAGTAAAGATGTACCGAAGGCTCTTGTGATCCGAGAACTCCACAAACTTTTCTCCCAAGAGGTAGTGCCAACTCTTCAGGGCGAAGATGACGGCCGCTAACTCAAGGTCATGAGTAGGATAATTCTGCTCATGAGGCTTCACTTGCCTCGACCCATAAGCTACCACACCGTGCTCCTGCATAAGCACACACCCCAAACCAACCCTGGACGCATCACAATACACCTCATATGGAATATCCTCCCTAGGCAACCTCAACACAGGTGCAGTGGTCAAACGGGTTTTGAGAGTCTCAAACGCCTGCTGACACTTGTCAGTCCAATCAAACTTCACGCCCTTCCGAGTCAACGCTGTCATAGGAGCCGCCAAACGGGAGAACCCCTCTACAAAACGACGATAGTACCCCGCCAAACCAAGAAAACTACGGATCTCAAAAACGTTGGTTGGCCTCGCCCACGATGCCACGGCCTCAATCTTGGCTGGGTCCACCCTAACTCCCTCAGCTGACACCACATGGCCAAGAAAGTGAACCTCCTGCAGCCAAAACTCACACTTGCTAAACTTAGCAAACAGCTGCTGGTCCCTCAAGGTTTGCAACACTGTTGCCAAGTGCTCCACATGTTCCTTCTCGGTCTTGGAATACACCAAGATATCGTCGATAAACACCACCACGAACGAGTCTAGGTATGGAGCAAAGACTTGGTTCATCAAATGCATGAACACTGCTGGTGCATTAGTGAGCCCGAAAGGCATCACTACCCACTCATAATGCCCATACCTGCACCGAAAAGCCGTCTTAGGGATGTCCTCCTCCCTAACCCTGAGCTGGTGATACCCCGACCGTAAATCTATCTTGGAAAACCACTGGGCCCCACTCAATTGGTCAAACAGGTCATCTATCCGAGGCAACGGGTACTTGTTCTTCACGATCCACCGAATTCGGCTTCCGTAGTCGATGCAGAGACGAAGCGTGCCATCGCCCTTCTTAGCAAAGAGCACCGGAGCACCCCAAGGTGAGGTACTCGGTCCGATATACCCCTGGCCCACCAACTCCTCGATTTGCCTCTGAAGCTCCCTCAACTCTGCTGGCCCCATACGATACGCTACTTGGGAAATCGGACCCGTCCCCGGTACCAACTCAATGGTGAACTCCACACTCCTCTTAGGTGGCAAACTCCTCAACCGCTCAGGAAAAACATCCCGAAATTGGTCCACAACAACGGGCCACACCCTCTTTTCCACCTTACCCTCCTCAGGAAAGGTCAGGGCTGCTAACCTGTGGGTAATGGCACCCCACCTGGTCCAACACTGGCCCGGCCCGACTCGCCTCACAATCCCACTCCCCCCCGCAGGGTGCAAGAGGTCCCTCGCAGGTGTCACGAAGGTCACACGCCGCCGATAACAATCTATCTTGGCCTGGAAAGCCATAAGCCAATCCATACCCAAGATCAGGTCAAACGTTCTCAAAGGCATCACATGCAAGTCAAAACTCGGCTCCACCTCGCCTATGGTTAACACACGGTCACGACACACTTGCCGTACCTCAATCATGCCTCCTACCAGGAGACTCCACAACTAGGGGCCTCGCGGCCTCCACACAAGCTAACCCCAAGCCGTCTATTACAAGCTCAAGAACAAACGAACATGATGCACCCGTATCGAAAAGAACAGAAGCTAATGTACGGGAGATCAAGAGGGTACCTCTAACCACCGATGGTCCTGCTCCACCCTCAGCTGGTGGGGGTGGTAACTCAGCCTCCTCCTGGTATGTCGCCTCCAGCGCAAACACCCTCCCTTGGCCCGTGCCACCGGTCGGCTCGATCCACTGGACGCTTCCCGCTAAGGTTGCCTCCGGCCTCGGTCTGCTTGCCGCTCCGGCCTCCCCCTGGGGTCGGGTCCGACTAGATCCTGCCTGGTCGGCCCGCCACCGACGAGCTGGTCTCTCACTGGTGCACGGAAGCTAGCATCACTCCTCACGCCGGATGCCGCGCCCCCTATTCCCCTCGTTGCCACTCCTGCAAACCCGACGCAAATGACCCTCTCGTCCACAGTTGTTGCATCGCCAGTCCTTCTTGGGGCACTCCCCTTTGAAGTGACCCTGCTCTCCACAGCAGTGGCATCTGCTCGGTAGACTCCCAGATGGACCCCCCCTGTCTTCCGCCGCCAAAGGTGAACCTCCCAGGGTTCACAGATGTCCGACCCCGACTGCGAAAAGAACTCGCTATCCCTCTCCTCCGTCTTGAGCCTCTTGGACCCTGCATCTCGATCAGGCCCACTCTGCAACCGGCGCCCCTGATGGGCCTGCCTCCCATCATCCGGCTCTCTCTCGGCTATTCGGGCCGTCTCCACGGCCTCAGGATAGGTCCTCAAGCGTAGAATCGCCACCCTCTCCCTAAGGGCTGGCCTGAGACCCAAGGTGAACTTGTGGGCCTTCAGGTCCTCCCTTACCACAGTCTCGGGAGCAAACCTACTCAATCTCCGGAACTCCCGCTCATACTCAGGTACCGTCTTGGATCCCTGCTTCCAAGCTGCCAAATTCTTCCCTCTTCTCGCCATCTCACCGATTCCAGGGAAGAACTCATCTTGGAAGAGTTGCAAGAATTCCTCCCAAAACATGAGTTGCACCGCACGGCTCCCCGCAACACTCGTCCACCACTCCAAAGCGTCCCCCTTTAGCCGCCGAATTGCCGGCCGCACTTTATCCTCCTCCCGGGGCAGGAGAAAGGAGAACACATGCTCAATCTGCCTCAACCACCGCTCGGCTACCACAGGATCTTCCCCCCCCTTAAATCGCGGAGGTTGTTCCTTTCGGAACCGTGTCACCACGTCATCCTCTCGCACGGGTCGGTACACCACCCAGCGAACTCTCACGCTCACGAGGCAGCTCTCCCACTGGTGGTGGTGGTGGTGGCACCACCTGGCTGTGCCGCCATCTCACGGCGCACCTCCTCCCGAACGTCTTGCCGGAGTCCCTCCCGTAGCTCTCGTACCTCCAGCCGGATGCCTTCTTGTAGCCGTGCCAGGTAGCAACGCATGCCCTCCAACGGATGGTCCCGCACCCGGACCCTCATGGGCAGATGACTCATCGCCCATCGCCCGGACGCACGTGTCACTCTCCTCGGTGGCATTCTTACTACATGAAGTAAGATGCACAAACGTCAGGACGCGTTTGACTACTAACAAATTGACTACCTCTACCCCATTATCAATTTCACTAACACATGACATTACACACATACATTACATCAATCACATTTCACGAGTTCACATCCGGTACACATTGCCAAACAAATCGAGTTGCACATTTCACTTAATCATGTGATCTTATCCACAGTTTAGCATACCTTCACAACAAATGCAACTAGTGCCCTAATGCCAATGCATGCAAATCCTATCACAAGACTGGACTACCCTAAGTACACCTTGGAGGCTCAAAGAGGACCATGTTGATCAGGCATGTCCCTCCAGGCTCCTCCAAAGGACTTAGGATAACCAAGTCCGCCCACTACCCTAGGCCAACTAGACCATGCTCGATACCATATTGTCACGCCCCGGATTTCCAACCCGAGGAAACCGGCACGTGACTCCCCTTTTACCCACACGGAGGGCAAAGGGGTTAGGATACAAACCAAGAATTTTACATTTCAAACATCCACAACCCATTCAAGAAAGTAATATTCATAAAAATATTCCAAACCAGTTTATTACAAGAATTCTTTCCAATCCCATCCCCATTGGGGTTACATCGTTCCCATAAAAGAAAACAACATAAATGGAAGAGTAAAATGGATAAGGTCTTCCACCTTGGTGTACCCACCTAACGCCTGTAAGTCCCCTGGAAAACAAGCAAACACGGTAGGAGGGGTGAGCAACCACAGCTCAGTAGGGATCAAGTCTCCCCAACCCTTCCCATGCTCCTAGCGGCTACATGCATGTGCATAGGTGCGATGACGTGTTACAACAATCTCAACAAACAATAACAAACCACATCAGTCGTCACAATTATCCACCACACAAAACACAAGTGATTTAACCGCCTCTTCAGGCCAAGTTATTTAACCGCCTCTTCAGGCCAAGTGATTTAACCGCCTCTTCAGGCCAAGTGATTTAACCGCCTCTCAGGCAAAGTTCTTTAACCGCCTCTTCAGGCCAGATACCACAATCAAGCACACAACACACATGGTCACTCGAGCATACCACCAAACACTTGGTGTGCACCCGTTCACAAGCGCACAAACCCAACCATTCAGGAAAATAGAGCAAACACACAAGACACATACACTAAACCACAAATCCGGCCACACAGGCATATTACCAAACACGTAATGGGCATATGCATACAGCTATATTCACACAGGCATTTCATCGAACACAAAGCATGTAATCCACGAGAATCACACCAACATGCCACTGAAGGCCAACATTCATATAGGAGGTCACACCTATATGAATTTACATATAAATAATATAACAGATATCTCATATTCTGCCCTAGGACCCTAGGACAGAGGAGGATTTAGGAAGAACAGAACCCCTACCTCAAGGAAAACGCAACAACACAAGAACGGTCGATCCCAAGCCGAACGCCGTCCACCCACGAGTCACCAACCACCCACGCAAGACGCCCGCAAAGAACCAGGAGCTCTCCTTCCCCTCTCTCTCTCTCGCGACGGTGGTGAAGCAACAAACCCTAAACCTAAAACAGAGGGACTCCTCCTCCTTATATAGACAACACAACATCAAAACG
The DNA here is from genome assembly GCA_023512835.1 of Taxillus chinensis. Taxonomy (NCBI): domain Eukaryota; kingdom Viridiplantae; phylum Streptophyta; class Magnoliopsida; order Santalales; family Loranthaceae; genus Taxillus; species Taxillus chinensis. Next base: position 2,211,702 of record CM042088.1, on the reverse strand, counting down.
ACGTAGTTTTGATTAAGTGAATCTCAGGATCAAAACGACGTAGTTTTGATCACACAAGTTACCACCTTTCCGCACCCATATAGGCCAAAATACTCAGAATTTCAACATGGTCCTTTGGAGAAAGTTCCTTAGAATGACAAAACCAAGGGAACCATGCAAAAATATGGCTGCACGCCAATTTGCACGTGAATTCCCAATTCACGTGCACCTCCATATGGACTCCAAATGCTCTCAAACTTCACCCCTAGCCTCCTTGCATCATTTAGAAGACAATTACACTTGCACGTGAATTGGACCCATATCACGTGCACCTCACATACATGTCCATTTGGCCTGAAACTTCTGTGGTAGATAGAGGGCACCATTCTAAGCATCTTTCCTTTTGCACGTGAATTCATTGGAGTCCATTTACTAGGTCAAAATCTAGAAAAACTCTACTCCGGAGGTAAAACTGACTAACTCAAGGTACGGGTCCTTACATTAGCCGACTTGTGAAGTATGCTATATCACTTGGAATTTATCCTGAAGGGCTTTTAAAGCTGGTACCCTAAGATCTGCCATAATCTGGGAGCTGTCGGATGGTTCCGCTACATGGGTGGTATAGATGGTTATTATTAAGTAAGTTTGGCTGCCTATTTGAAAAAAAGTGAAAGAAAAAATTTAAAAAAGTGATTGGCCAATCCATTGCATATATTTTGTTTAGCTCTAGTAATCTTCACCCATCTGTTTCACTTTAAGTATGTGTATGAATGATGGCATGATATTTGGAGTATGGAATAACTATGGTTAACTTTTGAGTATGCTTAATATTAGCCAGCTAATTGATAATTGCATATTTGTGTGACTTAATTAAGTGTCATGAATGAGAGATGGGTTGAAAGAATAAAGAAGTTGATAAATTTTTAGTTCACATACTCACATCTATACTAGAACTTAATTCGTTATATTCTAGTTATTCTCTTTATATGTTTGAATTTGCATTTTTGGATAATCTTTGTTTGGTGCTTAATCTTAGTATTTGTTCGAGGACGACCAAAGTTCAAGTGTGGGGGAATTTGATAACTGCAAAATTTGTCATTAAATTTGCATTAATTTGTAAGCTTTAATTTAATATTTTATTGAATTAATGTATTTTTATAATAGTTTCCTCCAATTTCAATTATTTACTGTTTTAATCACTTTTATAGATTTAATATTAATTTTGATGGTTTTTTATGTTAAATTGATTATTCCAATTTTAATATTAATTCTCTAGGCTTAATTGATTATTTTAATTTTAATTTTAGTAGAATTTTTCTATATATATATTTGGGTTAATTGAGTTATATTTTTATTTATTTATTTATTTATTATTATTATTTTCCAATTACGTTTTGATGGTTTTAATGAAGTATGTGTGTTTGTTTCACTTTTATTATGGCTTTTTTTTTGCATATTACGTGGAGTCACTTGGAGGGCAATTGGAGACCATTAAGTGTGGGCCCGTGAAGAAGTTAAAGAAAAATTGGAAAGGAGTAAAAGAATTGGGCATCACGTAACTGTGGTGAAAGAATTGGAAAGAAGGCTCAATTTTGGTAGGCCACACATTGATTTAATGGAAAGAATGGCAAGTATATATCTGGAGGGAGAGAAATTGGCTTTGTCTATGTGAGTGTGAAAAGACCCATGCGACACATCTCTCACGGCAGCAGAAGGAAGACCCAACGCATCTTCATCTAGTATCCCTACAACGCCGCAGACATCACGCCATCTCGTCTAATCACCCATCTAATCCCACGCCGCTTCAGCCTATCTCTTCAATCACGCTAGCACCGTCTTCATCCATCTCGCTGCCACCATCTCCCATCGCACACGCCTCGTCTCCATTCCATCCATCGACCCAAGCATCCCGACGCCGATAGCCTCCATCACGCAAGCAATACCCAGCAGTTGTTCCGAGTAGTAATTAAAGAAATTGGAGAGAGATAGTATGCCGAGCATTGAAGATTCGGATCGAGTTCAATACCGGATATTTAATTTTCTGCAGCCTATTTTTCTTAATTCTGTTGTTTTAATTTTTCTGAATAGATTTGTGATTTTCCAACCCATGGAGGCGTAAGTATTTTGTAATCGATTTAGTGTAGCACTTTGGATGCTTGTTTTGAATTCATGTTTTAATATTTAATTTGGTATTTTATGTGCTATGATTTAATTCTCTATCTCTTTTATTTGTTAATTTAATATCTCGGTTGAGTGTTGATTTAGCAATTCATCGTGCATTAATGTTCTATTTGAGTGGAAAGATTTGTTTCGTAGGGAACGGGCAGTCTTTTGAGAATTAATTCATAATTATTCTGGTTGGAATAAGTTCATAATTTAATTGTATTCATGGTGTCTTGGTGCATTTAAATTATGAGGCCATAATTTATCTAATTTATCTTTTGGAATAGTGATAAACAGCATTCAGGTGTGAAGTTAAACCGGTTACATTTTAAATTAATTAAATTTCATAGTTAAAAATCTTTGCTTTAATTAGTTTAAGTTCAATCAAAAATCCCCTAATTTCATATTTGTTTTTTCTCATTAGTTTTTGTTAAACAGGTAATTAAATAGGTTGAATTGAATTTTATAAGTCCTCTGGTAGAGAACGAACTAGGTTAAGCCACTAGCTATACTTAGTTTAAATTTTATTTGGAGTGCGTGTGCGACAGACGCTCTTTTCATTGATCTACAATAAAAGTTTCTTAATCAGCATACACAAAACACTCAAGTATCAGAATCACACAGGTCGTGTTCTTGATCTGTAACTCAAGCATTAATAATGAAAACCTAAGCCTCTTGAATAACTCTCAATTACAATCACTAATCCTTCACACACACTTTAACATCTCACGCTTCCACCTATTTATACACGAGAGTCTATCAACTAAAGCAGGAAACATATCAGACAAATATTGTTAGATCTTTCCAAATCTTTCCTTATTCTTGTTTTCTAAAGATAGCTTCACTTATGACGGCGCTAAGATGTACATACAATCATGACTAGAATTTCGAACCAATGAATCAATCTTAAGTGTGAAAGTGTTGTCTCGAAGCTTCAACAATCCTTTAGACTATTGTCATTGAACATGTATTTCGAGAGTCTCTTCAAACCTCGAAACTAGTCTCGAAATCCTTCAGGTGGTTGTTGGTAACTCTTTTGTCTATGACTATCTTCGAATGTATCTACAGATGTATCTTCGAACATGTCTTCGAATGTATTTTCGAATCTCGAATATGCAAGTCTCAAATTGGAATCTCTACTCTTTGAGTCTGACTTCGAGTTTGAGTCTTTGAGTCTTGAAACTATCCACTAGCTTGGCTTCATATATGTCTTGAAGCTATCATTGAATCTCTTTTCGAATCAACTCAGTATGTTCAAAGCAGCATTCAAAATTTTATGGGTGTTAGCATTGGCTGTTGTTACTGTCTTTGAATCTTTTTAGCTATGTTATTTGAATGTCTGCAGAACTTGATTCGAATAGACAAAACCAAACTCAAACACAAAGCTAATCTTCATGCAATGATAGCTTTGTTAATTATGAGAGTTTATTCAATATTCTATCTCAGTCAACTCAAAATTCCAACAATCTCCCCCTAGTTAACAGATTGAATTTATTATTCAATGTACACTTCAAGAGTCATGTTAAGTTATACCAGCTTGAGTTTGAGTGTGATCTAGTGATTTTGTTATCATCATGAACATCCAAACAACTTTCCCTTTTGATTGTGACTGCACTCAGACATAAAAAGAACTATCCAAAAACCTCAATTGAGCGTCAGTAATAGTTAAATTAAACAATTATTTCAAGAAAGTCATTATCATCAACTGGATTAGTATTCAAACATTCATCTATTCACAAAAACAAGAGATAAACAACTATTTGTGACACGAAAATTTATACATATGGATAAATGTTTACACACAACAACAAAATCACACAATAGTCAGTTTTTATACCTTTTAATGCCTATACAGAATTGACTACAGAACAAATATTACACATTTTTGTTGTTGAAGTACATAATATAAGCAATGTGTTGTCTAACATCCTTCATTTCCTCCTTGTCCAACGGTTTCTGTGGCCATCTTCTGTCTACTCTCCTAATCAGAAATGTCATGTAGTAGCAGACAAAAATTCCATAGCTCTTCTTATCCGACTGCTGAGGAATATTAGGTACAACAACCAGCTTTTTCAGCATAACAGGAACAAATGGACCATTTGGAAGTGTCACGCCCCGAATTTCCAACCCGAGGAAACCGGTTTGTGACTCTCTTTTTTCCACCCGGTGGGCAAGGTGTTGAGCTAAACGATATCACATAGATCATCACAAATAAACACCAGAAATGTTCGCAAGCTAAACCACATCTTTATTATATTCAAATCTCTTTTACACCATTTACCATTGGGGTTACATTAATTTCCTCAAAATAACATAATATGAAGCAACAAAACAATAAACTCGGTCTTCCACCTTGGTGTTCCACTTAATGCCTATAGGTTCCTGAAAAGAAACATTCTCAATGCAAACTAGTGCCTATCCATGCATGCACACCTACACCACAACTGATTACCCCTAGTACATCTTAGAGGCTCATAGAGAACTATGTTGATCAGGCACGTCCCTCTATGCCCTTCAAAAGGACTCAAGGATAATCAATCACCCCACTACCCTAGGCTAACTAGACCAGGCTTTGATACCATTTGTCACGCTCTGAATTTCCAACCCGTGAAAACCGGTTAGTGAATCCTCATGCCCGCACCCAAAGGGACATGAGATTGGTGATAACACCGAGAAAGGGACCTTAGCACGGGTTCCATCCCTAAATCATACCACACAACACACTAATACAGAAATCTTATTTCAATCTATAGTACATACATGTTCTTTTCCCCATGGGGTTACATCATAATCTTTTTTAATCCAACAAAACAAATACACACAAGGTCTTTACCTCTGGTGAACCTCCTAGCTCTTGTACGCACCTGACACAAACAAAGATAAACACAATAGGAGGGGTGAGCAACCATAGCTCAATAGGGATCATCTCTCCCTAACTCATCCTAACTCATAAATTAGTGCAGGCATGTGCTCATGAAATGCTATATTGTCACACCCCGGAATTCCAACCCGAGGAAACCGGTTCGTGACTCCCCTTTACCCACCCGGTGGGCAAGGGGTTGGGATAAATAATTCCACTAGATACACAAAAACAAAATCATATCTTTATTCATTTCAAACCATAATAAATGTTTACAAACCAGACAATATGCCTTTATTATGGTCAAATCTCTTTTACAATTTTTCCCCACTGGGTTACAAAGGTTCCACAAAATAACATAACACAAATTACATTTAACAAAGCAACAAAGCATAACTGCCTTCCACCTTGGTGTCTCCACCTAACGCCTGTATGTCTCTGAAATGAAAACAAAAAACAGTAGGAGGGGTGAGCAACCACAGCTCAGTAGGGATCATGTCTCCCCAACCCATCCCATGCTCCTAACACCTACATGTCAACGTGTACTGGTGCAGTGTCGTGATACAAGTATGTACAGGTCTATTCAACATAAATAAATATGACAACATACAAACCACAAGGGCAAGCACAACTATTTCCACAGCCACACATGCTTCCATAACCATAACCACACAGGCTCCACGGCCACATAGGCCCACAACCACAGCCACACAGGCTCCGAAATCAGCCACACAGGCTCACAATCAGCCACACAGGCTCCACAATCACACTTACAAGCACAGCACAGTGAAAAGCATTTACATGACATCACCTAACACATGAAATCTACAATTATCACAATCATAACTAACATATCCACATATTAAATTCACAACCAAAACTCCCCTGGAAACCCCAAGGTTTCTCCACGTGGCCCTACCACAAAAATAATCCTAACGAATCCAACTACGAAACGAACAGCGCAGACACCCCAACGGCCCCTAGGGCCTCTGCCTCGAGAACGAACCCGAAATCCCACGACCCTGGGCTCAACATCATATCCAAACAAAATATGTTATTGAAGGCAAACATTCATATAGGAGATCACGCCTATATGGATTTACATATATATATATATATATTAATAATAACAACCTATGATTTTGTCTACCATAGGGCCTAATTCCGGAATGGGTACTAGAAGAGACAGAACCCCTACCTCAGGAAGATTCTCCTTGCTCTTGCTCCCACGCTAGTCGCCATCCACCCACGCGAGTCACCCTAGCAGCGACGATCAGGAACTCTTTCTCTCTCTCCCTCTCTGTGATGGCTGCGGTGGCTGACAACAAAAACCCTAAACCTAAAACAAAGAGAGCTCCTCCTCCTTACATAGACACCTCACTTATCAAAACGACATAGTTTTGATAAGTGAAACTCATCATCAAAATGACGTAGTTTTGATAAATGAAACCCACCATCAAGACGACGTAGTTTTGATAAATGAAACATGTAATAACCACTCCGCTCCCACACAGGACAAAATACCCACAATTCGAACATGGACTTTTAGGAACAGATGATATTCCTAGGTTCCAAGCATAGTTATCTTTAAATAAGGGTTTGTATACAGAGAGGGGGGTGAATCTGTATACTATAAAACTTTTCCTTAAGTTTTATGAGTAGGATACTTAGGAGAGTTCTTTCACTGATGCGGTCTTCGTTTGGGTGATGTATTAGTGTCTCATATAAAATCAGTCACAAGCAAGCATGTATGGGAAGGAAAGACAGAGACACACAATATACGTGGTTCGATCAATATGATCTACTCCACGGTGGTGGTGGTGTACCTACACCAAGTCGAATCCACTATATATCTTGTAGTACAGTAGGGTCTAGCCCTTTTTACAAATAGGATCAACTCTCTTTTCTTTTCAATGCAAATACAAAAATAGTATTGCTCTGGACTTTACTCACTGTAAAAATCTGTCTATGCAATCTGCTCCTGCGCTGTTGACCGTTTGCTATGCTCGACCTTCAATCACTCCTTTGCCGGACTCATGATCTGTTCACCAAATGTATAAGGAAGAAAGATGGATGAACTCACTATTATCTCTCTTTCAATCTCCCTCTCTCTCTGTGTGTATGAACTACTCTGCGTCACCTCTTGTATCTCTGCAGATACGTTTCTTCACTGCACAAAGAATATTATTTGGCGCACACATTACGTCAAGCACATTCCTTGCTTTTTATAGGCCGGCCGAAGTCCGAAACCCTCCAGCTAGGGTTAAGCATGTTTCAACATGTGATCTTCACCGTAGAAACAAGTTACACCCCTCTCTGATGACGTCCACGTGTTTTGCAGTACTTAGTGTACTTAAAACCACTGCCTGGGTAACAACTTACTGAAACGGTGAGCGTCCACGCGTTTCACTCCTTCGTAGCGCGCTCCGTTCCTTTCACAAGCCACAGCCTCGGAGATATTGCCTTGTAGCCTTTCTACGCGTCTACGAGTCTTCCTCTTCGATTCTTCGACTCTGAGTCTTTGAACCAAGGGCATTCATCTTCCAATGCTTCTGCTTTCTGGCTTCGAAGCTAAGTCAGAATCAGAGCTACGAGCTTTTAAGCTCTATGAGTCTTCGAGTCGGTTAACTGCATTCTGCCTTGGCTAGTAGATGCTTCCAGGTTTGTGCAACAGGTCCTATGACCCTACGTGCTACGACTCATCGAGTCTTAGCTTCGAATCTGTGAGACGCAGCTCTGCATCTGTCTGCACTTTGAGTCTATGACCCTACGACCCTGTGTCCCTTCGAGGCTTCGACCTTGTACCCCTACGAGGCTTCGACCCTATGGTCCTTTGAGGGTGCTACGAGCCTCATGGTCTGTCAGTCTATGTCCTGTGAGTCTTCGACCTTCCAGTCTTCTGATCTACGACCTTCGAGTTTTCTGATCTACAACCTTCGAGTCAGAATGTTCAGAATGTACATAGGTAGACTCCCTCTATGAGCTTACTCTAAGAGATCACTCTACGAAGTTATCCAACCAAGTACGGATCTTCGACCTAGACCTTCGAGCTTGCGGATTCCGTTTCCTGCAACATGTTGACAACAATGACAACTCAACCTCGCAGGAACAACAACAGATGATCAGCATAACAAAATGAAGAAGACAGTGCAAAAACATGGCTGCACGTGACAAAGACCATTGTCACGTGCAAGCTCCAAATGCCCTAGGATTTTGCCACAAGCTTTAGAACTAAGTCTGGAAGGCTCTCATGCAAAAACATCATTGCATGTGACAAGCTATTGTCACGTGCATTGTCACGTGCACCCTCTAAAAGTGTCCTCTTGGGCTCATCTTTTACCTCATGCTTGCTCATCAACAAACAAGGTATTCTAGCTAATGTGTGTGGGAATAAAACTCTCAAAAACTCAACAATTGTCACCTAAAACGCGAAATTGTGACTAATTCCTCACATCCCCAAACACGGGTCATTACATATATATACATCACCAACTTAATCATGTACTCACACATTAAAATATAAAATGAGCCTCTCAGGTAATCTCAAACATTGCCCCTTAGGCACCGTATTGGGTACAATATTGCCCCTCAGGCATAATATTGCTACTCGAGCATAGTATTGCCTCTTAGGCTCTGAATAAATCTTGCCTCTCAGGTCCTCAACAATAGCCTCCTAGGTTTATCAAGGTAGCCTCGTAGGCCCATGTGACCACTAGGGTTTCACGACACTCCCTAACAAAGGCCAATCTCCATAAATCTATCCTCATGTCTTGGTCAAAAAAGAGGATTTTCGTGGAAGGTATTTTCTTGAAATAAAAAGTCCCGACAATGGTTCTTTATATCATAACTAAGATAACTTGGGGATTTTTCTGAGAGCTCTAACCCCACTTCGTAAACAGTCACCTCCAACCAAAATTGGTTTTTTCTGGGATTCAGTGCTAATTTCTATTTATCACATTTTAATGGAGAGAGAATTTGATTTTCTATTATTTTTCTTTGAATTCAAATGGAGGGGGATATTTCCTTATTTACATTATAACTTACTTAAATGTGGAGAGGCATAAAGGTTTACAATGTAAATAGTCCAGTCCAGTGAAACTATATTTCGAAATTATATTTCGGAATTGCATTTCAAAACTGTATTTCGAATCTCTCTTCGAAATTACCTTTAAAACTGTCTTCGAACCTTCAAAACTACACATTCAAAACTACACATTCAAAACTACATTCGAAACTACACATTTGAAACCTCCAATTCCAAAGTTGATCCCATCAACTGCTCATTGCCTCGAGGCTTTCTCAAGTCCTCAACCTCACAATTCGCTAAGGTTACTGTTCATCTTTGTTTTAGCCAGTTTCTCATTTGGATTCAACCTAGCAACCCTCAACCCTTCGAAACCTCATAAAACTCATACCTAATACTACATATTAGGTTTTAATCACATATTATGCACTTAAATCACAAGATTCAACCAAAAAATGGGAAAACCCCCAAAACTTAGGGTTCATGATCCAAATTCCACAAATTTGGAATTAATTCCCATGTCTTAGCTACTCTGACAAACATAATCAACATCTGAGTGAAAAGAATAAATCCCTACCTCGAAGTTAGGCGATTTGTGTCCAGATCGTCCAATCCCCTTTGCAAGGTCTTAGTTCCTCCTCAAACGTTCTCTCTCTTTCTCTTTCTTCATGTACACGCACACGCAACAGGAAATGAAAGTTCCTCCCTTCTTTTCTCTGTTGATACTTCATTCAATTCTGCAGGTCCCAAAGTGAGTCTAGAGGGGGGGTGAATAGACTTTCTTCGTTTGCGGAAGCCAGACTGTTGGCTGGTTTTAGACTCCTCTACAAATGACTATGATGGAAGTATTTATGGAGAAGACGATAGTGGTATTATGAGGATAACGTGAGTGATGATGAACTATCAGACAAAAACTGAGATATGAGTAAATGTTCTTTTCTCAACAAATCTCAGTTGTGTAAGTGACGGTTTATAATAGATCAAAGTGTGGAAAACAAACAACACAGAGATTAAGACTTAATGGAAGTGCTAGATCTTTGATGAACAAGAGGTTCGTGAATACTTAGATAGATTGCTCTTGTTCTCGTTTCACACGGCGCACAAAGACTTCTTCGATTTCTCTCAGAGTCTTTCTCTCTCACGTTGGAACACTCTTGTGTTGGTTCTCGAAAAGATTATTTTCACTAAGTCCGTCAAAACCATCTTCTTGTGTTCTGTGTGTTTCCTTCTTTTGAGAGAGAGGTTAAACTCTTAATTTTGTCGTTAAGTGCGTGAGAGATATATATTTTAGATTAAAGTGCTTGTGCGCCATGATGTCCATCCCGACAGACTGACTTCCCGCCACTGAAAATGCGGAATGTCATGGGATGGGTTGATCTGCTTTGATTTGCAAATCAGATGCCCATACTGCATATTTGGCATGCAGTTGATCTTGGCCGTTCATCTGTGGGTGGTAGTTGGCAGCAATTAATGTGTCATTAATGCGCTCAACTGCTCGGGACAGCGCAGACTTGCTGTATAAACCCTGGCTGACAATATCGCTAAGTGGCTATGTTTAGGGTTGTAAGTCTGCCTCAGATGTAGATGCCTCGTAGGTTCGATGACTCGAAGATTTCAGTTAGAACCTGTAGGAAGTTGCGAAGTTCTGCTTCAGGCTTTATAGTGTTTTTGCGAGTCTACGACTCATATCTTCGAGTCTTCGAGGCTAGGGTTCAGGTTGGATTAACCTTTTTGTGTCACTTCATTAATCGAAGTCTACGACCTGCGAGTCTACGACTCTTCGAATGACACTTAGAGTGACTTCTTCATAGTTCGTCTAATCTACCTGTTATTATAGCTACAAGTCTTTGACCCTAGTTCTGCGGGTCTTCAACCTTCGGGTCTCTCAGTTTATTATATTTGATTAAGTGGTTCTAAAAATCTTTGACTCTATGAGTCTTAACCTTAGCTTTTCTTCCTTAGTGTTTCGCAGAGGCTCATAAACAGAGTTTCTGTATGGCTACGACCCTTCAGCTACAACTCTCAGCCATCGATCTCCGAGTCTGGAAGTGTGGCAAAGTCCTGTCTTCTTAACAGTATTTGAAGGGTTGGACTCTACGACTTTCAACCTACGAGTCCGTGAGTCTCGACTTGAATAAATTGTGTCTATAGGTTTTGCAGCAAGTGCACCTGGTCAAGTAATAAAATGGAGTATTAAGACTCCAGTTGTCGAACCCACAGGGAGGTAGCTAATCTTGTTAAGCGGCAAGCACTAAGCTAACAAGTTGAATTTATGTCCTGGACAATTGATTTTTTATGTGCAAATAGTTGAATTCTGAATAGCTAAAGCAAAAGTGATTAAATCAAATTGTTGGCAAGCAATTGGTATAGAAATTTAAGTGATTAAGGATCTAGGGTCACAATGTTTACCACCCATTAGATTCTAATAATCTGGATTATGGCTCTTGTTCTTGATTTATGTTTTAGTTCATGTTTATGTTGATTATCTCCTATCTATCTTACATTTGGTCCATGCTAAGATAGATTTAAGGCTTTTATCCTATTTGGTCCATGTGAATAAAAGTGATCAAGGTAGATAAACAATCTAATAGTTGTAGACTTGGTCCGTCATATAACATTAAATCTAATTCACTAGTGTTCCACCCTACACAAGGGCTAAGATTACCTAATTATGCATGAATCATGCATTTGCTTTTATCCAAGTGAATTAAACAAGAACTGAATTTCATTTTATTGAACAATCATAACCAAACTGATTACAATATATTGGGGGCTACATTGCTCCCCTAGACTAACAAAACTACTCCATAATCATAACAAAAGCAATAGAAATTACAAGAAAGAACATGATTACAGTACCAGGACAATAAAGGAAGAACCCAAGATGAACCAGGACTCCGGCCTCCAAAGACTCCGGCGTCTGCTGCCCAAAATCACCCCTCTCCAACTCCAGTGTTGCCAAGGACAATCCGATCTTTTAGGAATGGCTATAGCTCTTTTTCAAAGCTTAGATCAGATTCTCTAACTCAAGATGATTTACAATGCCTCCCAAGCCCCCTATTTATAGGATTTAGTGGGCCAAATTAGGGTTACAAAAGGTGTGCCCTAATTATAAATGTGGTCGCGGCTAAAACAACGTCGTTTTGGTTAGTGACACTATTCGACGTTCTAGGCTCAATAAAACTCAAACTACACCAAATTTGACCCCAGTTCTTTAGAGGAAAATGTTTAAAACAACAAAACACATCATTTGGAGCTCAAAACTGCCTGCACGCGAGAATGCACGTGAGAAGGTCCTTTTCGCGTGCAGCTCCAAATCATCCCAAATTTGCTCCAAAGCTTCATTAGGACTTGTAGAAAGCATCCATGCATTAAACTCCTTGCACATGAGAAAGTCCTTTTTGCGTGCACCTTCATTTTGATCTTATTTTGCTTCCATCTTCTTCATATAGCTTCCTCTTGAGTGTATGGAGTGATCTAGCTAAGGTGTGTGAGAAAAAGTTGCTCCAAAACCTGCCAAAACCACTCAAAAAGTATAACTATACACCAAACAAAATCTTCCTAGAGGTTAGAGCAAATATAAGCAAAATACCATGCAAATAGGCTCAAAACATACTCTAAAACACCCTAAATATGGCATAGGATAACGGCATAGATGCGCGTTATCAAATTCCCCCACACTTGAACCTTTGCTTGTCCTCAAGTAAAAAAAAAGAAACAAACACACAGTCAAACTGAAAAGAAAGAATAAACTAACAAACAAGAGAGGCATGGGTTCCCAAGACATACAACTCTATCATGATGAAGTAAACATTCCAGTAGCTAAAATGAATCACAAATTAATCTAAACATGCCGTTACTATCAAGTCCAACAACCATGTAATATCATTACTAACAGTTCAGATAGAAGCACACATGCAAGGATAAAATGAAACTTAGCTCCCCCTGAAAGTCCTCACCAAGGTTAGAGCAGCCTTACTCAAATATAACTTTCTTTTCTCTCCTCTCATGCCTTACTATCAATGCCTAACAGCTAAGGATCTACTCTGAAACACCCTCTACTCTTACACTCGCTACTAGCTATTGATTAAGTTTTTGCCAAGTAAACATGAGAGGTCCCCATTGTGCTCGTCAAGGAAAACACACCCTCTATTCTACTTTTTACAACTCACACACTTTGCTTTGCTCAATGAACTCACACTCTACTCTAGTGACTGATAAAACACATCTGGAGCCACATAATTGAGCTCAATATTCTAAATAAACATAACTCAGCCATTATGGCTTTTATTCTGAAAAACCTTGTTTTTTTTAACACACTTCTTTTAAATAATAACCTTACAAGGTTGCATTTTATGCTCTCCCTTGATGGATTATTCACTCTGCTATTTTTCTCACACAACCCTTTTATTGCACATAAACAGCAATATTTGTTTTTTTTAAACAAGAATTGAAACACTTGAATCACTAACACCATACACCAAAACACTGAGTCACGAACAGGTACTTCTTATGCCTAAGTAACTCCAACCATTAAATAGCTAGTAATGAATATTAAGAGCAAATTTGTAACCCAATAACCCATAAAATACACTCAAAGGCAATATAATGGTGCTCTCAAAAAGTATATGTCTATTCTACACTCCACTTCAAGGTTGACAAAGCTCATCCTAACATAACATGCTCAGCTTACTATTCAAATGTCAGCTCTAAAATCATGGTGATATCATACAAGAAGTAAAAACATGCTCAACTAACTTATAACACACCTTAACGATTGAAACATCTTAATCACAACAAGGTACTAAGGTGGTCAAGATAGTCAACCAGAATTACATACCCTTGTAGCCATGCACCTCACAGGTAAAACATACAATCACAGGAAAAACATAAAAACAAAACATGCATGCAAACAAACAAGCAACCGGTTGAAGGAACCCCCCCCCCCCCCCCACACACACACACTTAAACTATGTGATGCCCTCAGAGCAAGGGAAAAGGAAAAAGGAAGAAGACCGTTACCGGTTGGTGGGTACGTTGTAGTAAAAGATAACATGGGCTACCATTCTTATAAGACGCGCGACAAAGTCAGCAGATGTTTCTCCTGTGAGCGCCCAAGTATCCTTATGCTGCAACAGAGCTATCAAATAATAGCACACAAAAATGCCACAACAGAATTGATCAGGTTGTTGGGGAAGCTCCATTTCATTGAAGTGCACTAGAGGAAACTTGGATGTCAACAGCCCTTCTTTTCTGAGTGCGTTTTTGATTTTTTTCAAGAAACCATGGACGAGCTTCTTCTTTCGTGTGGAAAACCCATGGGCTTGGCTCGGATCATAAAGGACGGCATGGCCCACACTCAAGTCCAACTACAAGAGGACGAAGTGTCGATCAAGGAGGACTGGTATAAGAACCTCATGGACCTGGTGCCAAGAGCGATGTCCTTCTGCTGCTCCATTCATCCACCGGCGGAAAATGTGCTCCTTTAACGGTTGCTCATATATCTCGCACAGCATGATAGAGGTGTACTAAGCCATAGGGTAGTCGTTGGGCTCAGCCTCCACCACGTGTCGCATCGTACGGCAGAATAAGTCAACGTCATCGGAAGATAAGTACTCATCAGCTAGGATACGCTGCAAATAGGATAACGTGAAGACTTCGGAATCACGCGTAAATCGTGCTTGCAAGGTGTCTCCGTACGTAAACTGCTGTAAAGCAGCTGTGGCATCAGCAGTGGAGAGGGCCGGATGGAGATGAATGTAGATGTTGGATCAAACCAAGAATTTGGATAATGCGGAACAAACCCTATGTAATTTGACTCTAGATGTTTCATGTTTACCATTAAGTCTGTGCAGATGAGTTAACTCTAAATCCGGACCTACTCATGTGAGGACAAAGCTAAGGACAGGATAGATAATCCTGATCCGGATCATCATGAGTGTCGTCATTCACTTGGTATATAACCAAGTCATCATCTGGAGTAAGGACCCTTCGTGCTAATTAAATACTTGACAAAATGACTAGGAACCCGCGTCTAACACTCAACAAGATTATGTCAATTAATGCGGAGTAAGTTCCTGAGTCTACATCTTGCACAGAGTAAAAGAGACTTGTGAGAGAGAAAGAATCGAAGTAGTCACTCCACCGAACTAAGGAAAAGAAGACACGGACGAAGAAATCCGAGTCTGTCATTCAAGCGGAGTAAGGACACTGTTGCGGAGTAAGGACATCAAATGCGGAATAAAGAATCCAAACCATTACTCACGCGGAGTAAGGAAGCGCTGATGCGGAGTAAGCTCTCTGAACCACTACTCATGCGGAGTAAGGAAGCGCTGACACGGAATAAGGACTCCAGGACTTCATTCATACAGAGTAAGCAATCACTGATACGGAGTAAGGATCCGAGCTTCGTTCATGCGGAGTAAGGAACCTCGCAACAGACTAAGAAGACGCTGCTTTATCTCTCCAAGCCGCAATTAATGCTAGCAGCTCGCTACGTCCCGATGTAAGACAAACTTATTGAATACATAAATCGTCTGACACGTGGAACACACGGAGATGTGGATGCAGTCTCAAATGCAATTGGAATCAAGCAAAGAATTCATTACAACTTATGCTTCCAATATTTCGAGCTCCACATCCGCAGCAGTTAAAGCTTCAGCATTTTTCGATGGAGAACTTCAATGCTCCACACTGCACGAAAAATGCAGTTCCAAGATAGATTTCTAGGATGTCTATATATATGCCTGAAGCAATGTAAAAAGAAGCGTGTGTGCTTACTTGTACTTATACACTCATAAGCATATATCTTGTAAAGAGCCAAATACAGAGATACACTACCAAGTGTGTGTAACTATAACAAAGTGTTGTGTTGTAATCAGCTAAAATGCTGTTTTGCTTTATTGTAATTATCTTCAGATAATAAAGCAACATACTTCCACTACCTGGTTAATCTTCCGCACTGATTTTATCCGTTTAACCAGAGTGAGTGTCTAAGCCATTAAGAGAGAGAAAGAATTTTCAAAGAGCTTATTCACCCCCCCCCTTTAGGCTCTCCAGGACCAACAAGTGGTATTAGAGCAAGTTCTACCTGCTCGTAAAGATCCCTCACTCCCTCTCAACTTAACAATGGCCGAAGAAAGCAGCATGCTATTCAATACCCGCCTTAACTCCGGGGGAGCTCAAGAGCCCTTTCCCAACTGAAGCAGCAGTGAAAATGTTAATCCACCTCAACCTGCTGCTGTCGCTGCTCCTCAACCACGGAGTTCAGGCTAAAGCAAACCGCCAAAGTTCACACCATAGCTTTTCTCCCAGTGGAAAGCTCGCATGAAGATGTTCATGACCTGTCATGATCATCTAATGTGGCCTTGTCTTCATCAGGAGCTTCCCATTCCGATGACCATCGGAGAAAATGGGGTCAGGAGGCCAAAGACTGATGCTGAACTCACTCACGATGAAAGAGCCTGGCAATACACCAGTGAAAAGGCTCTAGCTTATGTGACATCGTCCTTGGATTCAGAGGCTTTCACGGACGTCCAGGGTTGTACGACAGCAAAAGCTGTGTGGGACAAATTGACTATTCTATATGAAGGAAGTTAGTCCCAGATGCAGAATGTCATTTGCGCTTTCAGACAGAACTTTGAGAGCTTCAACCACAAACCTGGTGAATCCCTAGAGAGCATCTATCGGCGATTCGGCAAGCTCATCCTGGAATTGAAAACTGTCAACGAGCACTACACTCAGTTCCAAATAAATGACAAGTTCTTTCGTTCCTTCTTTGGATCGCTATTACTCCAAGCGGCTCCAGATGCAATCCAAAGACAATCGGCAGTATGCTCCCCTTGAAGAGCTATATGGAGAGCTACGGACTCATGAGGTCAGATTCAAATACACTGACCGAGACGAGAAGATAGCTCGGAAAGAAAAGGGGGTAGCTCTTAAGGCTACGGCTGGACCAAGCATGCTGATGGTGGATGATACGGAAGAGTCAGAAAACTCTGACTCGGACATGGAAGAAGAAATAGCTCTCCTGGTGAAATCCTTCACACGATTTTTGCGAAAAAGCGAAAAGGATTCGAAGAGGTTCTTCCTCATCCTCAAGAAGGAAGGAGCGGTCGGAGTCGACATCCCAAGACTGCTACAATTGCGGGAAACCTGGTCATTGGGCCAAGGACTGTAGATCTAAACCCAAGATGGCCGACAAGGATGACAAGGTTAAACCCCGACGATCCACCTCAGACAACAGCAAAATGAAGAGGAAGGCGTTCATCTCAAAATACAACAGTGGCTCGGAAGAAGAAGAGGAATCTTCAGACGACGAACCAACGGAAAAGGCGAATGTATGCCTTATGGCAAACGCTGAGGTACCTTCTATCTCTGAGCTCTTGAGTAAACTAGAATCTCTTACTAAGGAACGTGATGATGAAAAGAATGAGAGATTAATAATTACTCAAATGTATCAAAATATGAGTGGTCAGACTAAGCGCCTAGAACTTATTGTTTCTAAACTTGAAAAGGACATAGCTGACTACCGAAGCAGGGAGGTTTGGTATCATGACCTAAGCGTTGAGAATCACCTGCTGAATACCAACTTCACAGGCATGAATGTAAATCTTAAAAGACTCGAGATTGAACTTGAGAAGGAAAAGGAAATAAATCGTAAATGGCTAAAATCCGGAGAAATAGCCTCTACATTTAGAACTGATCCTGACAATATCCGAGTCAAACCTGGCCTAGGATCCGAATCCACTTCCACTGCTCTAGCTACTGAGTGCCCTCCGGACTACACTCCAAAACTAACCAACCTATATCCTGTTAGTACATCTAAACCGTTGGATGGTTTTGTTTCAGGTGGCACTATAGTTTATGATTGTGGAACAGAGGCTGTTACTGCTAATCCCGAAGTAGTAGCACCCGTACCAAACGATGACGGGAAAGCTACTGTAGTTAAAGCCGAAACTGCAGCACCCATAAACAAAGGAAAGGCTAAGGCTGATGCATCCAGGGCCAAGAGCGCGTCACCCGTTCGCAAAGGATTAGGCCATAGGGAAGAGTAGAAAACCTGCAAAACCTAAGAAACCTGTATCCCCTGTTGTAACTCCTCATCACAGTGTCTGTTCAATATGTCGCGAAATAGGTCATTATCACTATGAGTGTTGGAGTCTATCTGATGACTGGTTATGTAATCATTCTTCAATCAATAAAAATCCGGTTGTCAAAAAGGGTTCTTCTCGGAAAGCTAAATCTAAAACTCCTCGGAGTATTTCACCTAAGAAAACCCAAGTTGAAGAAGCAACTAAGACGGAAAAAGCTAAGTCAACTTGGAAAGTTAAAGTTCCTAGAAACATAAAATCCAGAATAGTTGACACTGTTGTTGCTTCTCCTAACCGCCCAAAACAAGTTTGGGCACCAAAAATGTAATCTGTTGTCTTGCAGGAGCATCTATGGAATTCACTGTCATCTCACTTGAAGTCAAAGATCAATCAAAGCAAGTGGATACTGGATAGCAGATGCTCCGGACATATGACGGGTGATAAGTCTCTACTCGTGGATGTTACTGACAAACGAGGCCCATCCATAACATATGGTGACAATAGTAAAGGTAAGACTGTGGGGTATGGCACTTTAACCAACGGCTGTGTATCAATTACTAAGGTTGCATTAGTCGAAGGTTTGAAGCATAATCTGCTGAGTGTCAGTAATTTATGTGACAAAGGATTCACAGTTTCCTTTTTGTCAAACACCTGCACAGTTAGAGATAACTTATCCTGGAGATATTAAGTTATCAGGATCAAGAGATGTGGACATATATTCTGTGGTCTTGAGAAACAATTCTTCTGACCCTGTATGCTTCCTTACTACAACATCACATGAAGATAGTTGGCTATGGCACAAGCGTTGCGCACATTTAAATTTTAAGACCCTGTCTAAATAAGTGTCGCTTGATTTTGTCACTGGTTTGCCTAAACACAAATACTCTAGAGACACTCTCTGTCGAGAATGCCAACTTGGCAAACAGACCAAACATAGTTTTAAGAGCAAATCAGTTAATTCAATAACTGCTCCTTTACAACTTCTTCACATGGACCTATGTGGTCCCATTTTTGTTTCTTCCCTTGCTGGTGCGAGATACACCCTAGTGGTTATCGATGACTTCACCAGATACACATGGGTGTTGTTCCTGAAATCTAAGGATCAAACCTTTGAACACCTTGTCGATCTCTTCAACTGGATAAGCAATTCGCAAGGACTGAGCATTAAATGCATCAAGAGTGATCATGGTACAGAATTTGATTTCTCAGATATGAGGTCATATTGTTCTGAACAGGGCATTCAACACAACTTCTCTGCGCCCAGAACTCCACAACAAAATGGGGTAGCTGAGCGCAAGAATCACACTTTAGTCGAGGCTGGCAAATCAATGTTAGCAGGGGCAAAGCTTCCTTTCAGTCTATAGGCTGAAGCGGTGTCTACTGCCTACTATGTTCAAAACAGAACTCTTATAAATAAACTTACTATGAAAACACCTTATGAGATGTGGAAGGGCAGAAAGCCTTCTATTTCACACTTCAAAACTTTTGGGTGTATTTGCTACGTACTGAACAATGGAAAAGAATCCCGAAATAAATTTGAACCTAAATCTGATGATGGGATATTTGTTGGATACTCATTACATAGCAAGGCTTATCGGATTTTTAATAGAAAACTTTTCAAATTTGAAGAATCTATCCATGTGACTTTTGATGAAGCTAACATAGATTGGTCGAAAGTTGGTTCTTCAGGTTCTAATGTGCAGGATCAAGACGACAACATTGACTACTCAAAGTTTATGAATGTTCCTGTCACTTCCACTGACCAACCACGTGGCACCAATGAAGAACGAAGAAATGATGCAGATGATGCTACGGATGAATCGGACTTGGGACTTCCACATAACTCCGGATATATTCCTTCGGATATTCAAAATACCGGAGTACCTTCCAGTCCATCCAGACCAGCTGATACGGAAATGAACAGTAATGGAGAACCTCAAAATACTCCAGAACCTGTAAATTTGAATAATGCTGGCCCGGAAGAAGCTCAATCAGTGGACGACCAAGGACCACCTAATTTGACAGAGCTTCAAATCATTGAGTATTCACCACCACTTGCGCAAAACGTATAGGTGGACTCAAAGCCACCCTCAAGAACAAGTGATTGGTGATCCTACTATTGGTGTTAGAACAAGAGCAGCCACCTCCAACATGTGCCTCTACTCTTGCTTTTTGTCACAGATAGAGCCAAAAGTGGTGGAAGAAGCTCTTCAAGATTCAAATTGGATAGACGCCATGCAGGAAGAGTTAAATCAGTTCAAAAGGAATGATGTGTGGACTCTTGTACCAAGGCCAAAGTCTCAACAAGTCATTGGAGTTAAATGGGTGTTCCGGAACAAACTTGATACGGACGGAATCGTAATCTGGAACAAAGCACGACTGGTAGCCAAGGGTTATCGTCAAGAAGAAGGAATAGACTATGACGAAACTTTTGCTCCAGTAGCCCGACTTGAGGCAATCAGAATGTTCCTGGCATACGCTTCATACGAAAAATTCAAAGTTTATCAAATGGATGTCAAGAGTGCATTTCTAAATGGAGATCTTCAAGAGGAGGTATATGTTGAACAACCTCCAGGCTTCATTGAACCAAAGGCTGGACATCTGGTCTACAAACTAAGGAAAGCCTTGTATGGATTGAAGCAAGCTCCAAGAGCCTGGTACGACACACTTTCGGAATTCTTACTCGCTCACAACTTCCAAAAAGGGAAGATTGACACCACACTATTCTTACGAAAAGAGAAGACACATACTCTGATCGTACAGATCTACGTGGATGATATCATTTTCGGATCAACTAATCCGAAACTTTGTGATGAATTCGCCAAGTTGATGACTGGCAAGTTTGAGATGAGTATGATGGGAGAACTGTCCTACTTCCTTGGGATCGAGGTCAAACAACTAAAGGAAGGGATCTTCATCAACCAAGCTAAGTACACTCACGACTTAATCAAGAAGTTTGGTATGGAAGGTTCATCTCCTGTCAAAACTCCAATGCCAGTCAGTGCCAAGTTAGACCCAGATGTTGATGGCAAATCAGTGAATGTGACTGAGTACAAAGGGATGATTGGATCCTTGCTGTATCTTATAGCAAGTCGCCCGGACATAATGTTTGCAACTTGCATCTGTGCAAGATATCAGGCGAATCCCAAAGAGTCACATATGCTTCATGTAAAACGGATATTAAGGTATCTCAAAGGAACGATGAATTTGGGACTCTGGTACCCAAAAGAGTCCACTTCGCCTTATCCTGGATATTCTGATGCTGATTTTGCCCGGTGTCGCATAGACAGGAAAAGCACCAGTGGTACATGCCAATTCCTTGGAAACAGATTGATCTCTTGGTTCAGTAAGAAGTAGAATTTCGTATCAACCTCTACTGCTGAAGCAGGATATATAGCTGCTAGGAGTTGCTGTGCACAACTTCTCTGGATGCAAAGTCAACTTACTGACTACGGCTTCAACATGACATCTGTTCCACTCTACTGTGACAATACCAGTGCTATTGCTATCAGCAATAATCCCGTCATGCATCCAAAGACAAAACATATTGAGGTCAGGCATCATTTCATTCGTGATCATGTTCTTAAAAAGCACATATCCCTGGAACATGTTGCTACTAAAGATCAACTGGCGGATATACTTACAAAGCCCCTACCTGATGTCGATTTTCTGAACTTCTTCTTAAATTAGGTATGCTTGACTTTTCTGCATAGCATCTCACCTGTTATCCATCAGTAGTTATTTACAGAACATGCATCATTGTACTTCATGGTTAGTGATAGACACTGAACTTCATGTCTAACTATCTTACTTTAGTCGTGTAAATGTTATGATATTTCTCACTAAGTTCATAATGGGAGGATGCTTGCTTATCCTGGATCGACAATGAATCAAGCAAACATAATTAAATTTATATGACACAAATCCTATTCTGATGTCATGAATTCTACTCCATTTTCCATCACATGTCTTATGATTTCCTGATTGATTGAAATATCTAAGATGCATGGTTGAGGAATGATTTGGGAAAGCTCGGATCGAAAGTGGAAATTCATTGTTTCTTGATCAGCTTGAGTGGAGTAAATCAAGGATAGGCAGCGGTTTCTCTTGTTTCATCATAAAACAAGAAACGTCTTAACAGGCTCTAAAAGTCCATGGGGGGAGAAATTGTTCTCTCTATTATCTAGTAATACCCCCGGATTCATATTTCATGACCTCTTTCCTGGCTGTCTATCCGAGGGGAGTCATCCTCGAGAAGATCGCATCAAAATGATTCTCGATCTCGGGGGGAGAGAATACTTCATTGAATCTTAAGTAAGGCCCCCTGTTTCAGCAAAAGGCATGACTACAGGGCGAGAGAATGCTTATTATTAAGTAATACCTCTCTGATATGTCTCGGATGTTCCGCCCTATAACTCTCACTCATAAAGCTGATTGGATTTGCACTGTTGAATCGGAATTGTAGATTGCTTGGATGTTATCTTCCTCTTCCTAGCATTTTAGGCATGACAGTAGGTTGTAACATCATACATCATGTGCTCTTCCTTCCATTTTCACTCATACATTCTCTGATGGATGAAGTCATATAAATCAAATTGATCTTTGCTCTCATTTTCAGTATGAAGGATTGGCTATGTTGACCTATTGGATTTATGTGTTAATTATCCCACACATACATTGATTTCAGTATGATGGCTTTCACTTCTTATATATGTGTCTAGCACTTAACTTCTTATGCATAAGTTTTGTTTCTTCTTAGTACGGATTGTGTGTTATACTCTTATATTGTTTATCTGGACTAGCCCAAACTTGACGAGACTTGCTCTTCAAAGCATCTATTTGTTAAGTCACAAGTTTAGATTCTCTTTGCATTTCATTGCTCTATCCTGTCAGATGTCTCGGATTTCTGAGGTGTTGTGGTACTTCATACTCCCTCGACATCAAGACCGCAAAGGAATCATCTTTTTTCAACACTCTATTATACAGACAGTTAGTCAGTCTCATCCGGATGTTCTTTATATGGATTATCCTTCTCCGAATGAAAGTCGGTTTGTTTCCTCATGACTCTTGGAATTCTCAGTTCGCGATAAACCAAGTAATTATCTTACATCGCTTATTTTTGAGGAGGGATAATGATGGTTCATTTAATGCACGCATCGAGCCCGATACTAATCTTTTCAAAAATCCGGAAGTATGCCTACATCTGTCATCTTTGAATGGTTAACACAGCCGCTACGTCATAAGTCTATTCGACGGCGCTAATCCATCATTTCTAATGACATAAGGAAGTCGAGTGGCTCACTATTCATTTCGCTTAAACTCGAGACCCACTTGCTTCCACGGAAAGGATCCTATTTATACCGCACTATCGGCGTCGGCCGAGGTTATCACTACCAACTCTCAAAACCCTAAACCCTCGCCGCACCTATTCCTGTAAAGCTCTTCTCTCCTTCTCCCTCAATCTTTCACTCTCAATGGCATCCCAAGCTCTCTATGGTGTTGTTCCTGGCCATCTTGTCGATTGGTCCGGAATCTCTGATCCTCCAGCATGGCTCCACGAGGTTCGCCAGCTACTCGAGCATAGCAACCTTCTTGATAGAAGGTTGTCGATTGTGATTCCCTTCCCGGCATCCTACTACTTCCGCCATCTTACTGCCGACGGGACCCTCACCGTTCGCCGCCCTCTAGTCTCCCGTGCCCTTGCTGTTGCTTCAGAATAGCAAGCGAGTTCTGTTGGTGACCCAGTTGCCAGTTCAGGCCACGAAGTTAGTTCTGCTCTCCGGTCCGTTCACTCCCGCATCCGGTCTGTTGCCGCTCCGGCATGCTCCCGCAGTTTGCTGCACAACGTTTGGGCTGACCCGTCTACTGCTGCAGGGCCCTCTCAGCTGGCCTTCCATGAGGTTACCACATCCGCCTCTCTTGCTGATGTCCCTGCCTCTCTTCCTGCTGTTGCTGCTGCTGCTGCTCCTGATGCTGCTGCTGATGCTCCCACACCCATCTCTCCGGTTACCACGGCTGTTGCTGCTGTTCTTCCGGACCTTCCATCTTCTCCAGCGGAAGCCTCTCCCGCTTACTCTCCGGCCCTCCAGGATTATCTCGACCATCTCTCCACCGACATACTGAATGACTACCGGCTACGCTTCAGCCTCGCCATTACTGCTGACATCCCAGAACCTACCCTCCGGGTGGTTTATGCTCAACACACCCAGACCCCGGAGGAAATGATTACTTGGAACTGCTACCACGGCTTTGTGACACCGTCGCTCCTCAAGGCCGCACCTCCCTGTCGCTGCCTCTTCCGGCCATGCCCATAATGCACGGACACCTGCCCCTGCTGAGGCTGGCCCCTCTTATCCTGCAGATATCCCTATCATTGACCTCTCCGGTCAAAGTGGATCTGCCGCACCTGCTGTTGCTACTGTACAACCACCGTCCTCTCCTGCTGCCACCAACTCTGCCCTGCCCACACCTGCCCCTCTTCATGCGAGCGAGTCCTCGAAAGCTCCCGCCTTTGGTCTTGGGCGCGCCTCTTTTGCCACGATTTTATCTGAGGCTGCTTTCTCCGCCCAACTCGATCACCTTGCTGAGGACAGTCGTCTTCAGACCCAGGCCCTTTCCGACCATGTTCGGGCCATGGGTGCCGAGCTTCTTTCTGCCTTCTCCTCTACCTCTCTCTCCATGGATCAGAACCTAGAGCGACTTGCCACATCTTTCTTTGACTTGTCCACCTCCATTGCGGACTTAACGCAAGTCGTGGCCAGTCCTTCCCTCTCTCGCTGATCTGCCAAACTGGGGGAGAAATCATCTGATCCTTCCCCTCTTTCCACTACTGGTGTTGCCTCTCGCAAACGGTCTGCACCTACTCTTCCTCCGGGCCTTCCAGTGCCTAAACGCAGCCATTTCTCCACTGGCCAGACCAGCTCTCCCACTCCTGCTGTTCCATCTGGTGCCATCTCCTTCCTCCCATCATACGCAGAATTGCATCCGGATGATGCTGATGGGAGCATTCTTGCTGCGGCCAAGGCCTATGCCTTCTCCATTGCCGAGCGCCGATGTGTGTCTGCCTCGTCCCCCTTCGAACCTCAAGACATCCGGACCATACTGTCTGAGGAGGGACAATTTTCCACTGACGACATCGACAACTATGCTCTGGCAGTAAAGATGGAGTTGAGGCTATTCCCCTTTTTACTTGAGGAAGGCCTTGATTTTGATGTTCTTCCTTGCTGGGTTGAAAACTAGTTTCCTGCTGTAGACGTTATTCTATCCTACATCAATGGTACAGCAGAGAATAGCTGTAAAGACTCGTATTTGGGTAGTTTTGAGAGATAGTCATTCTATAGGAATGTAACTATCTGGACGGTAGTGTAGCCGTCGATGTGAGCATTTTGACTGTACTTGGGCCCGATTCCGAGTCGGGGCCCTGTTTGACCCGATTGTTGACTTTTTGGGGTTTATTGGTTGACTTTGCGTTTGAGCAGTCATTTGAGTGTGATAATATCTGAACAGTGTTGTGCTCGTTATTTCGAGCGTTTTGACAGTAATTTGACTCAATTTGGAGTTCGTGACCTCGGGAGGTCAATTATTGCGTTCGGGTCAATTATTGCTGGGAGGCCAATTATTGGCAACGGTATATATATAATTAAGAACTGCCTTATCTCTTTAATTTCCAATTATTGGTGCGTGCGTGTTTGAGCAAGAGAGAGAGAGAGAGAGAGAAGGTGAAGAGCGTAGAGCTTTCTTGGCGATTTTGGGGCGATTGGAGCTCGTGGATCGCAAAGAATCTTCCAGGTAGGTGATTCTAACTCCTTATATGATTCATAGTAGGCTTAACATGCTTAATTTGGGTGAAATCATGGAATTTGGGGGTGAACCTTAAGATTTGGGGGAAACCCAATTTTTGGTTGAATCTTGTGATTTAAATGCATAAAAGAGGTATTTCTGTTGATTACATGAAATTTAGAGTTATTTAAGACGTGTAATGGGGTGTATATCAAAATAAATGTGTTTATGAGTGTTTGGGGTTGCTGGGTTGCCGTTCTAGCTGAGAAAATTGGCAAAAACGACAGTGAATAGGGTATTTCCGGACTAAGTGAATTGTGTTTTTTTCCGGGCTAAGTGAACAGCGTTAGTCCGGAGGAGTTAGTCCGGATCAGTAGTCCGGAGGAGTTAGTCCGGATCAGTAGTCCGGAGTAGTTAGTCCGGATCAGTAGTCCGGAGGAGTTAGTCCGGATCAGTAGTCCGGAGGAGTTAGTCCGGATCAGTAGTCCGGAGTAGTTAGTCCGGAGGAGTTAGTCCGGAGTAGTTAGTCCGGATCAGTAGTCCGGAGTAATCAGTCCGTAGCATCAAATCCGTAGCAGTGAAACAGTGATCCGTAGCATCAGTCCGGAGCATCAAATCCGTAGCAGTGAAACAGTGATCCGTAGCATCAGTCCGGAGCATCAAATCCGTAGCAGTGAAACAGTAATCCGTAGCATCAGTCCGGAGCATCAAATCCGTAGGAGTGAAACAAGATGTTCATTGCGGTCGTAACCGCATCCCTGGACATTTACATTGTAAACCATTATGCCTCTCCACATTTAAAGTTACAATGTAAATAACGAAATACCCCCCATTTGGATTCAAAGAAAAATACTAGAAAAATTAATTCCCACTATTTCAAAATGTGAAAATTGGGTTTTAGTGTAAAATCTCGGAAAAACCCAAAAGTTCGTAGTGGTGAATTTTTGGAAAGTGGGGTTAGACATCTCGGAAAAATCCCCAAAAATCAGATTATCTTATTTATGATAAGGGAACCCAATGCCGGGACTTTTAATTTCAAGAAAATAGCTTGCTATGAGTACTTCCTTCATAAATCAAGGGTTGAGGATTTACTTGTGAAGACCGGCTACAATTCTAAAGGAAATGTTGAGAATGACATGCCATACTAATGTTAGTATGTTGATGTGAGGTATTGGGGCATGGACTCCGTGACTTGTTTGGGTTCTCACCGTGATGCACCGATGGTGCTATGTGGTTGACGTGGCAGGCATATGAACCGATGGCGAGGCCGTGTGGCGACCGTGGCCGGGCATATTGCGCCGTGGACAAAGCTAAGGCCTGAGTTGAGCCGTTGAGCTCGTGGAGCTAGGGCCGAGTGCCCTGAGCCGGGATCCCATGGAGGATCGTGGACAAGTTGTCCTGATGTTTGTTGCAGTCGAGTCCCGATGATTGTGCACACTACACGGTGCACGAGTACACCGAGCATATAGTATAGACTTATATGTGTTGCATGATGTGGAGTGTTAGGGTCACCTACCGAGCTTGTCGCTCACCCCTACTTGTTGCTTACCCTTTTCAGGTGTGACCCGAGACTAGTGGAGGACTTTCTTCCAGGAGGACGCCCACTACTCCGATGTATGATCCGATTATATTCTGTATTGTTTTATGTGATATCCCCGGACATGGGTCCGTGGACGATTGTATTTGCATCTTGTATGATGTGATGTCTGTATGATCGTTTGACTCTTTGTATGCATGATGATATATGGGAAAGTACAGGATTACCCTTGATGTATGACTGTACAGGGTTGCATATTTGAGACAGCACCCGCGGTGTAGTCTCTATTGGTGCTAGTCACCAACCCCTTGACCTTTCGGGTGCGGGCAAGGGGAAGTCATGTACCCGGTTCCGGGTTCCCTGGAATTCGGGGCGTGACAAGTTGGTATCGAGCATGGTCTAGTGGACCTAGGTTAGTGAAGGGTGGTTAATTGATTCCATGTGACTTGGAAAAGCGTAGGGAGGGCGCCTGATCAACGCAGTCCTTACATGTATTCTAGGTTATTTTGGTGTCAGTTAGATCATCCTAGGAGCATACATGGGGATGGGGTGCATTGCTAGTGGTATGATTGTGTGCATAAAGGGCACTAGCTTGTCTTTGTGTGTGATGTGCTTGTATGTGGTGCCAGGATGGCACGTGGCCGTGAGAGCCAGGACTTGATTGTGGTGTACCCTGATGGGGGGACACGATGCTATATGCATGGTATGGACCTACGGGTCGTGTGGTGAGAACCTACAAGTCGGTTGTGCCTTTGATGGCTGTTTGTGCTAGCAGTGCTAGTATTGATTGTTTGTTGTTTGTTGTTGTAGCCAGTGTGATGGCACCACCGAGGAGGGTTGTCCGAGGCCAGGGTCCGGCAGAGGAACCCACGATAGAGTCGGGGCACCAGGGGCAGCAGAGCCCGCAGCAGAAGTCATCAGCTCCCGTTGTGGGACCTGATTTGACGCAGGTGTTGATTCAGTTGCAGGAGGCCATGCAGGGTATGCAGGGCTCGATGAGGGATATGGCTAGAGAGGTGGATGAGCTGAAGAGGCAACAGCAGCCTCAAGCCACCACCACACCTCAGCGGCAGGAGGCGAGGTGGTGCAGGATGTGCACCGGCAGGGAGGTCGTGGTAGAGCCCGGCACGACGAGGAGTGGACTGGCTGCACGGTTTTGAAACACGCACCCATGACTTTTGAGGATGGTTCGCGGCCAGAGGTAGCCGAGGACCGGATTAGATGGACGAGAGGACATCTTTGAGATGATTGGGGTGCCAGGATGAGGAGCGGGTGCGCGTGGCGACGCACTATTTGTAGGGTATCCCACGCAGGTGGTGGGAATCCACTAGAGCTGTCCATGGCAGTCAGATGAGCTGGAGAGAGTTTGTTGAGCGCTTCTTTGGGGAGTATTTTCCCAGCTCGTTGCAGTATGCTCGACGTAGAGAGTATTATGAGCTTGTGCAGGGTAGCATGAGTGTGGGGGAGTATGTGCAGGCCTTCACAGATTTGGGGCGGTTTGCTCTGGAGTCTTGGGAAAAGGAAGGCCGGAAGACGCAGGACTTCATTCAGGGCTTGAGGCCATCTTTGAAAAGACAGCTGGAACCGATGCAGTTGACCAGCTACGGGAGGCGGTCGACAAGGCGATCATTATTGAGCGAGGTCGGGGATCAGGCGAGAGCCCGGAGGCCGGGTGGTTCGGCAGGTCCGAGCAAGAAGAGGCAGAGTGGGGAGAGCGGTGCTCCTCGGCCTGAGAGGAGGCAGGTGCGAGAGGGTTTCCGACCAGGCGGTGGGCCCCGGGAGAGTTCGGCCAGCAGGAGGCCAGGGGACCGTTGGAGTTGTGGTTTGACCGGGCATGTCTCGAGAGACGCCCAAGGAAAAAGATGACCTGTTTCCGATGCGGGAAAGTAGGGCATGGAGCTAGGGAATGTGTTACCCTTAGCTCAACCAGCGGTGTAGGCCCTCGTCCGAGAGATCACGGACGAGAGGAGTGGGGCTCCGTCTCGGAGGTCGTGCTGCCAGGCACAGAGCACGCAGACGCGACTGCGGTACAGCGGCCTCGGCGGGAGGCACAGGGTCATGTTGATCGGCGGGGCAAGGCCCCAATGGGCCAGGCTAGTGGCGGTGGACCACGAGGGAGGACTTTTGCCCTTACCAAGAGAGAGGCGAGAGGTTCCACCGGTGGACGAGGCAGAGCAGGACCTTCGGTGGTGAGAGGTACCATTATCATTTCTCATACTATTTGTTCAGTTTTGATTGATACTGGTGCTACCCATTCTTTTATTTCGTATGTTACGGTGGTTGGCTTGGAGTTAGACCAGGAGACAGTGAGTCAGTCTCTGATGGTTGCTTCACCTTTGGGTGGAATTGTGATACTTGAGAGTATCTGTCGTGCTTGTCAGGTAACACTTGTGTCACGCCCCGGATTTCCAACCCGAGGAAACCGGTACGTGACTTCCCTTTTACCCACACGGAGGGCAAAGGGGGTAAGGATACAAATCAAGGATTTAACATTTTAAAACTTTCACAACACATTCAAGAAAAATAAAGTCCATCAAAGCTGTCCACAAACCAATAACAAAGTCAGTCTATTACAAAGTTCTCTTTTTAATCCATCCCCATTGGGGTTACATCAGTTCCCATAAAAATAACATAAACAGTAAAGTAAAAAAAAGGTCTTCCACCTTGGTGTATCCACCTAACGCCTGTAAGTCCCCTGGGAAAAAAAGCAAACACAAGTAGGAGGGGTGAGCAACCACGCTCGCAGTAGGGATCATGTCTCCCCAACCCATCCCATGTTCCTAGCATCTACATGCCATGTGTACAAGTGCAGTGTTGTGTTACAATAATCTCAACAAACATAATAACAACCACATCAACAATTTACAATCCTCCACTGCCACACAGGCTAACACTTTAACCACAAGTGATTTAACCGCCTCTTCAGGCCAAGTGATTTAACCGCCTCTTCAGGCCAAGTGATTTAACCACCTCTTCAGGCCAAGTGATTTGACCGCCTCTTCAGGCCAAGTACCACAGTCAAGCACACAACACACATGGTCACTCAAGCATACAACCAAACACTTGGTGAGCACCCGTTCACAAGCGCACAAACCCATTCAGGCCATAGAGCAAACATCCAGCATACATACATACACTAAACCACAAGTCCAGTCACACGGACATATTACCAAACACTTAATGGGCATATACACACAGCTAAGTTCACACAGGCATTTCATCAAACATGTAGCAGGCATGTCGTACAGGCATTTTATCAAACACGTTTCATGCATCACACAAACACCAGAAACACCAAAATCGCCATTGAAGGCCAACATTCATATAGGAGGTCACACCTATATGAATCTACATATAAATAATATAATATTCTGCCCTAGGACCCTAGGACAGAGGAGGATTTAGGAAGAACAAAATCCCTACCTCAAGTAAAACGCAACAACACAGCAAAGTCCCGATCCCACGTCGAACGCCGTCCACCCACGAGTCACCGACCACCCACGCAAGACGCCCGGCAAGAACAGGAGCTCTCCTTCCCCCTCTCTCTCTCTGCGATGGCTGGTGGAGCAACAAACCCTAACCCTAAAACAGAGGGCTTCTCCTCCTTATATAGACAACACAACATCAAAACGACGTAGTTTTGATTAAGTGAATCCCAAGCATCAAAACGACGTAGTTTTGATTATACAAGTTAGCACCTTTCCGCACCCATATAAGCCAAAATACTCAGAATTTCAACATGGTCCTTTGGAGAAAGTTCCTTAGAATGTCAAAACCAAGGGAACCATGCAAAAATAAGCCTGCACGCCAATTTGCACGTGAATTCCCAATTCACGTGCACCTCCATATGGACTCCAAATGCTCTCAAACTTCACCCCTAGCCTCCTTGCATCATTTAGAAGACAATTACACTTGCACGTGAATTGGACCCATATCACGTGCACCTCACATACATGTCCATTTGGCCTGAAACTTCTGTGGTAGATAGAGGACACCATTCTAAGCATCTTTCCTTTTGCACGTGAATTCATTGGAGTCCATTTACTAGGTCAAAATCTAGAAAAACTCTACTCAGGAGGCAAAACTGACTAACTCAAGGTACGGGTCCTTACATCCTCTCCCCCTTAAGACTTTTCGTCCTCGAAAAGAAATGACATAAGAGGAAAAACGAACACAAGCTACCCATTTGCCACACGGCGAGCCACAACACCCTAATTGTAATGACCCGTGTGTAACCCGTGTGTAAGGAGTTAACCACAAACACCTTGGATGTTGGTACACAAGTTTAAGGTAAGAGATGAGCCCAAGAGGGGACTTTTGAGAGGTGCATGTGTCAAGCGATAGCGTACATTTATGCCCTAGGAAGATGCTATGCGTTTACAGGCGGTTTTAGGCTGTTTTGGCTGATCTTGGAGCTCACTTTTGACCTAGTAGATCGCCTCAAACAATTGGCGTGCAAGAACAAAAGTTTCTTAGAATGAGGTCCTCTATCTACCACAGAAATTTCAGAGCATTTGGAGCTGCACGTGAATTCACCCATTTCACGTGCAAGCATATTTTTGCTTCTCAGGCCTCTACAAGATGCAAGGAGACTTGGGGTAAAGTTTGGGTGCATTTGGAGCTGCACGCCAATTGGGGAATTGGCGTGCAAATTGGCGTGCAGGCATATTTTTGCATGGTTCCCTTGGTTTTGTCATTCTAAGGAACTTTCTCCAAAGGACCATGTTGAAATTCTGAGTATTTTGGCCTATATGGGTGCGGAAAGGTGGTAACTTGTGTGATCAAAACTACGTCGTTTTGATCCTGGGATTCACTTAATCAAAACTACGTCGTTTTGATGTTGTGTTGTCTATATAAGGAGGAGGAGTCCCTCTGTTTTAGGTTTAGGGTTTGTTGCTTCACCAGCCGTCGCAGAGAGAGAAAGAGAGGGAAGGGGAGCTCCTGGTTGCTGCCGGGCGTCTTGCGTGGGTGGTCGGTGCTGTCACGCCCGGATTTCCAACCCGAGGAAACCGGCACGTGACTCCCCTTTTACCCACACGGAGGGCAAAGGGGTTAGGATACAAACCAAGAATTTTACATTTCAAACATCCACAACCCATTCAAGAAAGTAATATTCATAAAAATATTCCAAACCAGTTTATTACAACAGAATTCTTTCCAATCCCATCCCCACTGGGGTTACATCAGTTCCCATAAAAGAAAACAACATAAATGGAAGAGTAAAATGGATAAGGTCTTCCACCTTGGTGTATCCACCTAACGCCTGTAAGTCCCTGGAAAACAAGCAAACACAGTAGGAGGGGTGAGCAACCACGGCTCCGAAGGGATCAAGTCTCCCCAACCCTTCCCATGCTCCTAGCGGCTACATGCATGTGCACAGTGCGGTGACGTGTTACAACAATCTCAACAAACAATAACAAACCACATCGGTCGTCACAATTATCCACCACACAAAACACAAGTGATTTAACCGCCTCTTCAGGCCAAGTTATTTAACCGCCTCTTCAGGCCAAGTGATTTAACCGCCTCTTCAGGCCAAGTGATTTAACCGCCTCTCAGGCAAAGTTCTTTAACCGCCTCTTCAGGCCAGATACCACAATCAAGCACACAACACACATGGTCACTCGAGCATACCACCAAACACTTGGTGTGCACCCGTTCACAAGCGCACAAACCCAACCATTCAAGAAAATAGAGCAAACACACAAAGACACATACACTAAACCACAAATCCAGCCACACAGGCATATTACCAAACACGTAATGGGCATATGCATACAGCTATATTCACACAGGCATTTCATCGAACACAAAGCATGTAATCCACAGAATCACACCAACATGCCATCGAAGGCCAACATTCATATAGGAGGTCACACCTATATGAATTTACATATAAATAATATAACAGATATCTCATATTCTCGCCCTAGGACCCTAGGACAGAGGAGGATTTAGGAAGAAGAACAACCCCTACCTCAAGGAAAACGCAACAACACAAAGAACGGCCTGATCCCAAGCCGAACGCCGTCCACCCACGAGTCACCGACCACCCACGCAAGACGCCCGGAGCAACCAGGAGCTCTCCTTCCCTCTCTCTCTCTCGCGACGGCTGGTGAAGCAACAAACCCTAAACCTAAAACAGAGGGACTCCTCCTCCTTATATAGACAACACAACATCAAAACGACGTAGTTTTGATTAAGTGAATCTCAGGATCAAAACGACGTAGTTTTGATCACACAAGTTACCACCTTTCCGCACCCATATAGGCCAAAATACTCGGAATTTCAACATGGTCCTTTGGAGAAAGTTCCTTAGAATGACAAAACCAAGGGAACCATGCAAAAATATGGCTGCACGCCAATTTGCACGTGAATTCCCAATTCACGTGCACCTCCATATGGACTCTAAATGCTCTCAAACTTCACCCCTAGCCTCCTTGCATCATTTAGAAGACAATTACACTTGCACGTGAATTGGACCCATATCACGTGCACCTCACATACATGTCCATTTGGCCTGAAACTTCCGTGGTAGATAGAGGACACCATTCTAAGCATCTTTCCTTTTGCACGTGAATTCATTGGAGTCCATTTACTAGGTCAAAATCTAGAAAAACTCTACTCCAGGAGGTAAAACTGACTAACTCAAGGTACGGGTCCTTACAGGTGCTTCGTGGGTGGACGGCGTTCGGCTTGGGATCAGACCGTTGCTGTGTTGTTGCGTTTTCCTTGAGGTAGGGGTTCTGTTCTTCCTAAATCCTCCTCTGTCCTAGGGTCCTAGGGCGGAATATGAGATATCTCGTTATATTATTTATATGTAAATTCATATAGGTGTGACCTCCTATATGAATGTTGGCCTTCAGTGGCATGTTGGTGTGATTCTCGTGGATTACATGCTATGTGTTCGATGAAATGCCTGTGTGAATATAGCCGTATGCATATGCCCATTACGTGTTTGGTAATATGCCTGTGTGGCTGGATTTGTGGTTTAGTGTATGCTGTGTGTTTGCTCTATTTTCCCGAATGGTTGGGTTTGTGCGCTTGTGAACGGGTGCACACCAAGTGTTTGGTGGTATGCTTGGGTGACCATGTGTGTTGTGTGCTTGATCGTGGTATCCTGGCCTGAAGAGGCGGTTAAAGAACTTTGCCTGAGAGGCGGTTAAATCACTTGGCCTGAAGAGGCGGTTAAATAACTTGGCCCTGAAGAGGCGGTTAAATCACTTGTGTTTTGTGTGGTGGATAATTGTGACGACCGATGTGGTTTGTTATTGTTTGTTGAGATTGATGTAACACGTCACCGCACTGTGCACATGCATGTAGCCGCTAGGAGCATGGGAAGGGTTGGGGAGACTTGATCCCTACCGAGCCGTGGTTGCTCACCCCTCCTACCGTGTTTGCTTGTTTTCCAGGGACTTACAGGCGTTAGGTGGATACACCAAGGTGGAAGACTTTATCCATTTTACTCTTCCATTTATGTTGTTTTCTTTTATGGGAACCGATGTAACCCCAGGGGGGATGGGATTGTAAAGAATTCTGTTATAATAAACTGGTTTGGAATATTTTTATGAATATTACTTTCTTGAATGGGTTGTGGATGTTTGAAATGTAAAATTCTTGGTTTGTATCCTAACCCCTTTGCCCTCCGTGTGGGTAAAAAGGGGGTCACGTGCCGGTTTCCTCGGGTTGGAAATCCGGGGCGTGACAATATGGTATCGAGCATGGTCTAGTTGGCCTAGGGTAGTGGGCGGACTTGGTTATCCTAAGTCCTTTGGAGGAGCCTGGAGGGACATGCCTGATCAACATGGTCCTCTTTGAGCCTCCAAGGTGTACTTAGGGTAGTCCGGTCTTGTGATAGGATTTGCATGCATTGGCATTAGGGCACTAGTTGCATTTTTGTGAATGTATGCTAAACCGTGGATAAGATCACATGATTAAGTGAAATGTGCAACTCGATTTGTTTGGCAATGTGTACTGGGATCGTGAACTGTGAAATGTGATTGATGCAATGTATGTGTGTAATGTCATGTGTTAGTGAAATTGATAATGGGGTAGAGGTAGTCAATTTGTTAGTAGTCAAACGCGTCTTGACGTTTGTGCATCTTACTTCATGTAGTAAGAATGCCACCGAGGAGAGTGACACGTGCGTCCGGGGCAATGGGCGATGAGTCATCTGCCCATGAGGGTCCGGGTGCGGGACCATCCGTTGGAGGGCATGCGTTGCTACGGCACAGCTACAAGAAGGCATCCGGCTGGAGGTACGAGAGCTACGGGAGGGACTCCGGCAAGACGTTCGGGAGGAGGTGCGCCGTGAGATGCGGCAAGACAACAGTGGTGCCACCACCACCACCACCGGAGGAGAGCCGCCTCGTGAGCGTGAGAGTTCGCCGGGTGGTGTACCGACCCGTGCAGAGGATGACGTGGTGACACGGTTCCGAAAGGAACAACCTCCGCGATTTAAGGGGGGGGAAGATCCTGTGGTAGGCGAGCGGTGGTTGAGGCAGATTGAGCATGTGTTCTCCTTTCTCCTGCCCTGGGAGGAGGATAAAGTGCGACCGGCAATCGGCAGCTAGAGGGGGACGCTATGGAGTGGTGGACGAGTGTTGCGGGGAGCCGTGCGGTGCAACTCATGTTTTGGGAGGAATTCTTGCAACTCTTCCAAGATGAGTTCTTCCCGGAATCAGTGAGATGGCAGAAGAGGGAAGAATTTGGCAGCTTGAAGCAAGGGATCCAAGACGGTACCTGAGTATGAGCGGGAGTTCCGGAGATTGAGTAGGTTTGCTCTTGAGAGCGTGGTAAGAAGGAGGACCTGAAGGCCCACAAGTTCACCTTGGGTCTCAGCCAGCCCTTAGGGAGAGGGTGGCGATTCTACGCTTGAGGACCTATGCCGAGGCCGTGGAGACGGCCCGAATAGCCGAGAGAGAGCCGGATGATGGGAGGCAGGCCCATCGGGGGCGCCGGTTGCAGAGTGGGCCTGATCGAGATGCAGGGTCCAAGAGGCTCAAGACGGAGGAGAGGGATAGCATTTCTTTTCGCAGTCGGGGTCGGACATCTGTGAACCCTGGGAGGTTCACCTTTGGCGGCGGAAGACAGGGGGTCCATCCGGGAGTCTACCGAGCGGATGCCACCGTTGTGGAGAGCAGGGTCACTTCAAAGGGGAGTGCCCCAAGAAGGACCGGCGATGCAACAACCGTGGACGAGAGGGTCATTTGCGTCGGGTTTGCAGGAGTGGCAACAGGGGAATAGGGGGCGCGGCATCCGGCGTGAGGAGTGATGCTAGCTTCCGTGCACCACCGAGAGACCAGCTCGTCGGTGGCAAGGCCAGCCAGGCAGGATCTAGTCGGACCCGACCCCGGGGGGAGGCCGGAGCGGCAGCAGACCGAGGCCGGAGGCAACCTTAGCGGGAAGCGTCCGGTGGATCGAGCCGACCGGTGGCACGGGCCAAGGGAGGGTGTTTGCGCCTGGAGGCGACATACCAGGAGGAGGCCGAGTTACCACCCCCACCAGCGAGGGTGGAGCAGGACCATCGGTGGTTAGAGGTACCCTCTTGATCTCCCGTACATTAGCTTCTGTTCTTTTCGATACGGGTGCATCATGTTCGTTTGTTGCCGAGCTTGTAATAGACGGCTTGGGGTTAGCTTGTGTGGAGGCCGCGAGGCCCCTAGTTGTGGAGTCTCCGGTAGGAGGCATGATTGAGGTACGGCGAGTGTGTCGTGGACCGTGTGTTAACCATAGGCGAGGTGGAGCCGAGTTTTGACTTGCATGTGATGCCTTTGAGAACGTTTGATCCGATCTTGGGTATGGATTGGCTTATGGCTTTCCAGGCCAAGATAGATTGTTATCGGCGGCGTGTGACCTTCGTGACACACCCGCAGGGACCTCTTGCACCCTGCGCAGGGGGAGTGGGATTGTGAGGCGAGTCGGGCCGGGCCAGTGTTGGACCGGTGGGGTGCCATTACCCACGGTTAGAGCCTCGACCTTTGCCGAGGAGGGTAAGGTGGAAAAGAGGGTGTGGCCCGTTGTTGTGGACCAATTTCGGGATGTTTTTCCCGAGCGGTTGAGGAGTTTGCCAGCTAAGAGGAGTGTGGAGTTCACCATTGAGTTGGTACCGGGGACGGGTCCGATTTCCCAAGTAGCGTATCCTATGGGGCCAGCTGAGTTGAGGGAGCTTCGGAGGCAAATCGAGGAGTTGGTGGGCCAGGGGTATATCGGACCGAGTACCTCACCTTGGGGTGCTCCGGTGCTCTTTGCTAAGAAGGCCGATGGCACGCTTCGTCTCTCGCATCGACTACAGGAAGCCGAATTCGGTGGATCGTGAAGAACAAGTACCCGTTGCCTCGGATAGATGACCTGTTTGACCAATTGAGTGGGGCCCAGCGGTTTTCCAAGATAGATTTACGGTCGGGGTATCACCGGCTCGGGGTTAGGGAGGAGGACATCCCTAAGACGGCTTTTCGGTGTAGGTATGGGCATTATGAGTGGGTAGTGATGCCTTTCGGGCTCACTAATGCACCAGCAGTGTTCATGCATTTGATGAACCAGGTCTTTGCTCCATACCTAGACTCGTTCGTGGTGGTGTTTATCGACGATATCTTGGTGTATTCCAAGACCGAGAGGGAACATGTGGAGCACTTGGCAACAAGGTGTTGCAAACCTTGAGGGACCAGCAACTGTTTGCTAAGTTTAGCAAGTGTGAGTTTTGGCTGCAGGAGGTTCACTTTCTTGGCCATGTGGTGTCACCGAGGGAGTTAGGGTGGACCCAGCCAAGATTGAGGCCGTGGCATCGTGGGCGAGGCCAACCAACGTTTTTGAGATCCGTAGTTTTCTTGGTTTGGCGGGGTACTATCGTCGTTTTGTAGAGGGGTTCTCCCGTTTGGCGGCTCCTATGACAGCGTTGACTCGGAAGGGCGTGAAGTTTGATTGGACCGACAAGTGTCGGCGGGCGTTTGAGACTCTCAAAACCCGTTTGACCACCGCACCTGTGTTGAGGTTGCCTAGGGAGGATATTCCATATGAGGTGTATTGTGATGCGTCCAGGGGTTGGTTTGGGGTGTGTGCTTATGCAGGAGCACGGTGTGGTAGCTTATGGGTCGAGGCAGTGAAGCCTCATGAGCAGAATTATCCTACTCATGACCTTGAGTTAGCGGCTGTCATCTTCGCCCTGAAGAGTTGGCAGCACTACCTCTTGGGAGAAAAGTTTGTGGTGTTCTCGGATCACAAGAGCCTTCAGTACATCTTTACTCGAAGGACTTGAATTTGAGGCAAAGGAGATGGGTGGAGTATTTGCAGACCTTTGATTTTACTCTTGCCTATACCCGGGCAAGGGAAATGTTGTGGCCGATGCGTTGAGCGAAAAGGGAAAGCCGAGGTGGCCGTGAGAGAGTGGAAGCCGATGGAGCAGTTGGCGACGTTACAGCTGCAGCTTGTTGTTCAGGATGGTGGGACAGTCCCGAGTCCTTTGGTGGTAGTGCTCGAGTTGTACCAGCGCGTCCGGGAGGGACAGTGGGTGACATTGAGTGTGAGGTTCTCCGTGCCCGTATTGAGGCCGGGGAGCTATCTGGGGGACCTGGACAGAGGGTCCTGAGCATGAGTTGTCATTTCAGGGGGCGGTTGGTCGTGGCTTCTTCCCTCGGGGATGAGGTGATGAGGGAGTTTCACCAGGTCTAGAGTTGCTTGTGCACCCAGGGGGTACGAAGATGTACCATGCGCTTCGGGGACATTTTTGGTGGCCAGGGATGAAACGCGATGTAGCTGCCTTTGTTTCGCGGTGCCTCACGTGTCGGCAGGTGAAGGCCGAGCATCGGCGGCCGGCGGGCATGTTACTGCCCTTGCCCATAGCGGAGTGGAAGTGGGACCATATAGCGATGGATTTTGTGATGGTCTTCCACCCACCACTGGGCGGAAAGATATGATTTGGGTGATTGTGGATCGACTCACAAAGTCGGCCCATTTCCTTGTTGTTCGCGAGCGGGACTCTATTGGGACCTTGAGTCGATTGTACATGAACGAGATTGTGAGACCGCATGGCGTACCATCATCGGTTGTCTCGGACCGGGATTCGAGGTTCACTTCTCGTTTCTGGGGCAGGTTTGCAGGAGGCTATGGGGACCAAGCTTCATCCGAGTACAGCCTTTCACCCTGAGACCGACGGTCGACCGAGCGGACGAATCGGACCATGGAGGACATGTTGAGGGCTTGTGTGCTAGATTTTGGGGGTTCGTGGGCAACTCACCTTCCTTTGGTGGAGTTTGCCTACAACAACAGCTTATCAGGCATCCATTGGGATGGCTCCTTTTGAGGCGTTGTATGGACGGCCGTGTCGATCCCCTTTGTGTTGGACCGAGGTGGGGGAGACAGCTCTCTTGGGACCGCAGTTGGTTCAAGAGGCTACTGAGAAGGTCAAGTTGATTCGTCAGCGTTTGTTGGCAGCTCGGAGTCGGCAGAAATCTTATGCGGATCAGCGACGGCGACCTTTGGAGTTTTCTGTTGGTGATCATGTGTTCCTTCGTGTCTCTCCACGTCGTGGACATCGACGGTTTGGGCGAGGTTCCAAGCTATCTCCGCGGTTTATTGGTCCTTTTGAGATTCTGGATCGTGTAGGGCTTGTGGCCTACCGGTTAGCGTTACCACCGCGGCTGAGTCGAGTGCACAACGTGTTTCACGTGTCCCAGTTGCGGAAGTATCACCCTGACCCCACTCACGTGATTGATTGGGGAACGTTGGACATTGAGGATGACATGTCCGTCATTGAGGCCCCTATTCGTATCCTCGATCGGCGAGAGAAGCTTTTGCGTGGTCGTGCTATTCCTTTGGTTCGCGTGCTGTGGCAGCACCGTGGTATTGAGGAGGAGACATGGGAACGTGAGTCCGTGATGCGTGAGCAAGACCGAGACTTGTTCGAGGACGAACAATCTTAAGCGTGGGAGGTGGCTGTTGGCCAAGGGATGGATAGTGATATTTTCTTGTGATGTGTTTTCTTGTATTCGTTGATGTATTTGTAGTCTTTTAAAGACATGTGTTCTTGTTTGTGATGTGCCTTGGGATGTCTATTCGTGCCATGTGGACACGTGTTATGTGCATCATTGTGGTTATGGATTATGGTGGTCTTGTTATGTGCCGTTGTCTTGTGTGTGGTGTATGACCCATTTGGGTGTTGTAGCTCGCCGTGTGGCAAATGGGTACCTTGTGTTTGTTTTCCTCGTATGTCATTTCTTTTCGAGGACGAAAAGTCTTAAGGGGGAGAGGATGTAATGACCAGTGTGTAACCCGTGTGTAAGGAGTTAACCACAAACACCTTGGATGTTGGTACACAAGTTTAAGGTAAGAGATGAGCCCAAGAGGGGACTTTTGAGAGGTGCATGTGTCAAGCGATAGCGTACATTTATGCCCTAGGAAGATGCTATGCGTTAACAGGCGGTTTTAAGTCGTTTTGGCTGATCTTGGAGCTCACTTTTGACCTAGTAGATGGCCTCAAACAATTGGCGTGCAAGAACAAAAGTTTCTTAGAATGAGGTCCTCTATCTACCACAGAAATTTCAGAGCATTTGGAGCTGCACGTGAATTCACCCATTTCACGTGCAAGCATATTTTTGCTTCTCAGGCCTCTACAAGATGCAAGGAGACTTGGGGTAAAGTTTGGGTGCATTTGGAGCTGCACGCCAATTGGGGAATTGGCGTGCAAATTGGCGTGCAGGCATATTTTTGCATGGTTCCCTTGGTTTTGTCATTCTAAGGAACTTTCTCCAAAGGACCATGTTGAAATTTGAGTATTTTGGCCTATATGGGTGCGGAAAGGTGGTAACTTGTGTGATCAAAACTACGTCGTTTTGATCCTGGGATTCACTTAATCAAAACTACGTCGTTTTGATGTTGTGTTGTCTATATAAGGAGGAGGAGTCCCTCTGTTTTAGGTTTAGGGTTTGTTGCTTCACCAGCCGTCGCGAGAGAGAAAGAGAGGGAAGGGGAGCTCCTGGTTGCCGCCTGGGCGTCTTGCGTGGGTGGTCGGTCTTTGTCACGCCCGGATTTCCAACCCGAGGAAACCGGCACGTGACTCCCCTTTTTACCCACACGGAGGGCAAAGGGGTTAGGATACAAACCAAGAATTTTACATTTCAAACATCCACAACCCATTCAAGAAAGTAATATTCATAAAAATATTCCAAACCAGTTTATTACAAAGAATTCTTTCCAATCCCATCCCCACCTGGGGTTACATCAGTTCCCATAAAAGAAAACAACATAAATGGAAGAGTAAAATGGATAAGGTCTTCCACCTTGGTGTATCCACCTAACGCCTGTAAGTCCCTGGAAAACAAGCAAACACGGTAGGAGGGGTGAGCAACACACGGCTAGGTAGGGATCAAGTCTCCCCAACCCTTCCCATGCTCCTAGCGGCTACATGCATGTGCACAGGTGCGGTGACGTGTTACAACAATCTCAACAAACAATAACAAACCACATCGGTCGTCACAATTATCCACCACACAAAACACAAGTGATTTAACCGCCTCTTCAGGCCAAGTTATTTAACCGCCTCTTCAGGCCAAGTGATTTAACCGCCTCTTCAGGCCAAGTGATTTAACCGCCTCTCAGGCAAAGTTCTTTAACCGCCTCTTCAGGCCAGATACCACAGTCAAGCACACAACACACATGGTCACTCGAGCATACCACCAAACACTTGGTGTGCACCCGTTCACAAGCGCACAAACCCAACCATTCAGGAAAATAGAGCAAACACACAAGACACATACACTAAACCACAAATCCAGCCACACAGGCATATTACCAAACACGTAATGGGCATATGCATACAGCTATATTCACACAGGCATTTCATCGAACACAAAGCATGTAATCCACGGAATCACACCAACATGCCATTGAAGGCCAACATTCATATAGGAGGTCACACCTATATGAATTTACATATAAATAATATAACAGATATCTCATATTCTGCCCTAGGACCCTAGGACAGAGGAGGATTTAGGAAGAACAGAACCCCTACCTCAAGGAAAACGCAACAACACAGCAACAGTCTGATCCCAAGCCGAACGCCGTCCACCCACGAGTCACCGACCACCCACGCAAGACGCCCGGCAGCAACCAGGAGCTCTCCTTCCCCTCTCTCTCTCTCGTGACGGCTGGTGAAGCAACAAACCCTAAACCTAAAACAGAGGGACTCCTCCTCCTTATATAGACAACACAACATCAAAACGACGTAGTTTTGATTAAGTGAATCTCAGGATCAAAACGACGTAGTTTTGATCACACAAGTTACCACCTTTCCGCACCCATATAGGCCAAAATACTCAGAATTTCAACATGGTCCTTTGGAGAAAGTTCCTTAGAATGACAAAACCAAGGGAACCATGCAAAAATATGGCTGCACGCCAATTTGCACGTGAATTCCCAATTCACGTGCACCTCCATATGGACTCCAAATGCTCTCAAACTTCACCCCTAGCCTCCTTGCATCATTTAGAAGACAATTACACTTGCACGTGAATTGGACCCATATCACGTGCACCTCACATACATGTCCATTTGGCCTGAAACTTCTGTGGTAGATAGAGGACACCATTCTAAGCATCTTTCCTTTTGCACGTGAATTCATTGGAGTCCATTTACTAGGTCAAAATCTAGAAAAACTCTACTCCGGAGGTAAAACTGACTAACTCAAGGTACGGGTCCTTACATCCTCTCCCCCTTCAGACTTTTCGTCCTCGAAAAGAAATGACATAAGAGGAAAAA
This sequence comes from Taxillus chinensis, assembly GCA_023512835.1. Taxonomy (NCBI): domain Eukaryota; kingdom Viridiplantae; phylum Streptophyta; class Magnoliopsida; order Santalales; family Loranthaceae; genus Taxillus; species Taxillus chinensis. Next base: position 2,168,515 of record CM042088.1, on the reverse strand, counting down.
CGAACACAAGCTACCCATTGCCACACGGCGAGCCACAACACCCTAATGGGTCATACACCACACACAAGACAACAAAGACATAACAAGACCACCATAATCCATAACCACAATAATGCACACAACACTTCCACATGGCACAAATACACATCTCAAAGCACATCACATTAAGCACATGTCTTTAAAAGACAAAACAAATACATCAACTACTACAAGAAAACACATCACAAGAAAACACAACACTATCCCTTGGCCAACTGCCACCTCCCACGCTTAAGATTGTTCGTCCTCGAACAAGTCCGGTCTTTGCGCACGCATCACGGACTCACGTTCCCATGTCTCCTCCTCAATACCACGGTGTTGCCAAAGCACGCGAACCAAAGGAATAGCACGACCACGCAATAGCTTCTCTCGCCGATCTAGGATACGGATAGGGGCCTCAATGACGGACATGTCATCCTCGATGTCCAACGTCCCCCAATCAATCACATGAGTGGGGTCAGGGTGATACTTCCGCAATCGGGACACGTGAAATACGTTGTGCACTCGACTCGGCCGCGGTGGTAACGCTAACCGGTAGGCCACAGGCCCTACACGATCCGAATCTCAAAAGGACCAATAAACCGCGGAGAGAGCTTGGAACCCCGCCCAAACCGTCGATGACCACGACGTGGAGAGACACGAAGGAACACATGATCACCAACAGAAAACTCCAAAGGGCGCCGCCGCTGATTCGCATAAGATTTCTGGCCGACTCGAGCCGACAACAAACGCCGACGGATCAACTTGACCTTCTCGGTAGCCTCTTGAACCAACTGCGGTCCCAAGAGAGCTGTCTCCCCCACCTCGGTCCAACACAAAGGGGATCGACACGGCCGTCCATACAACGCCTCAAAAGGAGCCATCCCAATGGATGCCTGATAAGCTGTTGTTGTAGGCAAACTCCACCAAAGGAAGGTGAGTTGCCCACGAACCCCCAAAATCTAGCACACAAGCCCTCAACATGTCCTCCATGGTCTGATTTGTCCGCTCGCCCGACCGTCGATCTCAGGGTGAAAGGCTGTACTCGGATAAAGCTTGGTCCCCATAGCCTCCTGCAAACCCGCCCGGAAACGAGAAGTGAACCTCGAATCCCGGTCCGAGACAACCGATGATGGTACGCCATGCAGTCTCACAATCTCGTTCATGTACAGTGACTCAAGGTCCCAATAGAGTCCCGCTCGCGAACAAAGAAGGAAATGGGCCGACTTTGTGAGTCGATCCACAATCACCCAAATCATATCTTTCCGCCCGGTGGTGGGTGGAAGACCAGATCACAAAATCCATCGCTATATGGTCCCACTTCCACTCCGCTATGGGCAAGGGCCGTAACATGCCCGCCGGCCGCCGATGCTCGGCCTTCACCTGCCGACACGTGAGGCACCGCGAAACAAAGGCAGCTACATCGCGTTTCATCCCTGGCCACCAAAAATGTCCCCGAAGCGCATGGTACATCTTCGTACCCCCCTGGATGCACAAGCAACTCTAGACTGGTGAAACTCCCTCATCACCTCATCCCCGAGGGAAGAAGCCACGACCAACCGCCCCTGAAATGACAACTCATGCTCGGGACCCTCGTCCAGTCCCCAGGATAGCTCCCCGGCCTCAATACGGGCACGGAGAACCTCACACTCAATGTCACCCGGCTGTCCCTCCCGGACGCGCCGGTACAACTCAGGCACTACCACCAAAGGACTCGGGATTGTCCCACCATCCTGAACAACAGGCCGCACCTGTAACGTCGCCAACCGCTCCATCGGCTTCCACTCTCTCACGGCCACCTCAGCCTTTCCCTTTTTCGCTCAACGCATCGCCCACAACATTTCCCTTGCCCGGGGTATAGGCAAGAGTAAAATCAAAGGTCCGCAAATACTCCACCCATCTCCTTTGCCTCAAATTCAAGTCCTTCGAGTAAAGATGTACTGAAGGCTCTTGTGATCCGAGAACACCACAAACTTTTCTCCCAAGAGGTAGTGCTGCCAACTCTTCAGGGCGAAGATGACACCCGCTAACTCAAGGTCATGAGTAGGATAATTCTGCTCATGAGGCTTCACTGCCTCGACCCATAAGCTACCACACCGTGCTCCTGCATAAGCACACACCCCAAACCAACCCTGGACGCATCACAATACACCTCATATGGAATATCCTCCCTAGGCAACCTCAACACAGGTGCAGTGGTCAAACGGGTTTTGAGAGTCTCAAACGCCCGCGACACTTGTCGGTCCAATCAAACTTCACGCCCTTCCGAGTCAACGCCGTCATAGGAGCCGCCAAACGGGAGAACCCCTCTACAAAACGACGATAGTACCCCCGCCAAACCAAGAAAACTACGGATCTCAAAAACGTTGGTTGGCCTCGCCCACGATGCCACGGCCTCAATCTTGGCCGGGTCCACCCTAGCTCCCTCACTGACACCACATGGCCAAGAAAGTGAACCTCCCGCAGCCCAAAACTCACACTTGCTAAACTTAGCAAACAATTGCTGGTCCCTCAAGGTTTGCAACATTGTTGCCAAGTGCTCCACATGTTCCTTCTCGATCTTGGAATACACCAAGATATCGTCGATAAACACCACCACGAACGAGTCTAGGTATGGAGCAAATACTTGGTTCATCAAATGCATGAACACCGCTGGTGCATTAGTGAGCCCGAAAGGCATCACTACCCACTCATAATGCCCATACCTGCACCGAAAAGCCGTCTTAGGGATGTCCTCCTCCCTAACCCCCGAGCCGGTGATACCCCGACCGTAAATCTATCTTGGAAAACCACTGGGCCCCACTCAATTGGTCAAACAGGTCATCTATCCGAGGCAACGGGTACTTGTTCTTCACAGCCATCGAATTCGGCTTCCTGTAGTCGATGCAGAGACGAAGCGTACCATCGGCCTTCTTAGCAAAGAGCACCGGAGCACCCCAAGGTGAGGTACTCGGTCGATATACCCCTGGCCCACCAACTCCTCGATTTGCCTCTGAAGCTCCCTCAACTCGCTGGCCCCATACGATACGCTACTTGGGAAATCGGACCCGTCCCCGGTACCAACTCAATGGTGAACTCCACACTCCTCTTAGGTGGCAAACTCCTCAACCGCTCAGGAAAAACATCCCGAAATTGGTCCACAACAACGGGCCACACCCTCTTTTCCACCTTACCCTCCTCGGCAAAGGTCGGGGCCGCTAACCCGTGGGTAATGGCACCCCACCGGTCCAACACCGGCCCGGCCCGACTCGCCTCACAATCCCACTCCCCCCGCAGGGTGCAAGAGGTCCCTTGCAGGTGTCACGAAGGTCACACGCCGCCGATAACAATCTATCTTGGCCTGGAAAGCCATAAGCCAATCCATACCCAAGATCAGGTCAAACGTTCTCAAAGGCATCACATGCAAGTCAAAACTCAGCTCCACCTCGCCTATGGTTAACACACAGTCACGACACACTTGCCGTACCTCAATCATGCCTCCTACCGGAGACTCCACAACTAGGGGCCTCGCGGCCTCCACACAAGCTAACCCCAAGCCGTCTATTACAAGCTCAGCAACAAACGAACATGATGCACCCGTATCGAAAAGAACAAGCTAATGTACGGGAGATCAAGAGGGTACCTCTAACCACCGATGGTCCTGCTCCACCCTCACTGGTGGGGGTGGTAACTCGGCCTCCTCCTGGTATGTCGCCTCCAGCGCAAACACCCTCCCTTGGCCCGTGCCACCGGTCGGCTCGATCCATCGGACGCTTCCCGCTAAGGTTGCCTCCGGCCTCGGTCTGCTGCCGCTCCGGCCTCCCCCGGGGTCGGGTCCGACTAGATCCCGCCCGTCGGCTCGCCACCGACGAGCCGGTCTCTCACTGGTGCACGGAAGCTAGCATCACTCCTCACGCCGGATGCCGCGCCCCTATTCCCCTGTTGCCACTCCCCGCAAACCCGACGCAAATGACCCTCTCGTCCACGGTTGTTGCATCGCCGGTCCTTCTTGGGGCACTCCCCTTTGAAGTGACCCTGCTCTCCACAAGAAGTGGCATCCGCTCGGTAGACTCCCGGATGGACCCCCCGTCTTCCGCCGCCAAAGGTGAACCTCCCAGGGTTCACAGATGTCCGACCCCGATCGCGAAAAGAACTGCTATCCCTCTCCTCCGTCTTGAGCCTCTTGGACCCTGCATCTCGATCAGGCCCACTCGCAATCGGCGCCCCCGATGGGCCTGCCTCCCATCATCCGGCTCTCTCTCGCCTATTCGGGCCGTCTCCACAGGCCTCAGGATAGGTCCTCAAGCGTAGAATCGCCACCCTCTCCCTAAGGGCTGGCCTGAGACCCAAGGTGAACTTGTGGGCCTTCAGGTCCTCCCCTTACCACAGTCTCGGGAGCAAACCTACTCAATCTCCGGAACTCCCGCTCATACTCAAGGTACCGTCTTGGATCCCGCTTCAAGCTGCCAAATTCTTCCCTCTTCGCCATCTCACCGATTCCTGGGAAGAACTCATCTTGGAAGAGTTGCAAGAATTCCTCCCAAAACATGAGTTGCACCGCACGGCTCCCCGCAACACTCGTCCACCACTCCAAAGCGTCCCCCTCTAGCCGCCGAAGTGCCGGTCGCACTTTATCCTCCTCCCGGGGCAGGAGAAAGGAGAACACATGCTCAATCTGCCTCAACCACCGCTCGCCTACCACAGGATCTTCCCCCCCCCCCCCTTAAATCGCGGAGGTTGTTCCTTTCGGAACCGTGTCACCACGTCATCCTCTCGCACGGGTCGGTACACCACCCAGCGAACTCTCACGCTCACGAGGCAGCTCTCCTACTCGGTGGTGGTGGTGGTGGCACCACCGCCGTGTCGCCATCTCACGGCGCACCTCCTCCCGAACGTCTTGCCGGAGTCCCTCCCGTAGCTCTCGTACCTCCAGCCGGATGCCTTCTTGTAGCCGTGCCGCAGCAACGCATGCCCTCCAACGGATGGTCCCGCACCCGGACCCTCATGGGCAGATGACTCATCGCCCATCGCCCCGGACGCACGTGTCACTCTCCTCGGTGGCATTCTTACTACATGAAGTAAGATGCACAAACGTCAGACGCGTTTGACTACTAACAAATTGACTACCTCTACCCCATTATCAATTTCACTAACACATGACATTACACACATACATTACATCAATCACATTTCACGGTTCACGATCCAAGACACATTGCCAAACAAATCGAGTTGCACATTTCACTTAATCATGTGATCTTATCCACGTTTAGCATACCTTCACACAGAAATGCAACTAGTGCCCTAATGCCAATGCATGCAAATCCTATCACAAGACCGGACTACCCTAAGTACACCTTGGAGGCTCAAAGAGGACCATGTTGATCAGGCATGTCCCTCCAGGCTCCTCCAAAGGACTTAGGATAACCAAGTCCGCCCACTACCCTAGGCCAACTAGACCATGCTCGATACCATATTATCACGCCCCGGATTTCCAACCCGAGGAAACCGGCACGTGACTCCCCTTTTACCCACACGGAGGGCAAAGGAGTTAGGATACAAACCAAGAATTTTACATTTCAAACATCCACAACCCATTCAAGAAAGTAATATTCATAAAAATATTCCAAACCAGTTTATTACAACAGAATTCTTTCCAATCCCATCCCCACTGGGGTTACATCGGTTCCCATAAAAGAAAACAACATAAATGGAAGAGTAAAATGGATAAGGTCTTCCACCTTGGTGTATCCACCTAACGCCCGTAAGTCCCTGGAAAACAAGCAAACACGGTAGGAGGGGTGAGCAACCACGGCTCGGTAGGGATCAAGTCTCCCCAACCCTTCCCATGCTCCTAGCGGCTACATGCATGTGCACGGGTGCAGTGACGTGTTACAACAATCTCAACAAACAATAACAAACCACATCGGTCGTCACAATTATCCACCACACAAAACACAAGTGATTTAACCGCCTCTTCAGGCCAAGTTATTTAACCGCCTCTTCAGGCCAAGTGATTTAACCGCCTCTTCAGGCCAAGTGATTTAACCGCCTCTCAGGCAAAGTTCTTTAACCGCCTCTTCAGGCCCAGATACCACAGTCAAGCACACAACACACATGGTCACTCGAGCATACCACCAAACACTTGGTGTGCACCCGTTCACAAGCGCACAAACCCAACCATTCAGGAAAATAGAGCAAACACATAAGACACATACACTAAACCACAAATCCGGCCACACAGGCATATTACCAAACACGTAATGGGCATATGCATACGGCTATATTCACACAGGCATTTCATCGAACACAAAGCATGTAATCCACGAATCACACCAACATGCCACTGAAGGCCAACATTCATATAGGAGGTCACACCTATATGAATTTACATATAAATAATATAACAGATATCTCATATTCTGCCCTAGGACCCTAGGACAGAGGAGGATTTAGGAAGAACAGAACCCCTACCTCAAGGAAAACGCAACAACACAAAGAACAGCCGATCCCAAGCCGAACGCCGTCCACCCACGAGTCACCGACCACCCACGCAAGACTCCCTGGCAGCAACCAGGAGCTCTCCTTCCCTCTCTCTCTCTCTGCGACGGCTGGTGAAGCAACAAACCCTAAACCTAAAACAGAGGGACTCCTCCTCCTTATATAGACAACACAACATCAAAACGACGTAGTTTTGATTAAGTGAATCTCAGGATCAAAACGACGTAGTTTTGATCACACAAGTTACCACCTTTCCGCACCCATATAGGCCAAAATACTCAGAATTTCAACATGGTCCTTTGGAGAAAGTTCCTTAGAATGACAAAACCAAGGGAACCATGCAAAAATATGGCTGCACGCCAATTTGCACGTGAATTCCCAATTCACGTGCACCTCCATATGGACTCCAAATGCTCTCAAACTTCACCCCTAGCCTCCTTGCATCATTTAGAAGACAATTACACTTGCACGTGAATTGGACCCATATCACGTGCACCTCACATACATGTCCATTTGGCCTGAAACTTCTGTGGTAGATAGAGGACACCATTCTAAGCATCTTTCCTTTTGCACGTGAATTCATTGGAGTCCATTTACTAGGTCAAAATCTAGAAAAACTCTACTCCGGAGGTAAAACTGACTAACTCAAGGTACGGGTCCTTACAGGTGCTTCGTGGGTGGACGGCGTTCGGCTTGGGATCAGACCGTTGCTGTGTTGTTGCGTTTTCCTTGAGGTAGGGGTTCTGTTCTTCCTAAATCCTCCTCTGTCCTAGGGTCCTAGGGCAGAATATGAGATATCTGTTATATTATTTATATGTAAATTCATATAGGTGTGACCTCCTATATGAATGTTGGCCTTCAAGTGGCATGTTGGTGTGATTCTGTGGATTACATGCTATGTGTTCGATGAAATGCCTGTGTGAATATAGCCGTATGCATATGCCCATTACGTGTTTGGTAATATGCCCGTGTGGCCGGATTTGTGGTTTAGTGTATCTTGTGTGTTTGCTCTATTTTCCTGAATGGTTGGGTTTGTGCGCTTGTGAACGGGTGCACACCAAGTGTTTGGTGGTATGCTTGGGTGACCATGTGTGTTGTGTGCTTGATCGTGGTATCCGGCCCGAAGAGGCGGTTAAAGAACTTTGCCTGAGAGGCGGTTAAATCACTTGGCCTGAAGAGGCGGTTAAATAACTTGGCCTGAAGAGGCGGTTAAATCACTTGTGTTTTGTGTGGTGGATAATTGTGACGACCGATGTGGTTTGTTATTGTTTGTTGAGATTGATGTAACACGTCACCGCACCCGTGCACATGCATGTAGCCGCTAGAGCATGGGAAGGGTTGGGGAGACTTGATCCCTACTGAGCTGTGGTTGCTCACCCCTCCTACTGTGTTTGCTTGTTTTCCAGGGACTTACAGGCGTTAGGTGGATACACCAAGGTGGAAGACTTTATCCATTTTACTCTTCCATTTATGTTGTTTTCTTTTATGGGAACTGATGTAACCCCAGTGGGGATGGGATTGTAAAGAATTCTGTTATAATAAACTGGTTTGGAATATTTTTATGAATATTACTTTCTTGAATGGGTTGTGGATGTTTGAAATGTAAAATTCTTGGTTTGTATCCTAACCCCTTTGCCCTCCGTGTGGGTAAAAGGGGGGTCACGTGCCGGTTTCCTCGGGTTGGAAATCCGGGGCGTGACACTAATGGGTCATACACCACACACAGCACAACAGCACATAACAGTACCACCATAATCCATAACCACAATAATGCACACAACACTTCCGCATGGCACGAATACACATCTCAAAGCACATCACATTTAAGCACATGTCTTTAAAAGACAATACAAATACATCAACTACTACAAGAAAACACATCACAAGAAAACACAACACCATCATAAGAAAACACAACACTATCCCTTGGCCAACAGCCACCTCCCACGCTTAAGATTGTTCGTCCTCGAACAAATCTGGGTGCTGCTCACACATCACGGACTCACGTTCCCATGTCTCCTCCTCAATACCACGGTGTTGCCACAGCACGCGAACCAAAGGAATAGCACGACCACGCAATAGCTTCTCTCGCCGATCCAGGATACGGATAGGGGCCTCAATGACGGACATGTCATCCTCAATGTCCAATTTCCCCCAATCAATCACATGAGTGGGGTCAGGGTGATACTTCCGCAACTGGGACACGTGAAACACGTTGTGCACTCGACTCAGCCGCGGTGGTAACGCTAACCGGTAGGCCACAGGCCCTACACGATCCGGGAATCTCAAAAGGACCAATAAACCGCGGAGATAGCTTGGAACCTCGCCCAAACCGTCGATGTCCACGACGTGGAGAGACACGAAGGAACACATGATCACCAACAGAAAACTCCAAAGGTCGCCGTCGCTGATCCGCATAAGATTGCTGCCGACTCTGAGCGGACAACAAACGCTGACGAATCAACTTGACCTTCTCAGTAGCCTCTTGAACCAACTGCGGTCCCAAGAGAGCTGTCTCCCCCACCTCGGTCCAACACAAAGGGGATCGACACGGCCGCCCATACAACGCCTCAAAAGGAGCCATCCCAATGGATGCTTGATAAGCGTTGTTGTAGGCAAACTCCACCAAAGGAAGGTGAGTTGCCCACGAACCCCCAAAATCTAGCACACAAGCCCTCAACATGTCCTCCATGGTCCGATTCGTCCGCTCGATCCGACCGTCGGTCTCAGGGTGAAAGGCTGTACTCAGGTGAAGCTTGGTCCCCATAGCCTCCTGCAAACCTGCCCGAAACGGGAAGTGAACCTCGAATCCCGGTCCGAGACAACCGATGAGGGTACGCCATGCGGTCTCACAATCTCGTTCATGTACAGTGACTCAAGGTCCCAATAGAGTCCTTGCTCGCGAACAGCCAGGAAATGGGCCGACTTTGTGAGTCGATCCACAATTACCCAAATCATATCCTTCCTCCCGGTGGTGGGTGGAAGACCAATCCACAAAATCCATCGCTATATGGTCCCACTTCCACTCCGCGATGGGCAAGGGCCGTAACATGCCCGCCGGCCGCCGATGCTCGGCCTTCACCTGCGACACGTGAGGCACCGCGAAACAAAGGCAGCCACATCGCGTTTCATCCCAGGCCACCAAAAGTGTGCCCGAAGCGCATGATACATCTTCGTACCCCCCTGGATGCACATCAACTCTAGATTGGTGAAACGCCCTCATCACCTCATCCCGGAGGGAAGAAGCCACTACCAACCGCCCCTGAAATGACAACTCATGCTCGGGACCCTCTGTCCGGTCCCCAGGATAGCTCCCCGGCCTCAATACGGGCACGGAGAACCTCACACTCAATGTCACCCAGCTGTCCCTCCCGGACGCGCTGGTACAACTCAGGGCACAACCACCAAAGGACTCAGGGACTGTCCCACCATCATGAGCAACAGTGCCAGCTTGTAACGTCGCCAACCGCTCCATCGGCTTCCACTCTCTCACGGCCACCTCAGCTTTCCCTTTTCTGCTCAATGCATCAGCCACAACATTACCCTTGCCCGGGGTATAGGCAAGAGTAAAGTCAAAGGTCCGCAAATACTCCACCCATCTCCTTTGCCTCAAATTCAAGTCCTTCGAGTAAAGATGTATCGAAGGCTCTTGTGATCCGAGAACACCACAAACTTTTCCCCCCAAGAGGTAGTGTGCTGCCAACTCTTCAGGGCAAAGATAACAGCCGCTAACTCAAGGTCATGAGTAGGATAATTCTGCTCATGAGGCTTCACTGCCTTGACCCATAAGCTACCACACCGTGCTCCTGCATAAGCACACACCCCAAACCAACCCTGGACGCATCACAGTATACCTCATATGGAATATTCTCCCGAGGTAACCTCAACACCGGTGCAGTGGTCAAACGGGTTTTGAGAGTCTCGAACGCCTGCTGGCACTTGTCCGTCCACTCAAATTTCACTCCTTTCCTAGTCAACGCCGTCATAGGAGCCGCCAAACGGGAGAACCCCTCGACAAAACGACGATAGTACCCCGCCAAGCCAAGAAAACTACGGATCTCAAAAACGTTGGTTGGCCTCGCCCACGATGCCACGGCCTCAATCTTGGCTGGGTCCACCCTGACTCCCTCAGCTGACACCACATGGCCAAGAAAGTGAACCTCCTGCAGCCAAAACTCACACTTGCTAAACTTAGCAAACAGCTGCTGGTCCCTCAAGGTTTGCAACACTGTTGCCAAGTGCTCCACATGCTCCTTCTCGGTCTTGGAATACACCAAGATATCATCGATAAACACCACCACGAACGAGTCTAAGTATGGGGCAAAGACTTGGTTCATCAAATGCATGAACACTGCTGGCGCATTAGTGAGCCCGAAAGGCATCACTACCCACTCATAATGCCCATACCTGCACCGAAAAGCCGTCTTAGGGATGTCCTCCGCCCTAACCCTGAGCTGGTAATACCCCGACCGTAAATCTATCTTGGAAAACCACTGGGCCCCACTCAATTGGTCAAACAGGTCATCTATCCGAGGCAACGGGTACTTGTTCTTCACGATCACCGAATTCGGCTTCCTGTAGTCGATGCAGAGACGAAGCGTGCCATCGGCCTTCTTAGCAAAGAGCACCGGAGCACCCCAAGGTGAGGTACTTGGTCCGATATACCCTTGGTCCCCCAACTCCTCGATTTGCCTCTGCGCCTCCCTCGGCTCGGCTGGTCCCATACGATACGCTACTTGGGAAATCGGACCCGTCCCCGGCACCAACTCAATGGTGAACTCCACACTCCTCTTAGGTGGCAAACTCCTCAACCGCTCAGGAAAAACATCCCTGAAATTGGTCCACAACAGCGGGCCACACCCTCTTTTCCACCTTACCCTCCTCGGCAAAGGTCGGGCTGCTAACCTGTGGGTAATGGCACCCCACTTGGTCCAACATCGGCCCGGCCCGACTCGCCTCACAATCCCACTCCCCCCGCAGGGTGCAAGAGGTCCCCGCAGGTGTCACGAAGGTCACACGCCGCCGATAACAATCTATCTTGGCTTGGAAAGCCATAAGCCAATCCATACCCAAGATCAGGTCGAACGTCCTCAAAGGCATTACATGCAAGTCAAAACTCGCTCCACCTCGCCTATGGTTAACACACGCCCACGACACACTCGCCGTACCTCAATCATGCCTCCCACCTGGAGACTCCACAACTAGGGGCCTCGCGGCCTCCACACAAGCTAACCCCAAACCGTCTATTACATGCTCGGTAACAAACGAACATGATGCACCCGTATCGAAAAGAACAGAAGCTAATGTACGGGAGATCAAGAGGGTACCTCTAACCACCGATGGTCCTGCTCCACCCTCGGTGGTGGGGGTGGTAGCTCGGCCTCCTCCTGGTATGTCGCCTCCAGCGCAAACACCCTCCCTTGGCCCGTGCCACCGGTCGGCTCACTCACCGACGGACCTTCCCGCTAAGGTTGTCTCCAACCTCGGTCTGCTGCCGCTCCGGCCTCCCCTGGGGTCGGGTCCGACTAGATCCTGCCTGGCGGCCTGCCACCGACGAGCTGGTCTCTCACCTGGTGCACGGAAGCTAGCATCACTCCTCACGCCGGACGCCGCGCCCCCTGTTCCCCTGTTGCCACTCCTGCAAACCCGGCGCAAATGACCCTCTCGTCCACGGTTGTTGCATCGCCGGTCCTTCTTGGGGCACTCCCCTTTGAAGTGACCCCGCTCTCCACAGAAGTGGCATCCGCTCGGTAGACTCCCCGGATGGACCACCCGGTCTTCCGCCGCCAAAGGTGAACCTCCCGGGGTTCGCAGATGTCCGCCCCCGACTATGAAAAGAATCGCTATCCCTCTCCTCCGTCTTGAGCCTCTTGGACCCTACATCTCGATCAGGCCCACTCGCAACCTGGCGACCCTGATGGGCCTGCCTCCGACCATCCGGCTCTCTCTCGGCTATACGGGCCGTCTCCACGGCCTCGGCATAGGTCCTCAAGCGTAGAATCGCCACCCTCTCCCTAAGGGCTGGCCTGAGACCCAAGGTGAACTTGTGGGCCTTCAGGTCCTCCTTACCACGGTCTCAGGAGCAAACCTACTCAATCTCCGGAACTCCCGCTCATACTCAGGTACCGTCTTTGATCCTTGCTTCAGGCTGCCAAATTCTTCCCTCTTCTGCCATCTCACCGATTCCTGGGAAGAACTCATCTTGGAAGAGTTGCAAGAACTCCTCCTAAAACATGAGTTGCACCGCACGGCTCCCCGCAACACTCGTCCACCACTCCAAAGCGTCCCCCTCCAGTGCCGAAGTGCGGCCGCACCTTATCCTCCTCCCGGGGCAGGAGAAAGGAGAACACATGCTCAATCTGCCTCAACCACTGCTCAGCTACCACAGGATCTTCCCCCCCCTTAAATCGCGGAGGTTGTTCCTTTCGGAACCGTGTCACCACATCATCCTCTGCACGGGTCGGTACACCACCCAGCGAACTCTCACGCTCACGAGGCAGCTCTCCTACTGGTGGTGGTGGTGGTGGCACCACCTGCTGTGCTGCCATCTCACGGCGCACCTCCTCCCGAACGTCCTGCCGGAGTCCCTCCCGTAGCTCTCGTACCTCCAGCCGGATGCCTTCTTGTAGCTGTGCCAGTAACAACGCATGCCCTCCAACGGATGGTCCCGCTCCCGGACCCTCATGGGCAGATGACTCATCGACCATCGCCCCGGACGCACGTGTCACTCTCCTCGGTGGCATTCTTACTACATGAAGTAAGATGCACAAACGTCAGAACGCGTTTGACTACTAACAAGTTGACTACCTCTACCCCATTATCAAGTCAAGCCGTACATGGCATTACACACATTGTAACCATTGCATCAATCAATATTGCACACAGCACAGTCCACATTGTCCAAGAATATTCAAAGTTGCACAGTTCACACATAATCATGTTATGCACATCCTTCACACATGACAACATATGTAACTAGTGCCCTAATGCCAATGCATGCAAATCCTACCACAAGATTGGACTAACCTGAGTACACCTTGGAAGCTCAAAGAGGACCATGTTGATCAGGCATGTCCCTCCAGGCTCCTCCAAAGGACTCAAGATAACCAAGTCCGCCCACTACCCTAGGCCAACTAGACCATGCTCTGATACCATATTGTCACGCCCCGGATTTCCAACCCGAGGAAACCGGTACGTGACTTCCCTTTTACCCACACGGAGGGCAAAGGGGGTAAGGATACAAATCAAGGATTTAACATTTTAAAACTTTCACAACACATTCAAGAAAAATAAAGTCCATCAAAGCTATCCACAAACCAATAACAAAGTCAGTCTATTACAAAGTTCTCTTTTTAATCCATCCCCATTGGGGTTACATTAGTTCCCATAAAAATAACATAAACAGTAAAGTAAAAAAAAGGTCTTCCACCTTGGTGTATCCACCTAACGCCTGTAAGTCCCTGGGAAAAAACAAACACAGTAGGAGGGGTGAGCAACCACAGCTCAGTAGGGATCATGTCTCCCCAACCCATCCCATGTTCCTAGCATCTACATGCCATGTGTACAAGTGCAGTGTTGTGTTACAATAATCTCAATAAACATAATAACAACCACATCAACAATTTACAATCCTCCACTGCCACACAGGCTAACACTTTAACCACAAGTGATTTAACCGCCTCTTCAGGCCAAGTGATTTAACCGCCTCTTCAGGCCAAGTGATTTAACCGCCTCTTCAGGCCAAGTACCACAGTCAAGCACACAACACACATGGTCACTCAAGCATACAACCAAACACTTGGTGAGCACCCGTTCACAAGCGCACAAACCCATTCAGGCCATAGAGCAAACATCCAAGGATACATACATACACTAAACCACAAGTCCAGTCACACGGACATATTACCAAACACTTAATGGGCATATACACACAGCTAAGTTCACACAGGCATTTCATCAAACATGTAGCAGGCATGTCGTACAGGCATTTTATCAAACACGTTTCATGCATCACACAAACACCAGAAACACCAAAATCGCCATTGAAGGCCAACATTCATATAGGAGGTCACACCTATATGAATCTACATATAAATAATATAATATTCTGCCCTAGGACCGTAGGACAGAGGAGGATTTAGGAAGAACAAAATCCCTACCTCAAGTAAAACGCAACAACACAGCAAAGTCCCGATCCCACGTCGAACGCCGTCCACCCACGAGTCACCGACCACCCACGCAAGACGCCCGGCAGCAACCAGGAGCTCTCCTTCCCTCTCTCTCTCTCTCTCTCTGCGATGGCTGGTGGAGCAACAAACCCTAACCCTAAAACAGAGGGCTTCTCCTCCTTATATAGACAACACAACATCAAAACGACGTAGTTTTGATTAAGTGAATCCCAGCATCAAAACGACGTAGTTTTGATTACACAAGTTAGCACCTTTCCGCACCCATATAGGCCAAAATACTCCGAATTTCAACATGGTCCTTTGGAGAAAGTTCCTTAGAATGTCAAAACCAAGGGAACCATGCAAAAATAAGCCTGCACGCCAATTTGCACGTGAATTCCCAATTCACGTGCACCTCCATATGGACTCCAAATGCTCTCAAACTTCACCCCTAGCCTCCTTGCATCATTTAGAAGACAATTACACTTGCACGTGAATTGGACCCATATCACGTGCACCTCACATACATGTCCATTTGGCCTGAAACTTCTGTGGTAGATAGAGGACACCATTCTAAGCATCTTTCCTTTTGCACGTGAATTCATTGGAGTCCATTTACTAGGTCAAAATCTAGAAAAACTCTACTCAGGAGGCAAAACTGACTAACTCAAGGTACGGGTCCTTACAACTTGGGGGTGTTAACCTGTTGTGTGATTTGTATATCATGGAGTTAGATGATTTTGATGTTATCCTGGGTATGGACTGGTTGGTCTCCGTGGAGGCCAAGATTGATTGTTTTCGACGGCGTGTGACGTTCCTCACACCAGAGGGCACGCGGGGTGTCTTTGTGGGTGAGTGGACCGAGGAGGCATGCAGGTTGGGACCTTTGAGGCATGGGTGGGGTGATGTGACCCACCAGTTAGCCAGCTTGACGTTGGTTGACAGGAGGAGAGAGGGGAAGGCTGTTTTGCCACCCATTGTAGATCAGTTCCCGGATGTGTTTCCCGAGGACTTGGTCAGTTTGCCACCCATGAGGGAGGTAGAGTTTTCGATCGAGTTGTTGCCAGGGACAACACCGATCAGGTTAGCGGCCTACAGGATGGCACCGACAGAGCTTAGAGAGCTCAAGAGACAGATAGATGATCTATTGGCACGAGGCTTTATCAGGCGGAGTAGCTCACCGTGGGGCGCTCCAGTGTTGTTCGCCAAGAAGGCGGATGGTTCACTTCGGCTATGTATAGACTACCGAAGGCTGAACCAGGATCGTGAAGAACAGGTATCCATTGCCGAGGATCGATGACCTGTTTGATCAGTTTCAAGGTGCAAGATGGTTTTCCAAGATAGACTTGAGGTCTGGATACCATCAGTTGAGGGTTAGGGAGGCAGATATCCCAAAGACCGCATTCAGTTGTCGCTATGGGCATTATGAGTGGCTTGTGATGCCGTTTGGGCTCACGAATGCTCCAGCAGTGTTTATGGGATTGATGAACCAGGTGTTCGCTCCATATTTAGATATGTTCATTGTGGTGTTCATCGACGATATCTTGGTCTATTCAGCGACCAAGAGGGAGCATGAGGAGCATTTGTAGGTTGTGTTGCAGACCTTGCGGGAGCATCGGTTGTACGCGAAGTTCACGAAATGTGACTTCTGGTTGCAACAGGTGCACTTCTTGGGGCATGTGGTGTCTTCAAGAGGGTATCACGGTGGACCCTGAGAAGATTGAGGCAGTCATGTCGTGGAAGAGGCCCACGAATGTGTTTGAGATTCGTAGCTTCCTTGGTTTGGCAGGCTATTATCGGAGGTTCGTGGAGGATTTTTCCCGGTTGGCAGCTCCTATGACACACTTGACTAGGAAGGGAGTTCCTTTCATTTGGTCCGATGCGTGTGAGAGTGCTTTCATGGAGCTCAAGGCACGATTGACCTCAGCACCTATCTTGATTCTCCCACAGGAGGGTGTGCCTTTTGAGGTGTATTGTGATGCTTCCAGGGTGGGTCTTGGTTGTGTGTTGATGCGGACTCGGCAGGTGATTGCTTATGGATCTAGGCAGTTGAGACCACATGAGCGGAACTATCCCACGCATGATTTGGAGTTGGGCTGCGGTGATCATTGCTTTAAAGAGCTGGCGGCATTATCTCCTTGGGGAGAAATTTGTGGTGTATACGGACCACAAGAGCTTGCGGTATATCTTCTCTCGGCGAGACCTGAACCTTAGCAGAGACGGTGGGTGGAGTACCTGCTTGCGATTTGGTTTGATATGATGTATACCCCTGGGAAGGGTAATGTGGTGGCAGATGCTGCGAGTAGGAAGAGCAGGGCCGTGGTGGCCCTTGTGCTATTAAAGAATGGGAGATGATGGGTCGGTTGGCAGCGATGAGGTTGCAAATGGTGACCAGTGAGGGGCGAGGGACCCTCGGTGTTGTTGTCGCAGTCCCGAGTTGCAGCACAGGATCATAGAGGATCACTGGGGGACATTGATTGTGAGGTCATCAGAGATAGGATTCAGACGGGGCAGGCATCTTCTGATTGGACTGAGGATGCTGAGCATATATTGAGGTATAGGGGTCGCCTGATAGTTCCCACTTCTCTTCTGGAGGAGGTTCTTCGGGAATTTCACTAGTCGAGGTTAGTTGTACATCCTGGTGGGACCAAGATGTACCATGCCGTGAGGAGGCGTATTGGTGGCCAGGGCCTGAAGAAGGCTGTTGCTGATTTTGTGAGGAGGTGTTTGACCTGTCGCCAGGTCAAGGCGCAGCACCCGAGATCACTGGTGAGTTGCGGTCATTGCCGGTGCCAGAGTGGAAATGGGACCACGTGACCATGGATTTTGTCACCTGGACTTCCTCGTTCCAGGGGACACGACACGATATGGGTAGTTGTCGACCGGTTGACCAAATCGGCGCATTTTATTCCGATTCGAGAGACAGACCCAGTGAGGACTTTGGGACAGAGGTATATTGATGTTATTGTGCGGTTGCATGGAGTCCCATTATCTATTATATCTGATCGGGATGCGAGGTTCACATCTCGGTTTGGAGACAGTTGCGGCGAGCCTTGGGTACTAGGGTGAACCTCAGGATGACCTTTCACCCGCAGACGGATGGTCGATCGGAGCGGACGATTCGGACACTCGAGGATATGTTGCGTGCCCGTGTCCTAGATTTTGGAGGTTGTTGGGAGACTCACCTTCCTTTGGTGGAGTTCTCTTACAACAACGGTTATCAGGCCACGATTGGGATGGCTCCATATGAGGCGCCGTATGGGCGGCCTTGTCGATCACCCTTGTCTGGGCACAGACGGGAGAGACAGCGTTCTCGGTCCCGATATGGGTCGAGAGACCACAGAGATAGTGCGGTTGATTCGGCGGCGCATGTTAACACGCAGAGTAGGCGAAGTCCTACGCGGACCAGAGGCGTCGACCTTTGCAATTTGAGGTGGGTGACCGTGTATTTTTGCGGGTTTCACCGCGTAGAGGGCATCGGAGGTTTGGACGTGGATCCAAACTTTCCCCTCGTTTTGTGGGGCCATTTGAGATTGTTGCCACCGTGGGCGCAGTGGCTTATCGGTTAGCTTTGCCACCGGAGTTGGCTCGAGTACATGATGTGTTCCATGTGTCTCGGTTGCGACGGTATCACCCAGATCCTTCTCATGTGTTGGACTATCGCGAGATAGACTTGGGCGATGATGGTGCCGTTGTTGAGATGCCGGCACAGATTTTGGACAGGCGGGACCAGGTCTTGCGAGGCAAGACAATCCCACTAGTTCGGGTGTTATGGCGACACCGAGGCATGGAGGAGCAGACTTGGGAAAAAGAGAGCCAAGATGCGGGTTCTTCATCCTGAGCTGTTCGAGGACGATCAGTCCTGAGGTGGGGCGGATGTGAGGACCTTCCCTGAGGTATGAGTTATGTTTTATGCATTTGTTTTGCATATGTTGTTTGAGATGTGGTTTAGCTTGTTGTTTGTTGGTTGGCATCCTGGCATCGTGTGAGCCTTTTTGGCTTGTTGTGAGTTGCATTGCACCTGTGTGGTTGGTGATCATGTTGATGATCATATTTTTTGTGTCTTGTTGTTGTGCGGTGCTTGAGCTTGGATTTTGCTATGTCTTTTGGGCTTGTGTTTTATTTTCGAGGACGAAAAGTCCTAAGGTGGGGAGGATGTAAAGACTCGTATTTGGGTAGTTTTGAGAGATAGTCATTCTATAGGAATGTAACTATCTGGACGGTAGTGTAGCCGTCGATGTGAGCATTTTGACTGTACTTGGGCCCGATTCCGAGTCGGGGCCCTGTTTGACCCGATTGTTGACTTTTTGGGGTTTATTGGTTGACTTTGCGTTTGAGCAGTCATTTGAGTGTGATAATATCCGAAACAGTGTTGTGCTCGTTATTTCGAGCGTTTGGCGATAATTTGACTCAATTTGGAGTTCGTGACCTCGGGAGGTCAATTATTGCGTTCGGGTCAATTATTCTTTGGGAGGCCAATTATTGGCAACGGTATATATATAATTAAGAACTGCCTTATCTCTTTAATTTCCAATTATTGGTGCGTGCGTGTTTGAGCAAGAGAGAGAGAGAGAGAGAGAAGGTGAAGAGCGTAGAGCTTTCTTGGCGATTTTGGGGCGATTGGAGCTCGTGGATCGCAAAGAATCTTCCAGGTAGGTGATTCTA
This sequence comes from Taxillus chinensis, assembly GCA_023512835.1. NCBI lineage: Eukaryota > Viridiplantae > Streptophyta > Magnoliopsida > Santalales > Loranthaceae > Taxillus > Taxillus chinensis. The sequence continues at coordinate 2,149,184 of CM042088.1, read as the reverse complement.
ACTCCTTATATGATTCATAGTAGGCTTAACATGCTTAATTTGGGTGAAATCATGGAATTTGGGGGTGAACCTTAAGATTTGGGGGAAACCCAATTTTTGGTTGAATCTTGTGATTTAAATGCATAAAAGAGGTATTTTTGTTGATTACATGAAATTTAGAGTTATTTAAGACGTGTAATGGGGTGTATATCAAAATAAATGTGTTTATGAGTGTTTGGGGTTGCTGGGTTGCCGTTCTAGCTGAGAAAATTGGCAAAAACGACAGTGAACAGTGTTTTTCCGGACTAAGTGAATAGTGTTTTTTTCCGGGCTAAGTGAACAGCGTTAGTCCGGAGGAGTTAGTCCGGATCAGTAGTCCGGAGGAGTTAGTCCGGATCAGTAGTCCGGAGTAGTTAGTCCGGATCAGTAGTCCGGAGGAGTTAGTCCGGATCAGTAGTCCGGAGGAGTTAGTCCGGATCAGTAGTCCGGAGTAGTTAGTCCGGATCAGTAGTCCGGAGTAATCAGTCCGTAGCATCAAATCCGTAGCAGTGAAACAGTGATCCGTAGCATCAGTCCAGAGCATCAAATCCGTAGGAGTGAAACAGTGTTCCGCTGCAGTGCAACTGCACTGCACTGGACATTTACATTGTAAACCATTATGCCTCTCCACATTTAAAGTTACAATGTAAATAACGAAATACCCCCCATTTGGATTCAAAGAAAAATACTAGAAAAATTAATTCCCACTATTTCAAAATGTGAAAATTGGGTTTTAGTGTAAAATCTCGGAAAAACCCAAAAGTTCGTAGTGGTGAATTTTTGGAAAGTGGGGTTAGACATCTCGGAAAAATCCCCAAAAATCAGATTATCTTATTTATGATAAGGGAACCCAATGCCGGGACTTTTAATTTCAAGAAAATAGCTGCTATGAGTACTTCCTTCATAAATCAAGGGTTGAGGATTTACTTGTGAAGACTGGCTACAATTCTAAAGGAAATGTTGAGAATGACATGCCATACTAATGTTAGTATGTTGATGTGAGGTATTGGGGCATGGACTCCGTGACTTGTTTGGGTTCTCACCGTGATGCACCGATGGTGCTATGTGGTTGACGTGGCAGGCATATGAACCGATGGCAGGCCTGTGTGGCGACTGTGGCCGGGCATATTGCGCCGTGGACAGGCTAAGGCCTGAGTTGAGCCGTTGAGCTCGTGGAGCTAGGGCCGAGTGCCCCGAGCCGGGATCCCATGGAGGATCGTGGACAAGTTGTCCTGATGTTTGTTGCAGTGCGAGTCCTCGATGATTGTGCACACTACACGGTGCACGAGTACAGTGAGCATATAGTATAGACTTATATGTGTTGCATGATGTGGAGTGTTAGGGTCACCTACTGAGCTTGTCGCTCACCCCTACTTGTTGCTTACCCTTTTCAGGTGTGACCCGAGACTAGTGGAGGACTTTCTTCCAGGAGGACGCCCACTACTCGATGTATGATACGATTATATTCTGTATTGTTTTATGTGATATCCCGGACATGGGTCCGTGGACGATTGTATTTGCATACTCGTATGATGTGATGTCCGTATGATTGTTTGACTCTTTGTATGCATGATGATATATGGGAAAGTACAGGATTACCCTTGATGTATGACTGTACAGGGTTGCATATTTGAGACAGCACCCGCGGTGTAGTCTCTATTGGTGCTAGTCACCAACCCCTTGACCTTTCGGGTGCGGGCAAGGGGAAGTCATGTACCCGGTTCCGGGTTCCCTGGAATTCGGGGGCGTGACAATAGCCGACCATGGGCCTCTCTGTCCATAGTTTTCATCCCCTTCCGGGTCGACTCCCCACATTTCATGCTGACTGTTTTCCTGATCAAAGAGAAGAAAATCTTGCTTCTAGATTCTCATCAGGTGGTTGACTGCCCGATTAAAAAGAATCAGATGAGGAGTCTCGTTTGAACCTTGTCGGATGCAATCAGATAGAGTTCTCTCTACGAAGACTTGAATCTACCGCCTCTTGGTCAGGATGAAGTACTCATGGGGACGATCCGGAACAAGAAGAATGTGCCCCAGCAACCCGATGGAAACAGTTGTGGAGCCTTTGTCTGCTACTTCTTGAAATCTGTTATCTCCTTCGATGATGACTAGAAAAATATCATCGAGTTCTCCAAGAAGCAGACAATGGCATTACGAGAGCATGCAGCAAGGATGATCTTCAAATATAGTAAGCCATATGCACCATAATGTATATTTGTACTAAGGCTTAATGTATTCCTGCTGTAACTAAGTGGAACTATTCTCTTTAATCCTTACCTCTGTGTTATTTCTTGTTGCCTTACTGAATCAGATTACAAAGGGTTTGGCATATCCATATTGGGGGAGATTGTTGGATCAAACCGAGAATTTGGATAATGCAGAACAAACCCTATGTAATTTGACTCTAGATGTTTCATGTTTACCATTAAGTCTATGCAGATGAGTTAACTCTAAATCCGGACCTACTCATGTGAGGACAAAGCTAAGGACAGGATACATAATCCTGATCCGGATCATCATGAGTGTCGTCATTCACTTGGTATATAACCAAGTCATCATCCGGAGTAAGGACCCTTCGTGCTAATTAAACACTTGACAAAACGACTAGGAACCCGTGTCTAACACTCAACAAGATTATGTCAATTAATGCGGAGTAAGTTCCTGAGTCTACATCTTGCACAGAGTAAAAGAGACTTGTGAGAGAGAAAGAATCGAAGTAGTCACTCCACCGGACTAAGGAAAAGAAGACACGGACGAAGAAATCCGAGTCTCTCATTCGAGCGGAGTAAGGACATCAAATGCGGAATAAAGAATCCGAACCATTACTCATGCGAAGTAAGGAAGCGCTGATGCGGAGTAAGCTCTCCGAACCACTACTCATGCGGAGTAAGGAAGCACTGACACGGAATAAGGACTCCAAGACTTCATTCATACGGAGTAAGCAATCACTGATACGGAGTAAGGATCCGAGCTTCGTTCATGCGGAGTAAGGAACCTCGCAACGGACCAAGAAGATGCTACTTCATCTCTCCAAGCCGCAATTAATGCTAGCAGCTCGCTATGTCCCGTTGTAAGACAAACTTATTGAATACATAAATCATCTAACACGTGGAACACACGGAGATGTGGACGTAGTCTCAAATGCAATTGGAATCAAGCAAAGAATTCATTACAACTTATGCTTCCAATATTTCGAGCTTCACATCCGCAGCAGTTAAAGCTTTAGCATTTTTTGATGAAGAACTTCAATGCTCCACACTGCTCGGAAAATGCAGTTCCAAAATAGATTTCTAGGATGTCTATATATATGCCTGAAGCAATGTAAAAAGAAGCGCGCGTGCTTACTTGTACTTATACACTCATAAGCGTATATCTTGTAAAGAGCCAAATACAGAGATACACTGCCAAGTGTGTGTAACTATAACAGAGTGTTGTGTTGTAATCAGCTAAAACGCTATTTTGCTTTGTTGTAATTATCTTCAGATAATAAAGCAACATACTTCCACTACCTGGTTAATCTTCCGCACTGATTTTATCCGTTTAACCAGAGTGAGTGTCTAAGCCATTAAGAGAGAGAAAGAATTTTCAAAGAGCCTATCCACCCCCCCCCTTTAGGCTCTCCGGGACCAACAGTATATGGGTTCCCCTAGGTTATCTTCATGGGGAGCTTCTGATGACGCGCCAGACCACCATTGCAACGGCTGGATTAAGGGAATAAGGGCCTGTGAAGAGCTGGGCCCTGCTGGTGGTGTGAAATAAAGCAAAATACCTTAGCTAATGCTATTAAGCAGCAAGAACTAAGCTAACAAGTTGAATTTATGTCTGGACAATTGATTTTTTTTTTGTGCAAATAGTTGAATTCTGAATAGCTAAAGCATAAGTGATTAAATCAAATTGTTGGCAAGCAATTGGTATAGAAATTTAAGTGATTAAGGATCTAGGGTCACAATGTTTACCACCCAATAGATTGTAATAATCTAGATTATGGCTCTTGTTCTTGATTTATGTTCTAGTTCATGTTCATGTTGATTATCTCCTACCTATCTTACATTTGGTCCATGCTAAGATAGATTTAAGGCTTTTATCCCATTTGGTCCATGTGAATAAAAGTGATCAAGGTAGATAAACAATCTAATAGTTATAGACTTGGTCTGTCACGCCCTGGATTTCCAACCCGAGGAAACCGGTACGTGACTCCCCGTTCACCCACACGGAGGGCAACGGGGTTGGATTACTGGATGCCACAAGCAAGTCTAACCATTTCAATAAATCAAACAAGTCACATCTTTATTTAATTCCAAATATTAAAGGTTCACAAAACAACCATGTTCCTTACTACAATTCAATCCCTTAGTACATTTCCCTCCCTGGGGTTACATAAATCATAAAATTACATTTCAGAAGAGAACAATATAATGAAGATGGTCTTCCACCTTGGTGTATCCACCTAATGCCTGTAAGTCCCTGGAAAACAAGCAAACACAGTAGGAGGGGTGAGCAACCACAGCTCAGTAGGGATCAAGTCTCCCTAACCCTTCCCATGCTCCTAGTGGCTACATGCATGTGTACAAGTGCAGTGTCGTGTTACAATAATTTCAACAGACATAACAACAACCACATCAACAATTACAATCTTACGCCACTGCCACAAAGCTAACAAAACACATCTCAAGCAAGTAGTTTAACCGCCTCTTCAACCCGCCCACCTTGATTTAACCGCCTTTCAGGCAAAGTAGTTTAACCGCCTCTTCAGGCCATTGGTTTAACCGCCTCTCAGGCAAAGTAGTTTAACCGCCTCTTCAGGCCACTGGTTTAACCGCCTCTCAGGCAAAGTAGTTTAACCGCCTCTTCAGGCCAGATAGCACAGTCAAGCACACAACACACACCATGGTCACTCAAGCATACAACCAAACACTTGGTGTGCACCCGTTCACAAGTGCACAAACCCAGCCATTCAGGCCATAGAACAAACACCCAGCATACATACATACACTAAACCACAAGTCCAGCCACACAGACATATTACCAAACACGTAATGGGCATATACACACAGCTAAATTCACACAGGCATTTCATCGAACATATAGCATGTAATCCACAAAATCACACCAAAATGCCACTGAAGGCCAACATCCATATAAGAGATCACACCTATATGGATTACATATGTATATATAACAGATATAACCCATAATCTGCCCTAGGACCCTAGGACAGAGGAGGATTTAGGAAGAACAGAACCCCTACCTTAAAAAAACAGATCTTCCTTGCTCCCGTGCTAAACGCCGTCCTCCCCACGCAAGATGCTCCCACGCAAGAACCAAAGCAACTCCCCTTCCTTTCTCTCTCTCTAGCTCTCTCTCTCTCTACGACGGGCGCAGCAGCTAAAGAGAACCCTAAACCTAAAACAGAGGGCTTCTCCTCCTTATATAGACAACACAACATCAAAACGACGTAGTTTTGATTAAGTGAATCCCAGCATCAAAACGACGTAGTTTTGATGGAACAAGCTATGACCTTTCCACATCCATACACACCAAAATATTCGAATTTCAACATGGTCCTTTGGAGAAAGTTCATTAGAATGTCAAAACCAAGGGAACCATGCAAAAACATGCCTGCACGTGAATTCCCCAATTCACGTGCAACTCCAAATGCACTCCAAATCTGCTCAAACTTCACCCCTAGCCTCCTTGAATCATGTAGAAGACAACCACACTTGCACGTGAATTGGACCCATATCACGTGCACCTCACATACACGTCCGTTTGGCCTGAAACTTCTGTGGTAGATAGAGGACATCATTCTAAGAATCTTTCCTTTTGCACGTGAATTCATTGGAGTCCATTAACTAGGTCAAAATCTAGAAAAACTCTACTCGAAAGCAAAAGGTAAACCGTGACTAACTCAAGGTACGGGTCCTTACATCCTCTCCCCCTTAAGACTTTTCGTCCTCGAAAAGAAATGACATACAAGGAAAACAAACACAAGCTACCCATTTGCCACCCGGCAAGCCACCACACCCAAATGGGTCATACACCGCACACAGCACAACAGCACATAACAAAGTACCACCATAATCCATAACCACAATAATGCATATAACCACAATAATGCATATAACACATGTCCGCATGTCACGAATACACATCTCAAAACACATCACAAATAAGAACACATGTCTTTAAAAGACAATACAAATACACCAAATCGTACACAACTAATACAAGAAAACACAAAACACATCACTATCCCTTGGCCGATAGCCACCTCCCACGCTTAAGATTGTTCGTCCTCGAACAAGTCTGGGTGCTGCTCACGCATCACGGACTCACGTTCCCATGTCTCCTCCCCAATGCCACGGTGCTGCCACAGCACGCGAACCAAAGGAATAGCACGACCACGCAAAAGCTTCTCTCGCCGATCTAGGATACGGATAGGGCCTCAACAACGGACATGTCATCCTCAATGTCCAATGTCCCCCAATCGAGCACATGAGTGGGGCAGGGTGATACTTCCTCAACCGGGACACGTGAAACACGTTGTGCACTCGACTCGACCGCGGTGGTAACGCTAACCGGTAGGCCACAGGCCCCACACAATCCAGAATCTCAAAAGGACCAATAAACCGCGGAGATAGCTTGGAACCTCGCCCAAACCGTCGATGACCACGACGTGGAGAGACACGAAGGAACACATGATCACCAACAGAAAACTCCAAAGGTCGCCGCCGCTGATCCGCATAAGATTTCTGCCGACTCTGAGCTGACAACAAACGCTGACGAATCAACTTGACCTTCTCAGTAGCCTCTTGAACCAACTGTGGCCCCAAGAGAGCTGTCTCCCCCACCTCGGTCCAACACAAAGGTGACCGACACGGCCGTCCGTACAACGCCTCAAAAGGAGCCATCCCAATGGATGCCTGATAACTGTTGTTGTAGGCAAACTCCACCAAAGGAAGGTGAGTTGCCCACGAACCCCCAAAGTCTAACACACAGGCCCGTAACATGTCCTCCAAAGTCTGATTCGTCCTCTCTGTCTGGCCGTCAGTCTCAGGGTGAAAGGCTGTACTCAAGTTAAGCTTGGTCCCCATAGCCTCCTGCAAACCTGCCCAAAAACGGGAAGTGAACCTCGAATCCCGGTCCAGAGACAACCGATGATGGTACGCCATGCGGCCTCACAATCTCGTTCATGTATAGCCGACTCAAGGTCCCAATAGAGTCCCGCTCGCGAACAAGAAGGAAATGGGCCGACTTTGTGAGTCGATCCACAATCACCCAAATCATATCCTTCCTCCCAGTGGTGGGTGGAAGACCGGTCACAAAATCCATCGCTATATGGTCCCACTTCCACTCCGCTATGGGCAAGGGCTGTAACATGCCCGCCGGCCGCTGATGCTCAGCCTTCACCTGCTGACACGTGAGGCACCGCGAAAACAAAGGCAGCCACATCGCGTTTCATCCCGGGCCACCAAAAATGTGCCCGAAGCGCATGGTACATCTTCGTACCCCCTGGATGCACAGCAACTCTAGACTGGTGAAACTCCCTCAGCACCTCATCCCTGAGGGAAGAGGCTACTACCAACCGCCCCTGAAATGACAATTCATGCTCAGGACCCTCTGTCCAGTCCCCAAGATAGCTCCCCGGCCTCAATACGGGCACGGAGAACCTCACACTCAATGTCACCCAAATTGTTCCTCCCCGGACGCGCTGGTACAACTCAGGCACAACCACCAAAGAACTCAGGACCGTCCCACTATCACGAACAACAGTGCCGCACTGCAACATTGCCAATTGCTCCATCGCCTTCCACTCTCTCACGGCCACCTCAGCTTTCCCTTTTCCTGCTCAACGCGTCAGCTACAACATTACCCTTGCCCGGGGTATAGGCAAGAGTAAAGTCAAAGGTCTGCAAATACTCCACCCATCTCCTTTGCCTCAAATTCAAGTCCTTCTGAGTAAAGATGTACTGAAGGCTCTTGTGATCTGAGAACACTACAAACTTTTCCCCCAAGAGGTAGTGCTGCCAACTCTTCAGGGCGAAGATGACGGCCGCTAACTCAAGGTCATGAGTAGGATAATTCTGCTCATGAGGCTTCAGCTGCCTCGACCCATAAGCTACCACACCGTGCTCCCGCATAAGCACACACCCCAAACCAACCCTGGACGCATCACAATACACCTCATACGGAATATCCTCCCTAGGCAACCTCAACACAGGTGCAGTGGTCAAACGGGTTTTGAGAGTCTCAAACGCCTGCTGGCACTTGTCCATCCACTCAAATTTCACTCCTTTCCTAGTCAACGCCGTCATAGGAGCCGCCAAACGGGAGAACCCCTCTACAAAACGACGATAGTACCCCGCCAAGCCAAGAAAACTACGGATCTCAAAAACGTTGGTTGGCCTCGCCCACAATTCAACGGCCTCAATCTTGGCTGGGTCCACCCTAACTCCCTCAGTGACACCACATGGCCAAGAAAGTGAACCTCCTGCAGCCCAAAACTCACACTTGCTAAACTTAGCAAACAGTGCTGGTCCCTCAAGGTTTGCAACACCGTTGCCAAGTGCTCCACATGCTCCTTCTCGGTCTTGGAATACACCAAGTTATCGTCGATAAACACCACCACGAACGAGTCTAAGTATGGGGCAAAGACTTGGTTCATCAAATGCATGAACACCGCTGGCGCATTAGTGAGCCCGAAAGGCATCACGACCCACTCATAATGCCCATACCCGCATCGAAAAGCCGTCTTAGGGATGTCCTCCTCCCTAACCCTGAGCCGGTGATACCCCGACCGTAAATCTATTTTGGAAAACCACCGGGCCCCACTCAATTGGTCAAACAGGTCATCTATCCGAGGCAACGGGTACTTGTTCTTCACGATCACCGAATTCGGCTTCCCGTAGTCGATGCAGAGACGAAGCGTGCCATCGGCCTTCTTAGCAAAAAGCACCGGAGCACCCCAGGGTGAGGTACTCGGTCTCATATACCCCCTGGTCCCCCAACTCCTCGATTTGCCTCTGCAGCTCCCTCGGCTCGGGCCGGCCCCATACGATACGCTACTTGGGAAATCGGACCCGTCCCCGGCACCAACTCAATGGTGAACTCTACACTCCTCTTAGGTGGCAAACTCCTCAACTCGCTCAGGAAAAACATCCTGAAATTGGTCCACAATAGCGGGCCACACCATCTTTTCCACCTTACCCTCCTCAACAAAGGTCGGGGCTGCCAACCTGTGGGTAATGGCACCCCACCTGGTCCAACACCGGCCCGGCCCGACTCGCCTCACGGTCCCACTCCCCCCCGCAGGGTGCAAGAGGTCCCTGCAGGTGTCACGAAGGACACACGCCGCCGATAACAATCTATCTTGGCCTGGAAAGCCATAAGCCAATCCATACCCAAGATCAGGTCAAACGTCCTCAAAGGCATCACATGCAAGTTAAAACTCAACTCCACCTCGCCTATGGTTAACACACGGTCACGACACACTCGCCGTACCTCAATCATGCCTCCCACCTGGAGACTCCACAACTAGGGGCCTCGCGGCCTCCACACAAAGCTAACCCCAAGCCGTCTATTACAAGCTCAAGAACAAACGAACATGATGCACCCGTATCGAAAAGAACGAAGCTAATGTACGGGAGATCAAGAGGGTACCTCTAACCACCGATGGTCCTGCTCCACCCTCACCTGGTGGGGGTGGAAGCTCGGCCTCCTCCTGGTATGTCGCCTCCAGGCGCAAACACCCTTCCTTGGCCCGTGCCACCGGTCGGCTCACTCACCTGGACGCTTCCCGCTAAGGTTGCCTCCGGCCTCGGTCTCGCCGCCGCTCCGGCCTCCCCCTGGGGTCGGGTGTCGACTAGATCCTGCCTGGCTGGCCCGCCACCGACGAGCTGGTCTCTCAGCTGGTGCACGGAAGCTAGCATCACTCCTCACGCTGGATGCCATGCGCCCCCCGCTCCCCTGTTGCCACTCCCGCAAACCCGGCGCAAGTGGCCCTCTCGTCCACGGTTGTTGCATCGCCGGTCCTTCTTGGGGCACTCCCCTTTGAAGTGACCCTGCTCTCCACAAGGTGGCATCCGCTCGGTAGACTCCCGGAGGGACCACCCTGTCTTCCGCCGCCAAAGGTGAACCTCCCAGGGTTCACGGATGTCCGACCCCGACTGCGAAAAGAACCTGCTATCCCTCTCCTCCGTCTTGAGCCTCTTGGACCCTGCATCTCGATCAGGCCCACTCTGCAACTGGCGCCCCTGATGGGCCTGCCTCCCATCATCCAGTTCTCTCTCAGCTATACGGGCCGTCTCCACAGCCTCAGCATAGGTCCTCAAGCGTAGAATCACCACCCTCTCCCTAAGGGCTGGCCTAAGACCCAGAGTGAACTTGTGGGCCTTCAGGTCCTCCCTAGCCACAGTCTCAGGAGCAAACCTACTCAAGCTCCGGAACTCCCGCTCATACTCAGGTACCGTCCTGGATCCCTGCTTCAAGCTGCCGAATTCTTCCCTCTTCTGCCATCTCACTGATTCCGGAAAGAACTCATCATGGAAGAGTTACAAGAACTCCTCCCAAAACATGAGTTGCACCGCACGGCTCCCCGCGACACTTGTCCACCACTCCAAAGCATCCCCCTCCAACTGCCGAATTGCCAGTCGCACCTTGTCCTCTTCTCGGGGCAGGAGAAAGGAGAACACATGCTCGATCTGCCTCAACCACTGCTCAGCTACCACCGGATCACCTTCCCCCTTGAATCGCGGAGGATGTTCCTTTCGGAACCGTGTCACCACGTCATCCTCTGCACGAGTTGGTACACCACCCAGCGAACTCTCACGCTCACGAGGCAGCTCCCCTACTGGTGGTGGTGTGGTGGCACCACCTGCTGGGCTGCCATCTCACGGCGCACCTCCTCCCGAACGTCCTGCCGGAGTCCCTCCCGTAGCTCTCGTACCTCCAGCCGGATACCTTCTTGTAGCTGTGCCAGTAACAACGCATGCCCTCCAACGAACCGTCCCGCACCCGGACCCTCATGGGCAGATGACTCATCGCCCATCGCCCCGGACGCACGTGTCACTCTCCTTGGCGGCATTCTTACTACACGAAGTAAGAAGCACAAACGTCAAAACGAATTTATAATCTATCGCGTCACTACCTCTACCCCACTGATCAATCACATGACATTACACACATACATTGAATCAATCACATTTCACAGTTCAGTACACATTGCCAAACAAATCAGAGTTGCACATTTCACTTAATCATGTGATCTTATCCACAGTTTAGCATACATTCACAGCAAATGCAACTAGTGCCCTAATGCCAATGCATGCAAATCCTACCACAAGACTGGACTACCCTAAGTACACCTTGGAGGCTCAAAGAGGACCATGTTGATCAGGCATGTCACTCCAGGCTCCTCCAAAGGACTTAGGCTAACCAAGTCCGCCCACTACCCTAGGCCAACTAGACCATGCTCTGATACCATATTGTCACGCCCCGGATTTCCAACCCGAGGAAACCGGTACGTGACTCCCCGTTCACCCACACGGAGGGCAACGGGGTTGGATTACTGGATGCCACAAGCAAGTCTAACCATTTCAATAAATCAAACAAGTCACATCTTTATTTAATTCCAAATATTAAAGGTTCACAAAACAACCATGTTCCTTACTACAATTCAATCCCTTAGTACATTTCCCTCCCTGGGGTTACATAAATCATAAAATTACATTTCAGAAGAGAACAATATAATGAAGATGGTCTTCCACCTTGGTGTATCCACCTAATGCCTGTAAGTCCCTGGAAAACAAGCAAACACAGTAGGAGGGGTGAGCAACCACAGCTCAGTAGGGATCAAGTCTCCCTAACCCTTCCCATGCTCCTAGTGGCTACATGCATGTGTACAAGTGCGGTGTCGTGTTACAATAATTTCAACAGACATAACAACAACCACATCAACAATTACAATCTTCCACTGCCACACAGGCTAACAAAACACATCTCAAGCAAGTAGTTTAACCGCCTCTTCAGGCCACTGATTTAACCGCCTTTCAGGCAAAGTAGTTTAACCGCCTCTTCAGGCCACTGGTTTAACCGCCTCTCAGGCAAAGTAGTTTAACCGCCTCTTCAGGCCACTGGTTTAACCGCCTCTCAGGCAAAGTAGTTTAACCGCCTCTTCAGGCCAGATAGCACAGTCAAGCACACAACACACACCATGGTCACTCAAGCATACAACCAAACACTTGGTGTGCACCCGTTCACAAGTGCACAAACCCAGCCATTCAGGCCATAGAACAAACACCCAGCATACATACATACACTAAACCACAAGTCCAGCCACACAGACATATTACCAAACACGTAATGGGCATATACACACAGCTAAATTCACACAGGCATTTCATCGAACATATAGCATGTAATCCACAAAATCACACCAAAATGCCACTGAAGGCCAACATCCATATAAGAGATCACACCTATATGGATTACATATGTATATATAACAGATATAACCCATAATCTGCCCTAGGACCCTAGGACAGAGGAGGATTTAGGAAGAACAGAACCCCTACCTTAAAACAGATCTTCCTTGCTCCCGTGCTAAACGCCGTCCTCCCCACGCAAGATGCTCACGCAAAGAAACCAGGAACTCCCCTTCCTTCTCTCTCTCTAGCTCTCTCTCTCTACGACGGCCGCACGCACTAAAGAGAACCCTAAACCTAAAACAGAGGGGCTTCTCCTCCTTATATAGACAACACAACATCAAAACGACGTAGTTTTGATTAAGTGAATCCCCAAGATCAAAACGACGTAGTTTTGATGGAACAAGCTATGACCTTTCCACATCCATACACACCAAAATATTCAGAATTTCAACATGGTCCTTTGGAGAAAGTTCATTAGAATGTCAAAACCAAGGGAACCATGCAAAAACATGCCTGCACGTGAATTCCCCAATTCACGTGCAACTCCAAATGCACTCCAAATCTGCTCAAACTTCACCCCTAGCCTCCTTGAATCATGTGAAGACAACCACACTTGCACGTGAATTGGACCCATATCACGTGCACCTCACATACACGTCCGTTTGGCCTGAAACTTCTGTGGTAGATAGAGGACATCATTCTAAGAATCTTTCCTTTTGCACGTGAATTCATTGGAGTCCATTAACTAGGTCAAAATCTAGAAAAACTCTACTCAGAAAGCAAAAGGTAAAACTGTGACTAACTCAAGGTACGGGTCCTTACATCCTCTCCCCCTTAAGACTTTTCGTCCTCGAAAAGAAATGACATACAAGGAAAACAAACACAAGCTACCCATTTGCCACCCGGCAAGCCACCACACCCAAATGGGTCATACACCGCACACAGCACAACAGCACATAACAAAGTACCACCATAATCCATAACCACAATAATGCATATAACCACAATAATGCATATAACACATGTCCGCATGTCACGAATACACATCTCAAAACACATCACAAATAAGAACACATGTCTTTAAAAGACAATACAAATACACCAAATCGTACACAACTAATACAAGAAAACACAAAACACATCACTATCCCTTGGCCGATAGCCACCTCCCACGCTTAAGATTGTTCGTCCTCGAACAAGTCTGGGTGCTGCTCACGCATCACGGACTCACGTTCCCATGTCTCCTCCCCAATGCCACGGTGCTGCCACAGCACGCGAACCAAAGGAATAGCACGACCACGCAAAAGCTTCTCTCGCCGATCTAGGATACGGATAGGGCCTCAACAACGGACATGTCATCCTCAATGTCCAATGTCCCCCAATCGAGCACATGAGTGGGGCAGGGTGATACTTCCTCAACTGGGACACGTGAAACACGTTGTGCACTCGACTCAGCCGCGGTGGTAACGCTAACCGGTAGGCTACAGGCCCCACACAATCCAGAATCTCAAAAGGACCAATAAACCGCGGAGATAGCTTGGAACCTCGCCCAAACCGTCGATGACCACGACGTGGAGAGACACGAAGGAACACATGATCACCAACAGAAAACTCCAAAGGTCGCCGCCGCTGATCCGCATAAGATTTCGCCGACTCGAGCCGACAACAAACGCTGACGAATCAACTTGACCTTCTCAGTAGCCTCTTGAACCAACTGTGGCCCCAAGAGAGCTGTCTCCCCCACCTCGGTCCAACACAAAGGTGACCGACACGGCCGTCCGTACAACGCCTCAAAAGGAGCCATCCCAATGGATGCCTGATAACTGTTGTTGTAGGCAAACTCCACCAAAGGAAGGTGAGTTGCCCACGAACCCCCAAAGTCTAACACACAGGCCCGTAACATGTCCTCCAAAGTCTGATTCGTCCTCTCGTCCGGCCGTCGGTCTCAGGGTGAAAGGTTGTACTCAAGTTAAGCTTGGTCCCCATAGCCTCCTGCAAACCTGCCCAAAAACGGGAAGTGAACCTCGAATCCCGGTCTGAGACAACCGATGATGGTACGCCATGCAGCCTCACAATCTCGTTCATGTATAGCTGACTCAAGGTCCCAATAGAGTCCCGCTCGCGAACAGCAAGGAAATGGGCCGACTTTGTGAGTCGATCCACAATCACCCAAATCATATCCTTCCTCCCAGTGGTGGGTGGAAGACCGGTCACAAAATCCATCGCTATATGGTCCCACTTCCACTCCGCTATGGGCAAGGGCTGTAACATGCCCGCCGGCCGCTGATGCTCAGCCTTCACCTGCTGACACGTGAGGCACCGCGAAACAAAGGCAGCCACATCGCGTTTCATCCCGGGCCACCAAAAATGTGCCCGAAGCGCATGGTACATCTTCGTACCCCCTGGATGCACAGCAACTCTAGACTGGTGAAACTCCCTCAGCACCTCATCCCTGAGGGAAGAGGCTACTACCAACCGCCCCTGAAATGACAATTCATGCTCAGGACCCTCTGTCCAGTCCCCAGATAGCTCCCCAGCCTCAATACGGGCACGGAGAACCTCACACTCAATGTCACCCAGCTGTTCCTCCCGGACGCGCTGGTACAACTCAGGCACAACCACCAAAGAACTCGGGGATCGTCCCACTATCACGAACAACAGGCTGCACCGCAACATTGCCAATCGCTCCATCGCCTTCCACTCTCTCACGGCCACCTCAGCTTTCCCTTTCCTGCTCAACGCGTCGGCTACAACATTACCCTTGCCCGGGGTATAGGCAAGAGTAAAGTCAAAGGTCCGCAAATACTCCACCCATCTCCTTTGCCTCAAATTCAAGTCCTTCGAGTAAAGATGTACCGAAGGCTCTTGTGATCCGAGAACACTACAAACTTTTCCCCCCAAGAGGTAGTGCTGCCAACTCTTCAGGGCGAAGATGACGGCCGCTAACTCAAGGTCATGAGTAGGATAATTCTGCTCATGAGGCTTCACCTGCCTCGACCCATAAGCTACCACACCGTGCTCCCGCATAAGCACACACCCCAAACCAACCCTGGACGCATCACAATACACCTCATACGGAATATCCTCCCTAGGCAACCTCAACACAGGTGCGGTGGTCAAACGGGTTTTGAGAGTCTCAAACGCCCGCCGGCACTTGTCCATCCACTCAAATTTCACTCCTTTCCTAGTCAACGCCGTCATAGGAGCCGCCAAACGGGAGAACCCCTCTACAAAACGACGATAGTACCCCGCCAAGCCAAGAAAACTACGGATCTCAAAAACGTTGGTTGGCCTCGCCCACAATTCAACGGCCTCAATCTTGGCTGGGTCCACCCTAACTCCCTCAGCTGACACCACATGGCCAAGAAAGTGAACCTCCTGCAGCCAAAACTCACACTTGCTAAACTTAGCAAACAGCTGCTGGTCCCTCAAGGTTTGCAACACCGTTGCCAAGTGCTCCACATGCTCCTTCTCGGTCTTGGAATACACCAAGATATCGTCGATAAACACCACCACGAACGAGTCTAAGTATGGGGCAAAGACTTGGTTCATCAAATGCATGAACACCGCTGGCGCATTAGTGAGCCCGAAAGGCATCACGACCCACTCATAATGCCCATACCTGCATCGAAAAGCCGTCTTAGGGATGTCCTCCTCCCTAACCCTGAGCTGGTGATACCCCGACCGTAAATCTATTTTGGAAAACCACTGGGCCCCACTCAATTGGTCAAACAGGTCATCTATCCGAGGCAACGGGTACTTGTTCTTCACAGTCACTGAATTCAGCTTCCTGTAGTCGATGCAGAGACGAAGCGTGCCATCAGCCTTCTTAGCAAAAAGCACCGGAGCACCCCAGGGTGAGGTACTCGGTCTGATATACCCCTGGTCCCCCAACTCCTCGATTTGCCTCTGCAGCTCCCTCAGCTCGGCTGGCCCCATACGATACGCTACTTGGGAAATCGGACCCGTCCCCGGCACCAACTCAATGGTGAACTCTACACTCCTCTTAGGTGGCAAACTCCTCAACTGCTCAGGAAAAACATCCTGAAATTGGTCCACAATAGCGGGCCACACCATCTTTTCCACCTTACCCTCCTCAGCAAAGGTCAGGGCTGCCAACCTGTGGGTAATGGCACCCCACTGGTCCAACACTGGCCCGGCCCGACTCGCCTCACAGTCCCACTCCCCCTGCAGGGTGCAAGAGGTCCCTGCAGGTGTCACGAAGGACACACGCCGCCGATAACAATCTATCTTGGCCTGGAAAGCCATAAGCCAATCCATACCCAAGATCAGGTCAAACGTCCTCAAAGGCATCACATGCAAGTTAAAACTCAACTCCACCTCGCCTATGGTTAACACACAGTCACGACACACTCGCCGTACCTCAATCATGCCTCCCACCGGAGACTCCACAACTAGGGGCCTCGCGGCCTCCACACAGGCTAACCCCAAGCCGTCTATTACAAGCTCAGCAACAAACGAACATGATGCACCCGTATCGAAAAGAACAGAAGCTAATGTACGGGAGATCAAGAGGGTACCTCTAACCACCGATGGTCCTGCTCCACCCTCGGTGGTGGGGGTGGAAGCTCGGCCTCCTCCTGGTATGTCGCCTCCAGCGCAAACACCCTTCCTTGGCCCGTGCCACTGGTCGGCTCACTCACCGGACGCTTCCCGCTAAGGTTGCCTCCGGCCTCGGTCTGCTTGCCGCTCCGGCCTCCCCCGGGGTCGGGTCCGACTAGATCCTGCCTGGCTGGCCCGCCACCGACGAGCTGGTCTCTCGGCTGGTGCACGGAAGCTAGCATCACTCCTCACGCCGGATGCCATGCTCCCCGCTCCCCCTGTTGCCACTCCTGCAAACCCGGCGCAAGTGGCCCTCTCGTCCACGGTTGTTGCATCGCCGTCCTTCTTGGGGCACTCCCCTTTGAAGTGACCCTGCTCTCCACAGCGAGTGGCATCCGCTCGGTAGACTCCCGGAGGGACCACCCTGTCTTCCGCCGCCAAAGGTGAACCTCCCAGGGTTCACAGATGTCCGACCCCGACCGCGAAAAGAATCGCTATCCCTCTCCTCCGTCTTGAGCCTCTTGGACCCTGCATCTCGATCAGGCCCACTCTGCAACCGGCGCCCCTGATGGGCCTGCCTCCCATCATCCGGTTCTCTCTCGGCTATACGGGCCGTCTCCACAGCCTCAGCATAGGTCCTCAAGCGTAGAATCACCACCCTCTCCCTAAGGGCTGGCCTAAGACCCAGAGTGAACTTGTGGGCCTTCAGGTCCTCCCCTAGCCATGGTCTCAGGAGCAAACCTACTCAAGCTCCGGAACTCCCGCTCATACTCAGGTACCGTCCTGGATCCCTTGCTTCAGCCGCCGAATTCTTCCCTCTTCTGCCATCTCACCGATTCCGGAAAGAACTCATTATGGAAGAGTTACAAGAACTCCTCCCAAAACATGAGTTGCACCGCACGGCTCCCCGCGACACTTGTCCACCACTCCAAAGCATCCCCCTCCAACTGCCGAATGCCGGCCGCACCTTGTCCTCTTCTTGGGGCAGGAGAAAGGAGAACACATGCTCGATCTGCCTCAACCACCGCCGCCTACCACCGGATCACCTTCCCCCTTGAATCGCGGAGGATGTTCCTTTCGGAACCGTGTCACCACGTCATCCTCTCGCACGAGTTGGTACACCACCCAGCGAACTCTCACGCTCACGAGGCAGCTCCTCCCCTCTGGTGGTGGTGTGGTGGCACCACCCGCTGGGCTGCCATCTCACGGCGCACCTCCTCCCGAACGTCCCGCCGGAGTCCCTCCCGTAGCTCTCGTACCTCCAGCCGGATACCTTCTTGTAGCTGTGCCGGTAACAACGCATGCCCTCCAACGAACGGTCCCGCACCCGGACCCTCATGGGTAGATGACTCATCGCCCATCGCCCCGGACGCACGTGTCACTCTCCTTGGCGGCATTCTTACTACACGAAGTAAGAAGCACAAACGTCAAAACGAATTTATAATCTATCGCGTCACTACCTCTACCCCACTGATCAATCACATGACATTACACACATACATTGAATCAATCACATTTCACAGTTCAGTACACATTGCCAAACAAATCAGAGTTGCACATTTCACTTAATCATGTGATCTTATCCACGCTTTAGCATACATTCACAAGAAATGCAACTAGTGCCCTAATGCCAATGCATGCAAATCCTACCACAAGACCGGACTACCCTAAGTACACCTTGGAGGCTCAAAGAGGACCATGTTGATCAGGCATGTCACTCCGGGCTCCTCCAAAGGACTTAGGCTAACCAAGTCCGCCCACTACCCTAGGCCAACTAGACCATGCTTTGATACCATATTGTCACGCCCCGGATTTCCAACCCGAGGAAACCGGTACGTGACTCCCCGTTCACCCACACGGAGGGCAACGGGGTTGGATTACTGGATGCCACAAGCAAGTCTAACCATTTCAATAAATCAAACAAGTCACATCTTTATTTAATTCCAAATATTAAAGGTTCACAAAACAACCATGTTCCTTACTACAATTCAATCCCTTAGTACATTTCCCTCCCTGGGGTTACATAAATCATAAAATTACATTTCGGAAGAGAACAATATAATGAAGATGGTCTTCCACCTTGGTGTATCCACCTAATGCCCGTAAGTCCCTGGAAAACAAGCAAACACGGTAGGAGGGGTGAGCAACCACGGCTCGGTAGGGATCAAGTCTCCCTAACCCTTCCCATGCTCCTAGTGGCTACATGCATGTGTACAAGTGCGGTGTCGTGTTACAATAATTTCAACAGACATAACAACAACCACATCAACAATTACAATCTTCCACCGCCACACAGGCTAACAAAACACATCTCAAGCAAGTAGTTTAACCGCCTCTTCAGGCCATCGATTTAACCGCCTTTAGGCAAAGTAGTTTAACCGCCTCTTCAGGCCTTGGTTTAACCGCCTCTCAGGCAAAGTAGTTTAACCGCCTTCAAGGCCCTGGTTTAACCGCCTCTCAGGCAAAGTAGTTTAACCGCCTCTTCAGGCCAGATAGCACGATCAAGCACACAACACACACCATGGTCACTCAAGCATACAACCAAACACTTGGTGTGCACCCGTTCACAAGTGCACAAACCCACCATTCAGGCCATAGAACAAACACCCAACATACATACATACACTAAACCACAAGTCCGGCCACACGGACATATTACCAAACACGTAATGGGCATATACACACGGCTAAATTCACACAGGCATTTCATCGAACATATAGCATGTAATCCACAAAATCACACCAAAATGCCACTGAAGGCCAACATCCATATAAGAGATCACACCTATATGGATTACATATGTATATATAACAGATATAACCCATAATCTGCCCTAGGACCCTAGGACAGAGGAGGATTTAGGAAGAACAGAACCCCTACCTTAAAACAGATCTTCCTTGCTCCCGTGCTAAACGCCGTCCTCCCCACGCAAGATGCTCCGGCAGCAACCAGCAACTCCCCTTCCTTCTCTCTCTCTAGCTCTCTCTCTCTCTACGACGGCTGCAGCAGCTAAAGAGAACCCTAAACCTAAAACAGAGGGCTTCTCCTCCTTATATAGACAACACAACATCAAAACGACGTAGTTTTGATTAAGTGAATCCCAGCATCAAAACGACGTAGTTTTGATGGAACAAGCTATGACCTTTCCACATCCATACACACCAAAATATTCAGAATTTCAACATGGTCCTTTGGAGAAAGTTCATTAGAATGTCAAAACCAAGGGAACCATGCAAAAACATGCCTGCACGTGAATTCCCCAATTCACGTGCAACTCCAAATGCACTCCAAATCTGCTCAAACTTCACCCCTAGCCTCCTTGAATCATGTAGAAGACAACCACACTTGCACGTGAATTGGACCCATATCACGTGCACCTCACATACACGTCCGTTTGGCCTGAAACTTCTGTGGTAGATAGAGGACATCATTCTAAGAATCTTTCCTTTTGCACGTGAATTCATTGGAGTCCATTAACTAGGTCAAAATCTAGAAAAACTCTACTCAGAAAGCAAAAGGTAAAACTGTGACTAACTCAAGGTACGGGTCCTTACATGGTCCGTCATACAACGTTAAATCTAATTCACTAGTGTTCCACCCTAGACAAGGGCTAAGATTACCTAATTATGCATGAATCAGGCATTTGCTTTTATCCAAGTGAATTAAACAAGAACTGAATTTTATTTTATTGAACAACCATAACCAAACTGATTACAATATATTGGGGGCTACATTGCTCCCCTAGACTAACAAAACTATAACATAATCATAACAAAAGCAATAGAAATTACAAGAAAGAACATGATTACAGTACCAAGACAATAAAGGAAGAACCCAAGATGAACCAGGACTCTGGCCTCCAAAGACTCCGGCGTCTGCTGCCCAAAATCACCCCTCTCTAACTCTAGTGTTGCCAAGGACAATCCGTTCTTTTAGGAATGGCTATAGCTCTTTTTCAGAGCTCAGATCAGATTCTCTAACTCAAGATGATTTACAATGCCTCCCAAGCCCCCTATTTACAGGATTTAGTGGGCCAAATTAGGGTTACAAAAGGTGTGCCCTAATTATAAATGTGGTCATAGCCAAAACGACGTCGTTTTGGTTAGTTACACTATTTGACGTTCTAGGCTCAATAAAACTCAAACTACACCAAATTTGACCCCAGTTCTTTAGAGGAAAATGTTTAAAACAACAAAACACATCATTTGGAGCTCAAAACTGCCTGCACGCGAGAATGCACGTGAGAAGGTCCTTTTCGCGTGCAGCTCCAAATCATCCCAAATTTGCTCCAAAGCTTCATTAGGACTTGTAGAAAGCATCCATGCATTAAACTCCTTGCATGTGAGAAAGTCCTTTTCGCGTGCACCTTCATTTTGCTCTTATTTTTCTTCCATCTTCTTCCTATAGCTTCCTATTGAGTGTATGGAGTGATCTAGCTAAGGTGTGTGGGAAAAAGTTGCTCCAAAACATGCCAAAACCACTCAAAAAGTACAACTATACACCAAACAAGGTCTTCCTAGGGGTTAGAGCAAATATAAGCAAAATACCATTCAAATAGGCTCAAAACATACTCTAAAACACCCTAAATATGGCATAGGATAACGGCATAGATGCGCGTTATCACATTCCCCCACACTTGAACCTTTGCTTGTCCTCAAAAAAAAAAAAAAACAAACACACAGTTAAACTGAAAAGAAAGAATAAACTAACAAACAAGAGAGGCATGGGTTCCCAAGACATACAACTCTATCATGATGAAGTAAACATTCCAGTAGCTAAAATGAATCACAAATTAATCTAAACATGCCCTTACTATCAAGTCCAACAATCATGTAATATCATTACTAACAGTTCAGATAGAAGCACACATACAAGGATAAAATGAAACTTAGCTCCCCCTGAAAGTCCTCACCAAGGTTAGAGCAGATATAAGCAAAATACCATGCAAATAGGCTCAAAACATACTCTAAAACACCCTAAATATGGCATAGGATAACGGCATAGATGCGCATTATTTAAAACAAGTGTGTTAATAAACGGGAGCTGTTGAAGGAAAGGGTGGAGCGGTATAGGGCTCCACCTCTTGCGGATACCGTGGATACTCCTGTGTCTCTTCGCTATGTGCAGCGGGCTGCTGTACCGGAGGTGACGGTGCGTCAAATGGATCCTCCACAGGAGGTGTAGGAGTTTTCTTCTTCTTCTTCCCCAGGGCCTTCCAGATCTTACCGAGCAGACCTTTGACTTCCTTCTGCTCCTTGAGGATGAACGGTTTCCGCCTGTGCCTCCTGTAGTTGCGCAGTTTGCCTCCATAAGTCTTCATAAGAAGCAGCAGGAGTTGGCTCCGGGGCTTCCCAAGGTCGGGTAGATGGACGAGAGGTTGCTTGTTGGTCATGAACGATGTACTCGAGCAACTCCTCCAACTGAAGTCTTGTGATGTGGCCATTAGTGAAGGCCCAATTAAGAACGTCAGCTTCACTGATAACTTGGCCACTGACGCCTTGGAAGAAGTTGTAGACTTCCCCCTTATGAACGTTGAACTGCATGTACATGGTAGTCAACTGGAAGATGTGCTGTCGGCGGGCATTCATGGGAGTAGAGGTGTCCCTAAACTGCTCAGTGAGTCACTCCATATGCACACTGTGACGTGAAGGCTGTGGAGTGACGTGGATACTATCTCCCCATTTGCCCTTGTAGCTAACTCTTAAGGCACCCTCTGGATGGAGAACTCGTAACCGCAGGTTATCCGGGAAAACAGTGGGGACTACTTGAGCACTAACATGACTATATTGATATTTCAGAAGCATGCTAAGTAGTCGACCATATAAGCATTTGTGACTGTCCTGTTTCCACAATTTAAAAATTTCAGCAGCCCAATCAATGTGTAACTGATGATCGATGCAAAACATAAACTCCAAATAGGACTTAGGGACTGAGTCTACGGCACTAGTCTGTAACAGTAAGCACCTCCCTACCAAATTAGCAAGGCAACGGTACTTTCCATGAAATCCATTTTTAGTAAATTGCCGACGTTTCCCAAATTCCTTATTATAATGTAAAGCTCTTGAGGGTCCCTTGGAGCCTAAAGGGGGGGGGGGGTGAATAGGCTCTTATTCAAACTCTTTCCTTTCACTCAAGACACAAACACTTATCTAGTTTAAGTGATAGAATCACTGCGGAAGTTAACCAGATAGTGAAAGTATTTTGTTTTATTATCACAAGATGAATGCAACAAAATAGAAGCAAAACTCTCTTACACTCTGTTTACAAAATGAACTCACACACTAGCCAAGTTCTATCTCTAAAGATGATAAAGCTCCTCACTTGTTTACATAAAGTATAAGTATGAATATTTATACAAAACATTCCTAAGAGACAACCTTGGAACTTGTAGTTCCGGAATGCGTTCCGCACTAACTATCCCTCGGTAATCTCTCTGCCTTGACTGCTGCGGATTGTGGAGCTCAAGATCTTGGATTTGAAGAGTATAAGTGTCTTTGTGAGTTCCGAGATACAATTAAGGTTGTGTCCACATATCCGGATGATCCACGTGTAAGATTCTTCATGTTCTCAATACATTCGTCTTACATCGGGACACCAAGAGCTGATAACTTTAAATGCGGTTTAGTTGGAGCAGTGTCTTCTTGGTCCGGTGTAATTATCCTTACTCCGTAGCCAATGAAGCTCGGAACCTTACTCCGTGTCGGTGGTTGCTTACTCCGTATCTATTTAGTCTGGAATCCTTAGTCCGTGTCGCGCTTCCTTACTCCGCATGTAAATTCCTTATTCCGTATGTAAGTTCCTTACTCCGTA
Organism: Taxillus chinensis; assembly: GCA_023512835.1. NCBI lineage: Eukaryota > Viridiplantae > Streptophyta > Magnoliopsida > Santalales > Loranthaceae > Taxillus > Taxillus chinensis. Next base: position 2,125,367 of record CM042088.1, on the reverse strand, counting down.
TGTAAGTTCCTTACTCCATATGTAAGTTCCTTACTCCGCATGTAAGTTCCTTACTCCGGGCGAGTCTTGAAAAGTCTGATAACTTATTCCGTGTCGGCGCTTTCTTACTCCGCATGTAAGTTCCTTACTCCGTATGTAATTTCCTTACTCCGTATGTAGGTTCCTTACTCCGGGTGAGTAATACATCCGGATTCCTTACTCCGCATCTGGTTTCCTTACTCCGCACTTATCCTTTAAGTTCTTAGTCCGTAGGAATGTTCCTTATTCCGTATGTATTTGTTACTTGGTTATTTACCAAGTGTTTGACGACACTCACTCTTGTCCGGATCAGGATTATGTATCCTGTCCTTAGCTTTGCTCACACGAGTGCATCTCTGGATTAGTAACATATCTTCTGCAATGATCAAATAAACACAAAAGATCTCGGATCAAATTACATAAGGCTTTATCAGCATTATCCAAATTCTGGGTTTGATCCAACAATCTCCCCCAATTATGGATATGCCCAAACCCTTTGTAATCTGATCTGGTAAGCAATGCAAAAGAATAACATACAGAATACGCAACACAACAAATTTCATTAATTAGCAACTAAATACAATTCAGCCTCAATACAGGTTTTTTTTTTACTAAGGTACATAAGGCTTACTATACTTGAAGATCATAGTTGTTGCCTTCTCTCTCAGCTCCATTGTCTGCTTCATCGTAAAGGTGGAGTGTTGGCTCCAATGTTTGTCCACAGTTAAGAACGACTTGATGAAGTGACAGACAAAGGCTCCGCAGCTATCTCCATCCGGCTGTTGTGGCACTTGCTTCTTGCCCCGGAATGTCGCCTTGAGTTTCTCAGTCGGACGCAGGGGTGTGATACCCAACTCTTCATATAATCCGGCTTTTTTCACGGCTTCAGTTAGTCTGAGACACAGAGGTTCCCATTGATTCTTCCTAATGAAGTGCTCTACAATCTGATGAGAATCAATGAGAATCATCTGCTTGGACTGAATCATGAAGACAGCCATCATGAAGTGTGGCGACATGATTCGGTACGGAATGAGGATGGTTGAGAGAGTTTTCCATGGCTTGCTATCCTCAGCAGTTCCGTCGATGAAAGTCTAAATTAACTCCACACTGGGAAGATAGCCCTCATTCCAACATGGCAGAACTTCAAACAAGTGCCCATCTTCGTAAAGAGATGGAAACAGCCTCATCTCCATTTTAGCAGCTCTCGAGAAGTTGTCAATGTCTTCGTAGTAAAGAGTCCTTTCTCCGAACAAAAGAGTCTGAATGTCGGCCGGAGACAAAGGGTACATTTTAGAAAGACATCTTCTCTCGCGAAGACGCAACATAAGATTTCATTGCCTTGCGCAAGCTTCCATCCGCATCGGGACGGGTCAAACTCCGCATAGGATGGGAGGAAGGTATCAGCTACGGATGAGGAGGATGGAGGAGGAGCTGGAGGTGCGATAGAGGAGCTTGGTTGAGAGAAGCGGCTTCGTTTGGGAATTTGAACTCCCTGAAGCACTGAAGTGGCAGGCCGCTTCTCAATCCGAGTAGATGGTTGTGGAGCAGAAGGAGTAGACGGATCAGATGACACTCTCTCCCCCGGTTGGGCAGATCGCCGGGAAGCAGCAGGAGGACGAGCCATCGTATGCGCCAGATCCGCGAAGGAAGTAGACAGTGAATGGACGGAGGTGGCGACAAGATCCATTTTCTGCTCCATGGAAGTGGAGGAGTTAGTGAGAGCGGAGAGGAGTTGGGCGCCGAGGGCATCAACTTTGGCAGCGATGGCGGAAATTTGGGCGCTTTGAGCTTGGGCATGGCGGTCCAGCTGAGCGGAAAGCACAGCATCGGAGTGGACCGTGCCAAAAGAGGCACGCCCAAGTACTAACTCCGGAGCTTTGGAGGACTCCCCCGCATGAACAGGAGCAGGAGTGCGGTGGGCAGAGGAGTTCGCTGGAGCATCAGCAGGAGCATCCGGAGCATCAGAGGCATCCGGAGCTTCGGAGGCATCCGGAGCATTGGAGGCATCCGGAGCAAGAGACCCGCTTTGACCAGACAAGTCAACCACGGGAATCGCGGCGGCAGGAGAAGAGGGTCCAGCCTTAGCAGTAGGACTTCGGGTAGCAGGGACTGGGCCGGAGGGTGGAGGGAACGACACATCGGGAATGGCAGCCGGCGTAAGAAAGCCGTGGTCCAGATTCCAGATGATCATGGTCTCCGGGGATTGGGTATTGCGTGTGTAAAACACCGGGAGATCGGTGTCAGGAATGGAGGAGGTGTGAGCTAGGCTGAAACGGAGCCAGAGGTCCGTTAAGGTGACGGTGGAGAGATGGTCAAGGTAATCTCGGGGTTGAGGTAGAGGAGGCAAGGGGGCTTCCGGAGAAGCGGCCGGGACATCGGCGGTGGCGACGGCAACAGCGGTATTAACCACGGCGACGATAAGCGGATGTGGAGGGAGTGGGGACATCGGCAGAGAGGGGGCCGAGGGAAACAGCTTTAGGCGCACCGCGCCGAGAGGGCCCCGCAACCTCGGACGGTTCAGCACGGACGCTTGGTCGGGGAGGCCCGTGAGTGGGGAGGGCGCAACAACGGACCGAATCCAGGAGGATCGGTGTGCGGAACTAACCTCGTGGGCTTGGGCGTCGGAGGGGTCACCAACAGAGCCGCCTTGTTGTTCCGGGGGCAGGGAGAACGCGGAGAGCTACGGTGGGTCGGCGAGCGGTCATGTTCCCATCCGGCGTAAGGTGACGAAGGTAATAAGCCGAGGGAAACGAGACAGCATCAATTTGGGCGAAATGGTCCGGACGTAGATGCCGGAAGACAATGCTGAGGATGCGCCCGAAGGAATGGTTTTTGGGACCATTCTGTAGCAAATGAAATAAGAACATCCCCCAATCCATCGGAAGACCTTCAAAAACGCCGTACATGGCCAGTAAAAGATCGTACGGAACTGAGTCCAGGGCTGATGTGCGAGCCAGTAGGCATCGACTTAGAATAGTCGCCATACATCGATAGCGACCCTGGAAGGATTTCACCTTGTATTCCTTCCCCTTGTTCGTGCAACCCATAGAAGCCGCCATTGGATCGGCATCCGGACGCCGTGGTTCACCAAGAGGTAGGTGGAGAGCGGCGCGGAGAACGGCCGGAGTGATGATGATGGATTCACCGCGAACATAAGAGGTTATGGAATCGGTGGTGCAGTGAATCCGTTGGTAATACTCAAGAATGTCATCGATAAGAAGAGCGACGGGATTGGAGACCAGGTTGAGTATGTGCGAGGCTTCAAGAAGAGGGCGAAGCTGGTAAAACCAATCCGGAGGATCAGAAACAGCATTCCAATCAACTAGATGGCCAGGATTAACGCCGGAGAGAAAGATTCTGGGTGCCATTGTAGATTTGATGGGAAGGAAAAGAGGAAAGGTGAGGTCTTGACAGTAGAAGGAGCAACGAGAGGGTTAGGGATTTGAAATGAGCAATACTCGTGCTTCGCAGGAATGATCAGAACATATAAGACCGAGTCCGCAAATGTCAGCGGGTCTAGGAATGTGTGAGTGAGGTAGGGACCCGCGCGACATGCTGATGTCATTTGTCTGGATATCGAGGCGTCTCCGAATAAAACGATGTCGTGGAGACTGCATGACCAAGTAGAGATTACAACTGGTTGCCATCCAGAGAGGTGTGTGTGCAACCCGAGATATGCATTTAATGAATCATCATTATTCCTCCTCAAAAGCATGCGACATATGAGTATACGTGGATTGTCACAATTGAACAAAGTCAGGAGTCCGGAGGAAAGAGCCGACACTCATCCGGAGTTAATAATATTCGTGAAAGAGTATCCGGATGAATAATAGACCTTGTCCGTCGTAAACAGAGTTTGGTAAGAGAGTAGAGTAGATTCCTTTGCAGTCAAAAAGTCAAAGAGAAGAGAAGTACCAAAACACTTCAAATCCGAGACTATGGACTGGATTTATCAATACGGTTGCAAAGAAAATTTGAACCTGTAGCTAAATAAAGATATACTGAAAATACAAAAGCTTAACAGGCAAGGATTAGTACGGAGTAGAGAAGATAATCAGTGAAAAATAACATAATCCGAACTAATAAGAAACAGAACTCATGCATGGCTAAGAATATAGTAGACGTATGCAACGTGAAAGTGATCAATATTCCTGAATCAGGGCATATGTCGGATAAGCAATACACAGGTTCATATAGGTCAACATAGCGAAACCGTCTTGCTGAACAGCGTAGCTAAGATTAATTACAGAGCATATGATTTGGCTTCATTAGGATTCATAAGTGAGCAATGATAAAGCGAACACATATCAAAAGAAAGCAGATGATTAGTCGATTAAAATGCATGGTTGAAGAAGAAAATACATCCAAACATGCCACTTTTCCGATTTAAAACAGCATGTCCAGTCAGATCCGGAAGTAAAAGTTTAGAGGAGGGAGAATCCGAGACATATTAGGGGTTCATTGCTGCTCCCCCGTAGATCATTTAATCCTCTCAATGAAAGGCTCCCCCTCAGATAGACAGTCAAGAAAAGGTCATGAGACATATACGGGGGGTATTACTGAATAATATATAAAGCATTTTCTCCCCCGTAGATTGTGCAATCCTCTCGGTTGACCGTTCCGATTTGTAGTTCAGCACTGTCTATCTTATTAGAAAACTATACTTCAGAAGCTGATCAGACTGCGCTTGAGTATTCATCCACCAGGCATTCCAAGCTAACCCATTTCACTTCTTCAACTATGCATGTTAATAGAGTAATCTAAATGAACATGCTTTTGTCATGTGGTGATTAACGGAAGTTAAGATCATGAACCCGAAAGAGGTAAATCATATACACTGTAATTATGTTAGCTTTAAACGACTTCAGTCGGGAAACGCAAGCATCCTTCCATTATGAGGTTGAGATTAATATCAGAAACATGAAACCGTTAAACGGTAAGTATGATCAGCAAGACGAGTCAGTGAGTTTCTACTACTTTCGATGAACGTACAATGCATGGTTTGTGAGTAAATATCTTGTTGGGTAATTCAAACGAGAAACTATGCAGAGAAGTCGAGCATACCTAATCGGAAGAGTAGTTCAGAAAACCTCGCATCAGGTAGGGGCTTTGTAAGTATGTCTGCTAATTGATCTTCAGTGGCAACATGTTCCAGTGAAATATGCTTTTTGAGAACATGATCGCGTATGAAGTGATACCTGACCTCAATGTGCTTCGTCTTAGGATGCATGACAGGATTGTTGCTGATGGCAATTGCACTAGTGTTGTCACGGTAAAGTGGAATAGAGGACATGTCGAATCCGTAGTCAGTAAGTTGACTTTGCATCCAAAGTAGCCGTGCGCAAACAACTTCCGGCGACTATATATTCCGCCTCAAGCAGTAGAGGTTGATACGAATTTCGCTTCTTACTGAACCATGAGATCAATCTATTTCCAAGAAACCGACACGTACCGCTTGTGCTTTTCTGTCGATGCGACATCCAGAAGTCGGCATCGAGTACCCGGATAGGGTGAAGTTGGACTCCTTTGGGTACCGAGTCCCAAATTCATCGTCCCTTTGAGATACCTTAATATCCGTTTTACATGAAGCATATGTGACTCCTTGGGATTCGCCTGGTATCGTGCACAAATGCAAGTTGCAAACATAATGTCTGGGCGACTTGTTGTAAGATACAGCAAGGATCCGATCATCCCTCTGTAGTCAGTCACATTTACTGATATGCCGTCCACATCCGGATCTAACTTGGCACCAGGCATGGGAGTTTTGACGGGAGATGAACCTTCCATACCAAACTTCTTAATAAGATCGCGAGTGTACTTAGCCTGATTAATGAAGATTCCTTCCTTTAATTGTTTGACTTCAATTCCAAGGAAGTAGGACAGTTCTCCCATCATGCTCATTTCAAACTTGCCTGTCATCAACTTAGCAAACTCTTCACAAAGCTTCGGATTCGTTGATCCGAAAATGATATCATCCACGTATATTTGTACGATCAGAGTGTGTCCTTTCTCTTTTCGTAGAAAGAGGGTGGTGTCTATCTTCCCTTTTTGGAAGTTATGAGCAAGTAGGAATTCTGACAGTGTGTCATACCAGGCTCTTGGAGCTTGCTTCAAACCATATAGAGCTTTCTGAAGTTTGTAGACAAGATGTCCTGCCTTAGGTTCAATGAAGCCGGGAGGTTGTTCAACATACACCTCCTCTTGAAGGTCTCCATTCAGGAATGCGCTCTTGACGTCCATTTGATAAACTATGAAGTTTTCATATGAAGCATACGCCAGAAACATACGGATTGCCTCAAGTCTTGCGACCGGAGCAAAGGTTTCATCATAATCTATTCCTTCTTCTTGACGATATCCTTTGGCTACCAGTCGGCTTTGTTCCGGATTACTATTCCATCCGTATCAAGCTTGTTCCGGAACACCCATTTAACGCCAATGACTTGCTGAGACTTAGGCCTTGGTACTAAGGTCCACACATTATTTCTCTTAAATTGATTCAGCTCTTCTTGCATGGCTTCTATCCAATTCGAATCTTGAAGAGCTTCATCTACCACCTTTGGTTCTATTTGAGATAGAAAGCACGAGTAAAGACTCATGTTGGAGGTGGCTGCTCTTGTTCTTACACCAACAGTAGGATCACCAATCACTTGATCTGAGGGATGGTTTCGGGTCCATCTATAATTCTGTGCATGTGTTGGTTGATCTTGAACAATTTGAAGCTCTTCCAGATTGGGTGGTTCAGTTGTATCGACTGGTTGAGCTTCGTCCGGAGTAGATGTTTCCGTGTTGAGCGGTATGGATGAACTAGTTGGTTCTTCAACACTGTTTCTTCCAGTGTTAACTAGTCCGGACGGACTTGAAGGTGCTCCGGAATTTTGTGTATCCGTAGGAGTATGTCCGGAGCTAAATGGTAGTCCTGAGTCAGAGTCATCCGTAGCATCATCCATAAAATTTCGTTGTGTTTCACTGATGCCACGTGGTTGGTCAGGATATGTAACAGGAATATTCATAAACTTCGAGTAATCGACGTTGCTGTCCATGACCTGCATATTGGAATTTGAAGAACCGACTTTTGACCAAACGAGATTAGCTTCATCAAAGGTTATATGGATAGATTCTTCAACTTTAAAAAGTTTTCTATTGAAGACCCGATAAGCCTTGCTATGAAGTGAGTACCCGACAAAAATCCCATCATCAGATTTTGGTTCAAATTTATTCCGGGTCTCTTTGCCATTTATCAGTATATAGCAAGTACACCCAAAAGCTCTGAAATGTGAAATTGAAGGTTTTCGTCCTCTCCACATCTCATAGGGTGTTTTCATGGTAGATTTATTTATTAGAGTTCTTTTCCGAACATAGCGGGCGGTGGACACGACTTGACCCATAGACCGAGAGGAAGCGTTGCCCCTGCTAACATGGATCTACCAGCTTCAACTAAAGTTCGATTCTTGCGCTCGGCTACCCCATTTTGTTGTGGGGTTCTGGGAGCAGAGAAGTCATCTTGTATGCCCTGTTGAACAATATGATCTCATTTCGAAAAATCAAATTCCGTACCATGATCACTTCGATGCATTTAATGCTCAGTCCTTGTGAGTTGCTTATCCAGTTGAAGAGATCTACAAGATGTTCAAAAGTTTGATCCTTTGATTTCAGGAACATCACCCATGTGTATCTGGTGAAATCATCGATAACCGCAAGGGTATATCTCGCCCTGACTAGTGATGAAACAGATATAGGACCACATAGGTCCATATGAAGAAGTTGTAGAGGAGCAGTTATTGAGTTAACTGATTTGCTCTTAAAGCTGTGTTTGGTCTGTTTACCAAGTTGGCATTCTCGACAGAGAGTGTCTCTGGAGAACTTGAGTTTGGGTAGACCAGTGACAAGATCAAGTGACGCTAATTTAGACAAAGTCTTAAAGTTTAAATGTGCGCATCGCTTGTGCCATAACCAACTATCTTCATCTGTTGCTTTCATGAGGAAGCATACAGGTCGGAAGAATTATTTCTTAAGACCACCGAGTATATGTCCCCATCTCTTGATCCGGATAATTTAACATCTCCAGGATAAGTTTTCTCTTACTGTACAGGTGTTGGACAAAAAGGAAACAGTAAATCCTTTGTCACATAGCTTACTGACACTTAGCAAGTTATGCTTTAAACCTTCGACTAGTGCAACTTTAGTAATTGATACACATCCATTAGTTAAAGTGCCATACCCGACAGTCTTACCTTTGTTGTTGTCGCCATATGAAACGGATGGACCTTGTTTATCATTAACTTCTACAAGCAGAGTCTGATCACCCGTCATATGTCCGGAGCATCCACTATCAAGGATCCACTTGCTTTGATTGATCTTTAACTTCAAGTGATCCGGCAATGCATTCCAGAGATGCTCCTGAAAGACAACAGTTTACACTTTTGGTGCCCAAACTTGTTTTGGGCGGTTAGAGAGCAGCGATATTGTCAACATTTACGGATTTGAATTTGTTAGGACTCTTAGCTTTCCAAGTTGATATTAACTTGTTAGTTTCAGCTGCTTCTCTTATTTGGGTTTTCTTGGGAGAGACACTCCTTTTAGATTTAGATTTTGTTTTGCTCGAAGAACCCCTTTTATAAAACTGATCTTTATTGGATTGAAATTGATTACAAAGCCAGCTATCAGATAGACTCCAACATTCATAGTGATAATGACCCATTTCCCTACAGATGGAACAGACACTATAATGTGAACTACAAACAGGGGATACAGGTCTCTTAGTTTTTACAGATTTTCTACTCTGTTCCCTGTGGCCTAATCCATTACGTTTGGGTGACGCGCTCTTGGCCCTAACTGCGTCAGCCTTAGCCTTGTCTTTCTTTTTGGGTGCTACAGTTTTGGCTTTAACTGCAGCAGCCTTCCCTTCATCTTTAGTTACGGGTGCTTCTGGTTCGGGAAGCCAGAATGACCTCGGCTCCACGAGTCATAAACTATGGTGCCACCTGAAATGAAACCATCCAACGGTTTAGATGTACTAACAGGATATAAGTTGGTTAGTTTAGGAGTGAAATCCGGAGGACACTCAGTAGCTTGAGCTATGGAAGTTGATGGTTCGGAACCGAGGCCAAGTTTGACTCGGATGTCGTCAGGATCAGTCCGAAAGGTAGAGGCTATTTCCCCGGATTTTAGCCACTTACGATTTATTTCCTTTTCCTGTTCCAGTTCATTTTCGAGTCTTTTTACTATAACTTTTAGGCCTGTGAGATTGGTATTTAACAAATGATTTTCAGCTCTTAGATCATGATACCAAGCTTCTTTTCCTCTGAAGTCAGTGACGTCCTTTTCGAGTCTATTAATAGTAAATTCAAGACGTTTATTCTGACTTTCCATATCTTTGTACATTTGAGTAATTATTAGTCTCTCATTCTTTTCATGATCACATGCAGTAGTAAGAGATTCTAATTTACTCGGGAGCTCGAGATAGAAGGTACCTCGTATTTGCCATGAGGCGGACGTTCGGCTTAGTGGTCGGCTCATCATCCGAGGATTCCTCCTCTTCTTCCGAGCCACTCATGTATTTTGTCACGAGCGCCTTCCTCTTGCTCTTGCTATTATCTGAGGTGGAGCGGCGAGCGTTACCTTGTCACTTTTCTCGGCCACTTTTGTTTTGGACCCGCATTCTTTGGCCCCGGTGACCGGTTTTCCCACAGTTGAAACATTCCTGGGAACTGGACTCCGGTCGCTCTTTCCTTTGGAACGATGATGATGAGCGTCTTCGATCCCTTTTCTGCTTTTCCGTAGGAATCGCTCAAAAGATTTGACAAGAAGGGCTATCTGCTCCTCCTCGTCGAATCGAATTGTCGGATACGTCCGTATCATCATTCCTCGGTATGTTTAGACATTCCGTAGCTTTGAGAGCTACCCCCTTTTCTTTCCGAGCTATTTTCTCATCTCTGTCGGAGTACTTAAACCCGACTTCGTGAGTCCATGGCTCTCCATACAGTTCTTCAAGGGGAACATACTGCCAATTTTTGTCTGATTACATCTGGAGTTGTTTGGAGTAGTAGCGATCCGGCAAGGAGTGAAAGAACTTGTCATTGATCTGGGATTGAGAATAGTGCTCATTGACAGTCTTCAGTTCAAGAATGAGCTTGCCGAATCTCCGATAGATGCTTTCAAGTGATTCGCCCGGTTTATGATTAAAACTCTCAAAGTTCGTCTGAGAGTGCGAGATCACATTCTGCATCTGGGGACCGACTCCCCTCATAGAGGATTGTCGGTTTGTCCCAAACAGCTTTTCTTTGTCGTGCAGCCCTGGACGTCCGTGAAAGCCTCGGAATCCAAAGACGATGTAACATAAGCCGAGCCTTTTCACTAGCGCCACCGCCAGGCTCTTTCATCATTGGTAAGTTCAGCATCTGTCTTTGGCCTCCTAACTCCATGTTCTCCGATAGTCATCGGAATTGGAATCTCCTGATGAAGACATGGCCACATAAGATGATCATGGCATACCATAAACATCTTCATGCGAGCTTTCCACTGGGAGAAAAGCTCAGGTGTGAATTTGGGCGGTTTCGTTAAAGTAAAACCGAACTCCGTGGTTGAGAAGCGGCGGCAGCAGCAGGTTGAGGTGGGTCGACATTTTCACTGCTGCTTCGATTCGGGACGGGCTCCTGTGCACCTCCGGAGTTAAGGCGAGTGTTGAATAGCATACTGCTTTCTTCGGCCATTTCTGAGATTGAAAGAGTGGGATCTCTACTTAGAACAAAGTAGAACGTGCTTTGATACCACTTGAGGGTCCCTTGGAGCCTAAAGGGGGGGGTGAATAGGCTCTTATTCAAACTCTTTCCTTTCACTCAAGACACAAACACTTATCTAGTTTAAGTGATAGAATCACCCGGAAGTTAACCAGGATAGTGAAAGTATTTTGTTTTATTATCACAAGATGAATGCAACAAAATAGAAGCAAAACTCTCTTACACTCTGTTTACAAAATGAACTCACACACTAGCCAAGTTCTATCTCTAAAGATGATAAAGCTCCTCACTTGTTTACATAAAGTATAAGTATGAATATTTATACAAAACATTCCTAAGAGACAACCTTGGAACTTGTAGTTCCAGAATGCGTTCCGCACTAACTATCCCTCGGTAATCTCTCTGCCTTGACTGCTGCGGATTGTGGAGCTCAAGATCTTGGATTTGAAGAGTATAAGTGTCTTTGTGAGTTCCGAGATACAATTAAGGTTGTGTCCACATATCCGGATGATCCAAGTGTAAGATTCTTCATGTTCTCAATACATTCGTCTTACATCGGGACACCAAGAGCTGATAACTTTAAATGCGGTTTAGTTGGAGCAGTGTCTTCTTGGTCCGGTGTAATTATCCTTACTCCGTAGCTAATGAAGCTCGGAACCTTACTCCGTGTCAGTGGTTGCTTACTCCGTATCTATTTAGTACTGGAATCCTTAGTCCGTGTCAGCGCTTCCTTACTCCGCATGTAAATTCCTTATTCCGTATGTAAGTTCCTTACTCCGTATGTAAGTTCCTTACTCCGTATGTAAGTTCCTTACTCCGCATGTAAGTTCCTTACTCCGGGCGAGTCTTGAAAAGTCTGATAACTTATTCCGTGTCAGCGCTTTCTTACTCCGCATGTAAGTTCCTTACTCCGTATGTAATTTCCTTACTCCGTATGTAGGTTCCTTACTCCGGGCGAGTAACACATCCGGATTCCTTACTCCGCATCTGGTTTCCTTACTCCGCACTTATCCTTTAAGTTCTTAGTCCGTAGGAATGTTCCTTATTCCGTATGTATTTGTTACTTGGTTATTTACCAAGTGTTTGACGACACTCACTCTTGTCCGGATCAGGATTATGTATCCTATCCTTAGCTTTGCTCACACGAGTGCATCTCTGGATTAGTAACATATCTTCTGTAATGATCAAATAAACACAAAAGATCTCAGATCAAATTACATAAGGCTTTATCAGCATTATCCAAATTCTGGGTTTGGTCCAACAGCTCTACCATAATCTCCTAAGGTCAACGCAGGCTTTGCATGCATGGGATTTGGCAGATCAAAGCAGTCTCTCAACATAGCAGGAGAAATAGAAATTGAGACACCTTGAACTTCCCAATTATCTCATCATCTTCCTCATTGACATAGACTAAATTATAAAAGTCTAACATGGCAGGGTAATATAGATCACTGCAAGCGCATACTAACCTTCTCAGCCCCAAAGCTTGCAACTTGGTCATAATTTCTTCAGTCTAGTCAAGCGTGGAGGACTCCAGGATCTCCCAATCAAGCACATTCCCCATGAAGATCATGTCGGCTTCTCTCAGTGCTGAAGGCAGAGAGGTGGCAGAGGCTTCAGGACTGCCTTCTCCTTGGCGGGCTCTCCTTGTGCGCACCATGACTTCTAACTCAGAAAGGATTTTGCTCTCAGCAAGAAGGATGAGGAAAGTATGAGATGTGAGTTTTAAGCTTGGAGCCTCTCCCTATTTATAGTGATTCGCCACAAGGGTAAAAGACGAAAATGACCCTCTTAAAGTGCTCCATTATTTTCACGGTCAGAGCAAAGAAAGATCTAGATGTTGCCAGCTATTGTCCACCAAAATTTCAGCTTGATTGGATTCTATTTTGGTTGCACGTGAAAACACATTTTTCACGGGCAGGGCGTAGAAGACTCTAGACGTCGCCAGCTGTTGTCCACCAAAATTTGAAATGGAAATGACGTCTTTATCCATGTGCACGTGAAAAGGCTTCTCACGGGCAGGTTGCGCAGGCTTCAGGATGGTGTCAGCTATCTCCCTGAAAAATTGCAGCTTGAATGGACCGTTCTAGCCTCATGCACGCAAAAAAGCTTTTCACGGGCAGGTCTGTTTTCATCCAAATTTCACCAATAGGTCCATAATGAAGAGTATATCAAGCCTACATGTGCACGTGAAAAGGCTCTTTTGGCGGGCAAGCCTTTTTCACCTCTAATGCCCTCCAAATGCTCTGAAATTTGACGTGTTGGAAGCCCATCTCTCAAGAACAAAAACGTGTCACTTATTTTGCCACAAAACCCCTCTCAGTTTCCATAAATGCATCTCCTCTCTATGGCATTGAAATGCAATGGGTCCCTCTGGTTCACCTTAAGTGGGCTTGGACTTGGGCCTTAGAAAAGTTGTCTAAAGTTCTTAGAGAAGGCCCACGTGAAGTGAAAACAAACTAGCCCAGTACTGCAACATAAAACTTAGAAAACCAAACAAAAACACTCCTGCAACAGAAAGGTTAAAGCAAAATAAAAGAAAAATTAAAAAGGGAAAGAATTCACCATGGGTTGCCTCCCATGAAACACTGAGTTAAGGTCTTTAGCTTGACTGCCCCCTCTGTCAAGTTGTGCTCAGAGTGAAATGATCAACCTCCTTTACATGGTCCTGAATGTAGTACGGCTTCACACGGTGACCATTTACTTTGAATATTTGCCCAGAGGTTGATTGGAGTTCCACACTGCCATATGGGAAAACCTTTATAACAGTATAAGGCCCCATCCACTTAGATCGCAGCTTCCCAGGGAAGAGTTTAATTCTGGAATTAAAAAGAAGCACCTTCTGCCCTGGTTCAACGATAGAGGGGCTGATCTTCTTATCATGTCTGAGCTTAGACCTCTCCTTGTACAGCTTAGCACTCTTATAGGCATTGAAGCGAAATTTCTCCAACTCATTTAGTTGATGTAATCTTAGTTCAGCAGCCACTTTAGGATCCATGTTCAGCTTTTTAACTGCCCAAAATGCCTTGTGTTCCAATTCAATAGGAAAGTGGCAAGCTTTTCCATACAGTAGACGATAAGGACACATTCCAATGTGCGTTTTGAATGCTGTGCGGTACGCCCACAACGCCTTATCGAGCTTTAGAGACCAATCTTTTCGGTTGTCTCCCACTGTCTTCTCCAAAATTTGCTTGATCTCATGGTTTGAGACTTCAGCTTGGCCATTTGCTTGTGGATGATAGGCTAAAGTACGCCTATGTTGAACTCCATATTTGTTTAAGAGCCTTGCAAAAAGCTTATTGCAGAAGTGACTCCCTTCATCACTGATAATTGCTCTAGGTGTTCCAAACCTGCTGAATATGTTGCGGCGAAGGAACTTGGTTACCACCTGAGCATCATTCTCCCTAGTGGGTATAGTTTCAACCCACTTTGAGAGGTAATCAACAGCGAGAAGGATGTAGGAAAACCCCTCTGATGGTGGGAAAGATCCCATGAAGTCGATTCCCCATATATCAAAAAGTTCTACTGGCATAATGCCAGTTTGGGGCATCTCTTGCTTCCTTCCCTCTTGTTCTTTGACACTGATCACATGACTTAACAAAGGTGTATGTGTCCTTGAACATGGATGGCTAGTAAAACCCACTTTGTAGGATCTTTGCCACCGTTCTTTGCACTCCTAAATGGCCAACATAGTCAGATGAATGACAATGCCTCAGTATGCTGTCCACTTCCTCTTCTGGCACACATCTTCTGATGATCTGACCAGCACACTGCCTATAGAGGACAGGCTCATCCCAAATGTATCTTCTTGCATTAAAGAGGAACCTCTTCTTTTCCTGATAAGTGAACTCAGTAGGTACATAGTCGCATGCATGGTAGTTCACTATATCAGCAAACCATGGTGTCTTTGCTTCAGCTACAAAGAGTTGCTCATCAGGGAAGGTATCAGAAATAGTAATACCCTTAGTGCTACCTTCCCCTAGCTCCAACCTTGATAAATGGTCTGCCACAGTGTTGGAAGTCCCCTTCAAGTCTTTAATCTCCAGGTCAAACTCTTGGAGTAACAAAACCCATTTGATCAACCTAGGTTTAGCATCCTTCTTGCTGAACAGGTATCTCAAGGCAGCGTGGTCGGTGTAGATAATTACCTTAGTTCCTAATAAGACCGAAATTTATCACAAGCAAACACCACAGTGAGTAACTCCTTCTCTGTAGTAATGTAATTGAGCTGGGCCTCATTGAGTGTGCGACTGGCATAATATATTGCCCTGAAAACCTTGTCCCGCTTCTGCCCAAGCACCACCCCGACTGTAAAGTCGCTGGCATCACACATCAGTTCAAAAGGTTGATTCCAATCTGGAGCCACAATTACTGGTGCTGAGATTAATCTCTTCTTTAGCTCAATGAAGGCATGTAGGCGATCCTCAGAAAAAATGAAAGGTGTGTCCTTTTCCAATAGCATGCTAAGGGGCTTTGCTACTTTAGAAAAATCTCTGATAAAGCGCCGGTAAAACCCAGCATGACCCAAGAAGCTTCGGACACCCTTGACATTCAGCGGCGGAGGTAAACTCTCAATAGTAGAGATTTTTGCTCTATCTACCTCCAGCCCAGCAGCAAAAACTTTATGACCGAGGACGATCCCCTCTTTGACCATAAAATGACACTTTTCCCAGTTCAACACTAGGTCTTTTTCCTCACAACGGATTAGTACCGTTTCCAAGTTCTTTAAGCATGTGGAGAAAGAGGACCCAAATACTGAGAAGTCGTCCATAAATACCTCCATTATATCCTCCACTAATCCCTAGAAGATCGCTATCATACACCTCTGAAATGTAGCAGGTGTATTACATAGACCAAACGGCATCCTTTTGAAGGCAAACGTGCCAAACGGGCATGTGAACGTTGTCGTCTCCTGATCCTCTGGCGCCACCGCAATCTGATTGTAGCCTGAATAACCATCGAGGAAACAATAGTAAGGGTAGCCTGCTAATCGGTCCAACATTTGATCAATGAAGGGCAGTGGGAAGTGGTCCTTGCGAGTCGCCGTGTTTAATTTGCGGTAGTCAATACAAACACGCCACCCTGTCACGGTCCGGGAAGGAATGAGCTCATTTTTCTCATTTCTAATAACAGTCATACCTCCCTTCTTTGGAACCACATGCACTAGACTCACCCATGGGCTGTCGGAGATAGCAAAGATAATACCAGCTTTTCTCCACTTGAGAATTTCTTTGCCTACAACCTCCTTCATTGCAGGATTAAGCCTGTGCTGTCGTTCAACAATGGGCGTGTGAGTCTCCTCCATCCAAATTTTGTGCATGCATATTGATAGACTGATCCCTTTAATATCATCAATAGTCCATCCCAAAGCCCTCTTATGACTTCTGAGTACCCTCAACAGTTGCTGGCTTTCTTCAGCAGCTAGTGATGCAACAACTATTACTGGGTACCTTCCTGTTGAATCTAAAAATTCATATTTCAGATGTTTAGGGAGTTGTTTCAGTTCTGGAAGTTGTTCTTTAAGTGTAGAAGGTTCTTCAGAAGTTTCAGGTTGCTCCTCAACTTGCTCAACCACAGCTTCCAATTCTTCTTCCTTGCTTAGTTCAGCAGATTCAACCTGCTGCAGTACGTGGTCAAGGCTCTCGGTGACTATGTTCTCTTCAAAGTATTCTTCCATGAAGTTTGTTATGTCATCCACCCAAAAGCATCTTGAATAGTCATCCCGCCTTCTCATTGATTTCTCCATATTAAATACCACGGCCTCTTCATCCACATGAACAGTCAGCTCTCCTGAACTCACATCAATGAGTGCGCGGCCTGTTCTCAGAAATGGCCTGCCCAAAATGAGCTGCACTCCTTTGTTCTCTGCCATATCTAGCACTACAAAGTCTGCAAGGAAAATGAACTTATCCACCTATTAGATCAAACCGAGAATTTGGATAATGCGGAACAAACCCTATGTAATTTGACTCGAGATGTTTCATGTTTACCATTAAGTCTGTGCAGATGAGTTAACTCTAAATCCGGACCTACTCATGTGAGGACAAAGCAAAGGACAGGATACATAATCTTGATCCGGATCATCATGAGTGTCATCATTCACTTGGTATATAACCAAGTCATCATCCGGAGTAAGGACCCTTCGTGCTGATTAAACACTTGACAAAACGACTAGGAACCCACGTCTAACACTCAACTAGATTATGTCAATTAATGCGGAGTAAGTTCCTGAGTCTACATCTTGCACGGAGTAGAAGAGACTTGTGAGAGAGAAAGAATCGAAGTTGTCACTCCCCCGGACTAAGGAAAAGAAGATACGGATGAAGAAATTCGAGTCTGTCATTCGAGCAGAGTAAGGACAACTGTTGCGGAGTAAGGACATCAAATGCGGAATAAGGAATCCGAATCATTACTCATGCGGAGTAAGGAAGCGCTGATGCAGAGTAAGCTCTCCAAACCACTACTCATACGGAGTAAGGAAGCACTGACACGGAATAAGGATTCCAGGACTTCATTCATACGGAGTAAGCAATCACTAATACGGAGTAAGGATCCGAGCTTCGTTCATGCGGAGTAAAGAACCTTGCAACGGACCAAGAAGACACTGCTTCATCTCTCTAAGCCGCAATTAATGCTAGCAGCTCGCTACGTGATAACGTGCATTTATGCCGTTATCCTAGACCTTATATAGGGTGTTTTAGCGTATGTTTTATACCTATTTGCATGCTATTTTACACATATTTGCTCTAACCCCTAGGAAGACCCTGTTTGGTGTATAGTGGTACTTTTTGAGTCTTTTTGGCAGGTTTTGGAGCAACCTTTTCCCACACACCTTCGCTAGATCACTCCATACACTCAAGAGGAAGCTATATGAAGAAGATGGAAGCAAAATGAAGGCAAAATCAAGGTGCACGTGAAAAGCTTTCTCACGTGCATTCTTACGTGCAAGGATTTTATTGCATGGATGCCTTCTGCAACTCAAGAGAAAGCTTTGGAGCAAATTTTAGTCGAATGGAAGCTGCACGTGAAAAGGGTCTTCTCACGTGCATTCTCACGTGCAGGCATTTTTGAGCTCCAAATGATGTGTTTTGTTGTTTTAATCATTTTCCTCTAAAGAACTGGGGTTAAATTTGGTGTAGTTTGAGTTTTATTTCGCCTAGAACGTTGAATAGTGTCACTAACCAAAACGACGTCGTTTTAGCTGCGACCACATTTATAATTAGGGCACACTTTTTGCAACCCTAATTTGGCCCACTAAATCCTATAAATAGGGGGCTTGGGAGGCATTGTAAATCATCTTGAGTGGGAGAATCTGAACTGAGTTCTGAAAAGAGCTATAGCCATTGCTAAAAGATCTGAACTGTGGGTTCGACAACCGGAGTCTTAATACTCCATTTTATTACTTAACTAGTGCACTTGCTGCAAAACTTATAGACACAATTTATACGGGTCAAGTTTTTGATTAAAGAAAAATTTTAAAATAGATTTAAGTGATAGAAATTAAGATAGAAATTTAAAAAATTATTTTGATGATAAGAAAAGATGAGATTAAGAAATGAGATGAAAAATAAGAAAAAGAATAAAATAGAATATATTTAATTTTATATAAGGATTAATATATTGAGAGAAGATTTTAGTTTAGGAATTAGAAAGAGAATAAATATGTAAATAATAAGGATTGTAAAGAATATTTTATTTTTTTTAAAAAAAATATTTAGTTTGATTATTAAAAATATTAAAAGAAATAATAAAGAAATTGAGAGAATTTTAAAATGAGAATTTAAGATTTAAAGAAATTTATAAGAAATAAAGAATAATAAAAAATGAATAAATAGAAATTTAGATTTTAAAAAAAGAATAAGATTAAAATAAGATTAATTATGAGAATATTAATTATAGAAATTTAAGAGATAAAGAAATAAGGAATAGATAAATTTTATGAAGAAGAGAAGTGAATTAAATTAAGGAAATGAATATATGAATAAAAAATGAATTGAAAATATGATTTAAAAAATTAGCAATTGAATGTTTATTAATATGAAAAAAAATTTAATTAGATTATTATAGAATGATTAAAATTAAGTGAATAGAAATTTTAGGAATTATAATGAGAAAATTTATAGAAAAGAAAAATAGATAATTAATAAAAAAGGTATAAGAAAATTAGATAGAAATTTATTATTAAAAAATTGAAATTGAATTATAGTGAGAGATTTTTTTCTTTTTTTTATTTTAATATTAAATTAGAGCAAAATAAAAGAAAATATTTATAATTAAGATATTAAATAAATGTTTTTTAAAAGAAAGAGATTTAAAAGAATTTTAATAAATGAGAATAATTGTAAGAGAAGTTAAAAAAAGAGATTTAAATAAAAAGGATTATGATTATTTAATAAAGTATGTGAATTAGATTAAAAGAAAAATTAATTTTTATTTAAGAAAGAAAGAAAATAAGATAAGAAATAAATTATAATAGAAATTTAATTAATAAATTAAGTAAGAATAATGAAATATAGATTTTTAAAGTTATTTTATGGAATAAAGATTTGAATAATGAGATTTAAATATATAGTAAATTAAAGATTAAAGAATATAAAAATTAAAAAAAAGAAATTTTTTGATTGAATTAAGTTTTTTAAATTAAAAGATATAAGAAAATAAATAGTTTAAAAATTTTAAAGATGATATAATAAATTTAAGGTTTAAAGAATAAATTAAAAAGAAATTGAAGATTAAAAAGAATTAATAAAAATTATATTTAAAAAATTAAGAAGATAGATATAGAAATTGTAGATAATTTAAGAAATAATTTTATTAGATATATTTTAATATAGAAGAAGAGAAAGAAAAGTAAAGAAGAAGATAAAATTAGAAGATTTATAATTTGAAAAAGAATTTAAATAAAAATATAATAAAACAAAATTTTTAAAAAAATAAAAAGATTATAGAAGAATAAAATAATAGAAAAAAAGCCTCCTCGAGTTTACTCAAGGTGCTACTATTTCTGACACCTTCCCTGATGAGCAGCTCTTTGTAGCTAAAGCAAAGACGCCATAGTTTGCTGATATTGTGAACTACCATGCATGTGACTATGTACCTACCGAGTTTACTTATCAGGAAAAGAAGAGGTTCCTCTTTAATGCAAGAAGATACATTTGGGATGAGCATGTTCTATACAGGCAATGTGCTGATCGGATCATCGGAAAATGTGTGCAGAAGAGGAAGTGGACAGCATATTGAAGCATTGTCATTCATCTGACTATGCTGGCCATTTAGGAGTGCAAAGAACGGTGGCAAAGATCCTACAAAGTGGGTTTTACTGGCCAACCATGTTCACAGACACATACACCTTTGTTAAGTCATGTGATCAGTGTCAAAGAACATGAGGGATTACAAGGAAGCAAGAGATGCCCCAAACTGGCATTATGCCAGTAGAACTTTTTGACATATGGGGAATCGATTTCATGGGACCTTTCCCACCATCAGATGGATTTTTGTACATCCTTCTGGCTGTTGATTACCTCTCAAAGTGGGTTGAAGCTATACCCACTAGGAAGAATGATGCGCAAGTGGTTACCAAGTTCCTTCGCCGCAACATATTCAGCAGGTTTGGAACACCTAGAGCAATTGTCAGTGATGAAGGGAGTCACTTCTGCAATAAGCTCTTCGACAAGCTCTTAAACAAACAAACAACCGGTTCAAGGGAAACCACCCTCCCATACTGAAACGATGCGATGCCCTCAAAGCATGGGAAAAGGAAAAAGGTAGAAGACCGTTACCGGTTGGTGGGAACGCTATAGTAGAAGATAACATGGGCCACCATTCTTCTAAGACGTGGGACAAAGTCAGCCGAGGTGTCTCCTGTGAGTGCCCAAGTATCCTTATCTGCCGTGAGCTATCAAATAATAGCAGACAAAAATCCCACAACTGAATTGATCAGGTTGTTGGGGAAGCTCCATTTCATTAAAGTGCACCAGAGGAAACTTGGATGTCAATGACCCTTCTTTTTCGAGTGCGTTTTTGATTTTTTTCAAGAAACCATGGACAAGCTTCTTCTTCCGTGTGGAAAACCCATGGGCTTGGCTCGGGTCATAAAGGACGGCTTGGCCCACAATCAGGTCCAACTGCAAGAGTACAAAGTGTCGATCAAGGAGGACCGGTATAAGAACCTCATGGACCTGGTGCCAAGAGCGATGTCCTTCTGCTGCTCCATTCATCTACCGGCGGAAGATATGCTCCTCTAACGGCTGCTCATATATCTCGCACAGCATGATAGAGGTATACTAAGCCATAGGGTAGTCGTTGGGCTCAGCCTCCACCACGTGTCGCATCGTACGGCAGAATAAGTCAACGTCATCGGAAGATAAGTACTCATCAGCTAGGATACGCTGCAAATAAGATGACGTGTAGACTTCTGAATCACGTGTAAAACGTGCTTGCAAGGTGTCTCCATAAGTAAACTGCTGAAAAGCAGCTGTGGCATCAGCAGTGGAGAGGGCCGGATGAAGATGAATATAGATGGGTGCCCCGAGGTTATCTTCCTGGGGAGCTTCTGATGATGCGCTAGACCACCATTGTAACAGCTGGATTAACGCAACGAGGGCCTGTGAAGAGCTGGGCCCTGCTGGTGGTGTGAAGTAAACAGGAACTGCTGGAGGGAAAGGTGGAGCGGTGTAGGGCTCCACCTCTTGCGGATACTGGGGATACTCCGGTGTCTCTTTGCTATGTGCAGCGTGCTACTGTACCGGAGGTGACGGTGCGTCAAATGGATCCTCCACAGGAGGTGTAGGAGTTTTCTTCTTCTTCTTCCCCAGGGCTTTCCAGATCTTACCGAGCAGCCCTTTGACTTCCTTCGGCTCCTTGAGGATGAGAGTTTGATTTTTCTTCAGCAGCCCGATCTCCTGAACGGTTTCCGCCTGTGCCTCTTGTAGTTGAGCAGTTTGCTTCCGTAAGTCTTCATAAGAAGCAGCAGGAGTTGGCTCCGGGGCTTCCCATGGTCGGGCAGATGGATGAGACGTTGCTTGTTGATCTTGAGTGATGTACTCGAGCAGCTCATCCAGCTGAAGTCTTGTGATGTGGCCATTAGTGAAGGCCCAGTTAAGAACGTCAACTTCACTGATAACTTGGCCACTGATGCCTTGGAAGAAATTGTAGATTTCCTCCTTGTGAACATTGAACTGCATGTACATGGCAGTCAACTGGAAGATGTGCTGTCGGCGGGCATTCATGGGAGTGGAGGTGTCCCTAAACTACTCAGTGGGTCGCTCCATATGCACACTGTGACGTGAAGGCTGTGGTGCGACGTGGATACTATCTCCCCATTTGCCCTTGTAGCTAACTCCTAAGGCACCCTCTGGATAGAGAACTCGTAACCGCAGGTTATCCGGGAAAACATTGGGGACTACTTGAGCACTGAGATAACCATATTGATATTGCAGAAGCATGCTAAGTAGTCGACCATATAAACATTTATGAATGTCCCGTTTCCACAATTTAAAAATTTCAGCAGCCCAATCAATGTGTAATTGACGATCGATGCAAAACATAAACTCCAAATGGGACTTAGGGACTGAGTCTACGCCACTAGTTTGTAACAGTAAGCACTTCCCTACCAAATTAGCAAGGCAACGGTACTTTCCATGAAATCCATTTTTAGTAAATTGCCGACGTTTCCCAAATTCCTTATTATACTGTAAAGCTCTACCATAATCTCCTAAGGTCAACGCAGGCTTTGCATGCATGGGATTTGGCAGATCAAAGCAGTCTCTCAACATAGCAGGAGAAATAGAAATTAAAACACCTTGAACTTCCCCAATTATCTCATCATCTTCCTCATTGACATAGACTGAATTATAAAAGTCTAACATGGCAGGGTAATACAAATCACTGCGAGCGCATACTAACCTTCTCAGTCCCAACGCTTGCAGCTTGGTCATAAGTTCTTCAGTCCAGTCAAGGGTGGAGGACTCCAGGATCTCCCAATCAAGCACATTCCCCATGAAGATGGTGTCGGCGTCTCGCAATGCCGAAGGCATAGAAGTGGCAGAGGCTTCAGGACTGCCTTCTCCTTGGCGGGCTCTCCTTGTGTGCACCACGACTAACCAGAGAAGAATTTTGCTCTCAGCAAGAAGGATGAAGAAAGTATGAGATGTGAGTTTTAAGCTTGGAGCCTCTCCCTATTTATAGTGATTCGCCACAAGGGTAAAAGACGAAAATGACCCTCTTAAAGTGCTCCATCATTATGAACGCTCCTCCAGCGGCTGCATCTATCATGCTCCTTGTATTTGCGTGCAGACCTGCATAAAAAGATTCGACTTGTAACCATTCTGGCCTGCCATGATTAGGACACCTCCTAACCAAGTCTTTGAATCGCTCCCAGGCCTCGTATAGCGACTCATCACCGTGCTGGGTGAATTGATTTATTTGGCTCCTTAAATGAATAACTCTTGTTGGTGGAAAGTACTTGGAGAGAAACTTCTCCACCATTTGGTCCCATATGTGTATGTTGCCAGCAGGTAGGGACTAGAACCAACCAAGAGCTCGGTCCTTCAGGGAAAATGGGAAGAGTCGCAGCTTAATGGCGTCATCCGAGACTCCATTGATTTTGATGGTGTCGCAAATTTGCAAGAATCGCGCTAGATGGTTGTGTGGATCATCTAGTGCCGAGCCTCGGAATGCATCTTGCCCAACCATTTGCAGTAACGTAGGCTTCAGCTCGAAGTTATTTGCTTGGATCGGCACCCTTCTAATGCCTGAATACTCATCCGATAGTACAGGTCTAGCATAATCCATGAAGGTCCTCGGCTGATAACCGCCTTGGCCTTTGTGTCCCTGATCTTCTCTTGCTCTGTTTTCAACCATGATTTCTTCACACAAGGTATGTAAGCCGTCCAACTGCTATTCAGCTGCAACTAATACCCTCTGAGCCCTTCGCTGCTCTCGCAACGTCCGTTCGATTTCGGGATCGTATGGTATAGCTCACCCCTGGTGTGACGCATACACAGGAATTTTCTCAAACACCTATGGTGCACCCCTGCAAAGTAGCAAAACCAACGAGATACCAGGTAACACTGTACTAGCAAACTTACAATCCAGATCACAAATAAACATAAGCACCTAATGTCACTTAGTCCTAACAACGTTTGGCTTGCCTCCCCGGCAACGGCGCCAAAAACTTGACCCGTATAAATTGTGTCTATAGGTTTTGCAGCAAGTGCACTGGTCAAGTAATAAAATGGAGTATTAAAACTCCGGTTGTCGAACCCACAGGGAGGTAGCTAATGCTGTTAAGCAGCAAGCACTAAGCTAATAAGTTGATTTTATGTCTGGACAATTGATTTTTGTTGTACAC
This sequence comes from Taxillus chinensis, assembly GCA_023512835.1. Taxonomy (NCBI): domain Eukaryota; kingdom Viridiplantae; phylum Streptophyta; class Magnoliopsida; order Santalales; family Loranthaceae; genus Taxillus; species Taxillus chinensis. The sequence goes on along the minus strand of CM042088.1, from coordinate 2,101,262 downwards.
ATAGTTTGAACAAAAAATGATTAAATCAGAATGTTGGCAAGCTATTGGTATAGAAATTTCAGTGATTAAGGATCTAGGGTCACAATGTTTACCACCCAATCGATTGTAATAGTCTGGTTATGGCTCTTGTTCTTGATTTATGTTCTAGTTTATGTTCATGTTGATTATCTCCTACCTATCTTACATTTGGTCCATGCTAAGATAGATTTAAGGCTTTTATCCCATTTGGTCCATGTGAATAAAAGTGATCAAGGTAGATAAACAATCTAATAGTTGCAGACTTGGTCCATCATGCAATATTAAATCTAACTCACTAGTGTTCTACCCTAGCCAAGGGCTAAGATTACCTAATTATGCATAAACTAGGCATTTCCATTCAAGCAAGTGAATTAAACAAGAACTGAATTCTATTTTATTGAACAACCATAACCAAACTGAATACAATTTATTGGGGGCTACATTGCTCCCCTAGACGAATAAAACTACTCCATAATCATGACAAAAGCAATAACAATTACAAGGAAGAACATGATTACAGTACCAGGACAATAAAGGAAGACCCCAAGATGAACCAGGACTCCAGCCTCCAACGACTCCGGCGTCTGCTACCCAAAATCACTCCTTGCCAAGGACAATCCGATCTTTTAGCAATGGCTATAGCTCTTTTCAGAACTCAGATCAGATTCTCCCACTCAAGATGATTTACAATGTCTCCCAAGCCCCCTATTTATAGGATTTAGTGGGCCAAATTAGGGTTACAAAAAGTGTGCCCTAATTATAAATGTGGTCACAGCCAAAACGACGTCGTTTTGGTTAGTGACACTATTCGACGTTCTAGGCGAAATAAAACTCAAACTACACCAAATTTGACCCCAGTTCTTTAGAGGAAAATGATTAAAACAATGATAACGTGCATTTTATGCCGTTATTCTAGTGTTTATTTAGGATGTTTAAGAGCATGATTAGAGCCTTATTGCTTCATATATCATATATATTTGCTCTAACCCCTAGGAAGATGCTAGTTGCAAATACATGCGTTTTTAAGCTGTTTTGGCAGGTTTTGGACCTCACTTTTGACATAGTAGATGGCCTCAAACAATTTGCGTGCAAGAACAAAAGTTTCTTAGAATGATGTCCTCTACCTACCACAGAAATTTCAGAGCATTTGGAGCTGAACGTGAATTCACCCATTTTACGTGCAAGCCTATTTTTGCCTCTCAGGCCTCTACAGGATGCAAGGAAGCTTGGGGAGAAGTTTGAGCTGATTTGGAGGTGCACGTGATTTCACCATATCACGTGCAAATTGGCGTGCAGAGATATTTTTGGACCGATCCAATCGTTTTTCCATGCTGATCATTTGTTCCTGAAGGCCCAAGTCCAAATTGTGGATGGAAGATAGAGTTTTTAATGTTTCGAGTGTTACTTATCAAAACTACGTCGTTTTGATAGATGGGCTAGGTTACACACCTCAAGGCCCATCCAACCTCTATAAATACAAGCATCCACGCCCTCTGCTAGCCATGCCTAAACCCCCTACACGTTTTAGAGAGAGAGAGGCTCCACGACTTGGAGGTGCTCCTTGACCTAGGAGAGCGACCGTCGCGACCGTCGCAGCAGACCGTCGCGGATTTTGGAGCCTGGATTTGAAGCTTTGCTTGTGCGCGTGATCAAGAAGAAGATGTTTAGCTTTTCTCGCTATGGTTTTGCTTGTAATCATGCGTGAGTAGTCTTTTAATCTAGGGGAGCAATGTAGCCCCCTTGTTGCTTTCTTTGTGTTTATGAATATTTGGGTTTGGATGATTGAGTTTTGCATGTTTTATGAATCTGTTCTTAATTCTATCTTTGGATGTACACCTTGGTATTCTTAGCCCTAGTCTGGGGTGGATTGAGATTCATAACTTATTTGTAATTGGTGTGATCATTATCCTTTTGCAAGTATGATTTATTGGCTTTGCATGTTTGTGTGTTTAGATGACCATTCTGGCATACAACTCTTAAAAGGACCTCAATGACCATTTGTTGTCCTTGGCTTGTGTTTAGCATGTTTTCAATCGGACAACCCTAATACCATGAACCAAGAGAGATAACATAGGGAGGTGAAATTGTGACCCTAGATGCTTTTAATCCTTGATTCTTAATCCTAAAATCAGTTTACTTTCTTTGTTTATTCAGAAAACCACATAAAAATTAGATCTTTAGTTTAAAAAAGAAAACTTTTTGTGCCAAGACATTTTATAGAACAAGAGTAATTGGGTGATTTGATTTGAGAACTAGAGAACTAGGCTAATCCCTGTGGGTTCGACCCCTTTCTTGTCGCTTATTCTTTTAGTGCAAACTTAGGGAATTTATTATTTTGAAGAGAGATTTAACGACGTTAGCTAGCTCTTTTAGAGAGGCTAAAAATCTTGTCTGTCAAATTGGCGCCCGTTGCCAGGGGATTCAACGGTTAACTAGTTTTTAAAATCAACATTGAGTGAAATTGTTTGAATTCCCGATCTTGGTGTTTTATTTTGTCTTTACTTTTCTGTTATTTTGTGTTGTTTATTTGTTTATTTTGCATTGTTCGGAGCTGCTGGGTGTGTTCTTGTTGTTGTTTACAGGAACATACATCAAGGATTCTTAGTTGTGCATGCAAAGAGAGGAGGATATACAATTTACGCGGGAACCTGAAAGGTTGTTCAGAGCTCGTCGTAGAGCAGCTAGGGAAGCAGCACGTGAGGCTGAAGAAGCATTGCAAGGCTTGGAGCAATCCGTAGGCGATTTGATGGCAGATCTCAGACCTGATGGTGGTGCACCGCAAGGAGGGGCCAATTACAATGGCCAATATCCAGAAGAAGAGGGTAATAGGTTTATGCCCGAACCTTCTTAGATTATGCGAGGCCGATGATGTCGGACCATTATTCTGGGGATTCGGCAGACAAGAGTCCAAGCAAATAGCTTTGAGTGAAGCCGGCGTTGATCAACATGGTGAGCAACAACGCGTTTGGAGGAACAGCCGTGGATGATCCACACCAGCATATGATGAGGTTCTACCAGGTGTGTGACACCATCAAGATCAACAATGTGTCGGAGGAGGCCATAAAGCTAAGGCTTTTTCCTTTCTCTTTAAAGGATAGAGCTCTTGGCTGGTTCAACAGTTTGCCAGCAGGTTCAATCATCACTTGGGAGGAGATGCAGTCCAAGTTCATGTCAAAGTACTTCCCTCCTTCCAAGGTGATCCAGCTAAGAGGAGAGATTAGCAGGTTCAGGCAAGATGAGATGGAGACTCTTCATGAAGCTTGGGAGCGTTTCAAAGACTTAGTGAGAAGATGCCCTGATCATGGAAGGCCCCCGGTGGATTCAAATTGAATCTTTCTACACAGGTCTTCGGTCCCATTCACAAGACAAGGTGAATGCAATTACTGGAGGATGCTTGATGAATCTAGAGCCTGACCGGCAGACAGAGCTCTTGGAGAGGTTGTCATTAGCTGATTGGCGGTGGTCTAATGTGCGTACTTCAAAGCCAAGGGAGAAGATTGCTTCAGTTGAAAATTCTTCCAATGATGTGCAAGCACAGATTCAAGCTTTAGTGAAAGGCATGGAAGTATTGGCTCTTAAAGTTGAAGGATCACAAGCTTTACCAGTAGTTGAGCAGGGCTGGAGTGGAGCCGAAGAAGCAAATTATGTTGGAGGAAAGGGCTTGTACCGAAACAACAATTTTATCCTCAACAACAACAACTAGGGTACAACCAGAATCAGCAGCAATCTCAACCATTTCAGAGAACTCGGAACCGAGGGGGAGATACCTCATTTCAGGACAAATATGTGCCCCCAGGGATGAAGCGAATCCGTATGCTACGGATAATTATTTACACCCACCTCCAGGATTCGAGCAGAAAGCTTGACCGCAGCCGCAACAAAGAAAGAGGAAGGGTATATCGAATGTGGATGAGCCAACCAAAAGAGAGGATAGTTTGGAGGAAAGAATGAAGAATATAGAAAAAGCTGCTTGTGAGTTTGGCTCGGAATGTAAATCAAGGGGTGTCATCCAATACTTTTCCAAGTGACACCGAGGTGAACCCCAAGGAGAGTTGCAAGGCTATAACTCTAAGGAGCGGGAAGACATCGAATGAAGCCGAAGAGCCTAAGAAGAAGGCAATTCCAGAAGAACAAAGCAGACCCTTGGAAGCCGATGACCAAGGAAAATCAGATAAAGCTGAAGAAAAAGTGCAAGAAAAGAAGGACAAGCACTGAGTCAAGACAGAATAGCTGAAGAACAAAGGCAAGAGCTCAGGCCTACTATGCCATTTCCTCGGAGGCCGAGGAACCAGAGGGTTGAAGAAGAGTATGAGCGCTTCCTGAGTTTGTTCAAGAAGCTTGAGATTAACATTCCATTTGTGGAAGTTTTGGAGCAGATGCCTAGGTACAGAAAATACATCAAAGATTTTGTGACAAAGAAGAGGAAATATGGGGATCATGAGACGGTGGCGATCCACTAACGAGGTGAGCAGTGTTGTTCAACGAGTTTGCCCATCAAGCATAAAGATCCGGGCAGCTTTAATCTCCCTTGTGTGATTGGCAATGCACCGCAGGCGAGGCCCTATGTGATTTAGGGGCCAGCATCAATTTGATTTCCTTCGCTTTGTATAAGCGGCTTGGGCTTAAGGGCATGAAGCCCACTTCCATATCATTGCAGTTCGCAGACCGGTCCACTGGAAGGCCTGAAGGAATTATTGAAGATGTGCTAGTCAAAGTGGGTTCCTTCATATTTCCAGCGGATTTTGTTGTTTTGGAGATGGAAGAAGATAGAGGAGTTCAGCTACTCCTTGGAAGACCGTTTCTCGAACGGGTTGTGCATTGATTGATGTTGCTCAAGGGCAGCTAACTCGAGAATTAATGAGGAGACCTTAGTCTTCCACATGGGGAAGGCTTTGCAAAGTCAAGAGGAGGAGGACTGCCTTTGGGTTGAAGACCTTGAGGAATTGGTGGAAGATTACTTGGCAGAAGAAATTACCACCACCAATGATGGAGCCCTTCAGCTTATAGAAGCTCAACAAGATGAAGAGATGTACTTGACAGCTGAGGAAGATGAGGAAACTACAAACTCTTTGGAGCAAGCTGAGGAGGAAAAAGAAGATGACATGCCTCCAGCTCCAGAATTGAAGGAGCTGCCTGGACACCTAAGGTATGAATTTTTAGACTCTACAAATCAATTCCCTGTTATTGTTGCTTCTAATTTGAATGATGTGGAGTGTACTCAATTGTTAGAAGTCCTTAGGAAACACAAAAAGGCCCTAGGATGGAACATTGAAGACATTAGGGGTATTAGTCCAGGGATTTGCATGCATAAGATTTTAATGAATGATGACTTTAAACCCACTTTGAAAGACAAAGAAGATTAAACCCTGCTATGAAAGAAGTTGTTAGAAAAGAAATTTTAAAATGGAAAAATGCGGGTATAATTTATGCTATTTCAGATAGTGAGTGGGTGAGTCCATTGCATGTTGTGCCCAAGAAAGGGGGCATGACTGTGATTAAGAATGAGAAAAATGAATTGATCCCATCTCGCACTGTGACGGGGTGGAGAGTGTGTGTTGACTATAGAAAGCTGAACAAGGCCACTAGGAAGGATCATTTTCCTCTACCTTTCACCGACCAAATGTTGGATAGGTTAGCTGGCTATAGTCACTCCTGCTTTTTAGATGGCTATTCCGGGTATAATCAGATCATGGTTAAGCCCGAGGACCAAGAAAAGACCACCTTCACGTGCCCTTTTGGCACATTTGCATTTAGGAGAATGCCATTTGGGCTTTGTAATGCCCCCTGCCACCTTTCAAAGGTGTATGATGGCTATTTTTCGGGGTTTGGTTGAGGAGATCATGGAGGTCTTCATGGATGACTTCTCGGTGTTTGGTTCCTCCTACCAACAGTGCTTGAAAAATCTAGATGTGGTCTTAGAGAGATGTGAGGAGAAGGAACTAGTCCTAAATTGGGAGAAATGCCATTTCATGGTAACAAGAGGGGATAGTTCTAGGGCACAAGGTGTCTGCACATGGTTTGGAGGTAGACAAGGCAAAAATCTCCACTATTGAGACTCGCCACCTCCAACTAATGAAAAAGGAGTGAGAAGTTTCCTTGGCCATGCCTGGCTTTTATAGGAGATTCATTAAGGACTTCTCAAAAATTGCAAAACCCATGAGTAGGTTGTTAGAAAAAGACACAAGCTTTGAGTTTAATGCAGATTGCTTAGAAGCTTTCAACATCCTCAAGGGTAAGTTAGTCATCGCACCTGTTATAGTCACACCTGACTGGGCTCAACCTTTTGAGCTAATGTGCGATGCGAGTGATTATCTTTGTGGGGGTAGTCTTAGGGCAAAGGCGAGAAAAGGTGTTTAGGGTCATTTACTATGCTAGTAAGACCTTAGATGATGCTCAACGGAATTATACCACCATTGAGAAAGAGTTGCTAGCCGTGGTTTATGGTTGCAACAAGTTTAGACCCTACCTTTTGGGGTCTAAAGTCATTGTTTATACCGATCATGCTGCATTGAAATACTTGTTTGCTAAAAAAAGAAGCTAAGCCACGCTTGATTAGATGGGTTCTCCTCTTACAGGAATTTGACCTTGAAATTAGAGACACAAAGGGAGCCCTAAATTCGTGGCTGATCACCTCTCCCGTGTGGAGAATGCACCTAAGTCTCTACCCATTGTAGATGACTTTCCTGATGAGAAGTTGTTTGAGGTGCATCATCTTCCTTGGTTTCTTGACATAGCAAATTATTTAGCCATTGGGTTCATACCCAAGCGGTTAGACTACCACCAGGAGAAAGAAATTGGTAGTGGATGCTAGGAAATACATTTGGGAAGACCCAATTCTTTATAGGAGGTGTCCAGACCAAATCGTTAGAAAGTGTGTCCTTGAGGAAGAAGTAGATGACATAATACATCATTGTCATGCATCACATTATGGGGGCCACTTTGGGGTGCAAAGAAGCGTGGCTAAGATCATGCGGTGTGGCTTTTATTGGCCTCACATGGTGAAAGACACCTATGACTACATCAAAAAGTGTGATAGATGTCAAAGGGTAGGTGGTCTATCTAGGAAAAATGAGATGCCATTAACTGGAATTCTTCCAGTTGAAATTTTTGACATTTGGGGCATTGACTTCATGGGGCCCTTCCCCAATTTGATGGGTATTCATACATTTTGCTTGCTGTGGATTATGTGTCTAAGTGGGTAGAAGCTATTCCTACTAGAGTGAATGATGCTAGAGTTGTGACTCACTTCCTTACTAGGAACATCTTTAGCCGTTTTGGGACACCAAGGGCTATAATCAGTGATGAGGGTAGTCATTTCGCAACAAATTGTTTGATAAATTATTGAACAAGTATGGTGTCACTCATAGGAAGTCTTTAGCTTACCACCCACAAGCTAATGGACAAGCGAAGTGTCCAACAGAGAGATTAAGGCCATTTTAGAGAAAACTGTTGGAGCCAATAGGAAAGATTGGTCTCAAAGGCTTGATGAAGCCTTATGGGCATATAGGACAGCTTACAAAACTCCCATTGGGATGTCACCTTACCGTATTCTATATGGTAAGGCATGTCACTTGCCTGTGGAACTAGAACACAAGGCTCATTGGGCCTTGAAGAAGTTAAATTTCAACCCACAAGAGATCAAGGAACTTAGGATGACTCAATTAATTGAGTTAGATGAGCTTAGGTTGGATGCCTATGATAGTGCTAAATTTTACAAAGAAAGAACTAAGAAATGGCATGATAGGCAACTCAACAATGAACCTTTAACCTTAGGACAGAAAGTTCTTCTATTTAACACAAGGTTGAGGTTATTTCCTGGCAAATTAAGGTCCAAGTGGATGGGACCTTTTGTGATAGTTGATAAGAAGCCATATGGGAGCTTTGAGCTCCAAGTTGTAGATGGCAAGAAATTTTGGGTGAATGGCAATAGGCTGAAACCTTACTTTGATTCAACTCAGAGGGAGATAGTTGATTCCCTCTCTTTCACCATTGCATGATCATCACTGAAAGTCTAGCTACGGACTTTAAATAAAGCGCCGATTGGGAGGCAACCCAATGTTTATTGCTTGTGTTTTATATTATGTTATTTTCTCTTATTTGTTTTCTTCAATAAATTTGTTTGCAAGCTAACCATTGTGCAGGAGACTTTGTTCCTTTCTTAGCTAACCATGTGCGGGATGAGCAAATTTTTGGGTCCCGAACTTGTGGAATTATTTTTAAAGTCAAAGTCAAGGAGCAAGGAGCAAGTGAAGCCCAAAAGTGCTTGAAGATGGGCTCAAACAATTCACGTGCAAGACTTAAAGATGGTCCATAATGCATAAGCAACTCGGTGGAGAAATTTGGGCCAGTTTGGGCCTGAACGTGATTTTGAACGTGAATTGCCCAATTCACGTGCACCTCCTTTTGAGCTGTAACTTTCTGGAATGGTAGATGAAGACCATGTGAATCACGTTTACTCTTGCACGCGAATTGCTAGCTGTCATATGGAGGCCCAAAAATGCAAAATACCGATTTTAGCCCTCCTAGAAGCTTCCTACAATTCACGTGCAGAAGGAAGTATTGCTTGCCAGCTCAGTGGGGACCTACCACCAAAGTTTGGGACGATTCTCGACCTGCACGCCAATTCAGCCAATTCACGTGCGAGAGGGTATTTTGGTCGAACACTCGAAAAGTTACGGGCACGTGTATCACGCCAATTGGAGCCTCTTTCCTTCGCACGCTATATAAAGGGAGGCCATCTTCAAAGGCTTCCACACCAAAATCACTCCAGATCTGAGTATTAGAGAAGCTCTACCCTTTTGCTCTCTTGCTCTTCAGTTTTCTGCTCTTGTTCTTATTTTCTCATTCCAAAGATGGTGCGCACAAGGAGGACCGCCAGGAGGAGGTGCACTCACCTAGTGCTGATAGCCAACCTGAGGAGGAGATACTCTTGGGGCATGCTCGGACATGCAGGCTTTGGAGGCTTCGTAGCCGGGCTGGGCTAGAGAGGTGGCCGTTAAAATTCAAACTCTGGGATTACAAAGGTTAGTATCTCGCTTGACCCGGCTATTTCCTATTCGCCTTACAAGACTTCTATGCATCTGTCTCTGGGAATGAGGATGAACTGATAGGGGTTGTGCAAGGGGTTTATGTCGAATAACCCCTGATATTATTAGAAATTGCTTTAACCTCCCTGAACCCAAGTAGTAGCTTCCCTCGCCTAAGCCTAGGAGAATTTGGTACCGCATGTAACTATGCTAGAAAATTTCAAAGTCGAAGGCGTATACCAAGAATGGTTTTGTTGGAAAATTTAGATGCCTAGCTTACCTGGTAGGGAAATGCTTATTGATTCGGACCAGTGGGCTAGATAGTGTGCCTAAGCCACACCTGGAGTTCATGTATAGCATTGATCATATGCTAAATGTGGATTGGGCCACTACCATTTTTAAATGGTGGAAGAAAAACTCATCCAAGCAGATAAATGGCAGAATTTTGTGTGTGATATTTCAAAGCATGCCTGCTTTGCAATTTTCCTCCATGGAGAGCATTACTTTTCCTTCTCACCTGGGTGTTAAGAGTATTGCAAGCTGAAGGAGGTTTGGGGGTCAGTACCAGAGGTCATTGGGCAACCAATGTTCCTCCTCCATCACACGACCGCTAGGCACGGTGTTCATGTGGAGCGATCCACGGACTTTGCAAGGGAGACTTCTCCTCATTTGGATCAAAGGAAGCAGACTTTATACGAGACTCACCGCCATGTACATGCGGTTCAATGTACACAAGGAAGACATTTTCAATTTCTTTCAAGGCATTAGTGGGCAGGTGGTGAGTGAAGTGGAGGTCATCAATTGGGCGAGTCACTAATGGGCACATCACTAATGCCCAATTTGAAGAATTAATGGCCCTCATCTCTGGGAGACCAACAAGCTACTTCACCACCTAGAACCAGAGCATGGGAGGCCCCAGATGTAGCCGCTCATGCATCACCTAGAGCATGGGAGGCCCCGAAGCTCCTCCGCTTGCATCTATCGAAGCTTGGAGGCAAGAAACACAGCAGCTCAGGGAGGCAAATGCCAGAACCCAGCGCGAGGTGGAAGCCCTGAGGAAGGACAACAAAGAAGTCAAAGGCCTCCTAGGAAAACTCTGGAAGGCTTTGAGCAAGAGGAAAGCATCAAAACGTTCTCCTATAGTGGAGATATCTGATGAAGAACCCTCTCCATCCCCTGAAGATGCTTATCCAGCCCAGGCAGATCCACCTCAACAAGAACCTTCAGCTCAGCCATCTCATTATCATCCAGAGGAGGCGGCGCCAGCAACAGGGTATTCACCCTTCCAACCTCCAGAGGAGGCAGAGCCAGCAGCAGGGTATTCACCCTTCCAGCCTTTTACAGATCCTGCATATTCTCAGGCCCTGGTGCCTGCTATACTTCCAGTATCTTGGGGTGCATACATGCCTGCTGAACCTGAAGATCTACTTGGCCCTCCTGTTCATTTAATCATTAATCCGGCTTTATCGTCCAAGAGAGCCAAGCGGCATTTGAAGAATTCATCAATTCCACAGGTCATAGGGCTCGATTTATACGGGATAATGATATCTTCACTCCTTTTAGCTTGAAGAGGATCTCGGAGAATGAATATCTCTATGCCGACGAGATAGACCTCTTGCGCAGACCATGCGGTATGTAGTGGAGGCCGAGCCTCATAATTACCCCTTAGCTGGGTACACTTCCATCATGCTGTGTGAGCTTTTCAATCAACCACCGTCCGAGGAAGTATGGCGCCAACGCATTAATGGAGAGAATGAAGGGCACCGCCCTTGGCATGGTATGCATGAGGTGCCGATTCCGGTGCACATTGATCGCCACTATGTACTTGTCCGTGTGAATCTGGATGTAGGCCATGCCGTGCTATATGATCCAAGCCAAGGCGAAGGGTTTGCTAGACGGAAAAGACAGTTAGTGCATGGGTTCATCAAACGCATGAAAGTGGCAATGATCAAAGAAGGCTTGTTGGCGGACAAGCTCCCTCTTATTCACTACAATGAAATGCAAATTCCCCAACAGCCTGACCAATTCAGCTGTGGGATCTTTGTTTGCTACTACATGATGGGTATTCTGCAAGGGAAGGAAAATTGGGAAGTGCGCGGCGAGACGTCGGCTGACTTTGTGGCTCAGGTGCGACGAATGGTGGCCAATGTCATCTACTATTACAGTGTGCCAAACCAGGGGTAACTGTTTTTCCTACTCCTTCTTTTATGCCATGCGGACATTGCATATTTTAAGTGTGGTGTATGGGAGTGACTTGAGCCACTTGCTTGTCTTTTATGTTGTGATTGCATGTTTTATTTAAAAAAAAAAAAAAAAGCAATAACAAGGACAATCCGGACAATAAAGCTTTTGTCATTAATCATGACAAAAGCAATAACAATTACAAGGAAGAACATGATTACAGTACCAGGACAATAAAGGAAGACCCCAAGATGAACCAGGACTCCAGCCTCCAACGACTCCGGCGTCTGCTACCCAAAATCACTCCTTGCCAAGGACAATCCGATCTTTTAGCAATGGCTATAGCTCTTTTCAGAACTCAGATCAGATTCTCCCACTCAAGATGATTTACAATGTCTCCCAAGCCCCCTATTTATAGGATTTAGTGGGCCAAATTAGGGTTACAAAAAGTGTGCCCTAATTATAAATGTGGTCACAGCCAAAACGACGTCGTTTTGGTTAGTGACACTATTCGACGTTCTAGGCGAAATAAAACTCAAACTACACCAAATTTGACCCCAGTTCTTTAGAGGAAAATGATTAAAACAACAAAACACATCATTTGGAGCTCGAAAATGCCTGCACGTGAGAATGCACGTGAGAAGACCCTTTTCACGTGCAGCTCCAATTCGACTAAAATTTGCTCCAAAGCTTCCTCTTGAGTTGTAGAAGGCATCCATGCAATAAAATCCTTGCACGTGAGATTACACATGAGAAAGCTTTTTCATGTGCACCTTGATTTTGCCTTCATTTTGCTTCCATCTTCTTCCTATAGCTTCCTCTTGAGTGTATGGAGTGATCTAGCGAAGGTGTGTGGGAAAAGGTTGCTCCAAAACCTTCCAAAAACACTCAAAAAGTACCACTATACACCAAACAGGGTCTTTCTAGGGGTTAGAGCAAATATGTGTAAAATAGCATGCAAATAGGTACAAAACATACGCTAAAACACCCTATATAAGGTCTAGGATAATGACATAAAACCTATAGACACAATTTATCCTGGTCAAGTTTTTGGCACCGTTGCCGGGCCAGCAAGCCAAACGTTGTTAGGACTAAGTGACATTAGGTGCTTACGTTTATTTGTGATCTGGATTGTAAGTTTGCTAGTACGGTGTTACCTGGTATCTCATTGGTTTTGCTACTTTGCGGGGGTGCACCATAGGTGTTTGAGAAAATTCCTCTGTGTATGCGTCACACTAGGGGTGAGCTATTACCATACGATCCCGAAATCGAACGGACGTTGCGAGAGCAGCGAAGGGCTTAGAGGGTATTATTTGCAGCTGAACACCAGTTGGACGGCTTACATACCTTGTGTGAAGAAAACATGGCTGAAAACAGAGCAAGAGAAGATCAGGGACACAACGGCCAAGGCAGTTATCAGCCGAGGACCTTTATGGATTATGCTAGACCTGTACTATCGGATGAATATTCAGGCATTAGAAGGGTGCCGGTCCAAGCAAATAACTTCGAGCTGAAGCCTGCGTTACTACAAATGGTTGGGCAAGATGCATTCCAAGGCTCGGCACTAGATGATCCACAGAACCATCTAGCGCGATTCTTGCAAATTTGCGACACCATCAAAATCAATGGAGTCTTGGATGACGCCATTAAGCTGCGACTCTTCCCGTTTTCCCTGAAGGACCGAGCTCTTGGTTGGTTCCAGTCCCTACCTGCTGGCAGCATACACACACGGGACCAAATGGTGGAGAAGTTTCTCTCCAAGTACTTTCCACCAACAAGAGTTATTCATTTAAGGAGCCAAATAAATCAATTCACCCAGCACGGTGATGAGTCGCTATACGAGGCCTGGGAGCGATTCAAAGACTTGGTTAGGAGGTGTCCTAATCATGGCAGGCCAGAATGGTTACAAGTCGAATCTTTTTATGCAGGTCTGCACGCAAATACAAGGAGCATGATAGATGCAGCCGCTGTAGGAGCGTTCATGATGATGGAGCCTTCTGCAGCAGTGGAGCTTATAGAGCGAATGGCGTTGTCCAACTGCCAATGGTCCAATGACAGACGCCCTAGAGCTGAGCCGGTGGTTGCAGTACCAAATTCATCAAATTCAACTCAGTTCAATGAGTTGACAAGGAAGATGGAGTTACTGACAGAGCAAATGTCAGTAATGGCTATTCGTATGGAGGGCAGAACTGAACAACCAAAGGTAGTTACTGAAGACGCTGCTGCAGCCCAGCTATACGAAGAAGCCCAATATGTTGGGAATCGAGGTGGAGGATTCCAGAGACAATTTCAGAATCCAAACCAGTACCAGAATCCTCCGCCGCCCAGCAACTTCCAGAATCAGGGAGGACCTCACCAATTTCAACAACAGCCTTACTTATGGCAAAGGCAGACTAAGGTCCCTGCGGACCGGGAGCAAAGACAAGATGGAGAACATTCTCAGCCACAACTTCCTCCTGGGTTCTAGAAGATGCCTCAACAGAAGGAGGAAGATAAAGAGAAGACAAAGGATGAAGAGATGCGGAATTTCTTTTATCAACTTTCTAAGCAAGCAACTGACTGAATGAGTAAGGGGGAGATGAGGATTGAGTCCCTTACCACTTCTGTCCAGGATCTTGGGGCTGCCATGAAGAATATAGAGCAGCAGATTGGCCAGCTAGCAAATGCAGTTTGGCCATCTTCATCAAACACTTTTCCCAGCAATACGGAGGTCAACCCAAGGGAGCAATACAAAGCTATAATGCTTAGAAGTGGGAAAGAACTACCAGCTGGAGAGAAGAAAATCGAGCCAACCAAGGAGGAGTCGGAACAGCATGCTGATAACGTGCATTTATGCCGTTATTTTATAGCCTATTTAGGGTATCAAAGAGCTTGTTTAGAGCCTTTTTAGTACCATATTTCATATATATTTGCTCTAACCCCAAGAAAGACACTACTTGTGCTGTATATGTGTTTTTGAGCTGTTTTGGGCAGGTTTTTGGATGATTTCTTCTCTAGTCATCAGCTAGACTACTCTATCTCCTAAAGAGGGAGCTTGTGGCAACTTATGATCTCAAAAGGAGGCATTTTGAAGGCTACAAGCGACAAGGCTGCAAGAGGTCTCTTCACACTATTAGTGCGAAACAAACATTTTGATTTATTTGACCACGAATATGGCCTTAAAAATATCACGTGCAGAAGGGAAAGTTGCTTCAAATGATGCCCTTTACCTCCCATAAAAATTTCAGAGCAAAAGGACAACAAAATATTTTGCACGTGATATTGGGATTTGATTTTTTTGACCTAGTAGGAGGCTTCAGATGATCTCACGTGCAGAACAAAAGTTGCTCCAAATGATGTCATCTATCTCTCATAAAAATTTCAGACCATTTGGAGGTGCCCGTGAAAATGACCTTTTTCACGGGCAAGGATATTTTTGCATGGAAGGCTTCTATCTCGATGTGATAAAGTCTGGGTGAAGTTTTGAGCAAATGGAGCTGCACGTGAAAAGGGTCTTCTCACGTGCATTCTCACGTGCAAGCATTTTTTGCGCTCCAAATGATGTATTTTGTTGTTTTAATCATTTTCCTCTAAAGAACTGGGGTCAAATTTGGTGTAGTTTGAGTTTTATTTCGCCTAGAACGTCGATTAGTGTCACTAACCAAAACGACGTCGTTTTGGCTGCGACCACATTTATAATTAGGGCACACCTTTTGTAACCCTAATTTGGCCCACTAAAACCTATAAATAGGGGTCTTTGGAGGCATTGTAAATCATCTTGAGTGGGAGAATCGGATCTGAGTTCGAAAAGAGCTATAGCCATTGCTAAAAGATCGGATTGTCCTTGGCAAGGAGTGAGTTTGGGCGCAGAGACGCCGGAGTCTTTGGAGGCCGGAGTCCTGGTTCATCTTGGGGTCTTCCTTTATTGTCCTGGTACCGTAATCATGTTCTTTCCTATGATTGTTATTGTTTTTGTCATGATTATGGAGTAGTCTTGTTAGTCTAGGGGAGCAATGTAGCCCCCAATAAATTGTAGTCGGTTTGGTTATGGTTGTTCAATAAAATAGAATTCAGTTCTTGTTTAATTCACTTGCTTGAATGGAAATGCCTAGTTTATGCATAATTAGGTAATCTTAGCCCTTGTCTAGGGTGGAACACTAGTGAATTAGATTTAATATTGCATGATGGACCAAGTCTGCAACTATTAGATTGTTTGTCTACCTTGATCACTTTTATTTGCATGGACCAAATGGGATAAAAGCCTTAAATCTATCTTAGCATGGACCAAATGTAAGATAGGTAGGAGATAATCAACATGAACTTGAACTAGAACATAAATCAAGAACAAGAGCCATAACCAGATTAGTACAATCGATTGGGTGGTAAACATTGTGACCCTAGATGTCTATACCAACCGCTTGCCAACATTCAGATTTAATATCTTTTTGTTCAAAATATTTGCACAACAAACATCAATTGTCCAGACATAAAATCAACTTGTTAGCTTAGTGCTTGCCGCTTAACAAGATTAGCTACCTCCCTGTGGGTTCGACAACCTGGAGTCTTAATACTCCATTTTATTACTTGACCAGGTGCACTTGCTGCAAAACCTTCAGACATAATTTATGCGGGTCAAGTTTTTGGCGCCGTTGCCGGGGAGGCAAGCCAAACGTTGTTAGGGTTAGGTGACATTAGGTGATCAAGTTCATTTGTGATCTGGAATTTTAATTTTCTATTTTTCTAGTGTGGTGTGGCTTTGTATTTCTCTGTTTTGTTTTGTTTTCTTTTAGGGGTACACATCAAGTATTTGTTTTAATTCCTCAGTGTATGCGACATACTCGAGGAGAGTTATTGCCTTACAATCCTCACAGATAATGGACTTTGCTTTAGGATGTGAATATGTATATGTGAGTGCTCATGTTTCTGCGTTTTGGTTCGGGTTTATGTGTGGTATTTGGTTGTTTTTGTTTTTGTAGGTTTAAAAACCAAACACAGTTGCCAGATCAAACATTCCAATGGATTGGAGCTATGAAGTTGATGATCCCAAGCAGGCAATGGAGGATTTGTTGGAGTCGTACTGCCCAACGTTTCGTCCTACCCAAGAAGACCGAGGGAGCTTTTGGGAATTCTCCATATGAAGCTTATTCTGACCCAAGTTATATAAAGTGTTCAACATCTAAAAATTGGGACTACAACCAAGGACATCTTGCCACTAATTCTACTTACCAGCAGCCCCAGATTAATGCTAATAACTTTTATGGAGATGGCTATGGAGTTTGGCCAAGTCAAGAACAATTCAAGGCTGAATATTCTCCACAAGAAGCATCACCCCAGCACATGACTGAATTTTTCGAGAAGTGTGACGAGGCCACATGGGCAAGGATGCATAATGATGATTTAATTTGTTCATCCTCACTCTTTGGAGGCAATGATTTACAGCAGAACTTTGAGTGGCAGCATGATCCACCATCACAAGATCTTCATGAAGAAATGAGGGAGTTCTTTTTGAACGTCAACAAGGAAACTGAAAAACAACTCCAAGATACAAAGGTTGAGGGGTTTATACAACCTACTTCTCCAAATGTTTTATTACCAGAGACAAGAGAAGTGAAGATCGAAAAGACTATTGAAGAATTAGACGCTGAGATGGCAGACCTAGCAGCACGAATGCAGACGGTGGTTGGGCAAGTATTAGACAATACACACACCATCAATGCCCGAAAACCCATTCAACCTTTATGTAGCAGTAGTTACTATGGAAAACAAGACCAGTTTGTTTTCACTTTTCCATCAGAACAGCTAGCTCTCGCCAATGAAGCTACAAAAGAAGGTCGAGCAGGGATAGCAGACCTATATCCCTACCACAATGAAGTTGTTGTTCCTATATTTGAAGAAAAAGAAGAGGAGGAAAGAGCACTAATTCCAATGACCAGACTGCATAAGAATGGCAACATAGGATTCAATCGGGATGGTGTACCTGCCTCAAGACGTTCATTCTCAGCTTCTTCATCAAAAATATGGGACTTTGTGGATGATGATGATTCTTCTTATACTGATCCCATTCTAGATCACCACAATGATGCTGCTAATATTACAAAACCTGAAGTGGTACAAAGGACAATGTCTGACCATGACAAGGTGGCTCTTCCATCGCAACTATTTTGCCCATCTAATGTATCTACTTGTTTTCTCCCAAAAGCTGAAGAACATATAAGCAATTTGATGCCCCAAACTGAACAACCTGCTTTACATTGGTCTCTTCCAACTGAAGAAGAGGAGGATGGCTTGACCATTTCTGGATTGTTTGAAAAAGAAGAAGAACCACAAACAGTGAAGAATCTGGATATGCAACCCCAGAATTTGGGTGATGATCAGTTTATTTTGCTATCTGGAGACCCATCAATCAAAGTTGTTCAGTATGAAGAAGATTTGCATGCGTCAAGCTTTACAGAGTTTCCTTGGCGATTAACTTATCCTATCTTTAAAGAGGAAGTGTTAGATGAGGAAGGTACACACATGAGCATATTGACTATTCCAACTGTGGAGTATATTGAATTTTTGTTGCCTACCCAACATGAGAGGAAAGAGAACCTCAAGTTTGTGGGGGTGCTCTTCATTTTGTACGTGCTCCTGGAGTCCAAGTTGTTGCCACAACAACTCTTTCATCTGATTGCCGTGGAATATGAAACTGCGCAAGTGTATATGGCAAGGATGAAGGCTTACCATGTGTTGGTTAAACATACTAAGAACAGTCTAGCTACAGACTTATAAATAGAGCGCTTGTTGGGAGGCAACCCAATTTCTTTTCATTTTTTTTATTTTTTTTGTTATGTTTAGCAATTATTATGATTATGCTGCTGCCACTAACCACTGATGCAGGGGTTTTAAATGAAATAAGGAGGGAATCTGAGACATCCAACTGACGCGTTTTATTCATTGAAGAGGGTCCCACACATAGGAAAAGTTTCAAGTAAATTGTAACCCATTTGATGCCTCAAAAGCATACCCGTGATATCACTACAGCTTACCCACTCAGAGGTAAGTGTCTTCCTTTCCCTTATCCCATGCTCTGAGGACATAGCAATTTCTTAAGTGTGGTGTGGGGGTGGCTTGCGCCATTTACTTGTCCTTATGGTTGCGTAAATTGTTTTCATGTTTGAATGTGTGTTTTGTATGTGGAGAGCCATAGATAATAAAGTATGCACTTTTGGCTGAATTTTAATTTAAGTAATTAAAGTGTATTATGCTTTGGTTTATTCATGTCTGTACCTTGTGAATGAGATCACCATGTTAGTGGAGCTGGCATTTGCATATTAAATGAGCATGACATATTATGATAGACCTTAGTGGCCTTTAAAGTTGAGGGAAAAAGAAAATACAAAAACAAACTGAGATCAGCAGCCTCTTTCTAGCCCTTGAGTGACATTTTTGGGTATGGGTAATAGTTTGCTTTGCTCCTCTATGCATTTAACATTAGTTATTTAATGGTAGGAGTTAAGTATGCATGATGACTAGTTATTTGTGCTCAGTGCTTGGTGTTGGTGTCATTGTGCCATAAGACACCAAAGAGCCTTATGTGTCATGTAATAAAGGGATTGAGATACGTTTTTCTTTCCTTCCAGCAAAGAAAAAGGCAAATAAAACAAAAAATTAAATAAAAGGTGAGTATTTAAAAAAGAAAAAAAGAGTGAATAATCCATCAAGGGAGAGCATAAAATGCAACCTTGTAAGGTTATTACTAAAAAGAAGTGTGAAAAAAAAAGGAAAAAAACAGAAAAAAAACAAAAACAGAAAAAAAATGTTTGCCAGAATAAAAGCCACAATGGCTAAGTTGTTTTGTTTTGCAATTTGCTTCACAAGTGTGAGCTTAAATCTTTAGCTCCCAGTGTTTATCAGTAAGTAGAATAGAGTGTGTGTTTTTGTTGATGAGCACGGGTTGGAACTCCCATGTATGCTTGGCAAGAACTTAAGCAATAGCTAATGGAGAATGTAGTGAGGAGTTTTTCTACCCCTATTTTTGTTAGGTATTGATCTTGGGCTTGAGCATGAGAGAGAAGAAAAATTATATCTGAGTGAGGCAGTTCTGACCTTGGTGATGACTTTAATGGTAGCTAAGTTTTATTTTAGCAAGGAATGCTTATTGATATCTGACTTTCAGTAATGAGACTGCATGGTTGTTGGACTTAGAGGTATGAACATGAATGAGCTAAATTATAATTCATTTTGCTTACTGAAATGCCCATTTCAGCATGATAAGGTTGTATACTTAGGAAACATGACTCTTTTGTTTGTTATTTTATTTTTCTTCATGTTTGAATGAGTGTTTGTTTCCTTTTTGGCTGATTGTGTTTTTGCTTGAGGACAAGCAATGGTTCAAGTGTGGTGTATTTGATAACGTGCATTTATGCCGTTATTTTATAGCCTATTTAGGGTATCAAAGAGCTTGTTTAGAGCCTTTTTAGTACCATATTTCATATATATTTGCTCTAACCCCAAGAAAGACACTACTTGTGCTGTATATGTGTTTTTGAGCTGTTTTGGGCAGGTTTTTGGATGATTTCTTCTCTAGTCATCAGCTAGACTACTCTATCTCCTAAAGAGGGAGCTTGTGGCAACTTATGATCTCAAAAGGAGGCATTTTGAAGGCTACAAGCGACAAGGTCGCAAGAGGTCTCTTCACACTATTAGTGCGAAACAAACATTTTGATTTATTTGACCACGAATATGGCCTTAAAAATATCACGTGCAGAAGGGAAAGTTGCTTCAAATGATGCCCTTTACCTCCCATAAAAATTTCAGAGCAAAAGGACAACAAAATATTTTGCACGTGATATTGGGATTTGATTTTTTTGACCTAGTAGGAGGCTTCAGATGATCTCACGTGCAGAACAAAAGTTGCTCCAAATGATGTCATCTATCTCTCATAAAAATTTCAGACCATTTGGAGGTGCCCGTGAAAATGACCTTTTTCACGGGCAAGGATATTTTTGCATGGAAGGCTTCTATCCGATGTGATAAAGTCTTGGGTGAAGTTTCAGAGCAAATGGAGCTGCACGTGAAAAGGGTCTTCTCACGTGCATTCTCACGTGCAAGCATTTTTGCGCTCCAAATGATGTATTTTGTTGTTTTAATCATTTTCCTCTAAAGAACCGGGGTCAAATTTGGTGTAGTTTGAGTTTTATTTCGCCTAGAACGTCGATTAGTGTCACTAACCAAAACGACGTCGTTTTGGCTGCGACCACATTTATAATTAGGGCACACCTTTTGTAACCCTAATTTGGCCCACTAAAACCTATAAATAGGGGTCTTTGGAGGCATTGTAAATCATCTTGAGTGGGAGAATCGGATCTGAGTTCGAAAAGAGCTATAGCCATTGCTAAAAGATCGGATTGTCCTTGGCAAGGAGTGAGTTTGGGCAGCAGACGCCGGAGTCTTTGGAGGCTGGAGTCCTGGTTCATCTTGGGGTCTTCCTTTATTGTCCTGAAACTGTAATCATGTTCTTTCCTATGATTGTTATTGTTTTTGTCATGATTATGGAGTAGTCTTGTTAGTCTAGGGGAGCAATGTAGTCCCCAATAAATTGTAGTCGGTTTGGTTATGGTTGTTCAATAAAATAGAATTCAGTTCTTGTTTAATTCACTTGCTTAAATGGAAATGCCTAGTTTATGCATAATTAGGTAATCTTAGCCCTTGTCTAGGGTGGAACACTAGTGAATTAGATTTAATATTGCATGATGGACCAAGTCTGCAACTATTAGATTGTTTGTCTACCTTGATCACTTTTATTTGCATGGACCAAATGGGATAAAAGCCTTAAATCTATCTTAGCATGGACCAAATGTAAGATAGGTAGGAGATAATCAACATGAACTTGAACTAGAACATAAATCAAGAACAAGAGCCATAACCAGATTAGTACAATCGATTGGGTGGTAAACATTGTGACCCTAGATGTCTATACCAACCGCTTGCCAACATTCAGATTTAATATCTTTTTGTTCAAAATATTTGCACAACAAACATCAATTGTCCAGACATAAAATCAACTTGTTAGCTTAGTGCTTGTCGCTTAACAAGCATTAGCTACCTCCCTGTGGGTTCGACAACCGGAGTCTTAATACTCCATTTTATTACTTGACCAGTGCACTTGCTGCAAAACCTTCAGACATAATTTATGCGGGTCAAGTTTTTGGCGCCGTTGCCGGGGAGGCAAGCCAAACGTTGTTAGGGTTAGGTGACATTAGGTGATCAAGTTCATTTGTGATCTGGAATTTTAATTTTCTATTTCACCAATTTCAACAACAGCCTTACTTATGGCAAAGGCAGACTAAGGTCCCTGCGACTGGAGCAGCACAGTATGGAGAACATTCTCAGCCACAACTTCCTCCTGGGTTCTAGAAGATGCCTCAACAGAAGGAGGAAGATAAAGAGAAGACAAAGGATGAAGAGATGCGGAATTTCTTTTATCAACTTTCTAAGCAAGCAACTGACTGAATGAGTAAGGGGGAGATGAGGATTGAGTCCCTTACCACTTCTGTCCAGGATCTTGGGGCTGCCATGAAGAATATAGAGCAGCAGATTGGCCAGCTAGCAAATGCAGTTTGGCCATCTTCATCAAACACTTTTCCCAGCAATACGGAGGTCAACCCAAGGGAGCAATACAAAGCTATAATGCTTAGAAGTGGGAAAGAACTACCAGCTGGAGAGAAGAAAATCGAGCCAACCAAGGAGGAGTCGGAACAGCATGCCCAGGAGGAAGCTAAAGAAGGAGATGCTGAGCAACGTAAGGACCAAAAGGAAAAGGTTGGGAGTAGTCAACCGATAGTCTGTCAGCCTGAAGTTAGCTTTCCCGTTCCGTATCAACCTCCTATGCCGTATCCTCAGAGGCTGAAGAAAAAGAAATTAGATGCTCAGTTCCAGAAATTCTTAGATGTATTCAAGAAGCTGGAGGTGAACATCCCATTCATAGAAGCCTTGGAGCAGATGCTTGGATATGTCAAATTTTTAAAGGATCTACTGTCCAAGAGGAGAAGTTACACTGATTGTGAGATAGTGGCTCTCACAAATGACATCAGTGCAGTGGTGCAGCACAAGCTACCACCCAAGCTTAAAGATCCGGGTAGTTTCACTCTGACATGCACCATTGGCACCTCGCAATTGGAGCAAGCCCTATGTGATTTAGGGGCGAGTATAAATCTGATGCCAATGTCTATCTATCGGCGACTGGGCTTGACTGGAATAAAGCCCATTTCCATATCTTTACAATTTGTTGATCGCTCAATAGGAAAGCCGGCGGGCATCATTGAAGATGTTTTAATCAAGGTGGATCACTTTATCTTCCTAGTGGACTTTGTTGTTTTGGAAATGGAGGAAGATAAAGGAGTCCAGCTGATTCTTGGAAGGCCATTCTTGAGTACCGGAAGGGCCTTGATCGATGTAAACTCAGGGGAGTTGACGCTGCGTGTGGATGAAGACACAGTGGTGTTCAACATGGAGCGTTCGATGCGCAAGGCGAATGATCATTCCAGCTATTATTGGATTGATCAGATTGCTGAATTCGTGGACAGCTACTTCGAAGAAAGCTTGATCACTGAAAGCTTGGATCACGAATTGCAGTAGGTGGATTTTGCTGAGACGGAACCGGAAGAGACTTATGAAGTGCAGAAAGACCAAACTGAGCAGCAGCCTTCCTTAACTGAATCCTCAGCACTCACGGAACCCTTGCCAATTCTGAAGCAACTCCCAGAACATCTGAGGTACGAGTTTTTGGATACACAAGGGCATTACCCTGTGATAGTAGCTGCATCCTTAACAGTAGAAGAAACCAGACAGCTACTAGAAGTCTTAAGGGAGCATAAGCAGGCCCTGGGGTGGTCTCTGGTTGATATAAAAGGTATAAGTCCAGCGGTCTGCATGCACAAGATACTGATGGAGGAGTCTTATACACCTACTGTAGAGCGCCAACGCAGGCTTAATCCTGCAATGAAGGAAGTTGTTGGCAAGGAGATTCTGAAGTGGAGGAAAGTGGGCATCATATATGCCATTTCAGATAGCTCCTGGGTTAGTCCAGTGCAAGTGGTTCCCAAGAAGGGCAGCATGACAGTGATATGCAATGAGAAGAACGAGCTCATTCCATCCAGCACAGTGACCGGGTGGCGCGTGTGCATTGACTACCGCAAGCTGAATAAAGCCACGCATAAGGACCACTTTCCATTACCTTTCATTGATCAAATGCTAGATCGGTTAGCTGGCTACCCATATTATTGTTTTCTGGACGGTTATTCTGGATACAACCAGATAGCAGTTGCCCCTGAGGATCAAGAGAAGACTACATTCACGTGCCCTTTTGGCACGTATGCTTTCAGGCGTATGCCATTTGGTCTCTGCAACGCACCTGCTACTTTCCAGAGGTGTATGATGGCAATTTTTCAAGGGTTAGTGGAGGACATTATGGAAGTCTTTATGGATGACTTCTCGGTATTTGGTTCATCTTTTTCCATCTGTCTCAGAAATCTAGAAACCGTGCTGATCCGATGCAAGGAAAAGGACCTGGTCTTGAACTGGGAGAAGTGTCACTTCATGGTCAAGGAAGGAGTCGTCCTTGGGCATAGAGTGTCCGCAGCTGGGATGGAAGTAGATAGAGCAAAGATCTCAACCATTGAGAGTCTACCTCCTCCTACCAATGTGAAGGGCATCCGGAGCTTCCTGGGTCATGCAGGGTTTTATCGGCGGTTCATCAAAGATTTCTCAAAAATTGCCAAGCCCCTAAGCATGCTTTTAGAGAAGGATGTTCCTTTCATATTTTCGGAAGACTACCTTCAGGCCTTTACAGTGTTGAAAGAGAAGCTCAGTTCAGCACCAGTGATAGTAGCTCCCAGACTGGTCGCAACCCTTTGAGCTGATGTGTGATGCGAGTGACTTTGCAGTCGGAGCAGTGCTTGGGCAGAAACAGGACAAGGTTTTCAGGGCAATATATTATGCCAGTCGCACACTCAATGAGGCCCAGCTGAATTACACCACTACAGAGAAAGAGTTACTTGCTGTGGTATTTGCTTGTGATAAGTTTCGGTCATATCTTTTGGGCACTAAGGTTATTGTCTATACCGACCACACTGCCTTGAGATACTTGTTCAGCAAGAAGGATGCGAAACCCAGGTTGATCAGATGGGCTTTGTTACTCCAAGAGTTTGATCTGGAGATTAAAGACTTGAAGGGGACTTCCAACACTGTGGCAGACCATTTGTCAAGGCTGGAGCTAGGGGAAGGTAGTACTCAAGGTGCTACTATTTCTAACACCTTCCCTGATGAGCAGCTCTTTGTAGCTAAAGCAAAGACGCCATGGTTTGCTGATATCGTGAACTACCATGCATGTGACTATGTACCTACCGAGTTTACTTATCAGGAAAAGAAGAGGTTCCTCTTTAATGCAAGAAGATACATTTGGGATGAGCCTGTTCTATACAGGCAATGTGCTGATCAGATCATCAAAAAATGTGTGCCAGAAGAGGAAGTGGACAGCATATTGAAGCATTGTCATTCATCTGACTATGCTGGCCATTTAGGAGTGCAAAGAACGGTGGCAAAGATCCTACAAAGTGGGTTTTACTGGCCAACCATGTTCACAGACACATACACCTTTGTTAAGTCATGTGATCAGTGTCAAAGAATTGGAGGGATTACAAGGAAGCAAGAGATGCCCCAAACTGGCATTATGCTAGTAGAACTTTTTGACATATGGGGAATCGATTTCATGGGACCTTTCCCACCATCAGATGGATTTTCGTACATCTTTCTGGCTGTTGATTACCTCTCGAAGTGGGTTAAAGCTATACCCACTAGGAAGAATGATGCGCAAGTGGTTACCAAGTTCCTTCGCCGTAACATATTCAGCAGGTTTGGAACACCTAGAGCAATTATCAGTGATGAAGGGAGTCACTTCTGCAATAAGCTTTTCGACAAGCTCTTAAACAAATATGGAGTTCAACATAGGCGCACCCTAGCCTATCATCCACAAGCAAACGGTCAAGCTGAAGTTTCAAACCGTGAGATCAAGCACATTTTGGAAAAGACAGTGGGAGGCAACTGCAAAGATTGGTCTCTAAAACTCGATGAGGCGTTGTGGGCTTACCGCACAGCATTCAAAACGCCCATTGGAATGTCTCCCTATCGTCGCTTGTACGGAAAGGCCTGCCATTTGCCTGTTGAATTGGAACACAAAGCATTTTGGGCAGTTAAAAAGCTGAACATGGATCCCAATGTTGCTGCTGAACTACGATTGCACCAACTAAATGAGTTGGAGGAATTTCGCTTCAATGCCTATGAGAGTGCTAAGCTGTACAAGGAGAAGTCTAAGCTCCAACATGAAAAGAAGATCAGCCCCTCTACTGTTGAACCAGGGCAGAAGGTGCTTCTCTTTAATTCCAGACTTAAACTCTTCCCTGGGAAGCTGCGATCTAAATGGATGGGGCCTTTCACTGTTACAAAGGTTTTCCCATATGGCAGTGTTGAACTCCAATCAACCTCTGGGCAAATATTCAAAGTAAATGGTCAGCGTGTAAAGCCATACTACATTCAGGACCATGCTAAGGAGGTTGATCATTTCACTCTGAGCACAACTTGATAGAGGGGACGGTCAAGCTAAAGACCTAAACTCAGCGCTTCATGGGAGGCAACCCATGGTGACTTCTTTTCCTTTTTATTTTATTTTATTTTATTTTACCTGGGATATTTTTATTGTGTGCTTTAACCCATAGTCTGTAAGGAGTGCATACCTGCTTTGTTTTAATTTTATTTGCAGCATTTGAACCAGGGCCTAGGCCCATATTTCTTGATGGAACTTATGTCTGCTTGGGCTTACTTGGGCTTACCTAGGCCCATATTCTGGCTTTTCTAAGGCCCACATCCAAGCCCAGTTGAATTGAATCAGAGGGGCCCACTTCAATCTATTGCGAACCCAAGGAGATGAAGTTATGGATTATGAGATGGTATTTTGGGCCCACTAACTGACACATTTTTGTCCTTGGGAGATGGGCTACTAGTCTGTCAAATTTCAACAACATTGGGCTTCAGTAAGGGTGTCAACCAGCTTGCCCGTGAAAAAGAGTTTGTCACGTGCACATGTATACCGACTCTACAGTTCATTCGTGACCTGCTGGTGAAATTTAGACAAAAAAGACCCTGACCGTGAGAAGACTTTTCGCGTGCACAAGGGTAGGACGGTCCAATCGATCTGAAACTTTTCACAAAGGCAACTGGCATCCTCTAGACCTTTCTGAGACATGCCCGTGAAAACACTTTTCGCGTGCACATGGATAGACACGTCTTTTTGATCTCAATTTTTGGTGGAAGACAGCTGGAAGTGTCTAGATTCATCTAAACCATGCCCGTGAAATCATGCTTTTCACGTGCAAACCTACCTTTGGCCAATCAGTCTGAAATTTCGGTGGGAGATAGCTGGCATCTTCTAGAGCATTCTTGGGTCTGCACGTGAAATGATGGAGCACTTTAAGTGGGTCATTTTCGTCTTTTACCCTTGTGGCGAATCACTATAAATAGGGATGGGTTCCAAGCTTCAAACTCACATCTCATACTTTCCTCTCCCTTCTTGCTGAGAGCAAAATTCTTCTCTGGTTAGTCATGGTGCACACAAGGAGAGCCTGCCAAGGAGAAGGCAGTCCTGAAGCCTCTGCCACTTCTATGCCTTCGGCATTGCGAGACGCCGACACCATCTTCGTGGGGAATGTGCTTGATTGGGAGATCCTGGAGTCCTCCACCCTTGACTAGACTGAAGAAATTATGACCAAGCTGCAAGCGTTGGGACTGAGAAGGTTAGTATGCGCTCGCAGTGATTTGTATTACCCTACCATGTTAGACTTTTATAATTCAGTCTATGTCAATGAGGAAGATGATGAGATAATTGGGGAAGTTCAAGGTGTTTTAATTTTTATTTCTCCTGCTATGTTGAGAGACTGCTTTGATCTGCCAAATCCCATGCATGCAAAGCCTGCGTTAACCTTAGGAGATTATGGTAGAGCTTTACAGTATAATAAGGAATTTGGGAAACGTCGGCAATTTACTAAAAATGGATTTCATGGAAAGTACCGTTGCCTTGCTAATTTGGTAGGGAGGTGCTTACTGTTACAGACTAGTGGCGTAGACTCAGTCCCTAAGTCCCATTTGGAGTTTATGTTTTGCATCGATCATCAATTACACATTGATTGGGCTGCTGAAATTTTTAAATTGTGGAAACGGGACATTCATAAATGTTTATATGGTCGACTACTTAGCATGCTTCTGCAATATCAATATGGTTATCTCAGTGCTCAAGTAGTCCCCACTGTTTTCCCGGATAACCTGCGGTTACGAGTTCTCCATCCAAAGGGTGCCTTAGGAGTTAGCTACAAGGGCAAATGGGGACATAGTATCCACGTCGCACCACAGCCTTCACGTCACAGCGTGCATATGGAGCGACCCACTGAGCAGTTTAGGGACACCTCCACTCCTATGAATGCCCGCCGACAGCACATCTTCCAGTTGACTGCCATGTACATGCAGTTCAATGTTCACAAGGAGGAAATCTACAATTTCTTCCAAGGCATCAGTGGCCAAGTTATCAGTGAAGTTGACGTTCTTAACTGGTCCTTCACTAATGGCCACATCACAAGACTTCAGCTGGATGAGCTGAAGATCAACAAGCAACGTCTCGTCCATCTGCCCGACCATGGGAAGCCCCGGAGCCAACTCCTGCTGCTTCTTATGAAGACTTACGGAAGCAAACTGCTCAACTACAAGAGGCACAGGCGGAAACCGTTCAGGAGATCGGGCTGCTGAAGAAAAATCAAACTCTCATCCTCAAGGAGCATAAGGAAGTCAAAGGGCTGCTCGGTAAGATCTGGAAAGCCCAAGGGAAGAAGAAGAAGAAGAAAACTCCTACACCTCCTGTGGAGGATCCATTTGACGCACCGTCACCTCCGGTACAGCAGCACGCTGCACATAGCGAAGAGACACCGGAGTATCCCCAGTATCCGCAAGAGGCGGAGCCCTACACCGCTCCACCTTTCCCTCCTGCAGTTCCTGTTTATTTCCCACCACCAGCAGGGCCCAGCTCTTCACAAGCGCTCGTTCCGTTAATCCAGCCGTTGCAATGGTGGTCTGGCGCATCATCAGAAGCTCCCCAGGAAGATAACCTCGGGGCGCCCATCTATATTCATCTTCATCCGGCCCTCTCCACTGCTGATGCCACAGCTGCTTTTCAGCAGTTTACTTATAGAGACACCTTGCAAGCACGTTTTACACGTGATTCAGAAGTCTACACGTCATCTTATTTGCAGCGTATCCTAGCTGATGAGTACTTATCTTCCGATGACGTTGACTTATTCTGCCGTACGATGCGACACGTGGTGGAGGCTGAGCCCAACGACTACCCTATGGCTCAGTATACCTCCATCATGCTGTGCGAGATATATGAGCAGCCGTTAGAGGAGCATATCTTCCACCGGCGGATGAATAGAGCAGCAGAAGGACATCGCTCTTGGCACCAGGTCCATGAGGTTCTTATACCGGTCCTCCTTGATCGACACTTTGTACTCTTGCAGTTGGACCTGACTGTGGGCCATGCCGTCCTTTATGACCCGAGCCAAGCCCATGGGTTTTCCACACGGAAGAAGAAGCTTGTCCATGGTTTCTTGAAAAAAATCAAAAACGCACTCGGAAAAGAAGGGCTGTTGACATCCAAGTTTCCTCTGGTGCACTTTAATGAAATGGAGCTTCCCCAACAACCTGATCAATTCAGTTGTGGGATTTTTGTCTGCTATTATTTGATAGCTCTGTTGCAGCATAAGGATACTTGGGCACTCACAGGAGACACCTCGGCTGACTTTGTCGCACGTCTCAGAAGAATGGTGGCCCATGTTATCTTCTGCTATAGCGTTCCCACCAACCGGTAACGGTCTTCTACCTTTTTCCTTTTCCCATGCTCTGAGGGCATCGCATCATTTCGGTATGGGGGGGGGGGGGGTTTCCCTTGAACCGGTTGTTTGTTTGTTTGCATGAATGTTTCATTGTTCTTTTATGTTTTTCTTTGTGAATGTATGTTTTGCCTGTGAGGTGCATGGCTACCAAGGTATGCAAATTCTGGTTAACTATATTGACCACCTTAGTATCTTATTGTGATAAAGATGTTTCAATTGTTAAGGTGTGTTATAAGTTAGTTAAGCATGTCGTTACTTTTTGTATGATATCACCATGATTTTGGAGCTGACATTTGAATAGTTAGCTGAGCATGTTATGATAGGATGAACTTTGTAAACCCTGAAGTGAAGTGCAGCATAGGCATATACTTTTTGAGAGCACCATTATCTTGCCTTTGAGTGTATTTTATGGGTTATTGGGTTCTCAATTTGCTCTTAATATTCATCACTAGCTATTTAATGGTTGGAGTTACTTAGGCATACGAAGTACCTGTTCGGGCTCAGTGTTTGGTGTATGGTGTTAGTGATTCAAGTATTTCCGTTCAGGTTGTTTAAAAAAAAACAAAAAAAGGGCTTGTGTGAGGACAATAGCAGAGTGAATAATCCATCAAGGGAGAGCATAAAATGCAACCTTGTAAGGTTATTACTAAAAAGAAGTGTGAAAAAAAAACAGTGTTTGCCAAAATAAAAGCCACAATGGCTTACTGTTTATATGTGTTTTTGTTTTCGTGTTGCAGCCATAATGGCTAAGTTGTTTTGTTGTGCAATTTGTGTCACAAATGTGAGCTTAAATCTTTAGCTCCAAGTGTTTATCAGTAAGTAGAATAGAGTGTGTGTTTTCTTTGACGAGCACAATGGGGATCTCTCATGTTTACTTGGCAAAAACTTAATCAATAGCTAGTAGTGGGTGTAAGAGTAAACCCTTAGTTGTTAGGCATTGATAGTAGGGCCTGAGAGGAGAGAAAAGAAAGTTATATTTGAGTGAGGCTGCTCTAACCTTCGTGAGGACTTTCAGGGGGAGCTAAGTTCATTTTATCCTTGCATGTTTGCTCCTATCTGAACTGTTAGTAACGATATTACATGGTTATTGGACTTGATAGTAAGGGCATGTTTCGATTAACTTATGATTCATTTTTAGCTATTGGAATGTCTACTTCATCATGATAGAATTGTATGCCTTGGGAAACCATGCCTCTCTTGTTTGTTAGTTTATTCTTTCTTTTCTGTTTGACTGTGTGTTTATTTCTTTTTGCTTGAGGACAAGCAAAGGTTCAAGTATGGGGGAATTTAATAACGTGCATTTATGCCGTTATCCTAGACCTTATATAGGGTGTTTTAGCGTATGTTTTGTACCTATTTGCATGCTATTTTATACATATTTGCTCTAACCCCTAGGAAGACCCTATTTGGTGTATAGTGGTACTTTTTGAGTGTTTTTGGCAGGTTTTGGAGCAACCTTTTCCCACACACCTTCGCTAGATCACTCCATACACTCAAGAGGAAGCTATAGGAAGAAGATAGAAGCAAAATGAAGGCAAAATCAAGGTGCACGTGAAAAGCTTTCTCACGTGCATTCTCACGTGCAAGGATTTTATTGCATGGATGCCTTCTACAACTCAAGAGGAAGCTTTGGAACAAATTTTAGTCGAATTGGAGCTGCACGTGAAAAGGGTCTTCTCACGTGCATTCTCACATGCAGGCATTTTTGAGCTCCAAATGATGTGTTTTGTTGTTTTAATCATTTTCCTCTAAAGAACTGGGTTAAATTTGGTGTAGTTTGAGTTTTATTTCGCCTAGAACGTCGAATAGTGTCACTAACCAAAACGACGTCGTTTTGGCTGCGACCACATTTATAATTAGGGCACACTTTTTGTAACCCTAATTTGGCCCACTAAATCCTATAAATAGGGGGCTTGGGAGGCATTGTAAATCATCTTGAGTGGGAGAATCTGATCTGAGTTCTGAAAAGAGCTATAGCCATTGCTAAAAGATCGGATTGTCCTTGGCAAGGAGTGATTTTGGGCAACAGACGCCTGGAGTCATTGGAGGCTGGAGTCCTGGTTCATCTTGGGGTCTTCCTTTATTGTCCTGGTACTGTAATCATGTTCTTCCTTGTAATTGTTATTGCTTTTGCCATGATTATGGAGTAGTTTTATTCGTCTAGGGGAGCAATGTAGCCCCCAATAAATTGTATTCAGTTTGGTTATGGTTGTTCAATAAAATAGAATTCAGTTCTTGTTTAATTCACTTGCTTGAATGGAAATGCCTAGTTTATGCATAATTAGGTAATCTTAGCCCTTGGCTAGGGTAGAACACTAGTGAGTGTCACGCCCCGGATTTCCAACCCGAGGAAAACGGTACGTGACTCCCCATTCACCCACACGGAGGGCAATGGGGTTGGATTACTGGATGCCACACAAGCAAGTCTAACAATTACAAGTAAATCAAATAAGCCACATCTCTATTTAATTCCAAAACATCAAAGGTTCACGAAACAACCAAGTCCCTGATTACAGTTCAATCCCTTAGTACATTCCCCTCCCTGGGGTTACATAAATCATAAAAGTACATTACTGAAATGAACAATAAAGTGGAGAGGGTCTTCCACCTTGGTGTATCCACCTAACGCCTGTAAGTCCCTGGAAAACAAACAAACACAGTAGGAGGGGTGAGCAACCATAGCTCAGTAGGGATCATGTCTCCCCAACCCATCCCATGTTCCTAGCATCTACATGCCATGTGTACAAGTGCAGTGTCGTGATACAATAATTTAAACAGACATAATAACAACCACATCAACAATTTACAATCTTCTACTGCCACACAGGCTAACACTTTAACCACAAGTGATTTAACCGCCTCTTCAGGCCAAGTTATTTAACCGCCTCTTCAGGCCAAGTGATTTAACCGCCTCTTCAGGCCAAGTGATTTAACCGCCTCTTCAGGCCAAGTGATTTAACCGCCTCTTCAGGCCAAGTGATTTAACCGCCTCTTCAGGCCAGATACCACAGTCAAGCACACAACACACATGGTCACTCAAGCATACAACCAAACACTTGGTGTGCACCCGTTCACAAGCGCACAAACCCAACCATTCAGGCCATAGAGCAAACATCCAAGCATACATACATACACTAAACCACAAGTCCAGTCACACGGACATATTACCAAACACTTAATGGGCATATACACACAGCTAAGTTCACACAGGCATTTCATCAAACATGTAGCAGGCATGTCATACAGGCATTTTATCAAACACTTTTCATGCATCACACAAACACCAGGAACACCAAAATCGCCATTGAAGGCCAACATTCATATAGGAGGTCACACCTATATGAATTTACATATAAATAATATAACAGATATAACTCATATTCTGCCCTAGGACCCTAGGACAGAGGAGGATTTAGGAAGAACAGAATCCCTACCTTAAAACAGATCTTCCTTGCTCCCGCGCTAAACGCCGTCCTCCCCACGCAAGATGCCCCGGGAAGCAACCAAAGAACTCCCCTTCCTTCTCTCTCTCTAGCTCTCCCTCTCTACGACGGCCCGGCAGAATGAAGAGAACCCTAAACCTAAAACAGAGAGCTTCTCCTCCTTATATAGACAACACAACATCAAAACGACGTAGTTTTGATTAAGTGAATCCCAGCATCAAAACGACGTAGTTTTGATCACACAAGTTAGCACCTTTCCGCACCCATATGGGCCAAAATACTCAGAATTTCAACATGGTCCTTTGGAGAAAGTTCCTTAGAATGTCAAAACCAAGGGAACCATGCAAAAATATGCCTGCACGCCAATTTGCACGTGAATTCCCCAATTCACGTGCAACTCCATATGCACTCCAAATGCTCTCAAACTTCACCCCTAGCCTCCTTGCATCATTTAGAAGACAACCACACTTGCACGTGAATTGGACCCATATCACGTGCACCTCACATACATGTCCATTTGGCCCGAAACTTCTGTGGTAGATAGAGGACATCATTCTAAGCATCTTTCCTTTTGCACGTGAATTCATTGGAGTCCATTTACTAGGTCAAAATCTAGAAAAACTCTACTCCTGGAGGCAAAACCGACTAACTCAAGGTACGGGTCCTTACATCCTCTCCCCCTTAAGACTTTTCGTCCTCGAAAAGAAATGACATAAGAGGAAAACAAACACAAGCTACCCATTTGCCACACGGCGAGCCACAACACCCAAATGGGTCATACACCACACACAGCACAACAGCACATAACAGTACCACCATAATCCATAACCACAATAATGCACATAACACATGTCCACATGGCACGAATACACATCTCAAGGCACATCACAAATAAGAACATGTCAAGACAATACAAATACATCAACTAATACAAGAAAACACATCACAAGAAAACATCACTATCCCTTGGCCAACAGCCACCTCCCACGCTTAAGATTGTTCGTCATCGAACAATTCCGGGTGCTGCTCACGCATCACGGACTTACGTTCCCATGTCTCCTTCGCAGGACATGCCGTCCTCGAAAAGACAACACACCTTCCATAACGCACAAACTGATGCACCTTGCCCACAACCATCCACATACCTGCGACTGAAGATATCACACAAAAACACACATAACACGTGTCGAAGTAATTACATGGCACGACGGTGTGAGACATATACTCCCATCCCCAACACGTTTAACAAATCACCTCGGTCACGGATCAACTCACAAAGCACAAACACTACCGCACATTTAATGTTCCACCGCCCATCCGCCAACACCATACAAACACATCCGTTGGAAGTTCCCTCACAACCTTCCCACCTTTGGACTTTTCGTCCTCGAAAAGAGAAACCCAATTGCAAACACCACAATGAGATCAAAGCAATACAAAATGCATTAACAAATACTAACATTGTTAGTACGCTCCAAAGGAGTACCTCCATTTAGCCAACACTAGCGTAACACGCAAGAGCATATCAAGAACTAGAGCGTAGTTAAGTAGCGCCACGACAACAACTCATGTGAGCAAGTCGGACAACAAGTGAGGTCGAGAAACCTCCCACAAATTCGCTAAGACCCCAACAACCGAACAACGCCAACACCATTAGCCTACGCGCGTCACAATAGAACCAACACTCCCCAATTAACGGTACCCCAACAAGAACCCGCGACACCCCCGGATGTAGACCTCACCCTTACAACAAGCACCAGGAGGCCACAATGAAAAACAAATAAACAGGATAAGAGCATGATGTAAACCACAATCACGGTGCCACATTTGATATCACCACAAGAAGACCAACATCACAAGCTGAATCCCCTCACACGAACGTAGACCAGGCTTAGGGATCCGAAGAATACATCTGCTAGCAAGCTACATTAAAACCCAACCAGCACCAATGATGGCTTGCCACAGTGACAATCCAGGACACAGCTATACTAGGATGAAGTTTCCATTCGGTTACGATCAACATGATGCCCAATGGAGCCAGGGGATGACAAATTCAGGACCAGACACAACCACGGCAAGACTAAAAACTACGATCGGGCTAACACCAGTCACCAACGGTAAGAATCTACCAAAGAATCCCATGAACCAGAACGCCACACAAATAACACCTCTCGACTTCGGTCGGATAGGGATCCACCAAGGTCCCACACGGCCTTCACGAACCGAGGCTTCGTTACAACCCAAGTGATAACGCCTTACTCGATCAACAGACATTCCATGCGATAGGAATCCTTTGACGATGGGTAGGTACCAACAACATAGTTCTCTCCACCATGGAAAACTCTCCTACCCGCAACATGACAACAACGGAATCCTCTCGTGTCACCACTCACAGGTCACAAGGGAATCTCCCACCATCTCCGCCATACCAACCATCACGTTCTATTCCTACACACCAATGAAACACTTAAATGGGCCAAGAAATACTCAGGCTTTAACCTCGCCATCGTGGTCACTACAATTCCTCCGGGTAGGCATAAGAAACAAGACATGCAAACTCCTGATTCGGGACTTCCACGTTACTCCCAAACACCCCAACACCTTAATGGCATGAACCATCTCACTTACCCCGTTATACCGCACATGAAAGGTTTCCAAGGAGTACGGATGGAGGTCATCCGTCTACCACCACCGCTCTAAAACATACACCTTTGTGACATCTGTCGACATAAATCTCTCCTCAAGGAGTAGCACTAACACCCCGTCCAAGCAAAAATGTCACAACCGACTCAACTCGGGCATCAAACAACCTTTTTCCAAGACAACAACACTTTAATATTTAGCTTAGCCGGCCATCGCACTAGACAAGGTATAACATACACAACATCACCTAGAACACTCTCCTTCATCCTCACACCACATTTAATATTCTAATACACTACACCTCATCCTTCTCTACGCACATGTCACAACACCCACATGTAGTAACTCGTTGTATACCTTTACCACGAATGCAATACATACAACAACACAATACCAAATTTCCAGCACATTTGCAACACAAGCAACGGAACACAAGACACCTGACGAGTAGAACGTACCA
This sequence comes from Taxillus chinensis, assembly GCA_023512835.1. Taxonomy (NCBI): domain Eukaryota; kingdom Viridiplantae; phylum Streptophyta; class Magnoliopsida; order Santalales; family Loranthaceae; genus Taxillus; species Taxillus chinensis. The sequence goes on along the minus strand of CM042088.1, from coordinate 2,065,543 downwards.
GCCATACACCTTCTCTCCTCCTCTAAGCCTACTCCCACAAGATACGAACCGAAGGAATGGCCCTACCACGCAAAAGCACACCCTTAGTCCCTAGAGAAAGATAGCCCGAACAAGGCCTGCCAAATCTCACTTGCTTACCTCTTTTTACCAAGTTGATGCACCGGGCATAACCCTCAAAACCCACTCATAGCCGATAGTTGAGCTCCAGAACACTTCACATTTTACACGTGTGCATCCCCATTTCACAACATGTTCTAAGAACATCACTCATGGTCTTTCACACTCGACAAACATGACACATGGCCACCGCTTGACCATCCGAGAACCCGAACACCCATATAGTTATTAACCAGAACTTGCAACGACCACTCTAGCCAACAAGATAACGCTTCAAAGACTCTAAGAGCAGGCTATACTAGCTGCGTTTTCCCCCTCAACCACAACGCTTGGAAAAGAAAGGTAACCATAGGAATATCCCTTTTTAAGCGGTACTCCAACACACACCTCTATCCGTCGAAGAACATATTTCTATTAATCAAGGTTGCCAAGGAGATGTCACACAATAACTCACAAGCCATCACCTCACACCTCAAGCTCTACTAGCTAGCCGTCTAAATTCCCTCCCACTAGAAGAAGGGTTGCCTACAAGATTTGGTTACTTTGATTATCCACATGTGCCAAAATTGAATATCACTCACTTATAAAATCAACACCCAGATACTCATCAGTTACTTATTATTCTTCTAGCGTTATAAATCTATATTTACTCTTTTTACTTAATTATTCCCTAACAGGTCACCAACCACATCCATTCGAAATGCTAACTCAAACGGGACATGATAAAGTCCACCCCGCCTCACATAACTAGTACGAGACTCAACCGACAACCCACCAAAGGGGCACGATACCACCAATGAAGTTCTGTCTTGCTTTTCCACCTGGCCTCACCTGGGTAGTCCTCCCGCCTCCAAATCGGGACTCGGCGTTGAGCTTTACCCCTAGCTCGCTAAGCCAATCCCCTAGCATCACTTCCGGTCCTACTAAAACAGACTGTACGAAGACGTCCTACTTCTCCACAGAGGCGACACCGGTACTGCTCCTTGGCACACTCTCTGTTCCAGTGCCCCGGTTGTCCACAACAAGCGCAATCTTTTGAGAAACAGGACTCAAACGGGGGGGGTGTTGAGGGCTGACAGCTCTCGGCGTACCTCGCTCCTGATCAGTTGTCGAATCGCATCCCTCACCTCTGGAATAATCGAGCTCAAGACGCCAACCTCTGCCGTGATTTGTCTATCACCTTCAGCCTGCAGCTCTCTCTCTCACTTGCCCAACCTGGGTCGCGGCCTCCTCTCGTTAGCTCAATAGTCGCACGGCTTATAGTTTCCGGAAACATTGGTTAAGCGAAAAGATAGTGCTCAGATTAACACTAGATGATCCCAACAATCGCAAGACCACTACCGACTAAGCAGCTTAAGCTATAGCACGCATTATTACCACACAAATTTACAAATTTACCAAACAAATCTCACAGACTATACAAATTTACACTCCACCACATTGCTCATAACCTTGTTTATTGCACACCATGCCAAACAAATTTACACTCCATCGGCTTAACACATGCTCAATCCTTCCAGAACACCAACATTATTACATATTTAATTTAATGTATTTATTTATTTATTTCTTTCTTGATTATTATTATTTTATTTTATTAACGGTTCACATTTCACAATCTTCACATTCGCAAGTACTCGGTTTCAATACCACAAATTCTTTTCCATGTTTTCATGCTCGAACCATCACAAAATTTCGAGTTGCACAATTGAAATTTTATCATGTTCAAACCTTTTATCCATGCAATTACACACACCGCACACATTTCAGTTCTCATTAAACCACATTGCACAAGCATCCATTCCATAAGCACACGGTTCGCTTAAACAAGGACCTTTCCTTGTAGTCATGCTCAAGGTACTTCAAATAAAATCGAGTTGCACAGTTCTCACCTTATCACATTATTCATATTTTTCTTTTATCACAATTAAAATTTTCACAGGTATCCACACCTTCACATACAACAACCAATGCAACTAGTGCCCTAATGCCAATGCATGCAAATCCTACCACAAGACTGGACTACCCCAAGTACACCTTGGAGGCTCAAAGAGGACCATGTTGATCAGGCATGTCCCTCCAGGCTCCTCCAAAGGACTCAAGATAACCAAGTCCGCCCACTACCCTAGGCCAACTAGACCATGCTACGATACCATATTGTCACGCCCCGGATTTCCAACCCGAGGAAAACGGTACGTGACTCCCCATTCACCCACACGGAGGGCAATGGGGTTCGACATCTGGATGCCACACAAGCAAGTCTAACAATTACAATAAATCAAATAAGCCACATCTCTATTTAATTCCAAAACATCAAAGGTTCACGAAACAACCAAGTCCCTGATTACAGTTCAATCCCTTAGTACATTCCCCTCCCTGGGGTTACATAAATCATAAAAGTACATTACTGAAATGAACAATAAAGTGGAGAGGGTCTTCCACCTTGGTGTATCCACCTAACGCCCGTAAGTCCCTGGAAAACAAACAAACACGGTAGGAGGGGTGAGCAACCATAGCTCAGTAGGGATCATGTCTCCCCAACCCATCCCATGTTCCTAGCATCTACATGCCATGTGTACAAGTGCGGTGTCGTGATACAATAATTTCAATCGACATAATAACAACCACATCAACAATTTACAATCTTCCACCGCCACACAAGGCTAACACTTTAACCACAAGTGATTTAACCGCCTCTTCAGGCCAAGTTATTTAACCGCCTCTTCAGGCCAAGTGATTTAACCGCCTCTTCAGGCCAAGTGATTTAACCGCCTCTTCAGGCCAAGTGATTTAACCGCCTCTTCAAGCCAAGTGATTTAACCGCCTCTTCAGGCCAGGATACCACATCAAGCACACAACACACATGGTCACTCAAGCATACAACCAAACACTTGGTGTGCACCCGTTCACAAGCGCACAAACCCAACCATTCAGGCCATAGAGCAAACATCCAGGATACATACATACACTAAACCACAAGTCCAGCCACACGGACATATTACCAAACACTTAATGGGCATATACACACGCCTAAGTTCACATAGGCATTTCATCAAACATGTAGCAGGCATGTCATACAGGCATTTTATCAAACACTTTTCATGCATCACACAAACACCAGGAACACCAAAATCGCCATTGAAGGCCAACATTCATATAGGAGGTCACACCTATATGAATTTACATATAAATAATATAACAGATATAACTCATATTCGCCTTAGGACCCTAGGACAGAGGAGGATTTAGGAAGAACAGAATCCCTACCTTAAAACAGATCTTCCTTGCTCCCGCGCTAAACGCCGTCCCTCCCCACGCAAGATGCCCCGTAGAACAACCAAAGAACTCCCCTTCCTTCTCTCTCTAGCTCTCTCTCTCTACGACCAGTGCAAGCACTGAAGAGAACCCTAAACCTAAAACAGAGCTTCTCCTCCTTATATAGACAACACAACATCAAAACGACGTAGTTTTGATTAAGTGAATCCCAGCATCAAAACGACGTAGTTTTGATCACACAAGTTAGCACCTTTCCGCACCCATATGGGCCAAAATACTCAGAATTTCAACATGGTCCTTTGGAGAAAGTTCCTTAGAATGTCAAAACCAAGGGAACCATGCAAAAATATGCCTGCACGCCAATTTGCACGTGAATTCCCCAATTCACGTGCAACTCCATATGCACTCCAAATGCTCTCAAACTTCACCCCTAGCCTCCTTGCATCATTTAGAAGACAACCACACTTGCACGTGAATTGGACCCATATCACGTGCACCTCACATACATGTCCATTTGGCCTGAAACTTCTGTGGTAGATAGAGGACATCATTCTAAGCATCTTTCCTTTTGCACGTGAATTCATTGGAGTCCATTTACTAGGTCAAAATCTAGAAAAACTCTACTCCGGAGGCAAAACTGACTAACTCAAGGTACGGGTCCTTACAGTGAGTTAGATTTAATATTGCATGATGGACCAAGTCTGCAACTATTAGATTGTTTATCTACCTTGATCACTTTTATTCACATGGACCAAATGGGATAAAAGCCTTAAATCTATCTTAGCATGGACCAAATGTAAGATAGGTAGGAGATAATCAACATGAACATAAACTAGAACATAAATCAAGAACAAGAGTCATAACCAGACTATTACAATCGATTGGGTGGTAAATATTGTGACCCTAGATCCTTAATCACTGAAATTTCTATACCAATAGCTTGCCAACATTCTGATTTAATCATTTTTCGTTCAAACTATGTGTACAACAAAAATCAATTGTCCAGACATAAAATCAACTTATTTGCTTAGTGCTTGCTGCTTAACAACATTAGCTACCTCCCTATGGGTTCGACAACCGGAGTCTTAATACTCCATTTTATTACTTGACCAGTGCACTTGCTGCAAAACCTATAGACACAATTTATACGGGTCACTACGTCCCGATGTAAGACAAACTCATTGAATACCTAAATTGTCTGACACGTGGAACACACGGAGATGTGGACGCAGTCTCAAATGCAATTGCAATCAAGCAAAGAATTCATTACAACTTATGCTTCCAATATTTCGAGCTCCACATCCGCAGCAGTTAAAGCTTCAGCATTTTCCGATGAAGAACTTTAATGCTCCATACTGCTCGGAAAATGCAGTTCCAAGATAGATTCCTAGGATGTCTATATATATATATGCCTGAAGCAATGTAAATATATACGCGCGTGCTTACTTGTACTCATATACTCATAAGCGTATATCTTGTAAAGAGCCAAAAATAGAGATTTACAGCCAAGTGTGCGTAACCATAAACAAAAGTGTTGTGTTGTAATCAGCTAAAACACTGTTTTGCTTTGTTGTAATTATCTTTAGATAATAAAATAACATACTTCCACTACCTGGTTAATCTTCCGCACTGATTTTATCTGTTTAACCAGAGTGAGTGTTCAGCCATTAAGAGAGAGAAAGATTTTTCAAAGAGCCTATTCACCCCCCTCTAGGCTCTCCGGGACCAACACCACCTTCACTAACACATCTTCTATAATCCCCTCTGGCTTCCCAATGGATCTGTCAGCAAACTGCAGGGAAATAGATGTGGGCTTCATCCCTTTCAGGCCTAATCTTCTGTATATTGACTTTGGCATTAAATTTATACTTGCCCCCAAATCACAAAGAGCTTGCTCCAAGTGTGAGCTCCCGATCGTGCAGGACAATGTGAAGCTACCTGGATCCTTAAGCTTTGGTGGTAGCTTGTGCTACACCACAGCACTAATCTCATTGGTCAGCGTTACCGTCTCGCAATCTTCGTAGTATCTCTTGTTGGACAACAAGTCTTTTAGGAATTTGACATACTTGGGCATCTGCTCTAACGCTTCAACGAAGGGAATGTTCACTTCCAACTTCTTGAACATCTCCAAAAATTTGCAGAACTGAGCATCCATCTTTTGCTTCCTTAGCCTCTGAGGATAAGGCATAGGAGGCTGATAAGGTGCTGGCTTTACATTTTTAGGCCGACTAGCTACCACCTTCTTTTTGCCGCCCATGCTCGCTCTGCCCTTTGTTCTTCGTTATCCTTTGTTGATTCTACCTCAGTATTCTATTCTCCATGATCAATTGAGGTTTCCTCTCTTTCTTTAGGCTGAAGCTCTTTCCCACTTCGGAGCATAATAGCCTTACAAGGTCTCTCTTGGGTTAACTTTAGTGTTGCTTGGGAAACTGTTTGATGAAGAGGGTTTCACTGCATTTGCTAGCTGACCTATTTGTTGTTCTATATTCTTCATAGCTGTTCCTAGGTCTTGAATAGGGGTGGTCAGGGATTCAATTTGTGTTTCTCCTCTGCTCAACTGGTCAGTTGCCTGCTTAGCAAATTGGTAGAAAAAATTCCTCATTTCTTCATCTTTAGCTTTCTCTTTGTCCTCCTCCTTCTGCTGTGGAGGTCTTTGAAATCCTGGAGGGAGTTGATTATTAGGTTGAGATCCTTCACCATAATGTGGCACTCCATAGGTTTGAGCTTTGTTCTGCCTCTGCCACACATAAGGTTGCTAAGCACTTCCCTGCCCTTGCTGATTCTGATAATTATTTGAGGATCCAGAATTCTGATATTGGCGCTGATAACCACCTTTGTTTCCAATATACAAGGCATCCTCCTGAGCTGGGTCTGATGTGCCATCTCCTCCAGTACTTTGTTCTGCTCTCCCTTCCATCCGTACAGACATGACTGACATTTGTTCAGCCAGCATGTTCATCTTTTTGGTTAACTCGTCAAGCTGGTTTGAGTTGGACACCGCAGCTACAGACTCTGATTTGGAAGGTGTTTTTCTGTCAGTGGACCATTGGCAATTTGACATTGCCATCCTCTCAAGCAACTCCATTGCATTTGCCGGTTCTATCATCATGAAGGCACCACCAGCGGCTACATCAACCATGTTTCTGATTGAAGGTTGCAGACCCATGAAGAAAGACTCTACCTGCAACCATTCTGGTCTTCCATGGTTAGGGCAACGCCTAACCAAGTCCTTAAACCTCTCCCATGCTTCATAGAGAGATTCATCAGTGTGCTGGCTGAATTGGCTTATTTGGCTCCTCAGGTGCATCACTCTTGTAGGCGGGAAGTATTTGGAAAGAAATTTCTCCACCATTTGATCCCAGGTAGTAATGCTCCCTGCTGGTAATGATTGGAACCAGCCTAGCACTCTATCCTGCAACGAAAAAGGAAAGAGTCGCAGTTTTATCGCGTCATCTGTTACACCATTGATTTTGATGGTGTCGCATATTTGCAAGAATCTCACTAGATGATTGTGAGGATCATCCAACGCTGATCCTCGAAATGCTTCTTGCCCAACCATCCGCAGTAGCGCAGGCTTCAGCTCAAAGTTATTTGCTTGGACCGGCACCCTTCTAATGCCTGAGTACTCATCTAACAGTACAGGTCTAGCATAATCCATGAAGGTCCTAGGCTGATAACCTCCTTGGCTGTTGTGTCCTTGATCTTCTCTTGCTCTGTTTTCAACCATAATTTCTTCACACAAGGTATTTAAGCCTTCCAACTGCTGTTCAGTAGCAGCTAATACCCTCTGAGCCCTTCGCTGCTCTCGCAACGTCCGTTCGATTTCAGGATCTTATGGCAATAACTCACCCCTGGTGTGACGCATACACAGAGGAATTTTCTCAAACACCTATGGTGCACCCCTGAAAAATAGCAAAAATAGAGAAATACTAGGTAACACCCCACTAGAAAAATAAAAGAAATTAAAAATCCAAATCACAAATAAACTTCAGCACCTAATGTCACTTAATCCTAACAACGTCTGGCTTGCCTCCCCGGCAACGCCGCCAAAAAACTTGACCTGAATAAATTGTGTCTATAGGTTTTGCAGCAAGTGCACTGGTCAAGTAATAAAATGGAGTATTAAGACTCCGGTTGTCGAACCCACAGGGAGGTAGCTAATACTGTTAAGCAGCAAGCACTAAGCTAACAAGTTGAATTTATGTCTGGACAATTGATTTTTTTTTTGTGTAAATAGTTGAATTCTAAATAGCTAAAGCAAAAATGATTAAATCAAATTGTTGGCAAGCAATTGGTATAGAAATTTCAGTGATTAAGGATCTAGGGTCACAATGTTTACCACCCAATGGATTGTAATAATCTGGATTATGGCTCTTGTTCTTGATTTATGTTCCAGTTCATGTTCATGTTGATTATCTCCTACCTATCTTACATTTAGTCCATGCTAAGATAGATTTAAGGCTTTTATCCCATTTGGTCCATGTGAATAAAAGTGATCAAGGTAGATAAACAATCTAATAGTTGTAGACTTGGTCCGTCATATAACATTAAATCTAATTCACTAGTGTTCCACCCTAGACAAGGGCTAAGATTACCCAATTATACATGAATCAGGCATTTGCTTTTATCCAAGTGAATTAAACAAGAACTGAATTTCATTTTATTAAACAACCATAACCAAACTGATTACAATATATTGGGGGTTACATGGCTCCCCTAGACTAACAAAACTACTCCATAATCATAACAAAAGCAATAGAAATTACAAGAAAGAACATGATTACAGATCAGGACAATAAAGGAAGAACCCAAGATGAACCAGGACTCCGACCACCAAAGACTCTGGCGTCTGCTGCCCAAAATCACCCCTCTCCAACTCCAGTGTTGCCAAGGACAATCCGATCTTTTAGCAATGGCTATAGCTCTTTTTCAGAGCTCAGATCAGATTCTCTAACTCAAGATAATTTACAATGCCTCCCAAGCCCCCTATTTATACGATTTAGTGGGCCAAATTAGGGTTACAAAAGGTGTGCCCTAATTATAAATGTGGTCAGACCAAAACGACGCCGTTTTGGTTAGTGACACTATTCGACGTTCTAGGCTCAATAAAACTCAAACTACACCAAATTTGACCCCAGTTCTTTAGAGGAAAATGTTTAAAACAACAAAACACATCATTTGGAGCTCAAAAAGTGAGAAGGTCCTTTTCGCGTGCAGCTCCAAATCATCCCAAATTTGCTCCAAAGCTTCATTAGGACTTGTAGAAAGCATCCATGCATTAAACTCCTTGCACGTGAGAAAGTCCTTTTCGCGTGCACCTTCATTTTGCTCTTATTTTTCTTCCATCTTCTTCCTATAGCTTCCTATTGAGTGTATGGAGTGATCTAGCTAAGGTGTGTGGGAAAAAGTTGCTCCAAAACTTGCCAAAACCACTCAAAAAGTACAACTATACACCAAACAAGGTCTTCCTAGGGGTTAGAGCAAATATAAGCAAAAAACCATTCAAATAGGCTCAAAACATACTCTAAAACACCCTAAATATGGCATAGGATAACGGCATAGATGCGCGTTATCAGAGTCCTGTTTTCTTAAAGTGTTCGAAGGCTTCAACTCTACGACTCTACGAGTCTTCGAGTCTAGTGGTAGTTTAAGTTCTGTTAATTGACTTGAGTATTTTTGGGGACTCTACAGTTCTACAGGCTACGAGTCTACGAGTCATTTAGTGTTGATTACTGTTCTTTATTATTCTTCGACTCTACGAGTCTCCAAACTTGTTGATGTTTGCAATAACTCTCTCTTTTCCGTGCTACGACTCTATGACCTTCAACCCTGCATCTACGAGTCACCAGATGTTCTATCACATCTTGCTTCGAGTCTCCAGACCCTACGAGTCTGCGAGCCTCCCACCAATGTGTCCTGTGACAGTTTTACTTCTACGAACTACGACTCTTCGACCCTTCGACCTTCGGTTCTTCGAGTCTCCAGACTTAGACTATAATTTGGCAGCTTCATCAAATCCTGTGTTTCCAACAATCTCCCCTATTTAATGTAAGCTGACAACGGGTGAATTCATGAAGTCTATGACTACGAGTTTGATGGGCAATTTTAGATTAATCAGAAGATATCTTTGCATGTAAAGAATTTGGAGGAGTTCAAAATTTCAAAGAAATACACACTCCTCTCCCCCGTAGGCATGAAGGCTGCGTTAGCTGGCTCCTGTCAAAGATAACTCCCCCTACGAACTTGCTCCCCCTGAGAAACACTCCCCCTTTCTGGGGTGAGGAACAAGCACCAGAACACAAACCTCATGAGAGCAATGAAATAAATCACAGAAGAGCAAGCAGCAAGGCAAAGATATGCAGAAGAAAGTAACTAACAGTAAGTAAGTACACATTAAAATGAAAAGCAAGAAAAGCAGTGTACAAGGAATTAGAGTACAAGACAGTTATGGGTTATTCAGAGTACAGTACACTCTGTGTAAACAGGAAAAACAGCATATTGCTCGCACGGGAGTTGAGCAGGAGTCAAGTGTAACGAGGCCGCTTGACTGCTCACACGATCAAATTCAGGCACGAGAGCTGGGAACCTGTTGGTGGTCAGGATGCGAATGTAATGGCAAACATAGAAGCCGCATCTATGAGCATCATCCTGAGCTGGAACGCCTTACTTGACTCGTGTAATTTCCATCGGTTTAGAGAGATAATAGCCACCACACCCATGCGAATATCCCTACATGACACAGGTGAGCGTGCGATTGAATTCACGCAGTTGTTTATGCCGATGGATTAGTAAAGTACTAGGTTTGGAGTCGAAGATGACTTGGTTCTTGAAGTCAATATCTAGAAGAAACCAGTGCGGGGATGTTGACAAGTAGGGGATGAGCACATGGTCTACCTCATTCCAGGGATAGAAGGAGTTCTCATATCTGCGACCCTGTATAATCTCGATCATTGTTGCATCATCGATGAGCTGAGCCTGCATGATCGGCAAGCAGAGTTCCACCCTGGTATCTCTGTGGATATGGAGAGGTAGCTTCTCTAGGAATGACTTCTGTGCGAAGATGAACTAAGTCATCTCAATATTATCCATTTCTTCACCGTCATGTAGTACTCGACATAGGTCAGGTCCGGTGAAGAAGGCTTCATAGCCACAAGTCTTCACAGTGGTATCCACAGCAACATAGGTGTTGAATGCAGCAAGTTCAGCTGAGGTGCCTCCAGTTGTTATAGTGCGAGGTGGGGCTAATGGTTGGTCGGTGGTGGTAGCAGTTGGTTTGGTAGGTGAAGCGGGCATGGTGTACTCAGCCGTACTTGGATGTGTAGTTGAGGGGCCAGGTTGAGTGGAAGAAGATGGTAGGCAGGGAGCAGCTGTCTGCTTCTTCATGCGGGTTGCAATTGGAACATCATCATCATCATCAGAATCTATAATGACAGTGGTTCTGTGTGCGCGCTTTCTCCCCCGCATGTAAGTGGCAGTAGATGGACGTTGTGAGTGACTCGGAGAAGGTACGGCTAGCTGTGGAGTATCTACTGGTTCAGGTGCAGGTCGGTCGGACGGCTGTGGGAGTGTATTTTTGACAGTAAGAGATATTTCGCCACTGGCAAGATGATGACATTCCGAAAGAATAGCTCCCAGGGTTATACTAAATCCTTTGTATTGTCTTTGGTAAACTCCTTTAGTGTCTTCATAGTGTTCCTCCAGATGTCTAAACCCATCGGTGGTCACACGTGTGAGTGATGTCATTTCTTGATGCACCTTGTCTAGGGTACGGTCTGATAATTCAACTTGAGTGCGTACCTCTTCCATACCTGACTCCATGGTAGCCAGTCATTCTTCAAAGGCCTGAGATACTGATGTTTTGAGGATGCCAGAGGAAATCAGTTTCTCAATGACCTTGCTTGCCAGAAGATCTACTTCTTCGGCTGTCAGGGAACGTGAGTGAGACGCAGCTGGTACTGGGATAGCCATTGGGATATTGGCTGCGAACTCCTCACTCACTTGAGTGGCCACTTGATGAATTACAGGTGCAGATGGTGTGGCCATCTTAGTCCTTTCCACAGTCTCAGGGACCTGTGGGACAGTTCCTGCATCAGAGTCACTGGCTGCAGCACCAAGAGTTCCTTCTTCTTCTACCACAATGTGTAGCACCTCAGCATCATGAGGAGTAGATTTGACAGGTGAGTCCACCATGATGGGAGATGGGGCAACCACAGATATGGCTTCAACTGGGTCTCTTCTTACAAGACCCTGATCAACCAACCAACTAATCAGATGGTCTCTATCTACCATCTACTTACCAAAGGCAATCCATGCCTTGCGTAGTTCGGTGGGGGTCATATGAGCCTTGGCATACTCCATATAGAAATCTTCTAGCTCAGACTCCCCAAGAGAGCTCAACAGTACAGGTGTAGTACCCCTATCCTCTGGGTTTCCTGTGCTAGTGTCTGCCCTCCAACCTGAGTTCTCTCACTTGCAGTATCCTTGGGCAGCTCGGTAGTAGGGGCCTCCTCGGGTGTAGAATCAGTGGGGAGATGAGTTCTGGCAATGTTCTCCACCACTTCAGCTATACGTATCGTTGCGGCGGACGCAGAGGAGCCCCTAGAAGCCTGTGGGACACGAACCGGCTGTCGTGGTATGTGAGTTGGAGCCTGTACAGAGCTGGCTGTGTCTCCTGCATGACTTCTTGCACTTGACTCAGGCCTCTTCATCGACTTGATCTCTAGCCGACCATCCTCATAAATGCTTTTAAATATGTATTTGGTCGGCAGTGGCACTGAAGGTCTGTTGCAGAATACGTTAGAGTGTAAGAACCTTAGGACTTTGGTGAGAAGTAGTCCAAAGTGTCCCTTCTTGATTTTGATCATGGTGTGTATCTGAGTTCCCCAGTCTACTCGTCTTCCCTGTAGAACACCACACATGATCTTCATCTGCTCATGGCTTGCAGAGTCATGAGCAGTCTTCTTACACAATAGGCACTGTCCGGTGACTATGAGAGTCGCTAGTGCCTGACCGGAAAACCCAATCTTCAGGGCTCCCCGACCTTGCTTTCCGGGATTGGAATACCCAAGAAAAGACTTACACTCTTCTCTGGAGAGACTAGGAAGAGGATCAAAGTTACCTTTTGGGAGTGGAAGTGCATTTTTGAGCGTTTCGGCAGAGATTCGAATCTTCACTCCGTGTACATTTCCCACAAGGTCGTCTCCAGTGAATGCCATGGTCTCATAAAATTCCGCGACATCTTCTATCAGCAAGTCTTGCATTCCTGAGCAAACAGATGCAATACCGGTTTCATCGAGGCGACTTCTGAATTCGTCCACCCAGCTGACTTTGGCATCGCCTATGGCTTCCCAGTCAATGATGAATCCTGGGACGATATTGCATAGATCGTCGGCCATCGATGAGCTTGGTCCTGCCATTGAGCTTGTAGAGAGAGAAAGAGACACTCATAGAGAGAGATTGTAAGGTTTGAAGGTGGTCAAGGGAGAGAGAAAGAGAGAGAGAGAGTTCTAGGGTTAGGGTTCGAGTGTGAAAACGATGAACATACCTTTGAGCTCCGTCTCTATCAGTGACTTATATATGAGTTGAGAAGTGTACCGTAGAAGTCACTCACTCTGTCGGTTCGTCTTCATGGTCCGCGTTCTTTTCTCTGACCCGCCTCTTTGTCATCCGGATCCACCCGTTGGAATATTGAAGCAATGAGTCCACGTCACCCCTTAAGTCAGTGTAGCTTCCATTTTAAGTGCACAGTGACGTGCTGACGTGTCTGCGATGCTTGAATAGTAAGTGACAGACTCCGTCTCACTTCGATCCTTTCGACTACGACTCTACGAAGCTGCATTAGGTTGCTTCGAGGCTACGACCCTCGAGGCTTCGGGCGCCATCTTCGATCCCCAGCTTCTTCGATGCGTTTGCTTTGAGGTCGACTACGAATTCAGCGAACGGTGGATTTCTTTGGACTTTTTCAACACTTAACAACACACATGAGATGCATATGACAATTCACATAATATTATTCATGATTAACAGTGTTGTGAATGGAATTGAAATTACATGCCCAGAACTTGATTTCTTTCAACCGTAATACCTGGTTTACATGTATGGCTGCTGCATCAATACCATTTAACTTTCCATTTACCTTAGAAATTATTAAGTATTTCATCACACTACATCATATGCCAGGAAAGTGATCACTATGTCAATTGCAAGCAACCCAGTCATGAATTTTGAGTCTCCTCACACATTTAGCAAAACTCACTCAGCGGAGGCCTCACCCTCTCACTCTCGGATCAGCATGTGAGCTTGATTCAGGAACTAGAATTACACTGTTTGGTAAGCTCATGGTCAACCGAATCTTACCACAATACTGATCCAACAATGATTTTCAGTTCAGCATAGATGACTTGAGAGACAAGATGGCCCTATTGAGAATCAGAACACACACTCTATCATTGCCTAATTCATAACATAGTACGGGTAGAGTTTGGAGTTTGATCATTCAGCTTGTCTGTGTGAGTTGTCTCTTTTCTTTTGTGGAGCACAATTTTTCAGTGCTTATTCATGAGCCTTTTTACAAGGACAGAGCTCAACACAGTATCTTTTTGAATCACATGATCATACAATTTGACCTCTAACTATTACTCTAACAGAGACACAATCTGGGGGAATAGTGAGGACTCCCCCTAAGATAGGCAGTCAATCTATTGTCTATTATCATTTTGCCTTTTTCACCTTGCCTTTTCTAGTGAAAGGTAGTGGCTCTTTTTAAGTAATAGGCTTTTTATGATTCTCAAATACTACAGTCTCAGTCATCCTTTGAGCATTAAATCATTGAGGGTCCTTTCCGTGCAAGCCAACAGTACCATGAGATACAACAGTTCCTGCTAGTTGATGAATGCAATACCACACAGGTGATATTCGCTCAGAATAAAATGACAAGTAATGGGAATATCATTTAATTTAAACATAAAGGGAATTGCACTCATTTCACTCAAGACTTGAGGATTCATGACAGGTTACACAAAAGACTTGAACCAGGTTCAGAGGTGGCAAGTTTCATCCATGTGATTTCTCACTTTCCCGCAGTAGACATGCATGAATCACACTTAGCCATTACTAATTTTCATGGAGACATAAACAGTTATTAACAGTGTCATACTTATGTTCATGCACAGGCAATTAGGTTGAAATGAAACACAAGACATGTTGTGAGACTTATGAATTTAAATCTAACATGCCAAGTTTTGTCAGAAGTTCATTGAACCTGGCTTCTTGCAGTGGTTTGGTAAATATGTCGGCAAGCTGGTCATCAGTGGATATATACTCTAGCGAAATGTCTTTCTTCAGCACATGGTCACGTATGAAGTGATGTCTGACCTCAATGTGCTTGGTTTTGGGATGCATAACAGGATTATTGGAGATTGCAATGGCACTTGTATTGTCACAATACAGAGGCACGGCCTTCAGGTTAAACCCATAGTCTGAAAGTTGACTGGTAATCCAAAGCAATTGAGCACAACATCTTCCTGCAGCAATATATTCAGCTTCAGCTGTGGAGGTTAAAACTGAATTCTGTTTCTTGCTAAACCAGGATACAAGTCTGTTGCCAAGAAGTTGGTATGTTCCACTTGTGCTCTTTCTATCAATCCTACATCCTGCAAAGTCTGCATCTGAATATCCTCTCAGTTTGAAATCAGACTCTCTTGGATACCATAGTCCCAAATTCACTGTTCCCTTCAGATACCGCATAATCCTCTTGACATGTGACAAGTGGGATTCCTTGGGATTAGCTTGGTATCTGGCATAGATGCATGTTACAAACATCATGTCAGGTCAACTTACTGTCAGGTACAGCAAGGATCCAATCATGCTTCTGTATTCTGAGATATCCACCTCCTTGCATGCTTCATCCATATCCAGTTTGGCGTTTGTAGGGATGGGAGTTTTCATGTGTGTCACATCAGTCATCTTAAACTTCTTCAGTATCTCCTTTGTGTTTTTGGTTTGACTGATAAAAATCCCATCCTCCAACTACTTGACCTCCAATCCAAGGAAGAATGAGAGTTCTCCCATCATACTCATTTCATATTCACTTTTCATTAGATGGGAGAAGTCTTCACATTGGTTTTTATCCCTTGATCCAAAAATGATGTCATCCATATAAATCTAGATGATCAAGGGTGATCCTTTTCCTTCCTTGAGAAACAGTGTGGGGTCAATCTTGCCTTTTCTGAACTTATTCTTGATTAGAAACTCTGATAATGTTTCATACCATGCTCTGGGAGCTTGTTTTAGTCCATAAAGAGCCTTTTTCAGTTTGTATACTTTGTGCTCTTGGTTTGGCTCTAGAAATCCGGGTGGTTATTCAACATAGACTTCTTTTTGGAGGTCTCCATTCAAGAAAGCACTCTTGACATCCATCTGATAAACTTTGAAGTCCTTGAATGCTGCATATGCTAAGAACATGCGAATGGCCTCCAATCTAGCAACTGGTGCAAAGGTTTCATCATAGTCGATTCCTTCTTCTTGTCTGTATCCTTTTGCAACCAGTCTGTCCTTGTTTCTGATTACAACACCATCAGCATCAAGTTTGTTTCTGAAGATCCATTTCACGCCAATGACTTGTCGTGATCCGGGCCTGTTGACCAACTCCTATACTTTCTGTCTTTTGAACTGATTTAATTCTTCTTGCATCGCATCAATCCAATGGTGATCCTGAACTGCATCATCAACTGATTTTGGCTCCACTTGTGATAGGAAACACATATACAGATTTTCATGAAGTGTGGCAGCCCTTGTTTTAACTCGTGCAGCAGGATCTCCAATTATCAGTTCAGAAGGGTGGTCCTTTAACCTTCTTCTTGCCATTGGAAGGTCGTCTCTTTCTTCATGATGAATGCCTAATTGCTCAATGTCAGGTTCTTGAGCTGGTAGAAGTGCCAGAGTCTGAACAAGTTGAATGTTAGATTCATGATTTTCTGCTGATTTTTGACTTGGTTCCTCAGCAACCGGTTCAGCTCTATGTTCATCAAGTTCAGGTACATCTTCCATTGTTTCTGTTGTAGTGGATTATCTGTGTCTTGGTCTTCTACAATGATAATGTCCTGTACTTCATTTACATTTGGGTCTCCTTTCTGCATTCCATGGTTAGTCTCATCAAAAGAAACATGAATAGACTCTTCAACAACTTTGGTTCTTCTATTAAATACACGATAAGCCTTGCTAGTCATAGAATATCCAACAAGATATCCATCATCTGATTTGGCATCAAACTTGTTCAAGTAATCCTTGCCATTGTTCAGAATGTAGCAAGTACACCCGAAGATCCTTAGGTGACCAATGTTTGGTCTCCTTCCCTTCCATAACTCATAGGGGGTTTTCATGGCTCATTTGTTAATTAGAGTTATGTTTTGTACATAACAAGCAGTGGCAATAGCTTCAGCCCACAGGGATTTTGGGAACTGAGCTCCTGTTAACATGGTTCTAGCTGCTTAACTAAAGTTCGATTCTTTCTTTCAGCCACTCCATTTTGTTGTGGAGTTCTTGGTGCTGAGAAATTATGCTGGATACCATGTTCAATACAAAACTCTAACATATCAGAAAATTCAAATTCCTTGCTATGATCGCTATGAATGTATTTAATAGAAAGACTCTTAACATTTGTGACCCAATTAAAGAGTTCAACAAGATTCTCAAATGTTTCAGTTTTGTTTTTGAGAAACATGACCCATGTGTATCTGGTATAGTCATCTACTACTGCAAGAAAGTACCATATAAGGAAGACACATTTATTGGTCCACATAGGTCCATGTGCAGAAGTTTGAGTGGTTGTGTGATTGAGGTTTTATCTACTCTCTTAAAAGAATGTTTAACCTGCTTACCCAGCTGACAATCCCTACAAGGGTGTTCTTTCTCATAAACATGCTTGGGTAAGCCCTCAACCAAATCAAGATATGCCAGTTTAGACATAGTCTTAAAGTTTAAATGGCCAAATCTCTTGTGCCACAACCAACTAATGTCAAGTGAAGCTTTGGACAAAAAACAAATTGGTTCAGCAGATTGAGCATTACCAAAGACCAACTTGTAAACATTGCCTTGTCTATGCCCATTTAGTTTCACCTCTTTGGAGACGGGGTCCATAACTGTGCAGGTGTGTTTAGTGAACAAAACTTCATAACCCTTGTCACACAATTGACTTATGCTCAACAGGTTATGTTTAAGACCTTGAACAACAGATACATTTTGAATTGAAACAGACCCATTAGAGAGAGTACCCTTACCAACAATCTTACCCTTTTTATTGTCTCCAAAAGTGATAGATGAAGCTGCAACCTCCCTTACCTCACTCAATAGAGAGGCATCATCTGTCATGTGCAAAGAACAGGCACTGTCAAGATACCACTGGCTGGAATTGATCTTTTGTTTACGGTGGCTATTTTAAGCTTCAAGTACCTGTTCCTGCACAATGAGCAACTAAGTCTTGGGGACCCAATTAAAATTGGGCTTTGGGTAAGTGAAAGCTGCAATTGACAATTTGGGTTTCCAATAGGAAGGGGTAGATTTAACTTTCCATGCTAATCTAGGTGATCCTTCATTAGATTTGTTAGTAGGATTAATCTTCAAACTTTCTGCATGTTTTCCTTCCTTATTGTTATCTTTGGCAACTTTAGTAGGCACAGGTTTGACAGTTTTCTTCACAGGTTTAGTCTTTAAGTCTTTTGAATGGGTAGCCTGTGTGTGCCTGGTTTGTTTCTTCCTATCAGAGTTGTTGTTGCACTACAGATTTTTAGAGAAATTCAGTTGTTTAAGATTTACCCTGATTTTAGTAGCAATCTCCTTCCTAAGATACTCAGGGTAGAATCTGCACTGATAGGAGAGGTGTCCAACTTCACAGCAGATGGGGCATGTGACAGGTTTGGGTTGAACACTCTGTCTCAAGGGTTTTGCTGGAGTGTTAAGAGGTTTCCTAGGTTTTCTCACATATCCTAGACCGTTCTTAAATCTACCATCAGAGACAAACTTAGGCTGGAAGGCAGCAGCCTTGCTGGATGAACTAGTCTCAAATGTAGTAGTGTGTCTACTTGGTTTTGTCTCTGAGATAACTACACCCTTACCCTTGCATTGGGATGTATAAGACAGGATGATTGAAGGTTCAGCTTTCAGTTCTATCTTAGCAACTACTGCATCACTGTCCTGAGATGCAACAGTACCCAGGTCTTTGAGTTCGGGTGTTACTGGTTTGGGTGGACTAGCAATAGCCATTGATATCTCCTTTCCACAATCAACGAGCACGCTGCCAGCAGGAACAAAGCCAGCAAGACACTTGGTTTGTATAGGGTAAGTCTGGGCCTTGGCTATTTGATCTTCAGAGAAACCTAGACCTAAGGCTAGACCTTTAACATCTGGAGTGGTCCTAAAGTGGGCTGCAATTTCAGTAGAATCTTGCCACTTTTGACTGATTTGTCTTTCCTTTTCCAGTTCGCTTTAGTTTCAGCTAGTTCCTTTTCAAGCCTATCGATGTCTTTATTAGCCATTTTTAGTTGTCCAGCTTTGTCCAAAAGATCATCGTGTGTGCTTCTCATCTCACTCACTTCAGCTCTTAATCTTCTCTCTGTTCTTTCATAATCATCTATAGAGTCTCTATATTCACATGAAAGCTATTCCAATTTAGAATAGTATCTTTCTTTGTCAGCTTTCATAGGAAGAAATTGTTCCTCTATTTCTTTAAGAGCTCTATAGGTATCTTCATATTCAATGTAGAGCTGTTCATAAGTTATTACCTTAAGGGGAGGTGAATAGTCAGCCATGAAGCAGATGAGACCTTTTTCCTTCTTCTCCTCATCAGAAGATTCTTCTTCCTCCTCAGTTTCACTATTGAACTTGTTTGTGACAAGAGCCTTCTTCCTCTTGTCATCCTTTCTACTTGAGGAGCCTCTGGTCTTCTTCTTCTGCTCAGCTGCCTCCTTTTTCTCCCTCTTGACTTGTAAGATCACAGCGAAGTGGCCGGGCTTGTTGCGGTGGTAAGATTGCAACTTCTCCTTATCCTTTCCCTTAGAGAAGGATGAGGACGACTGCCTTGCTTTTCTCCTGTAGTTCCCTCTTCTCTTCAGCAGTTTCTTGATCAGAAATGCCACTTCTTCATCTAAGGCACTATCTGAAACAAGTACATCAGCTCCATCTTCTTCCTCTTCTGAAGATGGTTCCCGGGGTTCAGCAGTAGCCTTAAAGGCAACAAACTTCTCCTTTTTCTTGGAAGGGTTCTCAAACGCCTCAAGCTCTTCTTTTTGCATTTCAAACGTCTTGAGGTCCCCATATAATGCTTCCAAGGCATAAGTCTTCCATTCCTTCAGCTGATGGATGGCTGATGTCTTTATCAGCAGTCTCAAGGGTAGAGATCTCAGAAATTTGTCATTCTTGTCCTTCTGAGAGATCTCAACATTGTAAGTCTTCATCCGTTGAATCAGACCTGTGAACTGTTTATAGATACTGTCCAATGACTCCTTTGGTTCACATCTGAAGGCTTCATACTCTTGTTTGAGCATGGAGATCTTGTTATCCTGTATTTGCTCGTCTCCCTCGTAGATGAGACAGAGCTTGTCCCATACCTCTTTAGCAGTTTCAAGATCCTGCACATCCGTGAACATGTCATCGTCGAGTGCAGAGAAAAGTATGGCTTTTGCCTTGAAGCCGAGCTTTACTTTCCTCTGCTCCACCTTAGACCAACTATTTGGGTCTTTTGTCATTAACAGACCTCTCTGCATAATATTTGGAGTGAAAGGTCCATTCTTTATTGTTTCCCAGAGATACGTGTCGAGCATGTCTAGGTGTGCTCTCATTCTCGCTTTCCATTTGGAAAAATGCACGGGTGTGCACATAGGTACTTGGGAGGATAGTCAGGCAGAACATCATAGAAGTCTTCTTGTTCTTTCTTGTTGCTGCTGGTACTTGGTTCTTCCTGCTCCTGGTCGCCATTTGCTCCTTCTTCTAGAGCACGACTGGCTTCAAGTTCCTCAATAGGAACTGGAGCTTGCTCGGGAGCTGGAGCTGCACTGTTGGAATCCATGTTGGCCATTTAGGGATCTCTACGGAGTTGTAGAACTGCTCTGATACCAACTGTAGGTCCCAAAGTGAGTCTAGAGGGGGTGTAATGACCCGTGTGTAACTCGTGTGTAAGGAGTTAACCACAAACACCTTGGATGTTGGTACACAAGTTTAAGGTAAGGGATGAGCCCAAGAGGGGACTTTTGAGAGGTGCATGTGTCAAGCGATAGCGTACATTTATGCCCTAGGAAGATGCTTATGCGTTTACTGAGCGGTTTTAAGCTTGTTTTGGCTGATCTTGGAGCTCACTTTTGACCTAGTAGATGGCCTCAAACAATTGGCGTGTAAGAACAAAAGTTTCTTAGAATGAGGTCCTCTATCTACCACAGAAATTTCAGAGCATTTGGAGCTGAACGTGAATTCACCCATTTCACGTGCAAGCATATTTTTGCTCCCCAGGCCTCTACAAGATGCAAGGAGACTTGTGGTGAAGTTTGAGTGCATTTGGAGCTGCACGCCAATTGGGGAATTGGCGTGCAAATTGGCGTGCAGGTGTATTTTTGCATGGTTCCCTTGGTTTTGTCATTCTAATGATCTTTCTCCAAAGGACCATGTTGAAATTCCCGAGTATTTTGGCCTATATGGGTGCGGAAAGGTGCTAACTTGTGTGATCAAAACTACGTCGTTTTGATCCCTGGGTTTACTTAATCAAAACTACGTCGTTTTGATGTGGGTGGTGTCTATATAAGGAGGGCTTGAGTTTGAGTTTAGGGTTCTTGTGTTCCTTTCTTTGCCCGTTCTTTCCGCCGAGAGAGAGAGAGAGCTAGAGAGAGAGGGAAGGGGAGTTGCTTGGTTCGTTGCCTGGAGCATCTTGCGTGGGGAGGACGGCGTTTGGCGCGGGAGCAAGGATGACCTGCTTTAAGGTAGGGGTTCTGTTCTTCCTAATCCCTCCTCTGTCCTAGGGTCCTAGGGCAGATTCTGGGTCGTATCTGTTTATATATACATATGTAATCCATATAGGTGTGATCTCCTATATGGATGTTGGCCTTCAATGGCGTATTGGTGTGATTTCGAGGTTGGGTGGTTAGTGCATGTTAAGTGTTTGATAAAATGCCGGTGTGGATATGCCTGTATGAATATGCCCTGTGTGTATGCTCGTAACGTGTTTGAAATAATGCCTGTGAGGCTATGTATATCTCAATGTGCTGAAATAATATCCGTGTGGCTGGGATTGTGAGCCTGTGAATATGTGCATGCTAAGTGTTCGACGTTATTCCCGTGTGACTAAGCATATTAAGTGTTTGATGTTATGCCTGTATGGTCTTATGTCTTTGTGTGGTTGCTTGTACACCCGGTGGTGTGGAAGCCCGGGACCGTTTTGTGTTAGCCTGTGAGGCCGTGGAAACTTGGCCTGAAGAGGCGGTTAAATCACTTGGCCTGAAGAGGCGGTTAAATCACTTGGCCTGAAGAGGCGGTTAAATCACTTGGCCTGAAGAGGCGGTTAAATCACTTGGCCTGAAGAGGCGGTTAAATCACTTGTTGTTAAAGTGTTAGCCTTGTGTGGCGGTGGCGATTGTAATTGTTGATGTGGTTGTTGTTATGTCTGTTGAAATTATTGTAACACGACACCGCACTTGTACACATGGCATGTAGATGCTAGGAGCATGGGATGGGTTGGGGAGACATGATCCCTACTGAGCCGTGGATGCTCACCCCTCCTACTATGGTGTGCTTTCTTGCAGGAACCTACAGGCGTTAGGTGGGAACACCAAGGTGGAAGAGTTCCATTTTGTGGCTTTGTTTTGTGTTATTCGCATTATGTAATTTTGTTGAGGTATTGTAACCCCAGGTGGGGAGATATTGTAATGAAGTTTGAAATATAATAAAGGCATGTGGTTTCAATTAAATAATTATATGATTTTGGTTTCTGAAAAGAAATGTGAAGTGTATATTGTATTCTACCCCTTTGTCCAAACCCGGATAAAGGGAGGGTCACGTTCCGGTCTCCTCGGGTTGGAAATCCGGGGCGTGACAATATGGTATCAGAGCATGGTCTAGTTGGCCTAGGGTAGTGGGCGGACTTGGTTATCTTGGGTCCTTTGGAGGAGCCTGGAGGGACGTGCCTGATCAACACGGTCCTCTTGGAGCCTCCAAGGTGTACTTGGGGTAGTCCAGTCTTGTGGTAGGATTTGCATGCATTGGCATTAGGGCACTAGTTGCATTGGTTGTTGTATGTGAAGGTGTGGATACCTGAAAAAAAAAAATAAAAAAAAATAAAAAATAAAAATAAAAAAATAATTGTGATAAAAGAAAATATGAATAATGTGATAAGGCGTGAATCGTGCAACTCGATTTTATTTGAAGTACCTTGAGCATGACTACAAGGAAAGGTCCTTGTTTAGTTGAACTGTGTGCTTGTGGAATGGATGCTTGTGCAATGTGGTTTAATGAGAACCGAAATGTGTGCGGTTGTGTAATTGCATGGATAAAGGGTTTGAACATGATAAAATTTCAATTGTGCAACTCTGAAATTTTGTGATGATTTGAGCATGGAAACATGGAAAAGAAATTGTGGAAGTGAAACTGTGTGCTTGGAAACTTGAGGCTTGTGACCTGTTAACAAAAAAAAAAAAAAACAAAAAAAAAATTTAAATGTGATTTGTTTGGTGTTCTGTGAATGGTTGAGCATGTGATTTGCTTGGTCCGTGTGAAATAAGCGTGGTTATGAGCAATGCAATGGAATGTAAAATTGGTATAACTGTTAAATGTGAACCTATAGACTTGTATGGTAATAATGCGTGTTATAGCTTAAGCCGCTTAGTCGGTAGTGGTCTCGCGATTGTTGAGATTATGGAGTGATGACCTAGAGCGCTGCCTTTTCGTGGAGCCAATGTCTCCAAAAAATTGTGACCGGTACGACTATTGAGGTAGCAAAGAAGCCCGCCCCCAGGCTGGGCAAGTGGGAGAGCCGCAGGATGTAAGTAATGAGGTTGGCATCTTAAGCCTGGTAATGCAAGAGTTGAGGGATGAGATTCGACAACCGATTAAGAGCGAGGTACGTCGAGAGCTATCAACCCCACATCATCGGGGGGGATCTTGGGTGAAGATTAATTGAAGCATAGTTGTCCTGATCAGCAGAAAGGGGCTCAAGAGGTAGAGACCGGTTTCCCAAAGGGGTTGTTCTTGCAGTGAACAACCGGGACATTGGAAAGTAGGACATCTCCCGACAGCCTGTTTTGGTAAAACAAGTCATGGTGCTAGAAGACCGGCTCAACGAGCTAGGGACAAAGCAAAATTCAAGTGAGGCTAGGAGGAGAGCATGGCGGAACTTTCCTTAGTCACGGGTACGATTTTGATTCTCGCGTGTTAAGATTTCTGTTTAGTGGTGGTATCATATTCCTTTAATGATAGTGATCGGTTGAGTCTCGTGCAGGATTAGGTGAGGCTGGGTGAACCTTTGATTGTTGCGTTTCTAGCAATTTGATTAAGACACTTGTGATAAAGGGGTATTTTATCTGGGTGGGCTCTTGAGCCACTGTTTTATGTTAGGTGAGGCTTAGAAGGTCGTTTGAGTTACCATTTTGGATGGACGTAGTTGGGGACCTACTAGAGAATAAATGAGTAAAATAAATAAATAAAATATATATATGATACCAAAAGACTAATAAATTACTAATGGTTATAAACGAGTTATTGGAAAGAGCTGGTGGTTTTAATGCGGTCTAAAGTGTTAATTGCATCTTCGTGTGGTAGTCAATTTTGGGCGCCCGTGTGTGAGGAAAGTAATAAATGTCACCGTGTTACCCCTAATACTCTAGCGTAGGTGAGATTACCTCTGGCCTAGCTAGCCTAGGAAGCTGGAGGCATGAGTTAGTGGCTTGTGGGTAGTGTGTGACCCAGTTGTGGCAACCTTGAGTAATAGAAATGTGTTTTCTTGTGAGTAGAGGTTTCCGTAGATGTGCTACTTAAGAAGGATGTTCTTTTGGTAACCTTTCCAAGTGTCAAGGTTGAGGGAGGAAATTGCCACTAGTATAACCCACCCCTTGAGTCATTGAAATCTAAATTGATTGGCGAGAGTGGTATGTGGTTTTAAGATTCTTGTGGGTGTCCTATGGAAATGGCTGCAAATTCTTGGGTGGCCAAACATTGACCACGTGTCATGCTGGTGGTGTGTGAAAGACCTTGGGTAATGTTCATAGGATATGTGGTGAAATGGGTTTGCGTATGTATAAGAATGTGATGAGTTCTGGAACTAGGTTACGAGTGAGTTTATAGGATCCTTGCCTGATGAACCCAATCGGTGCAAGCAGGCAAGCGAGTGAGATTGGGCAGGCCTTGTTTGGGTTTTTCCTCATAATTGGGAGACACCTTCCGAGGGGTTGAGGATGTACTCCTGGTGGTAGGACCATTCCGTTAATCCATGTCGTGTGGGTAATAGGCTTAAAAGAGGCGAGGAGGTGGGGACTAGTATGTCCTCTCTTACATGTGTTCTACACGGTAGTTTATTTCGTGTGTTGTGGTTGCTTTGTTTTGTTGTGTGTGTTACATATGTGCTAAAGGAGTAGCAAAGTTCTTATGTGTGGGCCTCGTGGCATTCATATGCGAGAGGAGTAAGAGGTGATGCATGCGCATATTATGTGCGGTGTGGGATGAAGAGGGGTGTTATGTGTAATGTTGATGTTATTCCTTGTCACATATGATGGCATGCTAATTAAAAGTGTGAAAGTATTGATGCGTTGTGATTCACTAAATGGAGTCGGATGTGAGTTTTGCTTGTAAGGGGTATTAGTCTTACCCCTTTGGGGGAGATTTGTGTCCTGCGGCTACCATGGGGTCCTCATGCTACATATGTTCTTCTTGAAAGTCTTTCGTGTGCGTTTTGATGCGGTAAGTGACATGGTCCACGCCATCAAAGTGTTGGTGTGTTTGGGAGCTACGTGAATGTCCCGAATAAGGAGTTTGCATGCCTCGTTTCTTGTGCCTACCCGGAGGAATTGCAGTGACCATATTAAGGCTGCGGCTAGAGCCTGAGTATTTCTTGGTCCATTTGAGTGTTTTGCTGGTGTGTTGAGATAAAACGTAATAGTTGATATAGCGGAGTTGGTGGGCCATGAGGTGGAGTATGTCTTGGAGGCAAGGGATTTTCTTGTGACCTGTGAGTGGTGACACAGAGGATTCCATTGTGGTCAGGTTGCGAGATAGGAGCGTTTTCGGTGTGGGGGGGGGGGGGACTATGATGTTCATAGCTACTTGGCGTCAAGGGATTCCTATCGCGTGGTCCGTCTGCCGACTTGGTAAGGCATTATCTCTTGGGGCCGTACGGTAAGCCTCGGTTGTGAAGGCTGTGTGGGACCTTGGCGGATCTCTGTTTGACCGTGATCAAGGAGGTCGATTCTCAAAGTCGGTGACTAGTGATAGCCCGATAGTGGGTTTTGGTCTTACCATGGTTGTGTGTGTGGTGCCGCATTTCTCGTTTTTAGTGCATCCTTGGACTCCGTTGGGCGCCCAGGTTGACTGCGACCGAGTGGTTAAGGGCACACTCCATTCTCGTGTTTCTATGTCTAGGCTTGTACTCCGTTCTGCGTCACCATTGGCGTTGGTGGGGTTTCAATGTTCCTTGCTTGAGTGAGGTGGTTTTCGCAGATGATGATGGTCTGCCGAGGTGAGCTCCCTGGGTGGGAATGTGATTGTGGTTTGCATCATGCTATCCTATTTGTTTGTGTTTCATTGTGACCTCATTGTGCTTCTTGTTAGGGTGTGGTCTACCTATGGGCCGAGGCTGCGTTGACTTCAACTCCCAATTGTTGGGTATTTTACGTTGTGGAGTGTTGGTCCCATCATGCCGCGAGTTGGCATCTCCAACATTTGTGGTAATGACTACATTATGTGTTGCTTTGATCTTTTCGCGTTGTTTACTACTTGGTTTCTCTTTTCGGGGACGAAGAGTCCAAAGGTGGGAAGGTTGTGAGGAAACTCCCTGCGGATGAGTTTGTATGGTGTTAGCGAGTGGGCAGTGGAACGTTAAACGTGTAGTAGTGTTTTATTTGTGCTTTGTTCTTTGTAGTGGTGTTTATGATGTGATTTGTTAAACGTACGTGTTGGGGATGGGCGTATATGTCGTACACCGTCGTGGCGTGAATACTTGTGACATGTGTTAGGTGAGGAGAACAAGGGTTGTTGGTGAGATTAGAATATGTGTTTCCTTATCATGCTCGTGTTGTATTGGGTCCGTGGGTACGTGCCTTCATGTGTGTTATTGTGTGATATCTTCATTCGCGGGTATGTGAATGGTTGTGGACGATTTGCATCAGCATGTGCATTATGGAAAGTGTATTGTCTTTTCGCGGACGACACGTCCTATGGAGGAGATATGGAAACGCGAAACCATGATGCGTGAGCAACCCTCTGGAGTTGTTCGAGGACGAACAATCTTAAGGGTGGAGGGGTGGCTGTTGGCTGGTGTATTTGTATTTCCTTTCGACTTTTGACTTTAAGTTATATTGAATGTGTTAATGAAATGTGCTTGTGATGGATATTTGTGACATGTGGATGTGTTTCCATAGATTGTGATGCATGTGGTTATGGACTGTGGTGGCACTATGTTATGTGCTATTGTGTACAATGTGCGGTGTATGACCCATTTGGGTGTTGTAGCTCGCCGTGTGGCAAATGGGTAGCTTGTGTTTGTTTTCCTCGTATGTCATTTCTTTTCGAGGACGAAAAGTCTTAAGGGGGAGAGGATGTAATGACCCGTGTGTAACTCGTGTGTAAGGAGTTAACCACAAACACCTTGGATGTTGGTACACAAGTTTAAGGTAAGGGATGAGCCCAAGAGGGGACTTTTGAGAGGTGCATGTGTCAAGCGATAGCGTACATTTATGCCCTAGGAAGATGCTATGCGTTCTGAGGCGGTTTTAAGTTGTTTTGGCTGATCTTGGAGCTCACTTTTGACCTAGTAGATGGCCTCAAACAATTGGCGTGCAAGAACAAAAGTTTCTTAGAATGAGGTCCTCTATCTACCACAGAAATTTCAGAGCATTTGGAGCTGAACGTGAATTCACCCATTTCACGTGCAAGCATATTTTTGCTCCTCAGGCCTCTACAAGATGCAAGGAGACTTGTGGTGAAGTTTGAGTGCATTTGGAGCTGCACGCCAATTGGGGAATTGGCGTGCAAATTGGCGTGCAGGTGTATTTTTGCATGGTTCCCTTGGTTTTGTCATTCTAATGATCTTTCTCCAAAGGACCATGTTGAAATTCCGAGTATTTTGGCCTATATGGGTGCGGAAAGGTGCTAACTTGTGTGATCAAAACTACGTCGTTTTGATCCTGGGTTTACTTAATCAAAACTACGTCGTTTTGATGTGGGTGGTGTCTATATAAGGAGGGCTTGAGTTTGAGTTTAGGGTTCTTGTGTTCCTTTTGCTGCCTTCCCTAGAGAGAGAGAGAGCTAGAGAGAGAGGGAAGGGGAGTTGCTTGGTTGCCTGGAGCATCTTGCGTGGGGAGGACGGCGTTTGGCGCGGGAGCAAGGATGACCTGCTTTAAGGTAGGGGTTCTGTTTCTTCCTAATCCCTCCTCTCGTCCTAGGGTCCTAGGGCGATTCTGGTCGTATCTGTTTATATATACATATGTAATCCATATAGGTGTGATCTCCTATATGGATGTTGGCCTTAATGGCGTATTGGTGTGATTTCGAGGTTGGGTGGTTAGTGCATGTTAAGTGTTTGATAAAATGCCGGTGTGGATATGCCTGTATGAATATGCCTGTGTGTATGCTCGGAACGTGTTTGAAATAATGCCTGTGAGGCTATGTATATTTCGTGTCTGAAATAATATCTGTGTGGCTGGGATTGTGAGCCTGTGAATATGTGCATGCTAAGTGTTCGACGTTATTCCCGTGTGACTAAGCATATTAAGTGTTTGATGTTATGCCTGTATGGTCTTATGTCTTTGTGTGGTTGCTTGTACACCCGGTGGGTGTGGAAGCCCGGGACCGTTTTGTGTTAGCCTGTGAGGCCGTGGAAACTTGGCCTGAAGAGGCGGTTAAATCACTTGGCCTGAAGAGGCGGTTAAATCACTTGGCCTGAAGAGGCGGTTAAATCACTTGGCCTGAAGAGGCGGTTAAATCACTTGTTGTTAAAGTGTTAGCCCGTGTGGCGGTGGCGATTGTAATTGTTGATGTGGTTGTTGTTATGTCTGTTGAAATTATTGTAACACGACACCGCACTTGTACACATGGCATGTAGATGCTAGGAGCATGGGATGGGTTGGGGAGACATGATCCCTACTGAGCTGTGGATGCTCACCCCTCCTACTATGGTGTGCTTTCTTGCAGGAACCTACAGGCGTTAGGTGGGAACACCAAGGTGGAAGAGTTCCATTTTGTGGCTTTGTTTTGTGTTATTCGCATTATGTAATTTTGTTGAGGTATTGTAACCCCAGTGGGGAGATATTGTAATGAAGTTTGAAATATAATAAAGGCATGTGGTTTCAATTAAATAATTATATGATTTTGGTTTCTGAAAAGAAATGTGAAGTGTATATTGTATTCTACCCCTTTGTCCAAACCCGGATAAAGGGAGGGTCACGTTCCGGTCTCCTCGGGTTGGAAATCCGGGGCGTGACAGGGGGGGTGAATAGACTTTCTTCGTTTACAGAAGCTAGACTGTTGGTTGGTTTTAGACTCCTTTACAGATGACTATGATGGAAGTATTTATGGAGAAGACGACAGTGGTATTATGAGGATAACGTGAGTGATGATGAACTATTAGACAAAAACTGAGCTATGAGTAAATGCTCTTTTCTCAACAAATCTCAGTTGTGTAAGTGATGGTTTATGATAGATCGAAGTGTGGAAAACAAACAACACAGAGATTAAGACTCAATGGAAGTGCTAGATCTTTGATGAACAAGAGGTTCGTGAATACTCAGACAGATTGCTCTTGTTCTCATTTCACACGGCGCACAACACTTCTTCGATTTCTCTCAGAGTCTTTCTCTCTTGCGTTGGAACACTCTTGTGTTGGTTCTCGAAAAGATTATTTTCTCTAAGTCCGTCAGAACCATCTTCTTGTGTTCTGTGTGTTTCCTTCTTTTGAGAGAGAGGTTAAACTCTTAATTTTGTCGTTAAGTGTGTGAGAGATATATATTTTAGATTAAAGTGCTCGTGTGCCATGATGTCCATCCCGACAGACTGACTTCCCGCCACTGAAAATGCGGAATGTCAGGGGATGGGTTAATCTACTTTGATTTGTAGATCAGATGCCCATACTACGTATTTGGCATGCAGTCGATCTTGGCCATTCATCCGTGGGTGGTAGTTGGCAGCAATTAATGTGTCATTAATGTGCTCAACTGCTCGGGACGGCGCAAACTTGCTGTACAAACCCTAGCTGACAATATCGCTAAGTGGCTGTGTTTAGGGTTGTAAGTCTGCCTCAGAGGTAGATGGCTCGTAGGTTCGGTGACTCGAAGATTTCAGTTAGAACTTGTAGGAAGTTACGAAGTTCTGCTTCAGGCTTTATAGTGTTTCTGCGAGTCTATGACTCATATCTTCGAGTCTTCGAGGCTAGAGTTCAGGTTGGATTAGCCTTTTTGTGTCACTTCATTAACTGAAGTCTACGACTTTATGAGTCTGTGACTCTTCGAATGGCGGTTAGAGTGACTTCTTCATAGTCCGTCTAATCTACCTGTTATTATAGCTACAAGTCTTCGACCCTAGCTCTGCGGGTCTACGACCTTCGGGTCTCTCAGTTTATTATATTTAACTAAGTGGTTCTGAAAATCTTCGACTCTACTAGTCTTAACCTTAGCCTTTCTTCCTTAGTCTTTCACAGAGGCTCATAAACTGAGTTTCTGTATGACTACGACCCTTCAGCTACAACTCTCAGCCATCGATCTCCAAGTCTGGAAGTGTGGCAATTTCTTTATAGTGACTGTATCTCTTGAGTCTACGAGTCTACGACTCTACGACCCTTAAGTTACAATTTCATTTGTTTGCCAGTCTTTATAGCATCGACTCTTCGACCTTCAACCTACGAGTCTACGAGTCCTGTCTTCTTAACAGTGTTTGAAGGTTTGGACTCTAGGACTTTCAACCTACGAGTCTGTGAGTCCTGTTTTCTTAACAGTGTTCGAAGGCTTTGTAATGACCCGTGTGTAAGAAGTTAACCACAAACACCTTAGATGTTGGTGCACAAGTTTGAGGTAAGATATGAGTCCAAGAGGGGACTTTTGGGAGGTGCATGTGACAAGTGATAACGTGCATTTATGCCCTAGGAAGATGCTATGCATATACAGGCGCTTTTAGGCTGTTTTATCAGGTTTTGGAGATTTATTTTGACCTAGTAGATGGGCTCAGATGAATTGGCGTGCAGAGCAAAAGATTCTTAGAATGATGTCTTCTATCTACCACAAAAGTTTCAGGCCAAAAAGACGTGCACGCGAATTGGACCCATTTGGCGTGCAAGGTTATTTTCGCATGGATGTCTTTTACATGATGCAAGAAGGCTTGGGGTAAAGTTTGAGTGCATTTGGAGTTGCACGCCAATTGGGGAATTGGCGTTCAAATTGGCGTGCAGGCATATTTTTGCATGGTTACCTTAGTTTTGTTATTCTAATCATCTTTTCCCAAAGGACCATGTTGGAATTGTGGATATTTTGGTGTGTATAGATGTGGGAAGGTCATAGCTTGTTCCATCAAAACTACGTCGTTTTGATGCTAGGATTCACTTAATCAAAACTACGTCGTTTTGATGTTGTGTTGTCTATATAAGGAGGAGAAGCCCCTCTGTTTTAGGTTTAGGGTTTGTTGCTTCACCAGCCGTCGCAGAGAGAGAGAGAGAGAGAGAGAGAGAGAGAGAGAGAGAGAGAGAGAGAGAGAGAGAGAGAGAGGGAAGGAGAGCTCCTGGTTGCTGTCGGGCGTCTTGCGTGGGTGGTCGGTGTCTCGTGGGCGGACGGCGTTCGGCGTGGGGGAAAGAATATTCTTTGTGTTGTTGCATTTTACTTGAGGTAGGGGTTCTGTTTTTGCTAATCCCTCTCTGTCCTAGGGTTCTTAGGTAGAATTCGGTCTATACCTGCTATTATATATATATAAATCCATATAGGTGTGATCTCCTATATAGATGTTGGCCTTCAATGGCATTTTGGTGTGATTCTGTTGTTGGGTGGTCAGTGCATGTTATATGTTCGATGAAATGCCTGTGTGAATATAGCTGTGTGTATATGCCTATTACATGTTTGATAATATGCCTGTGTGGCTGGACTTGTGATTTTGGTGTATGTATGCATGCTGGGTGTTTGTTCTATTGCCTGAACGGCTGGGTTTGTGCACTTGTGAACGGGTGCACACCAAGTGTTTGGTTTTATGCTTGACTGACCGTGGTGTATGTTGTGTGCATGACTGTGGTATGTGGCCTGAAGAGGCGGTTAAATTACTTTGCCTGAGAGGTGGTTAAACCAGTGGCCTGAAGAGGCGGTTAAATTACTTTGCCTGAGAGGCGGTTAAAGCAGTGGCCTGAAGAGGCGGTTAAATTACTTGCTTGAGATGTGGTTTGTTAGCCAGTGTGGCTGGGGCTGAGGTTACGCCCGCTTGTGTGGAATGCTTTTTTTTTTTTTCTAATACTGCCACGTCACTACACCTGTGCACATGCATGTAGCCGCTAGGAGCATGGGAAGGGTTGGGGAGACTTGATCCCTACTGAGCTGTGGTTGCTCACCCCTCCTACTGTGTTTGCTTGTTTTCCAGGGACTTACAGGCGTTAGGTGGATACACCAAGGTGGAAGACCATCTTCATATTATTGTTCACTTCAGTGATGTAATTTCAAAATTTATGTAACCCCAAGGGGGGAAATGTACTAAGGGATTGAATTGTAGTAAGGAACATGGTTGGTTTGTGAACCTTTGATGTTTGAAATTAAATAAAGATGTGGCTTGTTTGATTTATTGTAATTGTTAGTCTTGTTTGTGTGGCATCCAGTAATTCAACCCCGTTGCCCTCCGAGTGGGTGAATGAGGAGTCACGTACCGGTTTCCCCGAGTCGGAAATCCGGGGCGTGACAGTATGGTATCAGAGCATGGTCTAGTTAGCCTAGGGTAGTGGGTGGACCTGGTTATCTTAAGTCCTTTGGAGGAGCCTGGAGGGACATGCCTGATCAACATGGTCCTCTTTGAGCCTCCAAGGTGTACTTAGGGTAGTCCAGTCTTGTGGTAGGATTTGCATGCATTGGCATTAGGGCACTAGTTGCATTTGCTGTGAATGTGTGCTAAACTGTGGAAATTGTGGATAAGATAATATGATTAAGTGTGAAATGTGCAACTTTGATTTGTTTGGTAATGTGTACCGAATTGTGAAATGTGATTGATACAATGTATGTGTATAATGTCATGTGATAGTGGAATTGATCAGTGGGGTAGAGGTAGTGACGCGATAGATTATAAATTCGTTTTGACATTTGTGTTTCTTACTTCGTGTAGTAAGAATGCCGCCGAGGAGAGAGACACGTGCGTCCGGGGCAGTGGCTAATGAGTCATCTGCCCATGAGGGTCCGGGTGCGGGATAGTCCGTTGGAGGGCATGCGTTGTTGCTGGCACAGCTACGAGAAGGCATCCGGCTGGAAGTACAAGAGCTACGAGAGGGACTCCGGTAGGAGGTTCGGGAGGAGGTGCGCCGTGAGATGGCAGCACAGCAGGTGGTGCCACCACCACCACCAGTAGGGGAGCTGCCTCGTGAGCGTGAGAGTTCGCTGGGTGGTGTACCGACTCGTGCAGAGGATGATGTGGTGACACGGTTCCGAAAGGAACAACCTCCGCGATTCAAGGGGGAAGGTGATCCCGTGGTAGCTGAGCAGTGGTTGAGGCAGATCGAGCATGTGTTCTCCTTTCTCCTGCCCCGGGAGGAGGATAAGGTGTGACTAGCCATTCGGCAGCTGGAGGGGGATGCTTTGGAGTGGTGGACGAGTGTCGCGGGGAGCCGTGCGGTGCAACTCATGCTTTGGGAGGAGTTCTTGCAACTCTTCCATGATGAGTTCTTCCCGGAATCAGTGAGATGGCAGAAGAGGGAAGAATTCGGCAGCCTGAAGTAGGGATCCAGGACGGTGCCTGAGTATGAGCAGGAGTTCCGAAGCTTGAGTAGGTTTGCTCCTGAGACTGTGGCAAGGGAGGACCTGAAGGCCCACAAGTTCACTTTGGGCCTTAGGCCAGCCCTTAGGCAGAGGGTGGCAATTCTACGCTTGAGGACCTATGCTGAGGTTGTGGAGACGGCCCGTATAGCCGAGAGAGAGCTGGATGATGGGAGGCAGGCCCATCAGGGTCGCCAGTTGCAGAGTGGGCTTGATCGAGATGCAGGGCCCAAGAGGCTCAAGACGGAGGAGAGGGATAGCAGTTCTTTTTGCAGTCGGGGTCAGACATCTGTGA
The DNA here is from genome assembly GCA_023512835.1 of Taxillus chinensis. NCBI lineage: Eukaryota > Viridiplantae > Streptophyta > Magnoliopsida > Santalales > Loranthaceae > Taxillus > Taxillus chinensis. The sequence goes on along the minus strand of CM042088.1, from coordinate 2,031,700 downwards.
ACCCTGGGAGGTTCACCTTTGGCGGCGGAAGACAGGGTGGTCCATCTGGGGGTCTACCTAGCAGTTGTCACTGCTGTGGAGAGCAGGGTCACTTCAAGGGGGAGTGCCCCAAGAAGGACTGGCGATGCAACAACTGTGGACGAGAGGGCCATTTGCGCCGAGTTTGCAGGAGTGGCAACAGGGGAATGGGGGGCGTGGCATCTAACGTGAGGAGTGATTCTAGCTTCCGTGCACCAGCTGAGAGACCAGCTCGTCAATGGCAGGCCAGCCAGGCAGGATCCAGTCAGACCCGACCTCAGGGGAGGCCAGGAGCGACAAGCAGCCGATCTTAGAGGCGATCGGCGGGAGCCGCCCAGTGAGTGAGCCGACCAGTGGCACGGGCCAAAGGAGGGTGTTTGCACTGAATGCGACACCCCAGGAGGAGGCTGAGCTACCACCTTCGCCAGCAGAGGAGGGAGCAGGACCATCGGTGGTTAGAGGTGCTCTTTTGATCTCCCGCATGCTTGCTTCTGTTCTCTTCGATACGGGTGCATCGCGTTCTTTTATTGCTAAGCTTATAGTTGAGGGCTTGGGGTTAACGTGTGTCGAGGCGGAGAGGCCCTTAATTGTAGAGTCTCCGGTGGGAGATATGATTGAGGTGCGACACTTTTGCCGCGATTGTGCGTTAACCATGGGTGATGTGGAACTGAGCTTCGACTTGCATGTGATGCCTTTGCGTACTTTTGACCTGATTTTGGGTATGGATTGGCTTATGGCTTTCCAAGCCAAGATAGACTGTTACCGGCGGCGTGTATCCTTCGTGTCACCCGCAGGAATCTCTTGTACCCTGCAATGTAAGGACCCGTACCTTGAGTTAGTCAGTTTTACCTCCGGAGTAGAGTTTTTCTAGATTTTGACCTAGTAAATGGACTCCAATGAATTCACGTGCAAAAGGAAAGATGCTTAGAATGGTGTCCTCTATCTACCACAGAAGTTTCAGGCCAAATGGACATGTATGTGAGGTGCACGTGATATGGGTCCAATTCACGTGCAAGTGTAATTGTCTTCTAAATGATGCAAGGAGGCTAGGGGTGAAGTTTGAGAGCATTTGGAGTCCATATGGAGGTGCACGTGAATTGGGAATTCACGTGCAAATTGGCGTGCAGCCATATTTTTGCATGGTTCCCTTGGTTTTGTCATTCTAAGGAACTTTCTCCAAAGGACCATGTTGAAATTCTGAGTATTTTGGCCTATATGGGTGCGGAAAGGTGGTAACTTGTGTGATCAAAACTACGTCGTTTTGATCCTGAGATTCACTTAATCAAAACTACGTCGTTTTGATGTTGTGTTGTCTATATAAGGAGGAGGAGTCCCTCTGTTTTAGGTTTAGGGTTTGTTGCTTCACCGGCCGTCGCAGAGAGAGAGAGAGGGAAGGAGAGCTCCTGGTTCTTCGCCGGGCGTCTTGCGTGGGTGGTCGGTGACTCGTGGGTGGACGGCGTTCGGCTTGGGATCGACCGTTCTTTGTGTTGTTGCGTTTTCCTTGAGGTAGGGGTTCTGTTCTTCCTAAATCCTCCTCCGTCCTAGGGTCCTAGGGCGGAATATGAGATATCTCGTTATATTATTTATATGTAAATTCATATAGGTGTGACCTCCTATATGAATGTTGGCCTTCAATGGCATGTTGGTGTGATTTTGTGGATTACATGCTTTGTGTTCGATGAAATGCCTGTGTGAATATAGCCGTATGCATATGCCCATTACGTGTTTGGTAATATGCCTGTGTGGCTGGATTTGTGGTTTAGTGTATGTGTCTTGTGTGTTTGCTCTATTTTCCTGAATGGTTGGGTTTGTGCGCTTGTGAACGGGTGCACACCAAGTGTTTGGTGGTATGCTTGAGTGACCATGTGTGTTGTGTGCTTGACTGTGGTATCTGGCCTGAAGAGGCGGTTAAAGAACTTTGCCTGAGAGGCGGTTAAATCACTTGGCCTGAAGAGGCGGTTAAATCACTTGTGTTTTGTGTGGTGGATAATTGTGACGACTGATGTGGTTTGTTATTGTTTGTTGAGATTGTTGTAACACGTCACTGCACCTGTGCACATGCATGTAGCCGCTAGGAGCATGGGAAGGGTTGGGGAGACTTGATCCCTATCGAGCCGTGGTTGCTCACCCCTCCTCTGTGTTTGCTTGTTTTCCAGGGGACTTACAGGCGTTAGGTGGATACACCAAGGTGGAAGACCTTATCCATTTTACTCTTCCATTTATGTTGTTTTCTTTTATGGGAACTGATGTAACCCCAGTGGGGATGGGATTGGAAAGAATTCTGTTGTAATAAACTGGTTTGGAATATTTTTATGAATATTACTTTCTTGAATGGGTTGTGGATGTTTGAAATGTAAAATTCTTGGTTTGTATCCTAACCCCTTTGCCCTCCGTGTGGGTAAAAGGGGAGTCACGTGCCGGTTTCCTCGGGTTGGAAATCCGGGGCGTGACAATATGGTATCGAGCATTGTCTAGTTGGCCTAGGGTAGTGGGCGGACTTGGTTATCCTAAGTCCTTTGGAGGAGCCTGGAGGGACATGCCTGATCAACATGGTCCTCTTTGAGCCTCCAAGGTGTACTTAGGGTAGTCCGGTCTTGTGATAGGATTTGCATGCATTGGCATTAGGGCACTAGTTGCATTTGTTGTGAAGGTATGCTAAATCGTGGATAAGATCACATGATTAAGTGAAATGTGCAACTCGATTTGTTTGGCAATGTGTCTTGGATCGTGAACTCGTGAAATGTGATTGATGTAATGTATGTGTGTAATGTCATGTGTTAGTGAAATTGATAATGGGGTAGAGGTAGTCAATTTGTTAGTAGTCAAACGCGTCCTGACGTTTGTGCATCTTACTTCATGTAGTAAGAATGCCACCGAGGAGAGTGACACGTGCGTCCTGGGGCAATGGGCCGATGAGTCATCTGCCCATGAGGGTCCGGGTGCGGGACCATCCGTTGGAGGGCATGCGTTGCTACCGGCACAGCTACAAGAAGGCATCCGGCCGGAGGTACGAGAGCTACGGGAGGGACTCCGGCAAGACGTTCGGGAGGAGGTGCGCCGTGAGATGGCAACACGGCAGGTGGTGCCACCACCACCACCACCAGTAGGAGAGCCGCCTCGTGAGCGTGAGAGTTCGCCGGGTGGTGTACCGACCCGTGCGAGAGGATGACGTGGTGACACGGTTCCGAAAGGAACAACCTCCGCGATTTAAGGGGGGGGAAGATCCTGTGGTAGCCGAGCGATGGTTGAGGCAGATTGAGCATGTGTTCTCCTTTCTCCTGCCCCGGGAGGAGGATAAAGTGCGACCGGCAATCCGGCGGCTAGAGGGGGACGCTTTGGAGTGGTGGACGAGTGTTGCGGGGAGCCGTGCGGTGCAACTCATGTTTTGGGAGGAATTCTTGCAACTCTTCCAAGATGAGTTCTTCCGGAATCGGTGAGATGGCGAGAAGAGGGAAGAATTTGGCAGCTTCAAGCGAGGGATCCAAGACGGTACCTGAGTATGAGCGGGAGTTCCTGGAGATTGAGTAGGTTTGCTCCTGAGACTGTGGTAAGGGAGGACCTGAAGGCCCACAAGTTCACCTTGGGTCTCAGCCAGCCCTTAGGGAGAGGGTGGCGATTCTACGCTTGAGGACCTATGCTCGAGGCCGTGGAGACGGCCCGAATAGCCGAGAGAGAGCCGGATGATGGGAGGCAGGCCCATCGGGGGCGCCGGTTGCGAGTGGGCCTGATCGAGATGCAGGGTCCAAGAGGCTCAAGACGGAGGAGAGGGATAGCAGCTTCTTTTCGCAGTCGGGGTCGGACATCCGTGAACCCTGGGAGGTTCACCTTTGGCGGCGGAAGACAGGGGGGGGTCCATCTCGGGAGTCTACCGAGCGGATGCCACCTTGTGGAGAGCAGGGTCACTTCAAAGGGGAGTGCCCCAAGAAGGACCGGCGATGCAACAACCGTGGACGAGAGGGTCATTTGCGTCGGGTTTGCAGGGAGTGGCAACAGGGGAATAGGGGGCGCGGCATCCGGCGTGAGGAGTGATGCTAGCTTCCGTGCACCAGTGAGAGACCGGCTCGTCGGTGGCAGCCCGCCAGGCGAAGATCTAGTCGGACCCGACCCCGGGGGGAGGCCGGAGCGGCAGCAGACCGAGGCCGGAGGCAACCTTAGCGGGAAGCGTCCAGTGATCGAGCCGACCAGTGGCACGGGCCAAGGGAGGGTGTTTGCGCCTGGAGGCGACATACCAGGAGGAGGCCGAGTTACCACCCCCACCACTGAGGGTGGAGCAGGACCATCGGTGGTTAGAGGTACCCTCTTGATCTCCCGTACATTAGCTCTGTTCTTTTCGATACGGGTGCATCATGTTCGTTTGTTGCCGAGCTTGTAATAGACGGCTTGGGGTTAGCTTGTGTGGAGGCCGCGAGGCCCCTAGTTGTGGAGTCTCCAGGTAGGAGGCATGATTGAGGTACGGCAAGTGTGTCGTGGATCGTGTGTTAACCATAGGCGAGGTGGAGCCGAGTTTTGACTTGCATGTGATGCCTTTGAGAACGTTTGACCTGATCTTGGGTATGGATTGGCTTATGGCTTTCCAGGCCAAGATAGATTGTTATCGGCGGCGTGTGACCTTCGTGACACCTGCAGGGACCTCTTGCACCCTGCAGGGGGAGTGGGATTGTGAGGCGAGTCGGGCCGGGCCGGTGTTGGACCAGGTGGGGTGCCATTACCCACAGGTTAGCAGCCCCGACCTTTGCCGAGGAGGGTAAGGTGGAAAAGAGGGTGTGGCCCGTTGTTGTGGACCAATTTCAGGATGTTTTTCCTGAGCGGTTGAGGAGTTTGCCACCTAAGAGGAGTGTGGAGTTCACCATTGAGTTGGTACCGGGGACGGGTCCGATTTCCCAAGTAGCGTATCGTATGGGGCCAGCAGAGTTGAGGGAGCTTCAGAGGCAAATCGAGGAGTTGGTGGGCCAGGGGGTATATCGGACCGAGTACCTCACCTTGGGGTGCTCCAGGTGCTCTTTGCTAAGAAGGCCGATGGCACGCTTCGTCTCTGCATCGACTACGGAAGTCGAATTCGATGGCTCGTGAAGAACAAGTACCCGTTGCCTCGGATAGATGACCTGTTTGACCAATTGAGTGGGGCCCAGTGGTTTTCCAAGATAGATTTACGGTCGGGGTATCACCAGCTCGGGGTTAGGGAGGAGGACATCCCTAAGACGGCTTTCGGTGCAGGTATGGGCATTATGAGTGGGTAGTGATGCCTTTCGGGCTCACTAATGCACCAGCGGTGTTCATGCATTTGATGAACCAAGTCTTTGCTCCATACCTAGACTCGTTCGTGGTGGTGTTTATCGACGATATCTTGGTGTATTCCAAGACCGAGAAGGAACATGTGGAGCACTTGGCAACAAGTGTTGCAAACCTTGAGGGACCAGCATTGTTTGCTAAGTTTAGCAAGTGTGAGTTTTGGCTGCAGGAGGTTCACTTTCTTGGCCATGTGGTGTCAAGTGAGGGAGTTAGGGTGGACCCGGCCAAGATTGAGGCCGTGGCATCGTGGGCGAGGCCAACCAACGTTTTTGAGATCCGTAGTTTTCTTGGTTTGGCGGGGTACTATCGTCGTTTTGTAGAGGGGTTCTCCCGTTTGGCGGCTCCTATGACGGCGTTGACTCGGAAGGGCGTGAAGTTTGATTGGACCGACAAGTGTCGGCAGGCGTTTGAGACTCTCAAAACCCGTTTGACCACCGCACCTGTGTTGAGGTTGCCTAGGGAGGATATTCCATATGAGGTGTATTGTGATGCGTCCAGGGTTGGTTTGGGGTGTGTGCTTATGCAGGAGCACGGTGTGGTAGCTTATGGGTCGAGGCAGTGAAGCCTCATGAGCAGAATTATCCTACTCATGACCTTGAGTTAGCGGCTGTCATCTTCGCCCTGAAGAGTTGGCAGCACTACCTCTTGGGAGAAAAGTTTGTGGTGTTCTCGGATCACAAGAGCCTTCAGACATCTTTACTCGAAGGACTTGAATTTGAGGCAAAGGAGATGGGTGGAGTATTTGCGGACCTTTGATTTTACTCTTGCCTATACCCCGGGCAAGGGAAATGTTGTGGCGATGCGTTGAGCCGAAAAGGGAAAGCCGAGGTGGTCGTGAGAGAGTGGAAGCCGATGGAGCGGTTGGCGACGTTACGTGCTGAGCCCGTTGTTCATGATGGTGGGACGGTCCCGAGTCCTTTGGTGGTAGTGCCCGAGTTGTACCGGCGCGTCCGGGAGGGACAGTGGGTGACATTGAGTGTGAGGTTCTCCGTGCCCGTATTGAGGCCGGGGAGCTATCTGGGGGACCGGACAGAGGGTCCCGAGCATGAGTTGTCATTTCAGGGGCGGTTGGTCGTGGCTTCTTCCCTCGGGGATGAGGTGATGAGGGAGTTTCACCGGTCTAGAGTTTCTTGTGCATCCAGGGGGGTACGAAGATGTACCATGCGCTTCGGGGACATTTTTGGTGGCCAGGGGATGAAACGCGATGTAGCTGCCTTTGTTTCGCGGTGCCTCACGTGTCGGCAGGTGAAGGCCGAGCATCGCGGCCGGCGGGCATGTTACGCCCTTGCCCATAGCGGAGTGGAAGTGGGACGATATAGCGATGGATTTTGTGATCTGGTCTTCCACCCACCACCGGGCGGAAAGATATGATTTGGGTGATTGTGGATCGACTCACAAAGTCGGCCCATTTCCTTGCTTGTTCGCGAGCGGGACTCTATTGGGACCTTGAGTCAGCTGTACATGAACGAGATTGTGAGACCGCATGGCGTACCATCATCGGTTGTCTCGGACCGGGATTCGAGGTTCACTTCTCGTTTCGGGGCAGGTTTGCAGGAGGCTATGGGGACCAAGCTTCATCCGAGTACAGCCTTTCACCCTGAGACCGACGGTCGACCGAGCGGACAAATCAGACCATGGAGGACATGTTGAGGGCTTGTGTGCTAGATTTTGGGGGTTCGTGGGCAACTCACCTTCCTTTGGTGGAGTTTGCCTACAACAACGATTATCAGCATCCATTGGGATGGCTCCTTTTGAGGCGTTGTATGGACGGCCGTGTCGATCCCCTTTGTGTTGGACCGAGGTGGGGGAGACAGCTCTCTTGGGACCGCAGTTGGTTCAAGAGGCTACCGAGAAGGTCAAGTTGATCCGTCGGCGTTTGTTGTCGGCTCGAGTCGGCAGAAATCTTATGCGAATCAGCGGCGGCGCCCTTTGGAGTTTTCCGTTGGTGATCATGTGTTCCTTCGTGTCTCTCCACGTCGTGGTCATCGACGGTTTGGGCGGGGTTCCAAGCTCTCTCCGCGGTTTATTGGTCCTTTTGAGATTCTTGGATCGTGTAGGGCCTGTGGCCTACCGGTTAGCGTTACCACCGCGGGCCGAGTCGAGTGCACAACGTATTTCACGTGTCCCGATTGCGGAAGTATCACCCTGACCCCACTCATGTGATTGATTGGGGGACGTTGGACATCGAGGATGACATGTCCGTCATTGAGGCCCCTATCCTGGTATCCTAGATCGGCGAGAGAAGCTATTGCGTGGTCGTGCTTATTCCTTTGGTTCGCGTGCTTGTGGCAACACCGTGGTATTGAGGAGGAGACATGGGAACGTGAGTCCGTGATGCGTGCGCAAGACCCGGACTTGTTCGAGGACGAACAATCTTAAGCGTGGGAGGTGGTGTTGGCCAAGGGATAGTGTTGTGTTTTCTTGTGATGTGTTTTCTTGTAGTAGTTGATGTATTTGTTTTGTCTTTTAAAGACATGTGCTTAATGTGATGTGCTTTGAGATGTGTATTTGTGCCATGTGGAAGTGTTGTGTGCATTATTGTGGTTATGGATTATGGTGGTACTTTGTTATGTCTTTGTTGTCTTGTGTGTGGTGTATGACCCATTAGGGTGTTGTGGCTCGCCGTGTGGCAATGGGTAGCTTGTGTTCGTTTTTCCTCTTATGTCATTTCTTTTCGAGGACGAAAAGTCTGAAGGGGGAGAGGATGTAAGGACCCGTACCTTGAGTTAGTCGGTTTTACCTCCTGGAGTAGAGTTTTTCTAGATTTTGACCTAGTAAATGGACTCCAATGAATTCACGTGCAAAAGGAAAGATGCTTAGAATGGTGTCCTCTATCTACCACGAAGTTTCAGGCCAAATGGACATGTATGTGAGGTGCACGTGATATGGGTCCAATTCACGTGCAAGTGTAATTGTCTTCTAAATGATGCAAGGAGGCTAGGGGTGAAGTTTGAGAGCATTTGGAGTCCATATGGAGGTGCACGTGAATTGGGAATTCACGTGCAAATTGGCGTGCAGCCATATTTTTGCATGGTTCCCTTGGTTTTGTCATTCTAAGGAACTTTCTCCAAAGGACCATGTTGAAATTCGAGTATTTTGGCCTATATGGGTGCGGAAAGGTGGTAACTTGTGTGATCAAAACTACGTCGTTTTGATCCTGAGATTCACTTAATCAAAACTACGTCGTTTTGATGTTGTGTTGTCTATATAAGGAGGAGGAGTCCCTCTGTTTTAGGTTTAGGGTTTGTTGCTTCACCAGCCGTCGCAGAGAGAGAGAGAGGGAAGGAGAGCTCCTGGTTGCCGCCGGGCGTCTTGCGTGGGTGGTCGGTGACTCGTGGGTGGACGGCGTTCGGCTTGGGATCAGGCTATTCGTTGTGTTGTTGCGTTTTCCTTGAGGTAGGGGTTCTGTTCTTCCTAAATCCTCCTCTCGTCCTAGGGTCCTAGGCGAGAATATGAGATATTCGTTATATTATTTATATGTAAATTCATATAGGTGTGACCTCCTATATGAATGTTGGCCTTCAGTGGCATGTTGGTGTGATTCCGTGGATTACATGCTTTGTGTTCGATGAAATGCCTGTGTGAATATAGCCGTATGCATATGCCCATTACGTGTTTGGTAATATGCCTTGTGTGGCCGGATTTGTGGTTTAGTGTATGTGTCTTGTGTGTTTGCTCTATTTTCCGAATGGTTGGGTTTGTGCGCTTGTGAACGGGTGCACACCAAGTGTTTGGTGGTATGCTCGAGTGACCATGTGTGTTGTGTGCTTGAGCGTGGTATCAGGCCCGAAGAGGCGGTTAAAGAACTTTGCCTGAGAGGCGGTTAAATCACTTGGCCTGAAGAGGCGGTTAAATCACTTGGCCTGAAGAGGCGGTTAAATAACTTGGCCTGAAGAGGCGGTTAAATCACTTGTGTTTTGTGTGGTGGATAATTGTGACGACCGATGTGGTTTGTTATTGTTTGTTGAGATTGTTGTAACACGTCACCGCACCCGTGCACATGCATGTAGCCGCTAGGAGCATGGGAAGGGTTGGGGAGACTTGATCCCTAACGAGCCGTGGTTGCTCACCCCTCCTACCGTGTTTGCTTGTTTTCCAGGGACTTACAGGCGTTAGGTGGATACACCAAGGTGGAAGACCTTATCCATTTTACTCTTCCATTTATGTTGTTTTCTTTTATGGGAATCGATGTAACCCCGGTGGGGATGGGATTGGAAAGAATTTCGTTGTAATAAACTGGTTTGGAATATTTTTATGAATATTACTTTCTTGAATGGGTTGTGGATGTTTGAAATGTAAAATTCTTGGTTTGTATCCTAACCCCTTTGCCCTCCGTGTGGGTAAAAGGGGAGTCACGTGCCGGTTTCCTCGGGTTGGAAATCCGGGGCGTGACATGCAAGGGGAGTGGGATCGTGAGGCGAGTCGAGCCGGGCCAGTGATGGACCAGTGGGGTGCCATTACCCACAGGTTGGCAGCCCTGACCTTTGCTGAGGAGGGGAAGGTGGAAAAGAGGGTGTGGCCCGCTATTGTGGACCAATTTCAGGATGTTTTTCCGGAAGAGTTGAGGAGTTTGCCACCTAAGAGGAGTGTGGAGTTCACCATTGAGTTGGTGCCGGGGACGGGTCCAATTTCCCAAGTAGCGTATCATATGGGGCCAGCCGAGTTGAGGGAGCTTCAGAGGCAAATCGAGGAGTTGGTGGGCTAGGGGTATATCAAACCGAGTACCTCACCTTGGGGTGCTCCGGTGCTCTTTGCTAAAAAGGCAGATGGCACGCTTCGTCTCTGCATCGACTACAGGAAGCTGAATTTAGTGAATGTGAAGAACAAGTATCCGTTGCCTCGGATAGATGACCTGTTTGACCATTTGAGTGGGGCCCAGTGGTTTTCCAAAATAGATTTACGGTCGGGGTATCACCAGCTCTGGGTTAGGGAGGAGGACATCTCTAAGACGGCTTTTCGGTGCATGTATGGGCATTATGAGTGGGTAGTGATGCCTTTCGGGCTCACTAATGCGCCAGCGGTGTTCATGCATTTGATGAACCAGGTCTTTGCTCCATACTTGGATTCGTTTGTGGTGGTGTTTATTGATGATATGTTGGTGTATTCCAAGACCGAGAAGGAGCATGTGGAGCACTTGGCAACAGTGTTGCAAACCTTGAGGGACCAGCAGCTGTTTGCTAAGTTTAGTAAGTGTGAGTTTTGGTCACAGGAGGTTCACTTTCTTGGCCATGTGGTGTCAGCTGAGGGAGTTAGGGTGGACCCAGCCATGATTGAGGCTGTGCCATCGTGGGCGAGGCCAACCAACGTTTTTGAGATCCGTAGCTTTCTTGGCTTGGCGGGGTACTATCGTCATTTTGTCGAGGGGTTCTCCCGTTTGGCGGCCCCTATGACGGCGTTGACTAGGAAAGGAGTGAAGTTTGAGTGGACGGACAAGTGCCAGCAGGCGTTTGAGACTCTCAAAACCCGTTTGACCACGCCCCACGTGTTGAGGTTGCCTAGGAAGGATATTCCGTATGAGGTATTTTGCGATGCGTCCAGGGTTGGTTTGGGGTGTGTGCTTATGCAAGAGCACAGTGTGGTAGCTTATGGGTCAAGGCAGCTGAAGCCTCATGAGCAGAATTACCCTACCCATGATCTTGAGTTGGCGGCTGTCATCTTCGCCCTGAAGAGTTTACAACATTACCTTTTGGGGGAGAAGTTCGTGGTGTTCTCAAATCACAAGAGCCTTCAGTACATCTTTACTCAAAAGGACTTGAATTTGAGGCAGAGGAGATGGGTGGAGTATTTGCAGACCTTTGACTTTACTCTTGCCTATATCCCGGGCAAGGTAATGTTGTGGCTGACACGTTGAGCAGAAAAGGGAAAGCTGAGGTGGCTGTGAGAGAGTGGAAGGCGATGGAGCAGCATTGGCGATGTTGCGGTGCAGCTGTTATTCGTGATGGTGGGACATCCCTGAGTCCTTTGGTGGTTGTGCCTGAGTTGTACCAGCGCGTCCGGGAGGGACAGTTGGGTGACATTGAGTGTGAGGTTCTCCGTGCCCGTATTGAGGCTGGTGAGCTATCTGAGGACTGGACAGAGGGTCCTGAGCATGAGTTGTCTTTTCAGGGGCGGTTGGTAGTGGCTTCTTCTCTCAGGGATGAGGTGATAAGGGAATTTCACCAGTCTAGAGTTGCTCTGCATCCAGGGGGTACAAAGATGTACCATGCGCTTCGAGTACATTTTTGGTGGCCTGGGATGAAACGCAATGTGGCTGCCTTTGTTTCGCGGTGCCTCACGTGTCAGCAGGTGAAGGCTGAGCATCAGCGGCCGGCGGGCATGTTACAGCCCTTGCCCATCGCGGAGTGGAAGTGGGACCACATAGCGATGGATTTTGTGACTGGTCTTCCGCCCACCACAGGGAGGAAAGATATGATTTGGGTGATTGTGGATCGACTCACAAAGTCGGCCCATTTCCTGGCTGTTCGCGAGCGGGACTCTATTGGGACCTTGAGTCATCTATACATGAACGAGATTGTGAGACTACATGGAGTACCATCATCGGTTGTCTCTGACCGGGATTCGAGGTTCACTTCCCGTTTTTGGGCAGGTTTGCAGGAGGCTCTGGGGACCAAACTTCACTTGAGTACAGCCTTTCACCCTGAGACTGACGGCCAGACAGAGAGGACGAATCAAACTTTGGAGGACATGTTACGGGCCTGTGTGTTAGATTTTGGGGGTTAGTGGGCGACTCACCTTGCTTTGGTGGAGTTTGCCTACAACAACAGTTATCAGGCATCCATTGGGATGGCTCCTTTTGAGGCGTTGTATGGGCGGCCGTGTCGATCACCTTTGTGTTGGACCGAGGTGGGGGAGACAGCTCTCTTGGGACCCACAGTTGGTTCAAGAGGCTACCGAGAAGGTTAAATTGATTCGTCAGCGTTTGTTATCAGCTCAGAGTCGGCAGAAATCTTATGCGGATCAGCGGCGGCGACCTTTGGAGTTTTCTGTTGGTGATCATGTGTTTCTTCGTGTTTCTCCATGTCGTGGATATCGACGGTTTGGGTGAGGTTCCACGCTATCCCCGCGGTTTATTGGTCCTTTTGAGATTCTGGATCGTGTGGGGCCTGTGGCCTACCGGTTAGCGTTACCACCACGGCTGAGTCGAGTGCACAACGTGTTTCACGTGTCCCAGTTGAGGAAGTATCATCCTGACCCCACTCATGTGATCGATTGGGGGACATTGGACATTCAGGATGACATGTCCATTGTTGAGGCCCCTATCCGTATCCTAGATCGGCAGGAGAAGCTTTTGCGTGGTCATGCTATTCCTTTGGTTCGCGTGCTGTGGCAGCACCGTGGCATGGAGGAGGAGACATGGGAACGTGAGTCTGTGATGTGTGAGCAGCACCCCGAGTTGTTCGAGGACGAACAATCTTAAGGGTGGGAGGTGGCTGTAGTAATATGTTTTCTTGTGGCTCATGATTTGGTGTATTGTAGTGATATGTTTTCTTGTGGCTCATGATTTGGTGTATTTGTATTTCTACTTGTAAACTGGTATTTTTATTGAGATGTGTTTTGAGATTGCAATGTGTTCGAGATGTCCTGTTGTGTTGTGTGATCCATCTGGGCGTTGTGGCTCGCTGTCTTCCAAATGGGCTGCATGTGTTTGTTTTCCTTGCATGTCGTTTCTTTTCAAGGACGAAAAGTCTTAAAGGGGAGAGGATGTAATGACCCGTGTGTAAGAAGTTAACCACAAACACCTTGGATGTTGGTGCACAAGTTTGAGGTAAGAGATGAGCCTAAGAGGGGACTTTTGGGAGGTGCATGTGACAAGTGATAACGTGCATTTATGCCCTAGGAAGATGCTATGCATATACAGGCGCTTTTTAGTCTTTTTGTCAGGTTTTGGAGATTTATTTTGACCTAGTAGATGGGCTCAGATGAATTGGCGTGCAGAGCAAAAGATTCTTAGAATGATGTCTTCTATCTACCACAGAAGTTTCAGGCCAAAAGGACGTGCACACGAATTGGACCCATTTGGCATGCAAGGTTATTTTTGCATGGATGTCTTTTACATGATGCAAGAAGGCTTGGAGTAAAGTTTAAGTGCATTTGGAGCTGCACGCCAATTGGGGAATTGGCGTTCAAATTGGCGTGCAGGCATATTTTTGCATGGTTACCTTAGTTTTGTTATTCTAATCATCTTTTCCCAAAGGACCATATTGGAATTGTGGATATTTTGGTGTGTATACATGTGGGAAGGTCATAGCTTGTTCTATCAAAACTACGTCGTTTTGATGCTGGGATTCAGTTAATCAAAACTACATCGTTTTGATGTTGTGTTGTCTATATAAGGAGGAGAAGCCCCTCTGTTTTAGGTTTAGGGTTTGGTGCTTCACCAGCCGTCGCAGAGAGAGAGAGAGAGAGAGAGAGGGAAGGAGAGCTCCTGGTTGCTGCCGGGCGTTTTGCGTGGGTGGTCGGTGTCTCGTGGGCAGACGGCGTTCGGCGTGGGAACAAAATATTGCTGTGTTGTTGCATTTTACTTGAGGTAGGGGTTCTGTTTTTGCTAATCCCTCTCTGTCCTAGGGTTCTTAGGTAGAATTCGGTCTATACCTGCTATTATATATATAAAAATCCATATAGGTGTGATCTCCTATATGGATGTTGGCCTTTAATGGCATTTTGGTGTGATTCTGTTGTTGGATGGTCAGTGCATGTTATATGTTCGATGAAATGCCTGTGTGAATATAGCTGTGTGTATATGCCTATTACATGTTTGATAATATGCCTGGTATGCGTGGACTTGTGATTTTGGTGTATGTATGCATCTTTGGGTGTTTGTTCTATTGCCTGAACGGCTAGGTTTGTGCACTTGTGAACAGGTGCACACCAAGTGTTTGGTTTTATGCTTGAGTGACCGTGGTGTATGTTGTGTGCATGACTGTGGTATGTGGCCTGAAGAGGCGGTTAAATTACTTTGCCTGAGAGGTGGTTAAACCAGTGGCCTGAAGAGGCGGTTAAATTACTTTGCCTAAGAGGCGGTTAAATCAGTGGCCTAAAGAGGCGGTTAAATTACTTGCTTGAGATGTGGTTTGTTAGCCAGTGTGGCTGGCGCTGAGGTTACGCCCGCTTGTGTGGAATGCTTTATTTTTTTTCTAATACTGCCACGTCACTACACCTGTGCACATGCATGTAGCCGCTAGGAGCATGGGAAGGGTTGAGGAGACTTGATCCCTACTGAGCTGTGGTTGCTCACCCCTCCTACTGTGTTTGCTTGTTTTTCAGGGACTTACAGGCTTTAGGTGGATACACCAAGGTGGAAGACCATCTTCATTTTATTGTTCACTTCAGTGTTGTAATTTCAAAATTTATGTAACCCCAAGGGGGGAAATGTACTAAGGGATTGAATTGTAGTAAGGAACATGGTTGGTTTGTGAACCTTTGATGTTTGAAATTAAATAAAGATGTGGCTTGTTTGATTTATTGTAATTGTTAGTCTTGTTTGTGTGACATCCAGTAATCCAACCCTGTTGCCCTTCGTGTGGGTGAATGGGGAGTCACGTACCGGTTTCCCCGAGTCAGAAATCCGGGACATGACAGGCTTCGACTCTACGACTCTACGAGTCTTCGAGTCTAGTGGTAGTTTAAGTTCTGTTAATTGACTTAAGTATTTTTGGAGACTCTACAGTTCGACAGGCTACAAGTCTACGAGTCATTTAGCGTTGGTTACTGTTCTTTATTCTTCTTCGACTCTACGAGTCTCCGAACTTGTTGATGCTTGTAGTAACTCTCTCTTTTCCGTGCTACGACTCTACGACCTTTGACCCTGGATCTACGAGTCACCAGATGTTCTGTCACATCTTGCTTCCAGTCTCCAGACCCTACGAGTCTGCGAGCCTCCCGCCAATGTGTCCTGTGACAGTTTTACTTCTACGAACTACGACTCTTCGACCTTCAATTTTTCGAGTCTCCAAACTTAGACTATAATTTGGCAGCTTCATCAAATCCTGTGTTTCCAACAAATTCCTTAAAATATCATAATTACCCTCATATGGCTCAAACTCCAAATCAAAAATATCAAAAGTACCCTCACAGGGCCTGGACTCCAAATCGAGCCCAATTACTGTCAAAATGCTCCGTTTGACGAGTACATTCTTGGCTAGCTATTTTTATCCCCTGATATGCATTCTATCACATGATTATCTCCTAAAACCTCAAGTCATTACATGTCTCATGGAGCAAAAGCTAGTAGAATAGATGAAACCCTTGACCTACTAGTTTGCTTGCTACTCCTCAAAGTAATAGTATTGACGTTACTTTTTGGGTTAAGAGTGGTTTAGGGAGGAAGACTCCTCAACTTTGATTTTTTATCTCGTGCAAAGTAGCAACCATTTGACTCATTTAGGTCTTTACCTCCCTCAATTCGTGCTGCTGAGTGACCACATTGCCCTTTGGGTTGTGAGTAGTTAAAGGAGGAAGACTACCAAACTTTTGATTTACCAGCTCATGCAAAATAGTAGCCATTGGTTTATATATGTCTTTAGCTCCCTGATCTTATGTTGTTGAGGGAATACATTGCCCCTTGGATCAAGAGTGGCTTAGGGAGAAAGACTCCAAGACTATTAATTTACTAATTGGTACAAAGTAGTAATCATTTAGCTTATTTAGAGTACTCACACTAGGCTAGTTAAAAATTAAATTTATCTAAATATAGCTAAAAGATAAAAAAAATTCCTACAATAGGTTCTCTGTTGCTACAATGAATTTAACCTTTGGTTAAATGGCTGGCCAAATTAATTTTATTAGCTAAAAATTATTTTGTAATAAAATAATAAGTTGATTTGACGCGGTGCAAGGGAACACAGGGGAAGAACTATCTAACAAGGAGGAGGTGTGGGGGGAAAGAGAGTGGAAGGGGGGAGACCACCAGGTGCGGTGGGCGGAGAGGGAGGGGAGAGACTGGATGCAGTGGGTGGAGAGGGAGGGGGGAGACTAGAAGCAATGGGCGAAGAGGGAGATCTGGCGCGGCGGGTCGAGAGGGAGGGGGTGTCACGCCCCCAAATTCCAGGGAACCCGGAACTAGGAACATGACTTCCCCTTACCCGCACCCGAAAGGTCAAGGGGTTGGTGACGAACACCAATAGAGACTACACCGCGGGTCCCGTCTCAATCATGCAACCCTGTACGGTCATACATCAAGGGTAATCCTGTACTTTCCCATATATCATCATGCATACAATGAGTCAAACAGTCATACAGACATCACATCACAAACAGTATGCAAATACAACTGTCTACAGACCCATGTCCAGAATATCACACAAAACAATACAAAATATAATACTGTATCATACATCAGAGTAGTGGGCGTCCTCCTGGAAGAGAGTCCTCTACTAGTCTCGGGTCACACCTGAAAAAGGTAAACAGCAAGTAGGGGTGAGCGACAAGCTCAGTAGGTGACCCTAAAACTCGACATCATGCAAACATACAAGTCTATACTACATGCTCTGTGTACTCATGCACTGTGTAGTGTGCACAATCATCAGTAATCAACTTGCCCACACAGGACAGCTTGTCCACGATCCTCAACAGGATCCCAACTCAAGGCACTCAGCCCTAGCTCTACGAGCTCAACGGCTCAACACGATCCTCAACAGGATCCCAACTCAGGGCACTCAGCCCTACCACAATGCTATATGCCCGGACACAGTGCCACACAGGCCTGCCATGGCCACAACACAATATGTCCGGCCACAGTGCCACACAGACCTGCCATCGGCGCATATGCCTGCCCGTCAACCACATAACATCATCTGTGTTTCACGGTGAGAACCCAACAAGTCATAGAGCCCAAGCCCCAATTCCTCAAACCAACATACCAACACCAATATGGCATTAAGGTTCACCATACTCCCTTTATAACTGAAGCCAGTCTTCACAAACCGATTATCATTCCTTGACCAAGGAAGGAGATACCCATAGGAGTTATTTTCTTGAAATAAAAAGTCCCGGCATTGGGTCTCCATATCATAACTATGATAATCTGATTTTTGGGGATTTTTCTGAGATGTCTAACCCCACTTTCCAAAAATCACCTCTACGAAAAACTGAATTTTTCCAAGATTTTGCACTAAATCGCAATTTTCACATTTTAAAATAGTGGGAATTTATTTTTCTAGTATTTTTCTGTTGGATCAAGCCCAGAATTTGGATAATGCTAATAAAGCCTTATGTAATTTGATCTGAGATCTTTTGTGTTTCTTTGATCGTTGCAGAAGATATGTTATTAATCCGGAGATACACTCGTGAGAGCAAAGCTAAGGACAGGATACATAATCCTGATCCGGACAAGAGTGAGTGTCGTCAAACACTTGGTAAATAACCAAGTCACCAATACATACGGAATAAGGAACATTCGTGCGGACTAAGTCAAATTGACGCTAAGTAAGAGTCTTGGTTTACAAGGTCGCACGAAGTAAAAGAAGACACGGAGTAAGGCATCCGAGTCTTCCATACATGCGGAATAAGAAAGTACTAATGCGGAATAAAGACCTGAGTCTTTATTAGACACGGAGTAAGGAAATTAGATGCGGAGTAAGGAATCCGGGCTACTCACTTATACGGAGTAAGGAAATTAGATGCGGAGTAAGGAATCCGGGCCACTCACTTATACGGAGTAAGGAACTTATATATGGAGTAAGGAACTTACATACGGAGATAGGAAGCGCTGACACAGACTAAGGATTCCAGTACCAAATAGATACGGAGTAAGCAATCACTGACACGGAGTAAGGTTCCGAGCCTCATTAGCTACGGAGTAAGGAAAATTACACCGGACCAAGAAGATACTACTTCAACTCACCGCATTCAATGTTATCAGCTCGTGGCGTCCCGATGTAAGACAAACTTATTGAGATCCTGAAGAATCTTACACGTGGATCATCCGGATATGTGGACACAACCTCAATTGTACTTGGGAACTCACAAATGCACTTATACTCTTCAAACCCAAGATCTTGAGCTCCACAAACTGCAACAGTCAAGGCAGAGGGATTACCGAGGAATAGTTAGTGCTGAACGCATTCCGGAACTACAAGTTCCAAGGTTGTCTCTTAGGAATGTCTGTATAAATATTCATAATTGTATATTTGTAACGTGTGCGCATGTGCATTTGTAAGAAAAGATTAACCCTGTGTATGCACAAGCAGCTTTAATTTTTGGGAGATAGAATTTGGCTAGTGTGTGAGTTCATTTGTAAACAGAGTGTAAGAGAGTCTTGCTTCTATTTTGTTGTATTTATCTTGTGATAATAAAACAAAATACTTCCATTATCTGGTTATCTTCCGCAGTGATTCTATCACTTAACTTGATAAGTGTTTGTGTCTTAAGAGAAAGAAAAGTTTCGATAAGAGCCTATTCACCCCCCTCTAGGCTCCAAGGGACCATCAAGTGGTATCAGAGCAAGTTCAATTTGTTCTAAGTAGAGATCCTACTCTTTCAATCTTAGAAATGGCCGAAGAAAGCAGCATGTTATTCAACACTCGCCTTAACTCCGGAGGTGCACAGGAGCCTATCCTTAATCGAAGCAGTAGTGAAAATGTCGACCCACCTCAACCTGCTGCTGCCGCCGCTTCTCAACCACGGAGTTCTGGCTTTACTCTGACGAAACCGCCCAAATTCACACCTGAGCTTTTCTCCCAGTGGAAAGCTCACATGAAGATGTTTATGGTATGCCATGATCATCTTATGTGGCCATGTCTTCATCAGGAGATTCCAATTCCGATGACTATCGGAGAACATGGAGTTAGGAGGCCAAAGACAGATGCTGAACTTACCAATGATGAAAGAGCCTGGCAGTGCGCTAGTGAAAAGGCTCTGGCTTATGTTACATCGTCTTTGGATTTCGAGGCTTTCACGGACGTCCAGGGCTGCACGACAGCAAAAGCTGTTTGGGACAAACTAACAATCCTCTATGAGGGGAGTCGGTCCCAGGATGCGAACGTGATCCGTACTCTCGAACGGAACTTTGAGAGTTTCAATCATAAACCGAGCGAATCACTCGAAAGCATCTATCGGAGATTCGGCAAGCTCATTCTTGAGTCAAGACCGTCAATGAGCACTATTCTCAATCCCAGATCAATGACAAGTTCTTTCGCTCCTTGCCGGATCGCTACTACTCCAAACAACTCCGGATGCAATCGACAAGAACGCGTATGTTCCCCTTGAAGAACTATAAGGAGAGCTGCAGACTCACGAAGTCAGGTTTAAGTACTCGACCGGGATGAGAAAATAGCTTGAAAGAAAAGGGGGTAGCTCTCAAAGCTACAGAATGTCTAAACATACTGAGGAATGATGATACGGACGTGTCCGAGAATTCTGATTTTGACGAGGAGGAGGAGATAGCACTTCTTGTCAAATCCTTTGAGCGATTCCTACGGAAAAGCAGAAAAGGGTTCAGGAGACGCTCATCATCATCTTTCCAAAGGAAGGAGCGACCGGAGTCCAGTTCCCAGGAATGCTTCAACTGTGGGAAAACCGGTCACTGGGCCAAGGAATGCAGGTTCAAATCAAAAGTGGCCGAGAAAAGTGACAAGGTAACTCTGACAGACAAGATTTTTAGCCTCTCTAAAAGAGCTAGCTAATGTCGTTAAATCTCTCTTCAAAATAATAAATTCCCTAAGTTTGCACTAAAAGAATAGCAGCAAGCAAGGGGTCGAACCCACAGGGATTAACCTAGTTCTCTAGTTCTCAAATCAAATTACCCAATTACTCTTGTTCTATAAAATGTCTTAGCAAAAAGTTTTCTTTTTTAAACTAAAGATCTAATTTTTATTTGGTTTTCTGAATAAACAAAGAAAGTAAACTGATTTTAGGGTTAAGTTTCAAGGATTAAAAGCATCTAGGGTCACAATTTCACCTCCCTATGTTATCTCTACTGGTTCATGGTATTAGGGTTGTCTGATTGAAAACATGCTAAACATAAGCCAAGGACAACAAATGGTCATTGAGGTCCTTTTAAGAGTTGTATGCCAGAATGGTCATCTAAACACACAAACATGCAAAGCCAATAAATCATACTTGCAAAAGGATAATGATCACACCAATTACAAATAAGTTATGAATCTCAATCCGCCCCAGACTAGGGCTAAGAATACCAAGGTGTACATCCAAAGATAGAATTAAGAACAGATTCATAAAACATGCAAAACTCAATCATTCAAACCCAATATTCATAAACACAGCAAAGCAACAAGGGGGCTATATTGCTCCCCTAGATTAAAAGACTACTCACGCATGATTACAAGCAAACACAAAGCAGAAAAGCTCAACATCTTCTTCTTGATCACGCGCACAACAAAGCTTCAAATCCAGGCTCCAAAATCCGCGACGGCTACTGCGACGGCTACTCTCCTAGGTCAAGGAGCACCTCCAAGTCGTGGAGCCTCTCTCTCTCTAAAACGTGTAGGGGGGTTAGGCTTGCATAGCAGAGGGCGTGGAGGCTGTATTTATAGAGATTGGATGGGCCTTGAGGTGTGTAACCTAGCCCATCTATCAAAACGATGTAGTTTTCATAAGTAACACTCGAAACTTTAAAATCTCTATCTTCCATCCACAATTTGGACTTGGGCCTTCAGGAACAAATGATCAGCATGGAAAAACGATAGGATCGGTCCAAAAATATCTCTGCACGTCAATTTGCACGTGATATGGTGAATTCACGTGCACCTCCAAATCAGCTCAAACTTCTCCCCAAGCTTCCTTGCATCATGTAGAGGCCTGAGAGGCAAAAATAGGCTTGCACGTGAATTGGGTGAATTCACGTGCAGATCCAAATCAGCTCCAAATGCTCTGAAATTTCGTGATAGGTAGATGACATCATTCTAAGCAACTTTTGTTCTTGCACGCCAATTGTTTGAGGCCATCTACTATGTCAAAAGTGAGGTCCAAAATCTGCCAAAACAGCTTAAAAATGCATGTATTTGCAACTAGCATCTTCCTAGGGGTTAGAGCAAATATATATGATATATGAGGCAATAAGGCTCTAATCATGCTATTAAACATCCTAAATAAACACTAGAATAACGGCATAAAATGCACGTTATCAAACTCCCTCGTCGCTCCACCTCGGACAACGGCAAGAACAAGAGGAAGGCGCTCGTGACAAAATACATGAGTGGCTCGGAAGAAGAGGAGGAATCCTCGGATGATGAGCCAACCACTAAGCCGAACGTCCGCCTCATGGCAAATACTCGAGGTACCTTCTATCTCTCGAGCTCCCTGAGTAAATTAGAATCTCTTTCTACTGCTTGTGATCATGAAAAGAATGAGAGACTAATAATTACTCAAATGTACAAAGATATGGAAAGTCAGAATAAACGTCTTGAATTTACTATTAATAGACTCGAAAAGGACATCACTGACTTCAGAGGAAAAGAAGCTTGGTATCACGATCTAAGAGCTAAAAATCATTTGTTAAATACCAATCTCTCAGGTCTAAAAGTTATAGTAAAAAGACTCGAAAATAAACTGGAACAGGAAAAAGAAATAAATCGTAAGTGGCTAAAATCTGGGGAAATAGCCTCTACCTTTAGGACTGATCCTGACGACGTCCGAGTCAAACCTGGCCTAGGTTCCGAGTCATCAACATCCATAGCTCAAGCTACTGAGTGTCCTCTGGATTTCACTCCTAAACTAACCAACTTATATCCTGTTAGTACATCTAAACCGTTGGATGGTTTCATTTCAGGTGGCACCATAGTTTATGACTATGGAGTCGAGGTCATGCATCGCACTTCCCGAAGCGTAGCACCCGTAACTAAAGATGAAGGGAAGGCTGCTGCAGTTAAAGCCAAAACTGTAGCACCCAAAAAGAAGGACAAGGCTAAGGCTGATGCATCTAGGGCCAAGAGCGCGTCACCCAAACGCAATGGATTAGGCCACAGGGAACAGAGTAGAAAGTCTGTAAAATCTAAGAGACCTGTATCCCCTGTTTGTACTTCACATTATAGTGTCTGTTCCATCTGTAGGGAAATAGGTCATTATCACTATGAATGTTGGAGTTTATCCGATAACCGGCTTTGTAATCAATTTTATATCAATAAATATCGGTTAAACAAAAAGGGTTCTTCGAGCAAAACTAAATCTAAAACTCGAAGGAGTATCTCTCCCAAGAAAACCCAAATAAAAGAGGTAGTTGAAACTAACAAGCTAAAGTCAACTTGGAGAGCTAAAAGTCCTAGCAAAATCAAATCCGTAAATGTTGACAATAATGTTGCTCTCTCTAACCGCCCGAAACAAGTTTGGGCACCAAAAGTGTAAACCGTTGTCTTTCAGGAGCATCTCTGGAATGCATTGCCGGATCACTTGAAGTTAAAGATCAATAAAAGCAAGTGGATCCTTGATAGTGGATGCTCCGGACATATGACGGGTGATCGGACTCGCTTGTAGAAGTTAATGATAAACAAGGTCCATCCATTTCATATGGCGACAACAGCAAAGGTAAGACTGTCGGCTATGGCACCTTAACTAACGGCTGTGTATCAATCACTAGAGTTGCACTAGTCGAAGGTTTAAAGCATAATTTGCTAAGTGTCGGTAATTTATGTGACAAAGGATTTCTTGTTTCCTTTTTCTCCAACACCAGATACGAAGAGAAAACTTATCCGGAGAAGTTAAGTTATCCGGATCAAGAGATGGGGACATTTACTCAGGTGGTCTTAAGAAATAATTCTTCGACCTTGTATGCTTCCTCACTAAAGCATCGGATGAAGACAGTTGGCTATGGCACAAGCAATGCGCACATTTAAACTTTAAGACTTTGTCTAAATTAGCGTCACTTGATCTTGTCACTGGTTTACCTAAACTCAAGTTCTCCAGAGACTCTCTCTGTCAAGAATGCCAATTGGGCAAACAGACCAAACATAGCTTTAAGAGCAAATCGGTTAATTCAATAATTGCTCCTCTACAACTTCTTCATATGGACCTATGTGGTCCTATATCTGCTCCGTCACTAGCCTAGGTGCGAGATATACCCTAGTGGTTATCGATGATTTCACCGAGATACACATGGGTGATGTTCCTGAAATCAAAGGATCAAACTTTTGAGCATCTAGTAGATCTCTTCAACTGGATAAGCAACTCACAAGGACCGAGCATAAAGTGCATCAGGAGTGATCATGGTACGGAATTTGACATTTCGAAATGAGATCATATTGTTACGAATAGGGCATATAGCATGACTTCTCTGCTCCCCGAACTCCACAACAAAATGGAGTAGCCGAGCGCAAGAATCGTACTTTAGTTAAGTTGGTAGATCCATGTTAGCGGGGGCAACGCTTCCTCTCGCCTATGGGCTAAAGTCGTGTCCATCGCTCGCTATGTTTAGAACGAACTCTAATAAATAAATCTATCATGAAAACACCCTATGAGATGTGGAGAGGACGAAAACCTTCAATTTCACATTTCAGAGCTTTTGGGTGTATTTGCTATATATTGATAAATGGCAAAGAGACCCGGAATAAATTTGAACCAAAATCTGATGATGGGATTTTTGTTGGGTACTCATTACATAGCAAGGCTTATCGGGTCTTGAATAGAAAACTTTTCAAAGTTGAAGAATCTATCCATGTGACTTTTGATGAAGCTAACCTTGATTGGTCAAAAGTCGGTTCTTCAAGTTCTAATGTGCAGGTCATGGACAACAACGTCGATTATTCGAAGTTTATGAATGTTCCTGTTACACATCTTGACCAACCACATGGCATCAGCGAAGCACAAAGAAATTATATGGATGATGCTACGGATGACTCGGACTCCGGACTACCATTTAGCTCCGGATATACTCCTACGGATACCCAAAATTCCGGAGCACCTTCAAGTCCGTCCGGACTAGTTAACACTTAAAGAAACAGTGTTGAAGAACCATCTAGTTCAACCGTACCTCTCAATACGGAAACATCTAGTCCGGACGAAGCTCAACCAGCGGATGCAACTGAACCACCTAATCTGGAAGAGCTTCAAATTGTTCAAGATCATCCATCACATGCACAGAATTACAGATGGACCCGAAACCATCCCTCAGATCAAGTGATTGGTGATCCTACTGTTGGTGTAAGAACAAGAGCAGCCACCTCCAACATGAGTCTTTACTCGTGTTTTCTATCTCAAATAGAACCAAAGGTGGTAGATGAAGCTCTTCAGGATTCGAATTGGATAGAAGCCATGCAAGAAGAGTTGAATCAATTTAAGAGAAATAATGTGTGGACCTTAGTACCAAGGCCTAAGTCTCAGCAAGTCATTGGCGTTAAATGGGTGTTCCGGAACAAGCTTGATACGGATGGAATAGTAATCCGAAACAAAGCCAGACTGGTAGCCAAAGGGTATCGTCAAGAAGAAGGAATAGATTATGATGAAACCTTTGCTCCGGTAGCAAGACTGGAGGCAATCCAAATGTTTCTGGCGTATGCTTCATATGAAAACTTCATAGTTTATCAAATGGACGTCAAGAGCGCATTCCTGAATGGAGATCTTCAAGAGGAGGTGTACGTTGAACAACCTCCCGGCTTCATTGAACCTAAGGCAGGACATCTTGTCTACAAGCTTCGGAAAGCTTTCTATGGTTTGAAGCAAGCTCCAAGAGCCTGGTACGACACACTATCAGAATTCCTACTTGCTCACAACTTCCAAAAAGGGAAGATAGACACCACCCTATTTCTATGAAAAGAGAAAGGACACACTCTGATCATACAAATATACGTGGATGATATCATTTTCGGATCAACGAATCCGAAGCTTTGTGAAGAGTTTGTTAAGTTGATG
This sequence comes from Taxillus chinensis, assembly GCA_023512835.1. NCBI lineage: Eukaryota > Viridiplantae > Streptophyta > Magnoliopsida > Santalales > Loranthaceae > Taxillus > Taxillus chinensis. The sequence goes on along the minus strand of CM042088.1, from coordinate 2,006,596 downwards.
ACAGGCAAGTTTGAGATGAGCATGATGGGAGAACTGTCCTACTTCCTTGGAATAGAAGTTAAACAATTAAAGGAAGGAATCTTCATTAATCAAGCTAAGTACACTCGCGATCTTATTAAGAAGTTTGGTATGGAAGGTTCATCTCCCGTCAAAACTCCCATGCTGTCAGTGCCAAGTTAGATCCGGATGTTGACGGCATATCAGTAAATGTGACTGACTACAGAGGGATGATCGGATCCTTGCTGTATCTTACAGCAAGTCGCCCAGATATTATGTTTGCAACTTGCATCTGTGCACGATACCAGGCGAATCCCAAGGAGTCACATATGCTTCATGTTAAACGGATATTAAGGTATCTCAAGGGAACAATGAATTTGGGGACTGGTACCCAAAGGAGTTCAACTTCACCTTATCCTGGATACTCGATGCCAACTTCACTGGATGTCGCATCGACAGGAAGAGCACAAGTGGTACATGTCGGTTTCTTGGAAATAGATTAATTTCATGGTTCGAAGAAGCGAATTCCGTATCAACCTCTACTTCGCTGAAGCGGAATATATAGCTGCTTTGGGAGTTATCGCAAGACTACTCGGATGCAAAGTCAACTTATCGACTATGGTTTCAACATGTCATCTATTCCACTCTATCGCGATAACACTAGCGCTATTGCTATCAGCAATAATCCTGTCATGCATCCTAAGACGAAGCATATTGAAGTCCTGGTATCACTTCATACGTGATCATGTTCTTAAAAGTCACATCTCACTGGAACACATTGCTACTGAAGATCAACTGGCCGACATTTTTACAAAGCCCCTACCTGATGCAAGATTCTCTGAACTACTCTTCCGTTTAGGTATGCTCGACTTTTCTGCATAATTTCACATTTAATTTACCCAACAAGATACTTACTATCGAACATGGATTGTGCTTTTATTGAAAGTGGAAGATACATACTGATTTTAATGCTGATCATACTTAACGATTAACGGCTTCATGCTTCGATATTAATATCAACTTCATTGTGGGAGATGCTTGCGTTTCCGATCAAGTCGTTTAAGCTAACATGATTAAAGTTTATATGATTTACCTCTTTCTGGTTTCATGATCTTAATTTCCACTAATCACCACATGACAACAGCATGTTCATTTAGATTACTCTATTAACATGTATAGTTGAAGAAATAAAATGGGTTAGCTCGAAATGCCTGGTGGATGAATACTCAATCGCAGTCTGGTTAGCTTCTGAAGTATAGTTTTCTAATAAGATAGATAGTGCTGAATTCTACAAACCAGAAATGTCAATCGAGAGGATTGCACAATCTACGGGGGAGAAAATGCTTTATATATTATTCAAGAAATACCCCCGTATATGTCTCATGACCTCTTTTAAAGTCGTCTATTTGAGGGGGAGCTTTTCATTGAGAGAATTAAATGATCTACGGGGGAGCAGTAATGAACCCCTAATATGTCTCGGATACTCCCTCCTCTAAACTTTTACTTCCGGATCTGACTGGACATGCGTTACTGGAATTGAGGCATGCTTGGATGTTTTTCCTTTCTTCAACCATGCATTTTAATCGGATAATCAATTGCTTGCATTTGACATGTGTCCGCTTGCTCATTTTTCATTCATGAATCCTAGTTTGATCAAATCATATGATCTTTAATTAATCTTAGCTACGTTGTTCAGCAAGACGGTTTCGCTATGTTGACCTATATGAACTTGTGTATGGTTATCTGACATAAGCCCTGATTCAGTAATATTGCTCATTCTCACGTATGTATCTGTCTCTTACATGCTTTGCAATGCATAAGTTCTGTTTCTCATTAGTTCGGATTATGTCGTTTTTCACTGATTATTTTCCCTAATCCGTACTAATCCTTGCCTGTTAAGCTTTTGTATTTTCAGTTCATCTCTTTTATTAGCTACAGGTTCAGATTCTCTTTGCAACCGTATCGATAAATCTAGTCCATAGTCTTGGATTTCAAGTGTTGTGGTACTTCTCTTCTCTTCGACTTATTGACTGCAAAGAAATCTACTTTACTCTCTCACCAAACTCTGTCTACTACGGGCACGGTCTACTTTTCATTCGGATACTCTTCCTCGACTATTACTTCTTCCGGATGATTGTCGGTTCATTCCTCCTGGACTCTCGACACGTCCTAATTGCGACGATCCAAGTCTTCCTATATGTCGCGTGCTTTTAAGGAGGAATCATGATGATTCATTAAATGCAAATCTCGGGATGCACATACACTTCTCTGGATGGCAACCAGCTGTTACACTTACTTAGTCATGCGGTCTCCACGACATCGTTTCATTCGGAGGCGCATCGATATCCAAGAATAATGACATCACTGTCAAGCGGGTCCCTATTTCACTCGCAAATTCCTAGGCCCGCTGACATTTGCGGATTCGGTCTTATATGTTCTGATCATTCCTGCGAAGCACGAGTATTGCTCATTTCAAATCCCTGAACCTCTCGTTGCTCCTTCCATCGCCAAGACCTCACCTTTCCTCTTGTCCTTCAAATTTCATTTGCAATGGCACCCAGAATCTCTCTTTTCGGCGTTAATCCTGGCCATCTAGTTGATTGGAATGCTGTCTCTAATCCTCCGGATTGGTTTTTCCAGCTTCGCCCTCTCCTTGAAGCCTCGCATATACTCAACCTGATCTCCAATCCCGTCGATCTTCTTATCGACGACATCATTGAGTATTACCAACGGATTCGCTGCACCACCGATTCCATAACCTCTTATGTCCGCGGTGAATCCATCACCATCACTCCGGCCGTTCTACGCGCCGCTCTCCATCTACCCCCCGGTGAACCACAGCGCCCTGATGCTGCTCCAATGGCGGTTTCTATGGGTTGCACCCACAAAGGCAAGGAATACAAGGTGAAATCCTTCCAAGGTCGCTATCGCTGTATGGCGACCATACTGAGTCGCTGTTTACTGGCTCGCACTTCAGCTCTGGACTCGGTCCCTTATGATCTTCTCCTGGCCATGTACGGCATTTTTGAAGGTCTTCCGCTGGATTGGGGGACGTTTTTGTTTTGATCGCTGAGACCGGTCCTAAGAACCATTCTTTCGGGCGCATACTAAGCATCGTCTTCCGGCATCTCAATCTGGACCATTTCACCCGATATGATGCTGTTCCATTTCCCTTGGCTTACTACCTCCGTTATCTTACGCCGGATGGGAACATGACGGCCCGCCGTCCCTCTGCCGCTCTCCGCATTCTCCCTGCCTCGGAACAACAAGACAGTTCTGTTGGTGACCCCTCCGACAGCCAAGCCCCTAACGTCAGTTCTGCACCCCGATCCTCCCGGATTCGGTCCGTTGCAGCACCCTCTCATTCCCGGGCCTCCCAGCACAGCATCCGTGCCGAACCGTCCGAGGTTGTGGGGCCATCTCAGCGCAGTGGCTCCTAAAGCTGTTTCCTCAGCTCCCTTTGCTGCTGATGTCCCCACTCCCTCCACCTCCGCTATTGCTGCCGCGGTTGATACCGCTGTTGCAGCTGCCACTGCTGATGTCCCGGCCTCTTCTCCGGAAGCCCCTTTACCTCCCCTACCTCAACCCCGAGATTACCTTGACCATCTCTCCGCCGACACCTTAACGGACCTATGGCTCCGTTTTAGCCTTGCCCACACTGCCTCCATTCCTGACAATGATCTCCGGGTGTTTTACACACGCCATACCCAATCCCCGGAGACAATGATCATCTGGAACTTGGATCACGGCTTTCTTACGCCGGCCTCCATTCCAGATGTGGCGTTCACTACTCCCTCCAGTCCAGTACATTCCACCAGGGGTCCTTCTCCTACTAAGGCTGGCCCCTCTTCTCCTGCTGCCGCCATTCCCGTGGTTGACCTTTCTGGTCAAAGCGGGTCAGCTGCTCCGGATGCCTCTGATGCTCTGGATGCCCCTTCTGCTGCTGCTGCTGCTGATACTCCTGCGGACTCCTCTGCCCGGCGCACTCCCGCTCCTATTCATGCGGGAGAGTCCTCCAAAGCTCCGGAGTTGGTCCTTGGGCGTGCCTCGTTTGGCACGGTTCACTCCGACGCTGTGCTCTCCGCTCAGCTGGACCGCCATGCCCACGCTCAAAGCGCCCAAATTTCCGCCATCGCTGCCAAAGTTGATGCCCTCGGTGCCCAACTACTCTCCGCCCTCACTGACTCCTCCACTTCCATTGAGCAGAAAATGGATCTTGTCGCCACCTCCGTTCATTCACTATCTACTTCCTTCGCGGATCTGGCGCATACGATGGCTCGTCCTCCCGTTGCTTCCCGGCGATCTGCCAAACCGGGGGAGACAGTGTCATCTGATCCTTCTGCCCCTTCTGCACCACAACCATCAACTCGGACTGAGAAGCGGCCTGCCACTTCAGTGCTTCAGGGAGTTCAAATTCCCAAACGAAGCCGCTTCTCTCAACCAAGCTCCTCTACTGCAGCTCCAGCTCCTCCTCCATCCTCCTCACCCGCAGCTGACACCTTCCTCCCATCATATGCGCCGTTTGACCCTTCTGATGCGGATGGAAGTGTTCGCAAAGCACTGAAGTCCTATGCAGCGTCTTCTGCTGAGAGAAGATGTCTTTCTGAAATGTACCCTTTCTCCCCGGATGACATTCAGACTCTTTGTTCGGAGAAAGGACTCTTTACTACAGAAGACATTGATAACTTTTTGAGGGCTGCTAAAATAGAGATGAGGCTGTTTCCATCTCTATACATGGACGGGCACTTGTTTAAAGTTCTGCCGTGTTGGAATGAAGGCTATCTTCCCAGTGTGGATCTAATTCAGTCCTTCATCAACGGAACTATTGAGGATAGCAAGCCATGGAAAACTCTCTCAACTATCCTCATTCCGTACCGGATCATGTCGCCACACTTCATGATGGCTGTCTTCATGATTCAGTCCAAGCAAATGATTCTCATTGATTCTCATCAGATAGTGGAGCACTTTGTAAGAAAGAATCAATGGGAACCACTGTGTCTCAGGCTGACTGAAGCTGTGAAGAAAGCCAATTTATATGAAAAGTTGGGCATCACACCCTTGGGTCCAACTGAGAAGCTGAAGGCGACATTCCGGGGCAAGAAGCAAGTGCCACAACAGCCGGATGGAGATAGCTGCAGGGCCTTTGTCTGTTACTTCATCAAGTTATTTTTGACTGTGGACAAATCGTGGAGCCAACACACTACTTATACGATGAAGCAGACAATGGAGCTTAGAGAGAAAGCAGCAACTATGATCTTCAAGTATAGTAAGCCTTATGTTCCTTAGTGAAAATCTTGTATTAAGGCAGATTTGTATTTTGTTGTTGATTAATGAAAATTGGTTGTGATGCGTATTTCGTATGTTATCTTTTTTGCCGCTTACCAGATCAGATTACAAAGGGTTTGGGCATATCCATAATTGGGGGAGATTGTTGGATCAAGCCCAGAATTTGGATAATCCTAATAAAGCCTTATATAATTTGATCTGAGATCTTTTGTGTTTCTTTGATCGTTGCAGAAGATATGTTATTAATCCGGAGATACACTCGTGAGAGCAAAGCTAAGGACAGGATACATAATCCTGATCCGGACAAGAGTGAGCGTCGTCAAACACTTGGTAAATAACCAAGTCACCAATACATACGGAATAAGGAACATTCGTGCGGACTAAGTCAAATTGACGCTAAGTAAGAGTCTTGGTTTACAAGGTCGCACGAAGTAAAAGAAGACACGGAGTAAGGCATCCGAGTCTTCCATACATGCGGAATAAGGAAGTACTAATGCGGAATAAGGACCCGAGTCTTTATTAGACACGGAGTAAGGAAATTAGATGCGGAGTAAGGAATCCGGGCTACTCACTTATACGGAGTAAGGAAATTAGATGCGGAGTAAGGAATCCGGGCCACTCACTTATACGGAGTAAGGAACTTACATATGGAGTAAGGAAAGCGACACCTGGACTAAGGATTCCAGTACCAAATAGATACGGAGTAAGCAATCACTGACACGGAGTAAGGTTCTGAGCCTCATTAGCTACGGAGTAAGGAAAATTACACCGGACCAAGAAGATACTACTTCAACTCACCGCATTCAACGTTATTAGCTCGTGGCGTCCCGATGTAAGACAAACTTATTGAGATCCTGAAGAATCTTACACATGGATCATCCGGATATGTGGACACAACCTCAATTGTACTTGGGAACTCACAAATGCACTTATACTCTTCAAACCCAAGATCTTGAGCTCCACAAATCGCAGCAGTCAAGGCAGAGAGATTACTGAGGAATAGTTAGTGCTGAACGCATTTCGGAACTACAAGTTCCAAGGTTGTCTCTTAGGAATGTCTGTATAAATATTCATAATTGTATATTTGTAACGTGTGCGCATGTGCATTTGTAAGAAAAGATTAACCCTGTGTATGCACAAACGACTTTAATTTTTGGGAGATAGAATTTGGCTAGTGTGTGAGTTCATTTGTAAACAGAGTGTAAGAGAGTCTTGCTTCTATTTTGTTGTATTTATCTTATGATAATAAAACAAAATACTTCCACTATCTGGTTATCTTCTGTAATGACCCGTGTGTAAACTGTGTGTAAGAAGTTAACCACAAACACCTTGGAGGCTAGTGCACAAGTTTGAGGTAAGAGATGAGCCCAAGAGGGGACTTTTGGGAGGTGCATGTGACAAGTGGTAACGGACCTTTATGCCCTAGGAAGATGTTATGCATATACAGCCGCTTTTAGGCTATTTTGCCAGGTTTTGGAGAGCTATTTTGACCTAGTAGATGGCCTCAAACAATTGGCGTGCAAGAACAAACATTTCTTAGAATGAGGTCCTCTATCTACCACAGAAATTTCAGAGCATTTGGAGCTGCACGTGAATTCACCCATTTCATGTGCAAGCATATTTTTGCTTCTTAGGCCTCTACAAGATGCAAGGAGGCTTGTGGTGAAGTTTGAGTGCATTTGGAGCTGCACGCCAATTGGGGAATTGGCGTGCAAATTGGCGTGCAGGCATGTTTTTGCATGGTTACCTTGGTTTTGTCATTCTAATCATCTTTTCTCAAAGGACCATGTTGGAATTGTGAATATTTTGGTGTGTATGGATGTGGGAAGGTCATAGCTTGTTCCATCAAAACTACGTCGTTTTGATGCTGGGATTCACTTAATCAAAATTACGTCATTTTGATGTTGTGTTGTCTATATAAGGAGGAGAAGCCCCTCTGTTTTAGGGTTAGGGTTTGTTGCTCCACTAGCCGTCGCAGAGAGAGAGAGAGAGAGAGAGAGGGAAGGAGAGCTTCTGGTGGCTGCCGGAACATCTTGCGTGGGTGGTCGGAGTCTTGCGTGGAAGCGGGAGCAGGAGAACACACAAGGTAGGGGTTCTGTTCTTCCTAAATCCTCCTCTGTCCTAGGGTACTAGGGCAGATTATGGAGTTAAACCTGTTTATATATATATGTAATCCATATAGGTGTGATCTCCTATATGGATGTTGGCCTTCAATGGCAATTTTGGTGTGTTTCTGGTGTTCGTGTGATGCATGAAAAGTGTTCGATAAAATGCCTGTGTGACATGCCTGCTACATGTTTGAGAAAATGCCTGTGCAGATGGGTTCATGAGCCTATGAATTTATGTACACCAATTGTTTGGTTTTATACCTGTGAGGCTTTTCATGCTAAGTGTTTGATGTTATGTCTATGTGACTAAGTGTGGCTATGTGTGCTGTGTTCTTGGAACCCGGTGGTCGTGGAAGCCCGGGATCGTTCTTGGAACCCGGTGGTTGTGGAAGCCTGGGACCGTTCTTGGAACCCGGTGGTCGTGGAAGCCCGGGAGTGTTTATGTACCAGCCTGTGTATGATTGTATTTCTTGCTATAGCCTTTGTAATTATATCTGGTGGAATAATTGTATCACGACACGCACTTGTACACAAGGCATGTAGATATTAGGTGCATGGGATGGGTTGGGGAGACATGATCCCTACTGAGCTGTGGTTGCTCACCCCTCCTACCATGTTGTTTTCTTTACAGGAACCTACAGGCGTTAGGTGGGAACACCAAGGTGGAAGTCCTGCTTGTGGCTTGCTTATTATTATTCGAGTTATACTGCTTTTCTTTATGTAAGCTTTGTAACCCAGTGGGGAGATATTGTAATGTGGAGTTCAATGTAATAAAAGTATGTTTTGGACGTATTTGCTATGTTTGGACTCAATAAATATAAGATTGTTCTCTGAATATAAAGTGTGAGGTGTATGTTGTATTATAACCCCTCTATCCAACTTGGGTAAAGGGAGGGTCACGTTCCGGTCTCCTCGGGTTGGAAATCCGGGGCGTGACATATGGTATCAGAGCATGGTCTAGTTGGCCTAGGGTAGTGGGCGGATCTGGTTATCCTGAGTCCTTTGGAGGAACCTGGAGGGACGTGCCTGATTAACACGGTCCTCTTGGAGCCTCTAAGGTGTATTTGGGGTAGTCCAGACCTGAGGTAGGATTTGCATGCATTGGCATTAGGGCACTAGTTGCATTTGTTGCCATGTGTGAAGGATGTGAATAACATGATTATGTGTGAACTGTGCAACTCTGAATATTCTTGGAATGCCTTAGGTATGACTACAATGTGGATCGTCTTGTGTGCGATATTGATTGATGCAATGGTTAAAATGTGATGGTCCCTTGGAGCCTAAAGGGGGGGGGGTGAATAGGCTCTTATTCGAACTCTTTCTTTTCTCTCAAGACACAAACACTTATCTAGTTTTAGTGATAGAATCACTGCGGAAGATAACCAGATAGTGGAAGTATTTTGTTTTATTATCACAAGGTGATTACAACAAAATAGAAGCAAACACTCTCTTATACTCTGTTTACAAAATGAACTCACACACTAGCCAAGTTCTTTCCCTAAAGATGATGACGCTCCTATTTTCTTTTCTTTGTTTTTCACACGTCTCAACTTTTTTTACATAAAGTATAAGTACGAATATTTATACAAAACATTCCTAAGAGACAACCTTGGAACTTGTAGTTCCGGAATGCGTTCCGCACTAACTATCCCTCGGTAATCTCTCCGCCTTGACTGCTGCGGATTGTGGAGCTAAAGATCTTGGATTTGAAGAGTATAAGTGTCTTTGTGAGTTCCGAGATACAATTAAGGTTGTGTCCACATATCCGGATGATCCACGTGTAAGATTCTTCAGGTTCTCAATACATTCGTCTTACATCGGGACACCACGAGCTGATAACATTAAATGTGGTTTAGTTGGAGCAATGTCTTCTTGGTCCGGTGTAATTTTCCTTACTCCGTAGTTAATGAAGCTCGGAACCTTACTCCGTGTCAGTGGTTGCTTACTCCATATCTATTCAGTACTGGAATCCTTAGTCCGTGTCAGCGCTTCCTTACTCCGCATGTAAGTTCCTTACTCCGCATGTAAGTTCCTTACTCGTATGTAAGTTCCTTACTCCTGGGCGAGTCTTGAAAAGTCTGATGACTTATTCCGTGTCAGCGCTTTCTTACTCCGCATGTAAGTTCCTTACTCCGTATGTAAGTTCCTTACTCCGTATGTAAGTTCCTTACTCCGGGCGAGTAATAAATCCGGATTCCTTACTCCGCATCTGGTTTCCTTACTCCGCATCTAGTTTCCTTACTCCGCACTTATCCTTTAAGTTCTTAGTCCGTAGGATTGTTCCTTATTCCGTATGTATTTGTTACTTGGTTATTTACCAAGTGTTTGACGACACTCACTCTTGTCCGGATCAGGATTATGTATCCTGTCCTTAGCTTTGCTCTCACGAGTGCATCTTTGGATTAGTAACATACCTTCGCAATGATCAAATAAACACAAAAGATCTCAGATCAAATTACATAAGGCTTTATCAGCATTATCCAAATTCTGGGTTTGATCCAACAATCTCCCCCAATTATGGATATGCCCAAACCCTTTGTAATCTGATCTGGTAAGCGATGCAAAAGAATATCATACGAATACGCAACACAACCAATTTCATTAATCAGCAACTAAATACAATTCAGCCTTAATACAGGTTTTTCACTAAGGTACATAAGGCTTACTATACTTGAAGATCATAGTTCTTGCCTTCTCTCTTAGCTCCATTGTCTGCTGCATCGTAAAGGTGGAGTGTTGGCTCCAATGTTTGTCCCAGATTAAGAACGATTTGATGAAGTGAACGACAAAGGCTCCCAGCCTATCTCCATCCCATTGTTGTGGCACTTGCTTCTTGCCCCGGAATGTCGCCTTGAGTTTCTCGGTCGAACGCAGGGGTGTGATACCCAACTCTTCATATAGTCCGGCTTTCTTCACGGCTTCGGTTAGTCCGAGACACAGAGGTTCCCATTGATTCTTCCTAACGAAGTGCTCCACAATCCGATGAGAATCAATGAGAATCATCTCGCTTGGATCGAATCATGAAGACGGCCATCATGAAGTGTGGCGACATGATCCGTACGGAATGAAGATGGTTGAGAGAGTTTTCCATGGCTTGCTATCCTCAGCGGTTCCGTCGATGTAAGTCTGAATTAACTCCACACCTGGGAAGATAGCCCTCATTCCAACATGGCAGAACTTCAAACAAGTGCCCATCTTCGTAAAGAGATGGAAACGGCCTCATCTCCATTTAAGCGGCTCTCGTGAAGTTGTCAATGTCTTCGTAGTAAAGAGTCCTTTCTCCGAACAAAGAGTCCGAATGTCGGCCGGAGAGAAAGGATACATTTCGGAAAGACATCTTCTCTCAACAAGACGCAAGATAGGATTTCATTGCCTTGCGCAAGCTTCCATCCGCATCAGACGGGTCAAACTCCGCATAGGATGGGAGGAAGGTATCAACTGGGATGAGGAGGATGGAGGAGGAGCCGGAGGTGCAGAGAGGAGCTTGGTTGAGAGAAGCGGCTTCATTTGGGAATTTGAACTCCCTGAAGCACCGAAGTGGCAGGCCGCTTCTCGGTCCGGGAAGATGGTTGTGGGGCGAAGGAGTAGATGGATCAGATGACACTTTCTCCCCCGGTTTGGCAGATCGCCGGGAAGCAACGGGAGGACGAGCCATCGTATGCGCCAGATCCGCGAAGGAAGTAGATAGTGAATGAACGGAGGTGGCGACAAGATCCATTTTCTGCTCAATGGAAGTGGAGGAGTCAGTGAGGGCGGAGAGTAGTTGGGCACCGAGGGCATCAACTTTGGCAGCGATGGCGGAAATTTGGGCGCTTTGAGCGTGGGCATGGTGGTCCAGCTGAGCGGAAAGCACAGCATCGGAGTGGACCGTGCCAAAAGAGGCACGCCCAAGTGCTAACTCTGGAGCTTTGGAGGACTCCCCCGCATGAACAGGAGCAGGAGTGCGGTGGGCAGAGGAGTCCGCAGGAGTAGCAGCAGCAGCAGGAGCATCCGGAGCATCAGAGGCATCCGGAGCTTCGGAGGCATCCGGAGCTTCGGAGGCATCCGGAGCATTGGAGGCATCCGGAGCAAGAGACCCGCTTTGACCAGACAAGTCAACCACGGGAATCGCGGCGGTAGGAGAAGAGGGTCCAGCCTTAGCAGGAGAAGGACTTCGGGTAGCAGGGACTGGGCCTGAGGGTGTAGGGAACGACACATCGGGAATGGCAGCCGGCGTAAGAAAGCCGTGGTCCAGATTTCAGATGATCATAGTCTCCGGGGATTGGGTATTGCGTGTGTAAAACACCCGGAGATCGGTGTCAGGAATGGAGGAGGTGTGGGCTAGGCTGAAACGGAGCCAGAGGTCCGTTAAGGTGACGGCGGAGAGATGGTCAAGGTAATCTCGGGGTTGAGGTAGAGGAGGCAAGGGGGGCTTCCTGGAGAAGCGGCCGGGACATCGGCGTGGTGGCGACGGCAACAGCGGTATCAACCGCAGCGCCTATAGCGGATGTGGAGGGAGTGGGGACATCGCGACAGAGGGGGCCGAGGAAACGCTTTAGACGCACTGCGGCCGAGAGGGCCCCGCAACCTCGGACGGTTCGGCACGGATGCTTGGTCGGGAGGCCCGTGAGTGGGAGGGCGCAGACAACGGACCGAATCCGGGAGGATCGGTGTGCGAACCGACCTCGTGGGCTTGGGCGTCGGAGGGGTCACCAACAGAGCCGCCTTGTTGTTCCGGGGCGGGGAGAGCGCGGAGAGCTACGGTGGGTCGGCGAGCGGTCATGTTCCCGTCCGGCGTAAGGTGACGAAGGTAAAGAGCCGAGGGAAACGAGACAGCATCAACTCGGGCGAAATGGTCCGGACGAAGATGCCGGAAGACAATGCGAGGATGCACCCGAAGGAATGGTTTTTGTGACCATTCTCAGCAGCAACGAAATAAGAACATCCCCCAATCCATTGGAAGACCTTCAAAGACGCCGTACATGGCCAGGTAGAAGATCGTACGGAACCGAGTCCAGGGCGATGTGCGAGCCGTAGGCATCGACTTAGAATAGTCGCCATACATCGATAGCGACCCTGGAAGGATTTCACCTTGTATTCCTTCCCTTTGTTCGTGCACCCCATAGAAGCCGCCATCGGATCGGCATCCGGACGCTATGGTTCACCAAGAGGAAGGTGGAGAGCAGCGCGGAGAACGACCGGAGTGATGACGATGGATTCACCGCGGACATAAGAGGTTATGGAATCGTGGTGCGGCGAATCCGTTGGTAATACTCAAGAATGTCATCGATAAGAAGATCGATGGGATTGGAGACCAGGTTGAGTATGTGCGAGGCTTCAAGAAGAGGGCGAAGCTGGAGAAACCAATCCGGAGGATCAGAAACAGCATTCCAATAAACTAGATGGCCAGGAGTAACGCCGGAAAGAAAGATTCTGGGTGCCATTGCAGATTTGATGGGAAGGAAAAGAGGAAAGGTGAGGTCTTGACAGTAGAAGGAGCAACGAGAGGTTTAGGGATTTGAAATGAGCAATACTCGTGCTTCGCAGGTATGATCAGAACATATAAGACCGAATCCGTAAATGTCAGCGGGTCTAGGAATGTGTGAGTGAGGTAGGGACCCGCGCGACATGCTGATGTCATTTGTCTGGATATCGAGGCGTCTCCGAATAAAACAATGTTGTGGGGACGATATGACCAATAGAGATTACAACTGGTTGCCATCCAGAGAAGTGTGGGTGCAACCCGAGATATGCATTTAATGAATCATCATTAGTCCTCCTCAAAAGCATGCAACATATGAGTATACGTGGATTGTCACAATTGAACAAAGTCAGGAGTCCGGAGGAAAGAGCCGACACTCATCCGGAGTTAATAATATTCGTGAAAGAGTATCTGGATGAATAATAGACCTTGTCCGTCGTAAACAGAGTTTGGTGAGAGAGTAGAGTAAATTCCTTTGCAGTCAATAAGTCGAAGAGAAGAGAAGTACCACAACACTTCAAATCCGAGACTACGGACTGGATTTATCAATATGGTTGCAAAGAAAATCTGAACCTGTAGCTAAATAAAGATATACTGAAAATACAAAAGCTTAACAGGCTAGGATTAGTACGGATTAGAGATGATAATCAGGGAAGAAAAAGAAACATAATCCGAACTAATAAAAAAAGAACTTATGCATGGCTAAGAATATAGTAGACGTATGCAACGTGAAAGTGATCAATATTAATGAATCGGGGCATATGTCGGATAGCAATACACAGGTTCATATAGGTCAACATAGCGAAACCGTCTTCTTCGAACAGCGTAGCTAAGATTAATTAAAGATCATATGATTTGGCTTCATTAGGATTCATGAGTGTGTAATGATAAAGTGAACACATGTCAAAAGAAGGCAGATGATTAGTCGATTAAAATGCATGGTTGAAGAAAGAAAATACATCCAAACATGCCACTTTTCCGATTTACAACAGCATGTCCATCAGATCCAGAAGTAAAAGCTTAGAGGAGGGAGAATCGAGACATATTAGGGGTTCATTGCTGCTCCCCGTAGATCATTTAATCCTCTCAATGAAAAGCTCCCCCTCGGATAGACGGTCAAGAAAAAGGTCATGAGACATATACGGGGGTATTCCTGAATAATATATAAAGCATTTTCTCCCCGTAGATTGTGCAATCCTCTCGGTTGACCGTTCCAATTTGTAGTTCAAGACCGTCCATCTTATTAGAAAACTATACTTGGACGCTGATCAGATGCGTTTACCGTATTCATCCACCAGGCATTCCAAGCTAGCCCATTTCACTTCTTCAACTATGCATGTTAATAGAGTAATCTAAATGAACATGCTTTGGTCATGTGGTGATTAATGGATGTTAAGATCATGAACCCGACTCGAGGTAAATCATATAAAACTGTAATTATGTTAGCCTTAAACGACTTCAGTCGGGAAACGCAAGCATCCTCCCATAATGAGGTTGAGATTAATATCGAAGCATGAAACCGTTGAACGGTAAGTATGATCAGCAATACGGTCGGTGAGTTTCTACTACTTTCAGTAAACATACAATGCATGGTCTGTGAGTAAATATCTTGTTGGGTAATTCAAATGAGAACCTATGCAGAGAAGTCGAGCATACCTAATCGGAAGAGTAGTTCGGAAAACCTCGCATCAGGTAGAGGCTTTGTAAATATGTCTGCTAATTGATCTTCGGTGGCAACATGTTCCAGTGAAATATGCTTTTTGAGAACATGATCGCATATGAAGTGATACCCGACCTCAATGTGCTTCGTCTTAGGATGCATGACAGGATTGGTCTGATGGCAATTGCACTAGTGTTGTCACAATAAAGTGGAATAGAGGACATGTCGAATCCGTAGTCGGTAAGTTGACTTTGCATCCAAAGTAGTTGTGCGCAAGCAACTTCAGGCACTATATATTCCGCCTCAGCAGTAGAGGTTGATACGGATTCGCTTCTTCCTGAACCATGAGATCAATCTATTTCCAAGAAACCGACACGTACCGCTTGTGCTTTTCCTGTCGATGCGACATCCAGAAGTCGGCATCGAGTACCCGGATAAGGTGAAGTTGGACTCCTTTGGGTACCGAGTCCCAAATTCATCGTCCCTTTGAGATACCTTAATATCCGTTTTACATGAAGCATATGTGACTCCTTGGGATTTGCCTGATATCGTGCACAAATGCAAGTTGCAAACATAATGTCTGGGCGACTTGCTGTAAGATAGAGCAAGGATCCGATCATCCCTCTATAGTCAGTCACATTTACTGATATGTCGTCCACATCCGGATCTAACTTGGCACTGACAGGCATGGGAGTTTTGACGGGAGATGAACCTTCCATACCAAACTTCTTAATAAGTTCGCGAGTGTACTTAACCTGATTGATAAAGATTCCTTCCTTTAATTGTTTGACTTCAATTCCAAGGAAGTAGGAAAGTTCTCCCATCATGCTCATTTCAAACTTGCCTGTCATCAACTTAGCAAAATCTTCACAAAGCTTCGGATTCGTTGATCCGAAAATGATATCGTCCACGTATATTTGTACGATCAAAGTGTGTCCTTTCTCTTGTCGTAGAAATAGGGTGGTGTCTATCTTCCCTTTTTGGAAGTTATGAGCAAGTAGGAATTCTGACAGTGTGTCGTACCAGGCTTTTGGAGCTTGCTTCAAACCATATAGAGCTTTCTGAAGTTTGTAGACAAGATGTCCTGCCTTTGGTTCAATGAAGCCGGGAGGTTGTTCAACATACACCTCCTCTTGAAGGTCTCCATTCAGGAATGCGCTCTTGACGTCCATTTGATAAACTATGAAGTTTTCATATGAAGCATACGCCAGAAACATTCGGATTGCCTCAAGTCTTGCGACCAGGAGCAAAGGTTTCATCATAATCTATTCCTTCTTCTTGACGATATCCTTTGGCTACCAGCCTGGCTTTGTTCCGGATTACTATTCCATCCGTATCAAGCTTGTTCCGGAACACCCATTTAACGCCAATGACTTGCTTGAGACTTAGGCCTTGGTACTAAGGTCCACACATTATTTCTCTTAAATTGATTGACTCTTCTTGCATGGCTTATATCCAGTTTGAATCTTGAAGAGCTTCATCTACCACCTTTGGTTCTATTTGAGATAGAAAGCATGAGTAAAGACTCATGTTTGAGGTGGCTGCTCTTGTTCTTACACCAACAGTAGGATCACCAATCACTTGATCCGAGGGATGGTTTCGGGTCCATCTATAATTCCGTGCGTGTGTTGGTTGATCTTGAACAATTTGAAGCTCTTCCGGATTGGGTGGTTCAGTTATATCGACTGGTTGAGCTTCGTCCAGGAGTAGATGTTTCCGTATTTAGAGGTACGGATGAACTAGTTGGTTCTTCAACACTGTTTCTTCCAGGTGTTAACTAGTCCGGACGGACTTGAAGGTGCTTTCGAATTTTGTGTATCCGTAGGAGTTTGTCCGGAGCTAAATGGTAGTCCGGAGTCGGAGTCATCCGTAGCATCATCCATAAAATTTCGTTGTGTTTCGCTGATGCCACGTGGTTGGTCAGGATACCAGTCAGGATGTGTAACAGGAATATTCATAAACTTCGAGTAATCGACGTTCTTGTCCATGACCTGCATATTGGAATTTGAAGGACCGACTTTTGACCAAACGAGATTAGCTTCATCAAAGGTTACATGGATAGATTCTTCAACTTTAAAAAGTTTTCTATTGAAGACCCGATAAGCCTTGCTATGAAGTGAGTATCCGACAAAAATCCCATCATCGGATTTTTGGTTCAAATTTATTCCGGGTCTCTTTGCCATTTATCAGTATATAGCAAGTACACCCAAAAGCTCTGAAATGTGAAATTGAAGGTTTTCGTCCTCTCCACATCTCATAGGGTGTTTTCATGGTAGATTTATTTATTAGAGTTCTGTTCTCAACATAGCAGGCATGAGACACACAGCTTCACCCATAGGCGAGAGGAAGTGATGCCCCTGCTAACATGGATCTACCTGGCTTCAACTAAAGTTCGATTCTTGCGCTCAACTACCCCATTTTGTTGTGGGGTTTGGGAGCAGAGAAGTCATGTTGTATGCCCTGTTCGGAACAATATGATCTCATTTCGAAAAATCAAATTCCGTACCATGATCACTCCTGATGCATTTAATGCTCGGTCCTTGTGAGTTGCTTATCCAGTTGAAGAGATCTACAAGATGTTCAAAAGTTTGATCCTTTGATTTCAGGAACATCACCCATGTGTATCTGGTGAAATCATCGATAACCACAAGGGTATATCTACTTTGACTAGTGATGAAACAGATATAGGACCACATAGGTCCATATGAAGAAGTTGCAGAGGAGCAATTATTGAGTTAACCGATTTGCTCTTAAAGGCTGTGTTTGGTCTGTTTACCAAGTTGGCATTCTCGACAGAGAGTGTCTCGGGGAACTTGAGTTTGGGTAGACCAGTGACAAGATCAAGTGACACCAGTTTAGACAAAGTCTTAAAATTTAAATGTGCGCATCGCTTGTGCCATAACCAACTATCTTCATCTGTTGCTTTCGTGAGGAAGCATACAGGTCGGAAGAATTATTTCTTAAGACCACCGAGTATATGTCCCTATCTCTTGATCCGGATAACTTAACATCTCCTGGATAAGTTTTCTCTTCTTGTCAGGTGTTGGACAAAAAGGAAACAATAAATCCTTTGTCACATAGTTTCCCGACACTTAGCAAATTATGCTTTAAACCTTCGACTAGTGCAACTTTAGTGATTGATACACAGCCGTTAGTTAAAGTGCCATACCCGACGTCTTACCTTTCTTTGTTGTCGCCATATGAAACGGATGGACCTTGTTTATCATTAACTTCTACAAGTAGAGTCTGGTCACCCGTCATATGTCCGGAGCATCCACTATCAAGGATCCACTTGCTTTGATTGATCTTTAACTTCAAGTGATCCGACAATTCATTCCAGAGATGCTCTGAAAGACAACAGTTTACACTTTTGGTGCCCAAACTTGTTTCAGGCGGTTAGAGTGAGAGCGATATTGTCAACATTTACGGATTTGATTTTGTTAGGACTCTTAGCTTTCCAAGTTGACATTAACTTGTTAGTTTCACCGCTTCTTTTATTTGGGTTTTCTTGGGAGAGACACTCCTTTTAGATTTAGATTTTGTTTTGCTCGAAGAACCCCTTTTATAAAACTGATCTTTATTTGATTGAAATTGATTACAAAGTCGGCTATCGAGATAGACTCCAACATTCATAGTGATAATGACCCATTTCCCTACGGATGGAACAGACACTATAATGTGAAGTACAAACAGGGGATACAGGTCTCTTAGATTTTACAGTTTTTTCTACTCTGTTCCCTGTGGCCTAATCCATTACGTTTGGGTGACGCGCTCTTGGCCCTAAATGCGTCGGCCTTAGCCTTGTCTTTCTTTTTGGGTGCTACGCTTTTGGCTTTAACTGCAGTGGCCTTCCCTTCACCTTTAGTTACGGGTGCTACCTGGTTCGGGAAGTGCGAATGACCTCTGCTCCACGATCATAAACTATGGTGCCACCTGAAATGAAACCATCCAACGGTTTAGATGTACTAACAGGATATAAGTTGATTAGTTTAGGAGTGAAATCCGGAGGACACTCAGTAGCTTGAGCTATGGAAGTTGATGGTTCAGAACCTAGGCCAGGTTTGACTCGAATGTCGTCAGGGTTAGTCCTAAAGGTAGAGGCTATTTCCCCGGATTTTAGCCACTTACGATTTATTTCCTTTTCCTGTTCCAGTTCATTTTCGAGTCTTTTCACTATAACTTTTAAGCCTGAGAGATTGGTATTTAACAAATGATTTTCAGCTCTAAGATCATGATACCAAGCTTCTTTTCCTCTGAAGTCAGTGACGTCCTTTTCGAGTCTATTAATAGTAAATTCAAGACGTTTATTCTGACTTTCCATATCTTTGTACATTTGAGTAATTATTAGTCTCTCATTCTTTTCATGATCACATGCAGTAGTAAGAGATTCTAATTTACTCAAGAGCTCAGAGATAGAAGGTACCTTAGTATTTGCCATGAGGCAGACGTTCGGCTTAGTGGTCGGCTCATCATCCGAGGATTCCTCCTCTTCTTCCGAGCCACTCATGTATTTTGTCACGAGCGCCTTTCTCTTGCACTTGCTGTTATCTGAGGTGGAGCGGCGAGGAGTTACCTTGTCACTTTTCTCGGCCACTTTTGCTTTGGACCTGCATTCCTTGGCCCAGTGACCGGTTTTCCCACAGTTGAAACATTCCTGGGAACCGGACTCCGGTCGCTCCTTCCGTTGGAACGATGATGATGAGCGTCTTCGATCCCTTTCTGCCTTTCCGTAGGAATCGCTCAAAGGATTTGACAAGAAGGGCTATCTCCTCCTCCTCGTCGAATCGGAATTGTCGGATACGTCCGTATCATCATTCCTCGAGTATGTTTAGACATTCAGCAGCTTTGAGAGCTACCCCCTTTTCTTTCCGAGCTATTTTCTCATCTCGTCGAGTACTTAAACCTGACTTCGTGAGTCCGCAGCTCTCCATACGGTTCTTCAAGGGGAACATACGCGATTTTGTCCGATTGCATCCGGAGTTGTTTGGAGTAGTAGCGATCCGGCAAGGAGCGAAAGAACTTGTCATTGATCTGGGATTGAGAGTAATGCTCATTGACAGTCTTCGGTTCAAGAATGAGCTTGCCGAATCTCCGATAGATGCTTTCAAGTGATTCGCCCGGTTTATGATTAAAACTCTCAAAGTTACGTCGAGAGTACGAGATCACATTCTGCATCCTGGGACCGACTCCCCTCATAGAGGATTGTCGGTTTGTCCCAAACGGCTTTTCTTTGTCGTGCAGCCCTGGACGTCTGTGAAAGCCTCGGAATCCAAAGACGATGTAACATAAGCCAGAGCCTTTTCACTAGCGCACTGCCAGGCTCTTTCATCGTTGGTAAGTTCAGCATCTGTCTTAGGCCTCCTTACTCCATGTTCTCCAATAGTCATCGGAATTGGAATCTCCTAATGAAGACATGGCCACATAAGATGATCATGGCAAACCATAAACATCTTCATGCGAGCTTTCCACTGGGAGAAAAGCTCAGGTGTGAATTTGGGCGGTTTCGTTAAAGTAAAACCAGAACTCCGTGGTTGAGAAGCGGCGGCAGCTGCAGGTTGAGGTGGGTCGACCTTTTCACTGCTGCTTCGATTAAGGATGTGAATAACATGATTATGTGTGAACTGTGCAACTCTGAATATTCTTGGAATGCCTTAGGTATGACTACAATGTGGACTGTGCTGTGTGCGATATTGATTGATGCAATGGTTAAAATGTGATGGTCCCTTGGAGCCTAAAGGGGGGGGGTGAATAGGCTCTTATTCGAACTCTTTCTTTTCTCTCAAGACACAAACACTTATCTAGTTTTAGTGATAGAATCACTGCGGAAGATAACCAAATAGTGGAAGTATTTTATTTTATTATCACAAGGTGATTACAACAAAATAGAAGCGAACACTCTCTTATACTCTGTTTACAAAATGAACTCACACACTAGCCAAGTTCTTTCTCTAAAGATGATGACGCTCCTATTTTCTTTTCTTTGTTTTTCACACGTCTCAACTTTTTTTACATAAAGTATAAGTACGAATATTTATACAAAACATTCCTAAGAGACAACCTTGGAACTTGTAGTTCCGGAATGCGTTCCGCACTAACTATCCCTCGGTAATCTCTCTGCCTTGACTGCTGCGGATTGTGGAGCTCAAGATCTTGGATTTGAAGAGTATAAGTGTCTTTGTGAGTTCCGAGATACAATTAAGGTTGTGTCCACATATCCGGATGATCCACGTGTAAGATTCTTCAGGTTCTCAATACATTCGACTTACATCGGGACACCATGAGCTGATAACATTAAATGTGGTTTAGTTGGAGCAATGTCTTCTTGGTCCGGTGTAATTTTCCTTACTCCGTAGTTAATGAAGCTCGGAACCTTACTCCGTGTCAGTGGTTGCTTACTCCGTATCTATTCAGTACTGGAATCCTTAGTCCGTGTCAGCGCTTCCTTACTCCGCATGTAAGTTCCTTACTCCGCATGTAAGTTCCTTACTCCGCATGTAAGTTCCTTACTCAGTATGTAAGTTCCTTACTCCGGGCGAGTCTTGAAAAGTCTGATGACTTATTCCGTGTCATCGCTTTCTTACTCCGCATGTAAGTTCCTTACTCCGTATGTAAGTTCCTTACTCCGTATGTTAGTTCCTTACTCCGGGCGAGTAATAAATCCGGATTCCTTACTCCGCATCTGGTTTCCTCACTCCGCATCTAGTTTCCTTACTCTGCACTTATCCTTTAAGTTCTTAGTCCGTAGGATTGTTCCTTATTCCGTATGTATTTGTTACTTGGTTATTTACCAAGTGTTTGACGACACTCACTCTTGTCCGGATCAGGATTATGTATCCTGTCCTTAGCTTTGCTCTCACGAGTGCATCTTTGGATTAGTAACATACCTTCTGCAATGATCAAATAAACACAAAAGATCTCAGATCAAATTACATAAGGCTTTATCAGCATTATCCAAATTCTGGGTTTGATCCAACAAAATGTGTGTGATGCCATGTACTGCTTGACTTGATAATGGGGTAGAGGTAGTCAACTTGTTAGTAGTCGAATGCGTTCTGACGTTTGTGCTTCTTACTTCATGTAGTAAGAATGCCACCGAGGAGAGTGACGCGTGCGTCCGGGGTAGTGGCTGATGAGTCATCTGCCCACGAGGGCCCGGGTGCGGGACAGTCCGTTGGAGGACATGCACTGTTGCTGGCGCAACTGCGAGAAGGCATCCGGTTGGAAGTCCAAGAGCTGAGGGAGGGTATCCGGCAAGAAGTCCGGGAGGAGGTGCGCCGTGAGATGGCGGCACAGCAGGTGGTGTGTCACGCCCCGGATTTCCAACCCGAGGAAACCGGTACGTGACTCCCCTTGTACCCACACGGAGGGCAAAGGGGTTAGGATGCAAACCCCGAATTTAACATTTTAAAACATCCACAACACATTTCAAGAAAATAATGTCCATAAAATAAATCCACAATCCAAACCAGTCTTTATTACAACAAAATCCTTTCCAATCCATCCCCACTGGGGTTACATCAATTCTCATAAAAAAAATAACATAAATGGAAGAAAGTAAAATAAATAAGGTCTTCCACCTTGGTGTATCCACCTAACGCCTGTAAGTCCCTGGAAAACAAGCAAATACAGTAGGAGGGGTGAGCAACCACAGCTCAGTAGGGATCAAGTCTCCCCAACCCTTCCCATGTTCCTAGCGGCTACATGCATGTGCACAGGTGTAGTGACGTGGCAGTATGAGAAAAAGAGTAAAACATTCCACACAAGCGGGCGTAACCCCAGCCCCAGTCACACTGGCTAACAAACATCACAAGCAAGTAATTTAACCGCCTCTTCAGGCCACTGATTTAACCGCCTCTCAGGCAAAGTAGTTCAACCGCCCATTCAGGCCACTGGTTTAACCGCCTCTTAGGCAAAGTAATTTAACCGCCTCTTCAGGCCAGATACCACAGTCATGCACACAACACACACTACGGCCACTTAAGCATAAAAGCAAACACTTGGTGTGCACCCATTCACAAGTGCACAAACCCAGCCATTCAGGCAATAGAACAAACACCCAGCATCCATACATTCACCAAATCACAAGTCCAGCCACACAGGCATATTACCAAGCATGTAATAGGCATATACACACAACTGTATTCACACAGGCATTTCATCGAACATATAGCAAGCAACAACAAAATCACACCAAAATGCCATTGAAGGCCAACATCCATATAGGAGATCACACCTATATGGATTACATATATATATATAACAGATATAACCCATAATCTGCCCTAGAACCCTAGGACAGAGGAGGATTTAGGAAGAACAGAACCCCTACCTCAAGTAAGACGCACAACACAGCAATAGTCTGATCCCACGCCGAACGCCGTCCACCCACGAGACTCTGACCACCCACGCAAGACGCCTGGCAGCAACTAGGAGCTCTCCTTCTCTCTCTCTCTCTCTCTCTCTCTCTCTCTCTCTCTCTCTCTCTCTCTCTCTCTGCGATGGCTGGTGGAGCAACAAACCCTAAACCTAAAACAGAGGGGCTTCGCCTCCTTATATAGACAACACAACATCAAAACGACGTAGTTTTGATTAAGTGAATCCCAGCATCAAAACGACGTAGTTTTGATGGAACAAGCTATAACCTTCCTACATCCATACACACCAAAATATTCACAATTCCAACATGGTCCTTTGGGAAAAGATGATTAGAATGACAAAACCAAGGAAACCATGCAAAAACATGCTCGCACGCCAATTTGAACGTGAATTCCCCAATTCACGTGCAACTCCAAATGCTCTCAAACTTCACCCCTAGCATCCTTGCATCATGTGAAGACAACCACACCGCACGTGAAATGGGTGAATTCACGTGCAGCTCCAAATGCTCTGAAATTTCGTGGTAGATAGAGAACCTCATTCTAAGAAACTTTTGTTCTTGCACGCCAATTGTTTGAGGCCATCTACTAGGTCAAAAGTGAGCTCCAAGATCAGCCAAAACAGCCTTAAAACCGCCGTAAACGCATAAGATCTTCCTAGGGCATAAATGTACGCTATCGCTTGACACATGCACCTCCCAAAAGTCCCCTCTTGGGCTCCTCTCTTACCACAAACTTGTGCACTAACATCCAAGGTGTTTGTGGTTAACTTCTTACACACGGGTTACACACGGGTCATTACATGGTGCCACCCCCACCGCCACCACCAGCGGGGAGCTACCCCGGGAGCATGAGGGTTCTCCACGTGGTATACCGACTCGTGCAGAGGATGATGTGGTGACACGGTTCCGAAAGGAACAACCTCCACGTTTTAAAGGGGAGGAGGACCAGTGTTAGCTGAGCACTGGCTGAGGCAGATCGAGCATGTGTTTTCCTTTCTCCTACCCCGGGAGGAGGATAAGGTGAGACTGGCCATTCGGCAGCTGGAAGGGGATGCTCTGGAGTGGTGGTTGAGTGTCGCGGGGAGCCGTGCGGTGCAGTTCATGCTCGGGAGGAGTTTTCTGACTCTTCCATGATGAGTTCTTCCTGGAATCTTTGAGATGGCAGAAGAGAGAAGAATTTGGCGACTGAAGCAAGGATCAAAGACGGTGCCCGAGTATGAGCGGGAGTTCTGGAGCTCGAGTAGGTTTGCCCCCGAGACAAGTGGCAAAGGAGGACCTGAAGGCCCACAAGTTCACTCTGGGTCTTAGAGCGACCCTCAGGCGAGAGGGTGGCGATTCTACGTTTGAGGACCTATCTCGAGGTTGTTGAGACAACACGTATAGCCGAGAGGGAGCCGGAGGATGGGAGGCAGGTCCATCGGGGTTGCCCGTTGCAAGGTGGGTTGGAACGTGATTCGGGGTCCAAGAGGCCTAAGACCGAGGAGAGAGATAGCAGTTCCTTCCGCAATGGGGACAGACATTGGTGAACCCAGGGAGGTCTAGCTTTGGCGGTGGCAGACGGGCGGTCCAGCAGGAGGTCTCCCCGGCGGTTGTCACTTCTTGTGGGGAGCAAGGCCACTTGAGGAAGGAGTGTCTGAGAGGGGACCGGAAATGCCATAGTTGTGGACGAGAGGGCCATCTCGAGCCGGGTTTGCCGAAGTGGCAACAGGGGAGTTGGAGGCATGACATCCAAGACAAGGAGTGATGCCGGTTTCCGTGTACCGAGAGAGACCAGCTCGTCGGTGGCCGGCTAGTCGGGCAGATCGAATCGGACCCGACCCCGGGGGAGGCCGGAGCGGCAAGCAGACCGAAGCCGGAGGCGGCCTTGGCGGGAAGCGCCCAGTGAGTGAGCCGACCGGTGGCACGGGCCAAGGGAGGGTGTTTGCGCTGGAGGCGACGTACCCGGAGGAGGCCGAGCTACCACCCCCACCAGCGAGGGTGGAGCAGGACCATCGGTGGTTAGAGGTACCCTTTTGATCTCCCGTACATTAGCTTCGTTCTTTTCGATACGGGTGCATCGTGTTCGTTTGTTTTGAGCTTGTGATAGATAGCTTGGGGTTAGCTTGTGTGGAGGCGGCGAAGCCCCTAGTTGTTGAGTCTCCAAGTGGGGGGTATGATTGAAGTGTGGCGTGTTTGCCGTGATGTGTGTTAACCATAGGAGAGGTGGAGTTGAGTTTTGACTTGCATGTAATGCCTTTGAGGACGTTTGACCCGATCTTGGGTATGGATTGGCTTATGGCTTTCCAGGCCAAGATAGACCGTTATCGGCGGCGGGTATCCTTCGTGACACCTACGGGGACCTCTTGCACCCTGCAGGGGGAGTGGGACCGTGAGGCGAGTCGGACCGGGCCAGTGTTGGACCAATGGGGTGCCATTACCCACAGGTTGGCAGCCCTGACCTTTGTTGAGGAGGGGAAGGTGGAAAAGAGGGTGTGGCCCGCTATTGTGGACCAATTTCGGGATGTTTTTTCGAAGAGTTGAGGAGTTTGCCACCTAAGAGGAGTGTGGAGTTCACCATTGAGTTGGTGCCAGGGATGGGTCCGATTTCCCAAGTAGCGTATCATATGGGGCCACTGAATTGAGGGAGCTTCGAGAGGCAAATCGAGGAGTTGGTGGGCCAGGGGTATATCGGACCGAGTACCTCACCTTGGGGTGCTCCAGGTGCTCTTTGCAAAGAAGGCGGATGGCACACTACGCCTCCGCATAGATTACAGTGAAGCCGAATCCGGTGACCGTGAAGAACAAGTATCCGTTGCCTCGGATAGATGACTGTTTGACCGGTTGAGCGGAGCCCGGTGGTTTTCCAAAATAGTTTGCGTGGGTGGTCGGAGTCTTGCGTGGAAGCGGGAGCAGGAGAACACACAAGGTAGGGGTTCTGTTCTTTCCTAAATCCTCCTCTCGTCCTAGGGTACTAGGGCGGATTATGGAGTTAAACTTGTTTATATATATATATATATATATATATGTAATCCATATAGGTGTGATCTCCTATATGGATGTTGGCCTTCAATGGCAATTTTGGTGTGTTTCTGGTGTTCGTGTGATGCATGAAAAGTGTTTGATAAAATGCCTGTGTGACATGCCTGCTACATGTTTGAGAAAATGCCTGTGCGGCTGGGTTCATGAGCCTATGAATTTATGTACACCAATTGTTTGGTTTTATACCTGTGAGGCTTTTCATGCTAAGTGTTTGATGTTATGTCTGTGTGACTAAGTGTGGCTATGTGTGCTGTATTCTTGGAACCCGGTGGCTGTGGAAGCCCGGGACTGTTCTTGGAACCCGGTGGCTGTGGAAGCCCGGGACTGTTCTTGGAACCCGGTGGCTGTGGAAGCCCGGGAGTGTTTATGTACCAGCTTGTGTATGATTGTATTCGTCGCTATAGCCTTGTAATTATATCTGGTGGAATAATTGTATCACGACACGGCACTTGTACACAAGGCATGTAGATATTAGGTGCATGGGATGGGTTGGGGAGACATGATCCCCTCGAGCCGTGGTTGCTCACCCCTCCTACCATGTTGTTTTCTTTACAGGAACCTACAGGCGTTAGGTGGGAACACCAAGGTGGAAGTCCTGCTTGTGGCTTGCTTATTATTATTCGAGTTATACTGCTTTTCTTTATGTAAGCTTTGTAACCCAGTGGGGAGATATTGTAATGTGGAGTTCAATGTAATAAAAGTATGTTTTGGACGTATTTGCTATGTTTGGACTCAATAAATATAAGATTGTTCTCTGAATATAAAGTGTGAGGAGTATGTTGTATTCTAACCCCTCTATCCAACTTGGGTAAAGGGAGGGTTACGTTCCGGTCTCCTCGGGTTGGAAATCCGGGGCGTGACATCTTCCGCAGTGATTCTATCACTTAACTTGATAAGTGTTTATGTCTTAAGAGAAAGAAAAGAGTTTCGATAAGAGCCTATTCACCCCCCTCTAGGCTCCAAGGGACCATCATTTTCTTTGAATCCAAATGGGAGGTATTTCGTTATTTACATTGTAACTTAAGTAATATTTAAATGTGGAGAGGCATAATGGTTTACAATGTAAATGGTCCAGTGCAGTGCAGTTGCACTGCTGCGGATTGAAGCTGCGAACTGCTCCGTATCAACTGATCTGTATCAACTGATCCGGACTACCTTTCTGCGAACGGATCTGGAGTAACTTCCTACGGACTGACCCGGACTAACTTCCTACGGACTGATCTGGACTAACTTCCCACTGATCCGGATCAACTTCCCACTGATCCGGATCAACTGATCCGGACTACGCCGCTGCTGACTACGAAAGCTGCTGACTCCACAGCTGCTGACTACGAAGGTACTGACTCCATAGCTACTGACTCCACAGCTGCTGACTACGAACTTCGACCCTGCAGTTCGCCCAGGGTACTGTTCATCATCGTTTTGGCCTAATTTTCATCTGGAATCAACCCAGCAACCCCCAAGCACTTACAAACACGCGTTTTACTAAACAGAGTACAAAATTACATACCCAAACTGATATAAATCAGTTCTTACCCATAGATCTTATGCTAAATCATTAGCTTTAACCCAAAAATTCAGTTTTCCCCAAAACCTAAGGTTCATGCTCAAATTCATAAATCATGATAAATTCCTGCATATTTAAAGACAGAATCGAGATAAGAGGTTCAAGAACACCTACCTGGAATGATTCTTGATGCTTGAACGAGCTCAAAACGCCTCAAATCGGAGGCTCCAAGCTTCCTTCTCTCTTTCTCTTTCTCTTTTCTCTCTCTAAGCTCTCCAACCTGAAACACTGAAACGTAACGGAAGCTCTCCTTCCCCCTATTTATATTTCTGTATTTTTTTTATTAATAAATCTCAAAAATATTAATTGACCTTCCGAGGTCACGAACTCCAAATTAAGCCAAAGTACAATCAAAACGCTCAAAATGACGAGCACATCACTATCCAGATATTTTCTAACCCAATTAAATGTTCAAATGCAAAGTCAACCAATAAACCCCGAAAAGTCAACAATCGGGTCAAACGAGGCCCTGACTCAGAATTGGGCCCAGGTATAGTCAAAATGCTCACATCGACGACTACACTGCCGTCCAGATAGTTGCATTCCCATAGAATGGCTATCTCTCAACACTACCCAAATAAGAGTCTTTACGGGGGGAGACTAGGCACAATAGGCAAAGAGGGAGATTTGGCGTGGCGGGGCGAGGGGGAGCTGTAGCAGGCAGAGAGAGGGGGGAGGCACAGCAAACGTGCAAGCAAGCGACGATGGAGAGAGAAAAGAGAAATATTTATATAAATTAATATTTTAATTAAAATATTAAAATTATATTAAAAATAATATTTTATAGTCTAAAATTAAATAGCTATAATTTATAAAAATTTATTAGTAGGCTAAATTTTAGTCCAAATATGTTAGGTTTTAGTCTTGCGGGGTGACCTTGGAATTAAACTTGAAATCGATTAAAGTTAAATTAATCTCGATTCTTAATCAGCCCAATCCGCGAACGACCTTGAAATTAAAATTAAAAAACAAGATAACCGCACGCATCGAAATTCGAATGTGTCTGTAACAGGAATGGCTATATAAACCTCCCGTATCCACGGATGAGTGCAGTCTTGGAGTCGGCGTCCACTCACCTCCTCCCCGCGAAACCCTAATTTATCATCTGCCTTTAATCGCTTGCCTCTTCTCTCAGCTTTGGTGTTGCTTCGTTCTGGTTTTCTATCTACTCCTGTCATTTTGTTCGTGCTTTTGATTTGCTTGTTTTTAATGACATAATTGGCTTCGCTTTTGTTCTGTCTCGCCTTTGTTTGATGACAGTTTTTTGGATCCTCGGCGCTTCCACGCGATGTCTGACGAGGAAAGAGAGGAGGTGGAGCTGGATCTCACTTCACCTGAAGTTGTAACCAAGTACAAGAGCGCTGCTGAGATCGTTAACAGTTATTCCCAATCTATATTCCAAATCTGAACACACATACGCACGTGTTGAAGTTGTCGTCGTCGTCAGTTTTTATTTGTTTTTGAAGAGGGTTTTGGTGTTGGCTATTCAAGTTTTACTAATTGAATCTGTGATTCTGCAGAGGCTTTGCAATTAGTCCTATCAGGATGTGAACCAAAGGCAAAGATTGTTGACCTTTGTGAAAGGGGCGATTCCTACATTATAAAGTAAGAATCTTTGTTATTTGCTTTATAATTTTGTGACATGTAAGTTCTATAATCTGGATTTCATGTCGGTTTTGTTTTTGTTGGTGCCATTTAATTTGCTTTGAACGTGGTTTTGACAAAGGAAATGGGAATTTTTTTGAATGTGTAGCCAAACTAGCAACATGTACAAGAATGTTAAGAAAAAAATTGAAAGGGGTGTTGCTTTCCCAACATGTATTTCGGTAAACAATACTCTCTGTCATTTTTCCTCCGCTGGCGAGCGACGAGACCGTATTGGAAGAAGGTGATATATTGAAAATGTAAGCTTCCTGTGGGCTTCGCTCTTGTCATTATTGTCTTTGGAAGTATTTACTATTTATAACTGGGTTGGGTTATATGGGTGCAGAATATACATCTGACAATTAACAGTTATAGGCTTTCCGTTTGGATGCAGTGATATGGGGTGTCATATAGATGGGTTTATTGCTGTAGTTGCACATACCCACGTTCTTCAAAAAGAGCAAGTGATGGGTCGGGCAGCTGATGTTATTGCTGCAGCAAATACTGCTGCTGAAGTTGCATTGAGGCTTGTAAGGCCAGGAAGAAAGGTAATTTTGTTGAATGTTACTTAAATCTGTTACCCTGAAAGATTTTTGCAGTTGTACATTACCCTGAAGAAATTGGTGTGGGATGAATGTCTCTTCTATTTCATTATATTCAAAATTACATGTACAGTTCCAGTAAAATTAGGAATTGATAAGATACATTAAATGTGTTCCTAATGACATTTGGTCATATAGATATACTGTTTAAAGCGGCTGTTTGGGTTTTGTTCTTATTGCTTCCCCTAAATGATGAATAATTGTAAAAGGCTATGGATCAACATCCAGGTGAAGCTTTTTGTCATAGTTACTCTGATAGGGGCCTGTTGTGTTTCAACCCAAACAACCTTGTCTGAAGTACTTGGAATCATTTTCACAGAGGACTTCTCTCCGAGCCCTTGAATGAAGTGCTGTTGTATGAATAGTTTCATGGAAAACTACCATGACATTTCAAGTTTGATTGCCCTGCTTTTGCAAACTGAAGTACATTTCATTTCATTTAGGGTTGGGTTGGGCCAGTGATTGAAAAATTAAGGGGTAGTAACTTTGCCTCTTGAAATTGTTCCAAGTCCTTGACATTGTCCAACTTTGACACTCTAGCCCTTTAAATCATCATTGCATGTTTTATTGAATGCATAAATGTGCAGCTGTGTATTTGTGGGTAACTTTGCCGAGGTGATCACATGCATCTGTTGATTACCTCTTTTCCCTGTTGCGAATATTAGCTTGAACATACTTGGGATGGCATTTGGTCACTGTCAATCTATTTACAGTAGTTGGTATCTGTTTCCAAAGTGAGCAGATATATTCTTAATTCATGTAATGTAAGCTATGGGCTTGTTAACTTATTTTCTTTTTTAATTTAGGAATCTTTTGTGTGTGTGGGTGTGGTCTTTTTAATCCTTTTTGTGGCTGAGCTGAATGCATGATCTCTATGTGATGGAGAATTTTGTGGCTATGAATTTAAGTTTTGATGAAGGCTTCTTTTGTCATAGTTACACTCATAGAGCATCATGGTTATTTTTAGCATATTTCACTGCTGTTTGCCATAGCAACATTATTTCATTTTGTCTTCCTACTGTTAAAATAGTAAAAGTTATATTGCAAACTTTGCTAATATTTATTTTTGTGAGGATAAGGATTTTTATTTTGTTTGAACTAATGTAATATGTCCTAAATGATGATATCTTCTCAGAAGCGATGGATGGCCAAACATCCAAGTGAGGTTTTTGTCATAGTTACTCTGATGGACTTGAAAAGAATCTGTTTCTAGGTTTTTATCTTTTTGCTGTATTTTTATAGAGGAGATCTCTTTTTGTTTTTGTTTTTTTGTGTACTGTTGGTATGCTGATTTGAGTGGTTAAATATCATATAAAATTTTAGTTTTCATAGGTTTTTGTTTTAGTTGGTTGACTGTGAATAGTTGCTGCAGAACAAAGATGTTTCTGAAGCAATCCAAAAGGTTGCTGCAGCTTATGACTGCAAAATTGTCGAAGGTGTTCTTAGTCACCAGTTGAAGCAGTTTGTCATTGATGGAAACAAGGTTGTATTGAGTGTTTCCAATCCAGAAACAAAAGTTGATGATGCAGAATTTGAGGAGAATGAAGTTTATGCAATAGATATAGCTATAAGCACAGGAGATGGCAAGGTAATTGTGTAGTCTACATATGTAATCTACGTGTAATTTCTATCAATATATGGCATAACAATTTTGGTGTTAATGTGCAGCCTAAACTATTGGATGAGAAGCAGACAACCATATATAAAAGAGCTGTTGATAAGAATTATCATCTGAAAATGAAAACATCTAGATTTATTTTCAGTGAAATAAATCAGAAATTTCCCATCATGCCTTTTACTGCAAGGTTTGACGTTAATTCCCTTAATTCACTAGCTACTTTCCTTGTTACTAAGCCTGTGTGTCAAAACATTAGGGCTTTGGAAGAAAAGCGGGCTCGTTTGGGCCTTGTTGAGTGTGTCAATCATGATCTTTTGCAGCCATACCCTGTTCTTCATGAAAAGGCTGGTGGGTGTCTTCTGAAGTTTAGCAATTGCAATTTCTGGTGTTGTGATTATCTTAGCTGCCGGTTGTACTAAAATTTGAAGCTAAGGTTTAGCAATTGCAATTTCTTTCGTAGGGGATTATGCTGCACATATCAAATTCACGGTTCTGCTGATGCCAAATGGGTCTGATCGTATTACGTCCCATCCACTCCAGGATCTGCAGCCGACAAAGACAATAGATGATCCTGAAATCAAGGCCTGGTTAGCCTTGGGCACCAAAAAGAAGAAAGGTGGTGGAAAAAAGAAAAAAGGTAAGTGAGAGAGAATCAGAGTGGAACGAAGGGATAAGGATTTGCACCGATTATCTCTCTTGATTATCTCCATCTACTTGTTGTGACATGCAAATGTGTTACTGTGCATGTGAATCTTTGAGATTATTTGCTATATTATTTTAAAAAACATGAATGTTAGTAAAGACCGCAGACTTTAAAAATTTAAAATTATTTATGAATGTTTGTAAATTTATTTGTCCTTCTAGTTTTTAAAAATAATTTTGAGTTAATCAAATGATGCATTTAATTCCTTTGTGTGCAGCAGCAGCGGCTAAAAAGGGTGACAAATACGAAGAGTCTGGTGAAGTTGAGCCTCCTAGGGATAACAACTAATGGTGCTACACCACAAGGAAAATTTAGTCTTTTTGTTTATTTGTTAGAATCTTACTATTTTGTTCTGTTTTAGTTCCCTGTACGTGTTTAGATTGGGTATGAGTTTTTCCTGGTGGTACATACATGGTCGCTCTTGTGCTTGGCACTTTACTGAATTTCTATACCATGCTGTAACTAGCTGCAGATCACCACAATGCACCCGCAGAAATAAAGTCCCACTCGACACCACCCCACGTCTAATATAACTACCCTCATTAATGGGTAAGACAACACAAAAGTGCATTCTCATCCCGTTATCGGTTGGATTTGCTGAGCAGTACTTTGCTCACTAGGTAATCAGCCACCATTGGATGACAATTTGTTGGAATGGCTAATTTAATGTACAAATAAATAGAACACATGTTGATATGTTGTTTTGAAGGAAAATGGAGCACATTAACGTTATTTCATTGCTCATTCCTATTTCATCTATCCCATGATTATCACTGTTCTTTCTAGATCCTGCTCGATGGGCGGGGGAGAGATTAGGTCGTGAAAGGATGGGGGGAGAGATTAGGTCGGGAAAGGATGGATCTAGTTGTGTGGATTGGAGGACGTAAATAGTACCTAGGAGATGTTTGCCTCTCTTTCCACTGACGTAGCAATAGATAATCTGGCAAGTAACTGATGGTGATCTAGCCGGAAACATGGCTTTTGGAAAATATATGGCCACTCACTGTTTTCATCCAATGGTCCTCACTATTCCATATCATTGGCCTTTGGCCTTTCATCCACCACAACCTCTGCTCTTATCAAGTTGGAGGGTCTATTCCTTTACTTTGACTTAATTTGTTAATGCTGTACTTTTAATAAGAAATTATTTTTAGCAGTGTTGGGGGAAAAAAGCTGGTGAAAAAATAAGTGAGTATATTCATCATTCAGAAACACAAATGTGACTTACACACGGCAACAACTAAAATCTAGGATGCATTCTGATAAAAAAATAGCGCAAGTAAAGGGAAAACAACCTAAAAACGGCTAGAGAAATGATGATTAGACAAACTGATACTTAAGATATGGATCTCACCTACCATTGATTGATTTGGGTTGCATAAATCATGCAACCGCAATGACGCCTGGGGGTTCAGAGAGAGAGAAGGGGTACTGTAGAGGGGTAGGGGAGAACATAACTCCAAGCCTCCCAAATCTGCCGCCCAAGCCCCCCTTTGATCGAGAACTATAGTAGCTATAGAAGGTTAGTATTGACATTTTTTTAAAAAAAATTTGATTCTAGAAGCAACTTTCAAATTGCTTATGCTTTCGAGTAAAAAAAGCATAAAATTATTTTATAAGTACTTTTTTAGAGTTTACCAAACACTTTTTACTGCTTCTGCTTATTTTATAAACAGAAGCAGGCTCTCAACAGCAATGCCAAACTGACCCTTTGTTTCTTTTGCTCCCTCGACTATTTCATTACTTTTCCACTTCTAGATTTTAGAAGCGTCCATTCCTGTGTTTTTTTCTATTACTTTTTTATCATCTCTTCTTTGTTTTGATTTATTTTGTTTATCCAACTTACTACTATGTTTGTTAAGTTGCTAGCACTGTGTGTATTCAATCTGGGATGGAATTGATGTTGCAAGATCATTGTTTTTAAAATTTTTTGTCATTACTTCACTGCCATTATATAATTGTAAGTTACCTTTCATAAACATCAAAATGCATATTGTATAATTTTGATTTGCAAGATATTTGACTTTTTTATTACCTATTTCACTTATTGGAATTCAGGGTAGAAACATTGTTTGATAAATGAGGGGTGACCTTCGAAGGAAAATAGACTTCCTTCTATGAAGTTATGCGATGGTGGTTGGGATGACAATTTTGTCCCATTTCAGCCCAATCTGTCTCATCTTGTCTCGATTTGGTTGGATTTGACTTGTCTCAACAGGACTTTGAGTTGGGTCTTGCTTGTCCTACCTGACTTGGTGTTTTTAAACAAAATTTTAATATTTTATTCTTAAAAACATTGCTCCGTCTTGAGCCGACCTGATCTGATATATCCAAACCACCAGAGTGAGGTGAATTCATGGCAGGGTTCTATCGTTGGGTTGGATTTAAATCGGATAGTATTCGGTCCCGACCTGATCTATTGCTATCCTTAGATGCTAGTTTTTTTAAAGAGGAAAATACATTTCCTGATTTCTTGATATAATAAATTTTGAAAAAGAAATCCTTCTAATTATGTTATTATATATGTAGTTCTCAATTTTTTGCATTAATAGATTTTTAATTCATTTACAAGACGAAGTTGTTGGCCTTTCATAAGAAATCTTGTTGCTCTTGAGATTACAATTCATGATATTTCCATGCTCTGATTTTCACCATGTAGTAATGACTCTAGAAATATTGTTGATTTGTGAGTTATCTTTTACATATTCATATTCCTCTTGTACTTTCATCAATTACAAATTATACAACATTTCATATTACACATTTTAACAGTTAACAAATGTAATATATGATAAATTTAACAGTCTAAAGGTTACACATTCGAACACTTAACAAAATATAAGTGTTACACGTTTTAATAATTAATAAATACAATTTATTAATATATAATAAACTAAACGAAGTATAAATGTCATGTATTTGAACTATTAACAAATGTAATATGTTGAACTATAAAACACTTAACAGAAATCAATTATGTGAAAACCATCGCTACGTACATGTGATGTGTTGCCCAAGTTTACTTCTGCAACTAGGACTCTTCTTTTATTTAATTGCTTTATCGTATTAGAATTCTTTCCTTTTTATTAATTTCGTTTCCTATTTGTAATAGGTTTCCAATCCCTAGTTACTGGCAATGCTTATAAATAGGTCTTGTATTTAGACGTAATAAATTATTAAAGAGTGTTTCTTTTAATTATAAACTCTCAATTAGAGGTTTATACTTATTTTCGGCTTTTCTAGTTAAATACTTGAATTCCTTGAGCTAGAGTTTGGGTATTCGGTTATACTTTTCTAGATTGTTGTTGGATCCTAATCAAGGTCCTCAACAATTTGGTGCTTTCATTGAGAGATCCTCATCAAGGTTTCTCATTGAGTTATCATTCTTCTTTTGCATTCTTCATTGAGATGACAGAGGAGGCAACCAAGATGAACAAACAATAGTAAAAAACCCTGGAGCATTTTTGTTACAGAGCTTTCGGCAGCAATCGTGGAGATGGCTCGTTGTCAAGACAACCAACGAGAATATCAACCGATTACTTGCTTGACAGCAAGGGCAAGGAATCGGCTAGAGGTAGACTTACTCATGGAGACAATTATAGATCACGATGATTTATGTAGGAGGCTGATAATACATCAGGAGTCGAAGACATACCCTACCATGGCTGTCCTAGGCATGGTGGTCGTGTGGAGTGAGGATCGTATCAAAGAGAACGGAAACAAGTGTACGGAGATCAAAAGGGTACCTCTAACCACAGATGGTCCTGCCCCACCTTCCGCTGGTGGAGGTGGTAAGCCTCCTCCTGAGGTGTCGCATTCAGCGCAAACACCCTCCCCTGGCCCGTGCCACTGGTTGGCTCACTCATTGGACAGTTCCCGCCATGACTGCCTCCAGCATCAGTCTGTTGTCGCTCTGGCCTCCCCTGAGGTCGGGATTGGCTAGATCCCACCTGATTAGCCTGCCACTAGCGAGCTGGTCTCTCTCCTGGTGCCTGAAAATTGGCATCACTCCTCGTGCTGGATGCCATGCCTCCTGCTCCCTTGTTGCCACTCCTGCAAACCCGGCTCAAATGGCCCTCTCGTCCATAGCTCTTGCATCGCCAGTCCTTTTTGGGACACTCCCTCTTGAATTGGCCTTGCTCCACACTACAATGATAGCCGCTGGGAAGACCTCCTGCTGAACCTCCCTGTCTGCTGCCACCAAAACTAGACCTCCCTGGGTTCACCGGTGGTTGACCCCTAATGTGGAAGGAACTGTTACCTTCCTCCTCGGTTTTGGGCCTCTTGGACCCTGAATCACGGTCAGATCCACCCTGCAACTGGCGACCCTGATGGGTCTGCCTCCCATCATCCAGCTCCCTCTCAGCTATACGAGCTGTCTCAACAACCTTAGCATAAGTCCTCAAGCGCAGAATCGCCACCCTCTGTCTAAGGGCTGGCCTGAGACTCAAGGTGAACTTGTGGGCCTTCAGGTCCTCCCTCGCCACAGTCTCAAGAGCAAATCTACTTAAGCTCCGGAACTCCCACTCATACTCAGGCACCGTCCTTGATCCCTGTTTCAAGCTGCCGAATTCCTCCCTCTTTTGCCATCTCAATGACTCGAGAAAGAACTTATCATGGAAGAGCTGCAAGAACTCCTCCCATAGCATGAACTGCACTGCACGGCTCCCCGCAACAATCTGCCACCACTCCAAGGCATTACCCTCTAGCTGCTGAATGGCCCACCTCACCTTATCCTCCTCCCGGGGTAGGAGGAAGGAAAACACATGCTCTATCTGCCTCAACCAGTGCTCAGCCACCACTAGATCTACCTCTCTTTTAAATCTCGACGGTTGTTCCTTTTGGAACCTCATCACCACATCATCCTCTACTCGATGTATTGGTATGCCACTCAGCAAACTCTCACGCTTACGAGGTAACTCCCCCACTGTGGTGGTGGTGGTGGTGGCACCACCTACTGTGCTGCCATCTCATTGCGCAATTCTTCCTGTCGGATACTCTCTCGCATCTGCGCCAGCAACAACTCGTTTCCTCTTGCGGGCTGTCCCGCACCCAGGCCCTCGTGGGCGGATGACTCATCAGCCACTGCCCCGGACACACACGTCGCTCTCCTCGGTGGCATTCTTACTACACGAAATAAGGAACACAATCGTCAAAATGCATTCGAAATTTATCGCGTGTCACTACTTCTACCCCATTTATCAATTTAATTGGCACATTGCAATACATGCATTGCACACATTTCTATTCACATTAAATCACATTGCATAAGCAGCAATCCCACAAGCACACAGCTCAATAACACAGGTACATTTTTCTCGTAGTCATGCTCAAGTTATCACAAAATCAGAGTTGCACCATTAAAACGTTATTATGTTGTTCACATTTTCTTATCACATTTAAAGGTTTTATCATAGTTATCACAATTACCCACACAATCACACATAAATAACAAATGCAACTAGTGCCCTAATGCCAGTGCATGCAAATCCTACCATAGGACTGGACTACCCCAAGTACACCTTAGAGGCTCAAAGAGGACCATATTGATCAGGCATGTCCCTCTAGGCTCCTCCAAAGGACTCAAGATAACCAAATCCACCAACTACTCTAGGCCAACTAGACCATGCTCTGATACCATATTGTCATGCCCCGGATTTTCAACCCGAGGAAACCGGTTCGTGACTCCCCTTTACCCATGCAGTGGATAAGGATTCAGGATGAATATTACCACAGGACATCACATATCTTATTTAAATTCAAACCACAATAAATATCCAAAAGGCAAACTACATCACTTTATTAATTTAAAAACCTTTTACATCATTTCCCCATTGGGGTTACAATAGTTCTATAAATTTAATTAAAACAAAGCAACAAAACAGATAATTGTCTTCCACCTTGGTGTCCCACCTAACGCCTGTAGGTTCCTGAGAGGAAAACAAATCACAATAGGAGGGGTGAGCAACCACAACTCAGTAGGGATCAAGTCTCCCCGACCCATCCCATCCTCCTAGCATCTACATGAGGACGTGCACAAGTGCAGTGTCGTGGCAATAATACATAAACAGGTCATGAACAACATTTAATATTAATACAACAACCAAGCAAGCACATCCACAGCCACAGCCACACAGGCTTTCTCATCCACAGCCACAGGCTCTACTGCCACATAGGCTACCATAACCACAGCCACACAGGCTCCACAACCACAGCCACACAAGCTCCACATGTCACATATAACATACACAATCATAACACAATATTATGCATTCATAACACAAATAAAAACACAAGTATTCAACATCACACAAACCATAATTGTCATATCCACGTGTTATATTCTCAAACATAATTCC
Organism: Taxillus chinensis; assembly: GCA_023512835.1. Classification (NCBI taxonomy): domain Eukaryota; kingdom Viridiplantae; phylum Streptophyta; class Magnoliopsida; order Santalales; family Loranthaceae; genus Taxillus; species Taxillus chinensis. Next base: position 1,968,196 of record CM042088.1, on the reverse strand, counting down.
CCCGGAAACCCCAAGGTTTCCCCACGAGGCCCTACCGCGGGACTAACCCTAACGGACTCAACCACAGAACGAATAGTGCAGACACCCCAATGGCCCCCGAGGTCCACTGCCACGAGAATGAACCCGAAATCCCCAGACCCTGGACTCAAAGACATATCCAAACACAACTTTGCCATTGAAGGCCAACATTCATATAGGAGATCACACCTATATGAATTTACATATATATATATATATATAACATATAATCAAAAAATCCTCTACCATAGGACGTGGGAACAGAATAGGTTCAGGAAGAACGGAATCCCTACCTCAAAAGGATCCTCTTTGCTCTTGCTCCCACGCTAGATGTCGTCCACCCACACGAATCACCACAACAACGATCAGGAGAAGATCCCCCCCCCCCCCTCTCTCTCTCTCTCTCTCTCTCTCTCTCTCTCTCCTACTGCGGCTGACGGAAAGAACCCTAAACCTAAAATAAAGAGAGCTCAACCTCCTTATATAGACACCTCACTTATCAAAACGGTGTAGTTTTGATAAGTAAAACCTGTGTGTCAAAATGACACAGTTTTGATAAGTGAAACCTGTGTGTCAAAATGACGTAGTTTTGATAAGTGAAACCTATGTATCAAAACGACGTAGTTTTGATAAGTAAAACATATTTCAACCTTTCCGCTTCCACACAGGACAAAATACGCATAATTCGAACATAGCCCTTTGGGAAAAGATTATCATATCAGCATAACAAAATGAAGGTGACGGTGCAAAAACATGGGCTGCACGTGACAAATGCCATTGTCACGTGCAACCTATAAATGGTCTAGGATTTTGCCACTAGCTTTAGAACTTGGTCTGGAAGGCTCCCATGCAAAAATATCACTACACGTGACAAAGGCCATTGTCACGTGCAGCCTCTAAATGCCCCCTCTTGAGCTCATCTCTTGCTTCAAGCTTGCTCATCTATATACAAAGTGTTCTAGCCAACGTGTATGAGAAGAAATTTCCAAAAGACCTGATAATTTCCACCCAAAAGACATAACTATGACTAACTCCTCACATCCCAAAACACGGGTCATTACGTATTAAGTTATCCAGATTAAGAGATGAGGACATATATTCAATGGTCTTAAGAAATAATTCTTCTGACCCTGTATGCTTCCTCACTAAAGCATGAAATGAAGAAAGTTATCTATGGCACAAGCGTTGCGCTCATTTAAATTTTAAAACTTTGTCTAAATTAGTGTTGCTTGACTTGGTCAATGGTCTGCCCAAACATAAATACTCCAGAGACTCTCTCTGTCGAGAATGCCAACTCGGCAAGCAGACCAAGCATAGATTGAAGAGCAAATCAGTTAATTCAATAACTAGTCCATTACAACTTCTTCATATGGACCTCTGTGGTCCCATTTCTATTGCTTCTCTTGCTGGTGCGAGATATATGTCACGCCCCCAAATTCCAGGGAACCCGGAACTAGGAACATGACTTCCCCTTGCCTGCACCCGAAAGGTCAAGGGGTTGGTGACTAGGACCAATAGAGACTACATCGTAGGTGCTGTCTCAATCATGTAACACTGTACAGTCATACATCAAGGGTAATCCTGTACTTTCTCATATATCATCATGCATACAATAAGTCAAACAGTCATACAGACATCACATCACAAAAAGTATGCAAATACAATTGTCCATAGACCCATGTCCGGGATATCACACAAAATAATATAGAATACAATACTGTATCATACATTAGAGTAGTGGACACATCCTTCTGGAAGAAAGTCCTCCACTAGTCTTGGGTCACACCTAAAACGGGGAAATAACAAGTAGGGGTGAGCGACAAGCTCAGTAGGTAACCCTAATACTCCACACCATGCAAACATATAAGTCTATACTACATACTCTATGTACTCATGCACTGTGTAGTGTGCATAATCATTAGGACTCAGCCTGCAAATAAACATCAGGACCCAGCTTGCCCACACAGGACAGCTTGTCCACGATCCTCCATGGGATCCCAGTTCAGGGCACTCAGCCCTAGCTCCACAAGCTCAACGGCTCACGAGCTCAGCGGCTCAACAATATGAAGATTCGGACTTAGGACTTCTACTCAGCTCCGGACAAATTGATACGGACATCCATAACACCGGAGAACCTTCAAGTCCGTCCGAACTAGTTAATACTGAAAGTCATAGTGTCAAAGAACCTCAAAGTACTTCCGGAACTGTTCATCATACAGATATAGGTGGCTCGGAAGAAGCTCAACTAGCCGTTGTACAAGATCGACCCGATGCGGCGAGCTTCAAATCGTTGATTACTCACCACCACTTGCGCAGAACTATAGGTGGACTCGAAACCACCCATCGGATCAAGTGATTGGTGATCCTACTTGTTAGAGTAAGAACGAGGGGCAGCCACCCCCAACTTTTGTCTCTACTCTTCTTTTTTTTATCCAGGATACTCGAGATGCTGATTTTGCCGGGTGTCGCATCAACGGGAAGAGCACTAGCGGTACTCGTCAGTTCCTTGGAAACAGATTGATTTCATGCATGGTTCAGTAAGAAGCAGAATTCCTTATCAGCCTCTCTCTTGAGGCGGAATATATAGTCTTGGGAGTTGCAGCGCACAACTTCTCTAGTTGCAAAGTCGACTTATTGACTACGGTTTTAACATGACATCTGTTCCACTATACTGCGACAACACCAGTGCGATTGCCATTAGTAACAATCCTGTCATGCACCCAAAGACAAAGCACATTAAAGTCAAGTATCACTTCATCCGAGATCATGTTCTCAAAAAGAACATATCTCTCGAACATGTTGCTACGGATGATCAACTCGTAGACATATTCACCAAGCCCCTACCTGATGCAAGATTTTCCGAACTACTCCTCAAATTAGGTATGCTTGACCTATCTGCATAGCTTCTAATTTATTCATTCAACAGTACTTGTTTCAGAACATGCATCGTGTTTTATGATGAGCATTAGACACTTACTGTTCTTACTGCTGATCATCTTTACTTGTGTCATGCATTATGTTTCTGATAAAATTCTCATTCTTTCATATTGGGAGGAAACTTGTGTTTCCTGACTGAAGTCGCTTAAGCTAACATAATTAAAGATATATGAATAAAACCTCCTTAGGATTTCATGATTCAAATTTTCATCTCTCACCACATGTCAAATGCTTTTTCATATTGATTATAATATTAACATGCCTGGTTGAAGAAATGAAATGGGTTAGCTCAGAATGCTTGGTGGATAATATCACATTGTAGTCCGATCGATCTTGAAAGTGGATTTTTTCCTCAAGAATAGATAGCAATTTCTCAAGATCTAAATATTAAGTAGGAAATGTCCATCGAGAGGATCGCATGGTCTAAGGGGGAGAAAATGCTTTATCAATTACCCAAGTAATACTCCCCTTATATGTCTCGTGACCTCTTTCCTGGTTGTCTATCCGAGGGAGAGCCTTTCTCAAGAAGATCGCACGATCTAAGGGGGAGCAAATGCTTCATCTATTACTTTCGTAATAACCCCCTGATATGTCTCGGATGCTCTTCCCTCTAAACTCTTACTTCTGGATCTAACTGGGCATGCATTGTTGAATCAGAATTGTGGCATAATTGGATGATTTTGCTTCTTCAACTGTGCATTTTAATATAATAATCAATTGATTGTGTCTGGCATGTGTTCTTTAATCCATTCTCACTTATGAATTTTAAGTTGGCTAAATCATATAGATTTAATTAATCTTAGCTACGTCTTTCAGCATGAAGGTTTCACTATGTTGACCAATATGAACTTATGTGTTTCTTATCTGACAAATGCTTTGATTTCAGTAAAAATGATCCTTAATTCGTATGTATGTGTCTCTCGCATTCATTTCTAATGCATAAGTTCTGATTTTTCATTAGTTTGGATTATGCTAATTCTTCGTATCTGTGTATATTCGTACTAATCCCAACCTATTAAGTCTTCTACTCTTTTAGTTTATCTTTGTGAAGCTACAGGTTCAAATTTTCTTTGCATTTTCACCGATAAATATCTTGTCTAATGTCTCGGATTTGAAGTGTTGTGGTACTTGTTTTCTCTTCGACTTCAAGACAGCAAAGGAATCTATTTTTCTCTTACAACACCTGTTTCTACGGACAAAATCTATTTTTCATTCGGATACTCTTTTATGGATTATCTTTACCCGGATGAAAGTCGATTCAATTCCTCCTGACTCTTGGAACTCTCAAATAGCGATAATCAAAGTATTATCTTACATCGCGTGTTTTTGAGGAGGGATAATGATGGTTCATTAAATGCATGTCTCGAGACGGGCAATTTCCTGAAGAAGGCAAACAGCTGTCATAAATGTTTGATTATGTTGCCTCCATGTCATCTCTTTATTTGGAGGCGTGCACCTATCAAGGCTAATGACATCAGATTGTCAGGTGGTTCACTGTTCATTTCGCTTAAACCTTAGACCCACCAGCATCCACTGACCCGCCATATATATCATAAGCCTTCACGCAAAGAGCGACTTATCACTCTCTAATTTCATAGTCGCTTTTCCTTTTCTCAAACCCTAAATTTCCTTTCCCCTCTTTGCATTCATTTCCAATGGCACCCAAGACCGCTCTTTCTGGCATTAATCCCGGCCATCTAGTTGATTGGCCTTCCGTATCCAATCCTCCGACATGGTTTTTGGAGCTTCGCCCCTTACTGGAAGCAAGCCACATTTTGAACTTGGTCTCTGATCCCGTTGATCTCCTCATCGACAACATAGCTGAGTTCTACCGGACCATTTGATGCACCACCGACTCCATTCGTTCCACCATTAGGGGTGAATCCATCATCATCACCCAAAGTATCCTTCGAACCGCTCTCCATCTCCCTTCCGGTCCTCATCAGCGCCCGGACCCAGAGCAAATGGCAGCTTCCATGGGCTGCACCTACAAAGGGAAGGATTATAAGGTGAAGTCCTTCCAGGGTCGCTATCAATATATGGCGACCATCCTGAGTTGGTGTCTTCTGGCTCGCATAATAGCACTAGACTCTGTCCCGTACGACCTGCTTCTAGCCATGTACGGAGTCTTTGAGGGTCTCCCAATGGGTTGAGGGACTTTCTTGTTCCGATTGCTGGGAAACAACCCAAAGAATCAATCTTTTGAGTGGATTCTTAGCATCGTCTTTCGACATCTTTGTCCGTCCCACTTCAATAGACATGGCGTTATCCCCTTTCCCCAGGCCTTCTACCTTCGCCATCCTATACCTAATGGGAATCTAACTGCCCGCCGGCCCTCTACTGCTATCTGCCTCCTCCCTGCTTCGAAACAACAGGGTAGCTAGCTCGATTGGTGACCCAGCCGATAGCTCTGCTCATCGGTCCTCACGGATTTGGTCCGTAGCTGCTCTTTCCATCTCCTGAGGCTCCCAGCACAGCGTTCGTGCTGACCCATCTGAGGTTACGGGGCCGTCTCATCCAAGTTGTCCTCTAGATGATTCTCCAACGCCTTCTGCTGCTGATATCCCTGCACCCGATTCTCCCGCTGTTGCTGTGGCAGTGGCTGATGTCCCTACTTCTCCTCCGGAAGCACCTTTGCCCCCACTTCCTCAACCTCTAGACTACCTAGACCATCTCCTCATCGACACCATAACGGACCTCTGGTTCTGTTTCAGCCTAGCCTGCACAGCCACCATCCCCGACAACGACCTCCGGGTGTATTACACTCGCCACACCAAAACCCCAGGAGGAAATGATCGTCCGGAACCTGGACCCACGCCTTCCTTACGCCGGCCTCCATTCCCGACGTCCCGTTCACTGTTACCTCTGGATCGGCCCATGATGCACGGGTTCCTTCCCCTACTGAGGCCGGGCCCTCTTCTCCTGCTGCAGCAATCCCCGTTGTTGACCTCTCTGGTCAAAGTGGTTCTGCTGCCCCAGATGCCTTCAATGCTTCGGGTGGCCCCTCTACTGCTGCTGACCAACCCCTCTCTCCAGCTGCTGACTCCTCTGCCCAATGCAGTCTTGCACTTGTTTATGTGGGGGAGTCCTCCAAAGCCCCGGAGTTTATGCTTGGGCGCACCTCCTTTGGCATGGTTCACTTCGACGCTGTGATCTCTACACAGCTGGATAGACACGCCCAAGCCCAGAGTGCCCAAATTGCCGCCATCACCGTTAAGGTTGATGCTCTCGGCGCCCAACTCCTCTCCGCGCTCACTGACTACTCCATTTCCATAGAGCAGAAGATGGATCTTGTCGCCTCATCCGTGCATTCCTTGTCAACTTTCTTCACGGACTTGGCGCATACAATGGCTCGTCCTCCTACCGCTCCTTGGCGATCTGCCAAAATAGGGGAGAAAGTGTCATCTGATCCTTCTACAACTTCTTCAGCTCCTGTTGGTAAGCGGCCTGCATCTACACTGCTTCCAGGAGTACCTATCCCCAAACGCAGCCGCTTTTCTCAGCCCAGCTCCTCTAGTGTAGCTCATCCTTCGACCTCTCCATTCACGACTGTCACTTTCTTCCCATCATACACGGAATGTGATCCACATGACATAGATGGAAGTGTTTTCAATGAAATGACTAAGTATACCACGTCTACTGCCGAGCGAAGATGTCTATATGAGATGTACCCCTTCTCCCTTGAAGATATTCAAACTCTACATTCTGAGAAGGGTCTGTTTACCACAGATTATATTGACAACTTCTCTCGGGAAGTAAATATGGAGAAGAGGCTATTTTCGTCTCTGTATAAGGATGGACACTTGTATGATGTCTTGCCATGTTGGTCTGAGGGCTATCTTCCAGATGTAGCCCATATCCAGACCGTTATTGACGGAACTGTTGAGGACAACAAGCGATGAAAATTTTTTCCTTAGTCCTCATTCCGTACCGGGTCAAGATGCCGCACTTTATGCTGATTGTCTTTCTGATTCCGTCAAAGGAGATGCTCCTGATTGATTCTCACCAAGTTGTGGATAACAGAGTTAGAAAAGATCAACTGGAGCCATTGTGTCTTCGACTGACAGAAGCAAGTAAAGCAATTCGGGCTTTATCAAGAAATGGGCCAAACTCCTTTGGCTCATACTGAAAAGTTGAAGGCGGTGATCCGGAGCAAGAAGCAAGTGCCCCAACAGCCTGATGGAGATAGCTGTGGAGCCTTTGTCTGTTACTTCATCAAATCTTTCATAAGGGTGGATAAAGACTTGGACAACATCCACGACTACATGTTAGAGTAGACAATGGAGCTTTGAAAGAAGGCAGCAACAATGATCTTCAAGTATAGTAAACCTTATGTACCTTAATATAAAATTCTTATATTAAGGCTGAATTGTACTTTTGGTGCTGACTTAATGGAATATGGATGTTATCCTTTATTTTTGCATGTTATCTTTTTGCTTCAGTTACCAGATCAGATTACAAAGGGTTTTGGCATATCCATAATTGGGGGAGATTGTTGGATCAAGCCAGAATTTGGATGATGTGGATAAAACCCTATGTAATTTGATTTGAGATATTGCATGTTTATTCTTAAGTTGTTGCAGAAGATATGATCCTAATCCGGACGTTCACTTGTGTGAGAAAAGGTAAAGGACAAGATACATAATCCTGATTCGGAACATCGTGAGTGTCGTCAAACACTTGGTAAATAATCAAGTCTTCATATGGAATAAGGATCACTCGTGTGGACCAAATGCTTAAAGCTACGGACTAAGGAATCTATGTTTAACAGTTTAAATGGAGTAAGTCAAAAAGATGTGGAATAAGAATCCTAGTCTACATCTAGCATGGAGTAAGAGAAAGTTATCGCGGAATAAAAAGCTAAGTCTTCCACTCAAGCGGACTAAAGACAAGAAGACACGGAGTAAGGAATCCAAGTCTTTCATACATGCGGAGTAAGGAACAACTTGTGGGAATAAGGACCCAAGTCCTTTATTCGCATGGAGTAAGGAAAATAGATGCGTAGTAAGGAATCTGAACCTTTTACTCATGCGGAGTAAGGATGTGCTGATACAGAGTAAGCCATCCGACCTTTTAACTCATGCGGAGTAAGGAAGCGCTGACACGGAATAAGGATTCCAGTATCAAACTGACACGGAGTAAGCAACCACTGACACGGAGTAAGGATCCGAGCTTCATTAACACAGAGTAAGGAACTTTATGGGGAATTAAGAAGACGTTACTTCAACTTATCATCTTCGCATTCAAAGTCGTCAGCTTGCTATGTCCCGATGTAAGACAAACTCGTTGAAAAACCTAAATCATCTTACACGTGGATCACACGGATATGTGGACATAACTTTAACTGCACTTGGGAACTCGCAAAGACACTTATGTTTTAAAGACCCAAGATCTTGAGCTCCACATCTGCAGCAATCAAGGCAGAAAGATTTCTGAGGAACAGTGAATGGTGTAAGTTGGTCGGAAGAACAAGTTCCAAGGATGTTTCCAACGGATGACTATATATATTAACACTTGTATATTTTCATATATACGTGCGCGAAAGACATTGCAAGTGCGTACATGTACAAGAGCTCATAGAGATAAAATAGGCTAGTGTGTGAGTAACTATAAACGAAGTGTAACAGAATTGTTCAGTAGATCGAAAAGCTTTACAAGCTTTAATTTGCTTCTATTTTGTTGTAATTATCTTTTGATAATAAAACAAAATACTTCCACTATTTGGTTATCTTCCGCATTGATTATATCTCTTAACCAGATAAGTGTTGTGCTAGAGACGAGCGAAGAGTTTTCGATTAGACCCTATTCACCCCCCTCTAGGCTCCCATGGACCAACAGGAACTGTAAAGAGTACCTCCAAACAGTGAAACCAAAGGAAAGTATTGTACTTGTCCTTGAAACTAGTTTAGTGAAAAAATCAAATAATCTTTGGATTATAGATTTTGGTGCCACTAACAATGTTTGTACTTATTTGCAGGGATTTCAGGTCCAAAGGCAGCTTAGGGAAGGGGAATTCGCTTTCAGAGTTGGCATTGGGGATTTAGTTTTAGCAATGGCAGTGGGAGTGCTAAAGTTATATTTTAGAATTAAATTTATTTTGTAAAAGGATTGTTTTTATGTAGCTGAGTTGAACAGGAATTTGATTTCAATTTCTTCTTTGGTTAAACATGGTTATTCTGTTAGTTTTACTGAAAATGTTTCAATTTATAAGAATAATATTTTGATATGTTCTGACATAAAGGAAAACAATCTTTACAAAATTAATCTTAGCATTCATACATTGTTGAACACTAAAATAATTGATGATGAACCCATTCCAAAACGAGTTAAGTTAGATACAAATGAAACATATCTATGGCACGTGAGACTTGGACATATTAACCAAACTAGGATTCAAAGGTTAGTAAAGGATGGACTTTTGTATGGTTTAGAGGTTACTCCTTTACCCATATGTGAATCATGTTTATAGGGTAAAATGACCAAGAGGTCTTTTCCTTTGAAAGGACATCGTGTTAATGATCTCATAGAGCTAGTACATATAGATGTTTGTGGACCATTTAATGTACAAGCAAGAGGAGGTTATGAGTATTTCATCACTTTTATTGACGATTTCTCTAGATATGGATATGTTTACCTAATACACCGTAAGTCTGAGACTTTTGAAAAGTTCAAAGAATTTTGGACTGAGACGGAAAAGCAATTAGGTAAAGCTATCAAGATGCTTTGATCAGATCGAGGTGGAGAGTACCTGGATAATGAGTTCAGGTCATATCTAACTGATAATGGGATATTGTCTCAACTCTCTACACTTGGCACACCACAACAAAATGGTGTTGCAGAGAAAAGGAATAGGACAATTCTTGACATGATGAGATCAATGCCAAGTAGTTCATCATTGCCCAAATCATTTTGGGGGTATACACTACAAACGTCTATTTATTTGATAAACAAGGTTCCTTCTAAATACATACCTAAGACACCATTTGAATTATGGATAGGCCGTAAACACGGTTTAAGGAATATCCGAATTTGGGGGTTTAGGGCCCATGTCAAAAGGGCTAAGGTGGATAAGTTGGATGCACGCACCGAGTTGTGCATTTTTGTAGGATATCCAAAAGAAACGAAAGGTTATTTATTTTATAGTCGAAAGATAATCACAACACCAAAAACAAGATTTAACGACACTTTTAAAGTGTCGTTAAAGGTCATTGACGACACTTTTGCAAGTGTCGTCCATCGACCCGTCGTCGAAGAATAAAGGACAACGACGACACTTTTTAAAGTGTCGTTGAAAATATTTTGTAACGACACTTTTTAAATGTCGTTAAAACATGAAATAATGACACTTTTTAAGTGTCGTCTATTTAAAATATTACGACACTTAAAAAGTGTCATCAAAAGTATATTAAATGACACCTTCTAGCTGTTGCTTTTTTGCTGTTTATAGGTAAATGAATGACACTTTAAAAGTGTCGTCCAATTAGATTAAAATTAAAAAAAAAATACAGAATTTTCTTGGATATATGTTTTCCAGAATCTATTATTATATAAAGACTACAAACATAATGTTAATAATTACAAAATTGTAAAAAAGAAAAAAGAAATCATATATACAAAGAAATATAGCCCTCTCAAGTCCTAAACACTGCACCCTTGACATCGTAAGTCTGAGACTTTTGAAAAGTTCAAAGAATTTTGGACTGAGACGGAAAAGCAATTAGGTAAAGCTATCAAGATGCTTTGATCAGATCGAGGTGGAGAGTACCTGGATAATGAGTTCAGGTCATATCTAACTGATAATGGGATATTGTCTCAACTCTCTACACTTGGCACACCACAACAAAATGGTGTTGCAGAGAAAAGGAATAGGACAATTCTTGACATGATGAGATCAATGCCAAGTAGTTCATCATTGCCCAAATCATTTTGGGGGTATACACTACAAACGTCTATTTATTTGATAAACAAGGTTCCTTCTAAATACATACCTAAGACACCATTTAAATTATGGATAGGCCGTAAACACAGTTTAAGGAATATCCGAATTTGGGGGTTTAGGGCCCATGTCAAAAGGGCTAAGGTGGATAAGTTGGATGCACGCACTGAGTTGTGCATTTTTGTAGGATATCCAAAAGAAACGAAAGGTTATTTATTTTATAGTCAGAAAGATAATCACAACACCAAAAACAAGATTTAACGACACTTTTAAAGTGTCGTTAAAGGTCATTGACGACACTTTTGCAAGTGTCGTCCATCGACCCGTCGTCGAAGAATAAAGGACAACGACGACACTTTTTAAAGTGTCGTTGAAAATATTTTGTAACGACACTTTTTAAATGTCGTTAAAACATGAAATAATGACACTTTTTAAGTGTCGTCTATTTAAAATATTACGACACTTAAAAAGTGTCATCAAAAGTATATTAAATGACACCTTCTAGCTGTTGCTTTTTTTGCTGTTTATAGGTAAATGAATGACACTTTAAAAGTGTCGTCCAATTAGATTAAAATTAAAAAAAAAATACAGAATTTTCTTGGATATATGTTTTCCAGAATCTATTATTATATAAAGACTACAAACATAATGTTAATAATTACAAAATTGTAAAAAAGAAAAAAGAAATCATATATACAAAGAAATATAGCCCTCTCAAGTCCTAAACACTGCACCCTTGACATCGTATCTATTATTATCATATTTGCTCCAGCCTAGATCTTCAACAAGCTCTGGAAAATGAAAATAGTATCTACATCTTCTCAGCCCTTCTAATCAATAGATCTACATCTTCAACGTACAATTAAGCTCTGCAAAAATTAGAGAAAAGTATCTCAAAAGCTTTGTTTTTGATTTTATTTTTTAGGACGGCAAATGAGATAATGGATAACCAAAGCAGTAGTAATGAGCACATGCTACTGTGCAGCTATAGTACTAAATACGGCCGAATAACTAGTAAAAGCATTACCGAACCAAATGCGGTCTGATCAAGACAAATTGAAATAACCAAACTAACCTTAACATGTAGTAACTCAATGAGCACAGCTGAAGCAATAAATATCTTCCTAAAAACATGCAGGATCCTCACTCGTTAAGGGCACAACCTATATAAATGTTTGATCAGTTAGTAAATTAAACCCACCGAGCACAGCAACAAATAAACATTTATAAAAATCTACAAGATCCCTCATTAATAGAACAAATATAATTAGTTAGAACAGATCCCGTTAAGGGCATAACAACATTTACAACAGATATCCAATGTTATATGCTGTGGCAGCATAACAACATTTAGCAAAATCCAAATATATATCAACATCTATCTTTGTGATAGCATTTATCCAACGTTAAAACATATATGTTGTGACACCAAAATTTAACGTTAAAAAACATATATGCTATGACACCAAAATCTAATGTTAAAACATATCCAACATGAAATTTTCAACATTTAGGACACCAACATATATGTTGTGACAAAGACATTCAAACAGAGAGCAACAACCCTTCATTGTCAGGGTGATATATATATATATATATATATATATATATATATATATATATATATATATGCAACTAAAGGCATTCCATGTTGTCAGTGCAACTACTAATTCACACAATCTGTCTTATATACTTGATAGTAAATAATGGATTATTTAATAAAACATAATCCAAAGGCATTCCATTCACACAATGTGCATTATGTATACGCTATATACAGATGGGATTTCTTGCAGAAGTTGGGCCTGTTCAAATATTTGTGTCCAGCCATGTAAGGCATTGGATTGTCCTCTCTTTTTTTGTACTCTTTTTCTCTACCAAGAAGCTACTGGATTAGTTTCAATAGTCTATCTTTGTCTACATTTTGATATCAACTTTCACACCCCCATACAATATAAAACTAATCAATCATCCAGTACATTAAAACACTTTTTTTGTTTGTCCAAAAAGGGACCAAAACAGAAAATATTATTTAGGACAAATAATAGCTAAAACATGGAACAAACAACAACAAAGCTTATAAACATAACACATAACCATGGGTAGGAGTATTCTTGTAAAATATAGGCTAATACATTCAAACAAAAACCAGGCATAACAAAATATCTCACAATTCAAAACAAAGAATGAGAAGAATAAAGTTAAACGTTTAATACCTGTGATTTTAATGCATCCCTACCAAAATAATTTCCCAATCACATATGATCTCGTATGAATAGAATGAGATCGGCCCTCACTTCATTGATCATTTTTGTATTGTATGGTTCAGTACTGTGAAACTACAAGTTTTTTTTGGAAATGTATATATAAATCAATACAACTTTTCACTATGTTTAAAAATTATACAAGTTTATTGTGTGACTAAACAATGAAGCAGGATGGATTCCATGTGATTCTATAATATCCTTCATATACCGCAATACATAGTACCCGCATTCTTTGGTCCCAATTTGTCTTGGGCACTACATAAACAAGTTACAAAAAATTTGAATTATAAATATACAATGATTTTCGAGGTCTTTGTATCAATATATATAAAATGATATCATAAATTATTACCATAAATGTCTCAAAAGTAGGTGACTTCTTACTTGACTTAAAGTTAAAGCTATAATCTAAACTTTTAAATGCCGCACATATAAGAAATGATTACTAATAGAATTGATGTATTAAAATTTAATAAATTAACAAAAAGATAATTGAAATCAGACTCACAATTTTAAAGTTTGTAAAAGATTCTCATCAATACAATTGGATAGAGGGTCAAAATACCACATATGTCGTTTCTTTGGATCAACTACCGCCAACACCCAATGATACCTGTGTCAATGTAAATATTTATCATTTATGCATACTCCAATGTAAATGATTGAAATCACATAAAATTTTACACTACTTAATTACAATTCTTACCCTATGTTGTATGGGTAGAGAAAAATGCAATCCACTTTTGAGCTTGCCACATCCAAGTTGTAATATAAAATATCGAATTAATCATCCCGAATTTGCACTTATTCCTGTTGGTTCGGCAAATCTAATCGAGCTATCCACTCCTAGATCTTTTGCTCTATTGAAAAGGGCACTAACACAAGCATATAGACATAAAATAGAATATTAATAACATAATTTTAATTTAATTGATACTAAAATTACTACATTGATGGGAATAAACACATATTACACTTACCACATATATAATTTCATTAAAGTACATCCAATTTCCTCAAAATGAATTAGATGCAATAACTCAACTTTGAACACTGGAATCTCCTCCACTGGTTTTGAATTAGGGTCATTGGTTTGAAAGGCATTTTCATCCACCATTACAAGAATGGCAGCTTTAGGGTCCTCTCTTGTAGCTTTATCAATAAGTAATGTGAACCGAGAAATTAATTGCTTAAGGACCCCACCTTCGGGGTTGCCTTTACCTATTCATTAAACAACATAAATGTGTTATTATTTATCATGAACAAGAAAGTATAATACATTAGTTTAGAATATTTGAAATTACCATGGCATCCTTCAAGATAACTACATTGTCTTGGCCATGAAATAAATCCTCCAACTGCTTCGGAAAGATTATCAGCATCTGCATTTGGCACAGGAAGAGGCTCATCTCCAATATACTCATCATTTATAAGATCAAGGACTGATACACGGACATTTCCCTCGCCTTGTGGTATACCATGAAGGATGTTGTCATCTCCCAAGTCATACAAATATCCACGCGCTATAACTCTCTCAATTTCTGGGTTTGCCAATCGACATGGTCGAACATGTGGCTGCCATTTTAATATATTTTATAATATATTGAATATTAAATTGAGGTAAGTATAAACTGCACATGAAAGTATCAAAATATGCTTTTACCATGTCATCTGATGGCCATGAATCATAATCTGATTAGATAAGCACATCACCACCAACAACATTTTCTCTTTCTTTTTCCATTCATCTCTGCATTAAATGATAAATCATTAAATCAATTAACACACATAAAGAGTAATTTAACATATTATAATCCTATTTAACCCTAGTAATTAAGAAAATACCTTCTGCTTTGGATGTAATGGTGAGGAATGGATTGGCTCTTTCACTGCTCCCTCACTATCTTCATGACATTCCTACATGACAAACCCCATTAAGATCAAGTTTTGCAATCAACATCATACAATCCTCATTTAGATTCAATTCCAACAGTAATGAAATTTTGAGAAAAATATATATAACATAGAAACGTACCTCGTGTGTGCCTAAGTGAGCAGCACTATGCTTATCACTATTAGAACCGATCTTCTCATTGTGGGCTTTTAATTCGGAAAAATGTGGGACTTGTAACCCATGTTCACCAATAATTGTTGCCATCGTAAGCATATACTTCTTTAAATCAGATATCTCAGCAACAATAGATTCACAAGTTGTACATTTAGGACGGGGGGTATGGAAATATTGTGTTGGAGTGACCAAGGCACCAACACCCCGCACATGGCCATTACTTTCTGCTGTTCCTAATGCTTGAGTCAATACATCATTACTCCCTTCAACCGTCAAACTCCCATTTTTAACTTCGGATGCAACTTTGTCCTAAAAAATACATTTACATTTAATATATGGAGGGGTTGGGTCAAATTTGCATAAATCATTTTGTAAAGTATAATGATCTACATTGTAATTTGCAAAATGCACAAGAAGATGATTTAAAATTCACTCACAATGTTTTCTGCCTTCTCCCTAACTTTCTCATTGCCATAAGACCCACTTTTATCTTGCCTACCTTTCTTCCATAATGTATGTCGCTCAATGGGTTCTGTGGTATTTTGCTCTTCTTGCTGTTAGACAAAACAATGGAAAAATATGAGCAACATTCTAGATATAAATAATTAACATAACTCAATGTCTCATATTTTACTTACAATTTCTTCCTCCAAACCAGCATATCCCTTTCGAGCAATTCTATGATTATAAATGTTTTTGGCACGATTACGTTGTGCCTGCTTTCGCAATTGCTACAAATTTTGTTTAAATTGCAATATTAATGACTGTTTGAAAATACAACATATAAATTAATAAATTGAGCCAATAACATCTTACATTCCAAGATTTACTTGTCCTCTCTGCCACAAAATCAGTCCACTGATCTTTGGTAATGGTAAAATAGACCTCAGGTGGAGCTTTCAGTATGTTTTGAGGGTGTTTAGCATGTGGCAAAATGTATTGACTATATAGTTTGCTCTTGAAATCACGAAATCGAAGGCCAACTTTTCTCATAAGCCTCTTTTGCCATCCTTCAAATTTATTGCAATAATAGTTCTCCCTGCACAATGTATAAAAATGAGAGACATTATAGAAATTTGAGTTGTGATAAGTACATAAACTATAATATTGTAAAGCATTATACAAAATCAAATTACCTCTATCACGTCAAGAATTTTATCCTTCACGCTCTTTGGGACATGTTTCCAAGTTTTACAGTTAATTGGGACATGAGTACGACATATCTTGCCAACATCTGTAGATGTCAATACCCGTGATGGCCCTGCGGGTTGTCCTTTAACATTAAAATTGAGTTCATGTTTACATTTCTTGCCTTTCCCTGTACCCAGTGTGAGGCTTGTCTTTCCCCTTTTCCGCTTTTGTTCTTGC
The DNA here is from genome assembly GCA_023512835.1 of Taxillus chinensis. NCBI lineage: Eukaryota > Viridiplantae > Streptophyta > Magnoliopsida > Santalales > Loranthaceae > Taxillus > Taxillus chinensis. Next base: position 1,951,602 of record CM042088.1, on the reverse strand, counting down.
TTTTTTGAAGGGATGCCATTATCTTCTCTCCTTTCTTCTCCATCATTTGGATCCATGTCACCTACAAATAATATAGACAAAAAAACATTTCATTTCCACTAAAATATCATTCATAAACACACTATAAATAAACCTAAAAACCTAGCCTGACATTACTGAAATTTGCTTACATTGTTCTCATTGCAGCCTTGGCTTTCTCTACTTGCCCTCTTAACCTGGCCATCTCTATATCTATAGCGTTGACTAAATATTTAAATGACGCAAACTGTTTCCCTTATTTTCTCTATGCAGTGTTGATGAACATGGAACAGCCTCCATCATTTAAATATCTGGCTATTGACCAAGTCTGACAAGATATTTATTCTTTTACAGACTACTCTATCTTCATCAACACTACCCAGATTTGGTTGGATGATTTTGGAACAACTATGTCAGCTGTGTTCACTCTTTTATTCCACCATGTGTATGTCTTATTTTACATGGAAAAGGAGAAGAAAAACAATCCAACGTCAATGGGTTCTGAATTGAAACGCCTCTTTAATGTTCTTACTAATGGAAAATTGTGCCAAAATGTGTAAAGGGAAAACTTGCAGCATCATCCCTCACCTCCACCATCTTTCCCCAGCCGAAATAACAAAAATATAATCCATAAATTTGCAATATAAATACTATAAAGACACATTCAATTATTTCGAAAATCATATAGTATTTTTATTAAATTGATGATACAAAATAGTAATACAAAGGCTCATTTTCAAATAAAAAGCCTTAACTATCCACCCATTCCCCTTGAACTCCATCTCTTAACAATGTAGACTCAGTTTGGTCAATTCTTTCAATATAATCATCATCTGGCAGTGCTTGGCTTACATCAATACAGTCCCCACAAACATCACTTACCTTCTCTTCTAGTTCTTCATTCAAGTAATCTCTAAGTGGTTGTGCAAGAACTACTGACCAACTCAAATCCAATTGGTCTTGTACATAAAATACCTGCTTAGCTTGGGAAGCCAAAATAAAAGGTTCATTTTTATGGCCAATCCTTTCAAGCTGAACTAGTGTAAAACCAAGATCATCTACTTTGATCCCATTATTACTATCAACCCAATCACACTTAAAAACTGGAATTTTGAACATATGATAATTGAGCAGCCATATCTCATTAATTACACCGTAGTAGGTTGTCTCTGCAACCACTGGATTGTTATCTCGAGCGCTTGCAACATGCATTGCAGTCGTAAGTAAGCTAACTCCACTATTCTGGTTAACTCGCATTCCATCACGTTCTTTAGTATGATAATGACATCCTTTAATGATGTAACCTAGAACTTTGAATACTTCATAGGATGGGCCATTCGCTATCCACTCTAAATCCCGATGTAGTTTATTACCATGGCTTAAAAGTTCATCAATCTACAAAATGTTTTTGGTTAAAACAAGCAAAGTGCTAAAGTTATAGGATGTATAAAAAAACCATCCTACAAATGTACCTGTGTACGGATCCTACCAATGAATGTGCGGTGGTGCTCTTCTTGAATCCATTTAACCAACTTTGCTTTCCGAGGATGAAGCTTTTTCAAATAATGTATGTGCTCCCTATCAAGTGATTTGGATAATGAATTGTAATTTAATACATAGTTTAAAAATGACTTTAGATTTATAAATGAATGTGACAAAAGTTGAGTACTCAAAACTCACGTAATATAAGGTTGCACATCTTTTGTATTCTCTAACACATACCGATGTGCCTGTTCCCATTCAATCTTAGGAACTTTGACAAGCTTCCCACTTGTTATTGGTCGTCCAGTGTAAAAGTCACCATCTACTAAGTTTTGATTTATTGTAACACCGACTGCATCTAAATCAGAGAAGTATTCAGAGCAAAATTCAATTGCTTCTTCTGCAATATAACATTCTGCTATACAACCCTTTGGATGGGTTCGATTTCGAACGTATCCTTTCAACACTTTCATGTACCTTTCAAATGGATACATCCATTGAAATTGCACAGGTCCACATAGTTGCACCTCTCGAACCAAATGGACAGTCAAGTGAATCATGACATCAAAAAAAGATGGAGGAAAAATTTTCTCCAGCGCACACAATGTTAAAACAAGTTGCTTCTGAATTACAAGCAATAAAGTCACATCTACAACTTTGCTACAAATATTTTTAAAGAATAGACACAATCTTGCAATTGCATGTCTCACATTCTTTGGTAAAACATTTCGAATAGCCACGGGTAGCAACTGTTGCATTAAAACATGACAATCATGTGATTTCATCCCTTGGATTTTTAAATCCTGCATTGATACAAGATTCCTTATGTTAGAAGAGAATCCATCTGGTACCTTCAGTTCAAACAATGTTTTGCACACCATCTTCTTTTCCTCCCTGGATAGTGTATAACTAGTTGGAGGTAAGTATATGCGTTCACCCCTCTTCTCTAGTTTAAGTTCTTCTTTCTTAAGTAGCTTAACCTAATCCAACCGAGCATTTTCTCCATCCTTAGTCTTGCTAGGAATGTTAAGTAACATACCGATTATGCTATCACAAGCATTCTTCTCGATATGCATAACATCCAAGTTATGGCGAACATGAAGGTGTTTCCAAGATTCAAGTTCAAAGAATGTAGACTTCTTGTTCCAACATTTGGTTACTTCATTGTCCTTATCTTTCTTTCTCTTTTTCTTATCCCCCCAAACATAATTGATCCCTTCAACCTTTCGTAATGTTTGGATCCCACTTAACACTACTGGTTTTTTCCCAAGATCCCACTTTCGTTTGCGATACTCATGTTCAGTATGGAGAAATCTTTCATGGCCAAGATAAGCATTCTTATGCCCATGCTTCAATCTGATTGAATATGTATTTTCCCCACATATTGGACAAGCTTTATAGCCCTTGACACAACAACCACTTAAATTCCCATAAGCTGGGAAGTCATTAATTGTCCACAATAATACAACTTTTAGGGTGAACATTTGTTGTTGGTATGCATCATAGACTTCAACACCAACATTCCACAATAGTTTCAAATCATCAAGTAACGGGGCCAAGTAAACGTCTATATCATTTCTGGGTTGCTTTGGCCCTGAAATTAATAGAGTCAGCATCATAAATTTCCGTTTCATGCATAACCAAGGTGGAAGGTTATATGTGATTAGTATAACAGGCCAACAACTGCAAGGAGTATTATATGAACTGTGGGGGTTAATTCCATCAGCAGAAAGAGCCAACCGCAAATTTCATGGATTTGCACCAAATTCTGGCCACTTGAGGTTTACCAACTTCCAAGAAGTTGAGTCTGCTGGGTGTCGCAATTGTCCATCAACTTTCCGTTCTTTCGAATGCCATATCAAGTTCCTTGCTATTTGAGCGGTCTGAAACATCCTTCTAAACCTCGGTATGGGAGGAAAATACCACAACACCTTTGAAGGCACTCCATCCCTATTATGAATCGGAACTTTATTATCCTTCCATCGAGACGTATGACATTGAGGACATTGGGAGGCATCAACAAACTCCTTCCGATACAGTATACAATCATTCGGACAAGCGTATATCTTTTCGTAATTCAGTCCCAATGACTTCAATGTCTTTTTTGCTTCGTAAACTGATGTAGGCAACTCATTATTGTCTGGTAACACTGTTGCTAACAATTACAACAGATCAGTAAAACTCTTATCTGAATGTCCATTACTTGTCTTCAATTTATAAAGTTTTGCCACTGCAGAAAGCTTTGTAAATTTAGAGCAACCAGGGTACAAAGGCTTTTCAGCATCTTCAAGAAGTTTCTTAAACATGTGAGAATCATCGGGGCATTGTTCTTGGGCAGCAGCATTAACCATGTCCACTGTGTCAGCACCATCTTCAGGTGTGTGAGATCCAAAAATAGGGAAAGAGCCAATTTGTTGTGGATAAGATGGTGTATTTGGCATTTCTTCTCCATGCCAATGCCATATGCGATACCTTTGATCAATTCCATGCATGAACAAATGATCTTTTACCTCTTCTAAAGGTAAGCATTCACAGTTAACACATCGGACACATGGGCATCTAAATGATGTACGACCATTTGCATTTAACAAGGCAAATTCAAGAAACTGATCAACTCCCTTATCATATTCATGCAATCTCCTATCCATGGACATCCAAGATTTATCTAAAGGTATATCCATTGTCATGTAACGTTTTAAAAAGGTCCTAAAACATACATGGAGTAATTTAGATTTAATCATGAAACTCAAATAAAGGAACAATTAAATATTAAGAAACACAAATTACATTTTATACATTTACAACAAAGCATCACATTATAGAATATCAACATTCAACGGTCTCATAATGATATAAACACCATAATTTTAATTATTTCGCTATGAAAAAAAATAGTATTCATAATAAACTAAACAAAATATATCAAAAATATTCATTCTCAACCATTGTGTGCTTTATTATTGGAAGACTATTTTGAATTTTAAAAATATATTTACTAATGTGTTTACAACACATGAAACATATTCCAATACTAAACGAAAAAACAACTCCACAAATTCGCTTGTGCGTATGCCCATGCATTTAAAATGCCACTACATGATGAGGCCAGACAAGTTTGGTGGTGTTATTGAAAATATTTATAAAAATAAAAAGTTAATTTTTAAGGAGGTATCCTTAAGTGGTGTTTCTGAAAATGTTATTGTAGATCAAATATCTAGCGGTGTTTTATAGGTTGTTCACCGCTATAGATGGTATCAAAGTGACATTTGAAAAAACACCTCTTGATGTTAGATTTTTAGAAGATTAGAACACCACAAAGTACTTCACTAAATTGCTTTCACTACCCCATTTACTTCTCACTGTTTTTAAACAACCCCACTAAATAGGTAGTAGTTAACATGTTTCAATGTAAACAAATTACATAAACAAGTAGCAATTAACATATTTCAATATAAACAAATTATATAAATAGGTAGTAGTTATCATGTTTCAATGAAAAACAAGAGCAATGAATAAGCAGTGACCGTTGATTGACTCACAGTAAGCAGGTTCTCAGTTAGAATAGGTGAAAAAATATTAAATATATGTTATTAATTCCATGGAGCAGAAGGGCAAACAGGCATGACGTACATGTGTTCTTTTAAAAAGAAAAATACCGAAGAAGGGACATATTCATTTCTTTGAAGATAATACAATAATTACTTTCATTACACTACATGTTATGCACAATAAACGACAATTCCAAGGTGCATAAAACCAGTCTCAAACAACTCCGTGGTAATCAAAATCAAACATCACACGCGCACAATAAGCATTCAAACGTGCAAAAACGAGCAAGACAACCAATCAACAAAATTTGCATAACAAAATCAAATACATAAACACAGTAGCACAATGCACAACGATGCAGTGATCTTACTTGAAACGATCAAAATCAACTACGGAGCGAGGCAAAGGGCTTTATGCTCGAGCCAGTCCCAATGCCAGAGTTGGAGGTTGGATGCACCCCCACAAGCCGGCTTTTTTCAAAACAAAATCGAAAGTGGTGACTGGTGAGCACGGCTCCTTGGCGGAATCGACTGAATCGTGGCGTAGTCGACTGAATCGTGGTTGACGTCTTCGTCGTCTAGGGAAGGTAGCTGGGAACAACATCTGCGTTGGGTAGGGCACGCAGCGGGGGGCGGCCGGCGTCTTCCTCGTCTAGGGCAAGCAACGGGGAGCCAACAATGTTTTCGTCTGCAAAAGCAATCGGGAGTAAGGATTAGGTAAGCCTTAATTCGTCGAATTATTTGGTGTTAGGGATTTTGAGCGCGCCCAAAAAATAGGAAATAGATATTGGAGCGGGGCGCCTAAAATATTAGGCCATCAAAAACGCGCGTACGTGTTAGGGGTTCTGGCGCCCAAAACGAAAATGGAGTGGCGTATTTGGCGACACTGAAATAAAATGTCGATATTAATAATAATAGGCGACACATTTCGGAAGGTGTCATTAATGTTGTTATATTTGACGACACTTTTTAAAAAGTGTCATTGTATTATGTTCTCGACGACACTTTCACAAAGTGTCGTTAAAAGCCACAAAAAAAGTATCGCCAAAGCCTGTCTTTCTTGTAGTGAATAAAGTGTTTGTATCGATAAATGCTAAATATCTTGAAGATGACCATATTAAAAATCACAAATCAAATCATCGAATAGAGTTAGATGAGATACCAGCTGATGAGATCAGTGGCTCAACTCAGGATCAACATGATGAGATCATTATTGATCAACTAATCATAAAAAATGAGACCACACCATTGGAACAACATCCAGTTACTTTGCGTTGCAGTGGGAGGGTTGTTAGACAACCAGATCGTTACATGGGAGTTGGAGATGCTCTCGTAGCTATCTCTGATGATCATAAAGATGATCGCTTGCCCTAAGTGATGCACTGAATGATGTAGATTCCAAAGCATGGCAACAGGCAATGGATGCTGAAATGAATTCAATGTATTGAAACCAAGTTTGGGAACTTGTGGATTTGCCCGAAGGGGTGAAACCAATTGGATGCAAATGGATTTATAAAAGGAAAAGAGGCGCGGATGGAAAAGTAGAGACTTTTAAAGCTAGGCTAGTAGCCAAGGGCTACACCCAAAAAGAAGGTATCGATTATGAGGAAACCTTCTCTCCGGTTGCTATGCTTAAATCCATTCGCATCCTCCTGTTTATAGCTACACATCTCGATTATGAGATTTGGCAAATGGACGTGAAAATGGCATTCTTGAATGGTCGTTTGGAGGAGAATATCTATATGATACAGCCTAGAGGATTCATTGCTAAAAGGCAACAATATAAAGTATGCAAGTTGCAGAGATCCATTTATGGACTCAAGCAAGCCTCTAGGTCTTGGAACATTAAATTTGACGAGGTGGTCAAATCATTTGATTTCAAACAGAGCATAAGCGAGCCATGCGTCTATAGAAAGATAAAGGATGGATATGTCGTCTTCCTTATTCTTTATGTTGATGATATTCTTATCATTGGGAATGATATAGTATCATTGGAATCGGTCAAACAAGTGGTTGACTAAACAATTCAGATGAAAGACTTGGGAGAAGCAAGCTATGTTCTTAGAATCCGTATATATCGTGATAGGAAGAACAAGATGCTTGCATTATCCCAAGCCTTGTACATAGGTAAAATACTTGAGAAGTATTGTATGCAAAATTCCAAAAAGGGTCAACAACCCATGAGAAATGGAATTACGTTGTCTAAGGAAATGTCTCCTAAAACATAAGTAGAGATTGATAGCATGCGAAAGATACCCTATGCTTTAGCAGTTGATACTCTAATGTATGCTATGTTATGTATGAGACCAGATATTTGTTAGTGGGAATTGTTAGTACATATCAATCGAATCCAGGATTGAAACATTGAAAATCAGTTAAGCATATTCTTAAGTATATTCGGAGAACTAGGAATTACATGCTTATGTATTCAGGGTCGGATTTGATGCCTATGGGATACACTGATTTTGATTTTCAATCAGATCCAGATTTGAGGAAGTGAACCTCGGGCTTAGTGTTCACTTTGAATGGTGGAGCTATAGTTTGGAGGAGTGTGAAACAATCTTGTGTTTCAGACTCTACCATGGAAGCGGAAGATGTAGCAGCTTCAGAAGTTGTCAAAGAGGCAATATGGCTTCGTAATTTCTTGAGGGATTTAGAGATTATCCCTGGCCTTGAGTGACGCATGACCATTTATTGTGACAATAGTGGTGCGGTTGCAAATAATAAGGAACCAAGAAGCCATCAAAGGGGAAAACACATTGAACAGAAGTTTCACTTAATCAGAGACATTGTGGAGCGTGGTGACATGTCAGTATGCAAGATAGCATCGAAGGACAACCTAGCTGATCCTTTTACAAAGACTCTTCCTGCTAGAGTTTTTGATGGACACCTTGAGAAGTTGGAAATTCACGATATGTCATAGTTGTTTTAATGCAAGTGGGAGATTGTTGGGATAGTGCTATATAAAGCAATGTGTAATCCTAATTATATTAAGACTATTTCTAATTAATTGAAATATATTTTGTTTAAGTATTTATCAGATTGCATTATTCTGCTTTCTTATGTGGCTGATCATCATAACATCCCATTACTTATCAAAGTCTATTACTAGGTATGTGTGGGACACATACAATAGATCACTAATTAGACTAAGTATAAATTTGGTTCACAATTGGTGAATGGAGTTAGGAATGCTCTATTATGATAAGATTGTGGTATAGACTATATCCATAGTGGGAGTGATCTAATATAGGATCATTGTAAAGAGTTTACGAATAGTAGTGCCAGTATGTAATCATACATATTGAATAGGACTATGATAGAATATGTTCTTCAACTAATATCCGTTGCATTATATGAAGAACTTTATATTCTATCGTTGGATGACTGATTTATGTATTGATCTTAATCCAGACCGTTTGATTAACTCATATCTATAATTTATGTCTTTTGACTTATCAATGAGTGAGAGGCTTAGTGCTTTAAATACCTCGATATCTTGGAGATATGATATTACAGATAGTGGGAGCATCAAGTCAGGTGCGTGAAATCCACTGCTTCACTATACGAAGAGTAATGATATTCCCATGTTGTTTAATTTGGGATTCTTGGGTGAATCAAGCGCTTGTAATTATATTGGATATAATTTGTTATGATGCCTAATTCATGATTGGATCATGTATAGGTCGCCCATTAGAGAATTAATGGTAACACATGGATAAAGATATAATTAGAGAGGTTGAATGGAATCTATTGATACCTATATCTAATTATAAATATCATAGTGGAAGATCATATCATATGACAATCAGTTATATCGATGGACAAATCCTTTGTTGTGGATTCTTATAATTATATTTACTTAATCTTAGAGTGCGGTTTTTAGCCCCGATCGTGGCTCGGATTAAAACTAATAAATAATAATTTAATTAATTAATGAGCTTAATTAATTAAATATTATTTATTAGAACTTCGATTAAGTGGATCCATTTGGTCCCTTTAGCTAGCATTATTTATTCTTGTATGGAGTACTGAATCGTTGTAAGATAATTCTCTGGCTGTGTTTAAGAGTTAATTAATTAACGAGTGTCAATATATATTTAAGAGTTAAATATATATTACATGGTTATTTATTTAATTAGATTAAATAAATAATAATAAATATTTTATCCATTTAATGTGATTAAATGAATAAATATATTATTTATTTATTTGATGAATAAATAATATTGGATATTTATTTAATTAGCTTTATTGCGTAATAATTATATTATTTAAAGAGTTTAAATAATATGTATTATTATTTGACTAAAGGAGCGTATGCGTAATAACACAGGGGTAACCCTAAGTTTATAAATAGATGCATAACCTCATAGGTTAAAACGTGTGCATGTGCAATCGTTGACAGCCAAGAGAGAGAGATGCAGGTGATGGCCAACCTTAGTAGAGGTGGTGTTCCTGTTCTTTGATCCAAGGGTGCCATAGCCCTGTACTCCTTGAGAAGGTGAATAGCAGAGAAGGATATTTGGTAATTGAATCCAGGAGGCTGCGAGGACGATCAAAGGTAGATCGTGAGGGGTTCATACCAAGCCCTTGGTGCTTGCTTCAGTCCATAAAGAGCCTTTCTCAATATGTACACTTTGTGTTCTTTGTTTGGCTCTAGAAATCCAGGGGTTGCTCAACATAGACTTCTTCTTGGAGGTCTCCATTCAAGAATGCACTCTTGACATCCATTTGATAGACTTTGAAGTCTTTGAATGCAACATATGCTAAAAACAATCAGATGGCCTCCAGTCTAGCAACTGGTGCAAAGGTCTTATCATAGTCAATCACTTCTTCTTATTTGTATCCCTTTGCAACCAGTCTGTCCTTGTTTTTGATCACAACACCGTCAATATCTAGTTTGTTTCTAAATATCCACTTCACACCAATGACATGTTGTGATCTAGGCCTATTGACTAACTCCCACACTCTTTGTCTCTCGAACTGATTTAATTTTTCTTGCATAGCATCAATCGAATAGTGATCCTAAATTGCATCTTCCACTGATTTTGGCTCCACTTGTGATAAGAAGCACATGTACATATTTTCATGTAGTGTGGCAGCTCTTGTTTTGACACGTGCAATAGGATCTCCTATTATCAGTTCAAAGGAGCGGTGCTTCAACCTTGTTCTTGCCTTTGGAAGGTCTTCTCTTTTTTCACGTTGAGTACTCAATTCCTCAATGTCAGGTTCTTGGGCTGATGGATGTTGTTCAGAGTAAACATGCTGAAATTGCTGGTTCTGATCTTCTGCTGGTTTTTGACTGTGTTCTTCAGTAACCGGTTCAACTCGGGGTTTTTCCGGTTTAGGCACTTCTTTTACTGGTTTTGATGTCTGATTGTCTATGTCCTAGTCTTCAACAACAATAGTGTCTTGCACTTCGTGTCCTTTTTACATACCATGGTTTGTTTCATCAAAAGAAACATGTATAGACTCTTCAACTGCTTTAGTTCTCCTATTAAATACGCGATAAGCCTTGCTATTCATGGAGTATCCAATAAGATATCCATCATCTAACTTGGCATCAAACTTGTTTAAGTAATCCTTATTATTGTTCAGAATATAGCAAGTACACCTGAATATCCTTAAATGACCAATATTTGGTCTCCTTCCCTTCCATAACTCATAGGGTATTTTCGTGGCTCATTTGTTTATTAAAGTTCTGTTTTGTACATAACATGTAGTGGCAACAGCTTCAGCCCATACGGATTTTCGGAACTGAGCTCTTGTCAGCATGGTTCTAGCTGCTTCAACTAAAGTCCGATTCTTTCTTTCAGCAACTCCATTTTGCTGTGGATTTCTTAGTGTTGAGAAATTATGTTGGATACCATGCTCAGTACAGAACTTTAACATATCAGAAAATTCAAACTCCTTACCATGATTGCTTCTTATTCATTTAATAGAGAGACTTGTAACATTAGATATCCAGCTAAAGAGTTCAACAAGATTTTCAAATGTTTTTATTTTGTTTTTGAGAAACATTACCCTTGTGTATCTGGTGTAGTTATTTACAACTACGAGGAAGTATCTTTCACCAGATAGTGACGACACATTAATAATTCCACAAAGGTCCATATGCAAAAGTTTTAGTGGCTGTGTGATTGAGGTTTTATCCACACTTTTGATGTTTCACTCGCTTACAAGCTTACAATCCCTACATGTGTGTTCTTTCTCATATACATGCTTGGGTAAGCCCTCAACCAAATCAAGAGATGCAAGTTTAGACATAGTCTTAAAATTCAAATGACCAAATCTCTTGTGCCATAACCAACTTATGTCAGGTAAAGCTTTGGACAAAAAGCAAATTAGTTCAGTAGATTGAGCATTACCAAATACCAATTTATAGATATTGCCTTGTCTATGTCCACTTAGCTTCACCTCTTTGGAGATAGGATCCATAACAATGCAGGTGTGCTTAGTGAATAACACTTCATAACCTTTGTCACACAATTGACTTATGCTCAACAGGTTATGTTTGAGACCTTGGACAACAGACATATTATGAATTGAAACAGATTGACTGGAGAGAGTGTCCTTACTAACAATCTTACCCTTTTTGTTATCCCTAAATGTGACAGATGAAGAGGCAACCTTCCTTACTTCACGCAACAAGGAGGCATCATCTGTCATGTGCACAAAACAGGCACTATCAAGGTACCATTGGCTTAAGTTGATCTTTTGTTTCCTGTGGCTACTTTCAGCTTCGAGTACCTGTTCCTGCACAACAACAAACTAAGTCTTGGGGGCCTAATGTTGATTCGGCTTAGTGTAAGTGAATGCTACAGTTGATACTTTAGGTTTCTAGTAAGAAGGAGCAGATTTTATTTTCCATGCTAATTTAAGTGATCTAAGATTTGGCTTCTTAGCAGGGTTATCCTTTGAACTCACACTGGACTCTCCTTCTTCACCTTTACTTTTGGTAGCTTTCTTAGGCAAAGATTTCTTCACAAGTTTAGACTTTAACTTCATGGGAGAGGTAACTTGTGAGTGCCTGATTGTTTCTTCCTATCGGTTTTGGATTTGGCAGATTTTTAGAAATGTTCGGTTGTTGGATACTTAACCTAATTTCTTTAGCAACTTCATTCTTAAGGTAATTAGGGTAAAATCTGCATTGAAAGGAAAGGTGTCCAACTTCTGTGTAGATGGGGCGGTGAACTGGTTTGGGTTAGACACGCTGTCTCAAGGGTGTGGTTGAAGTGCTAAGAGGTTTCCTAGGTATACTCTCATATCCTAGACCTTTCTTAACTTCGCTAAAGAAAAACTTGGGCTGGGAGGATGCAGCCTTGCTGGACGAACCCGACTCAAACTTAGTAGAATAACTACTTGGGTTTGTCTCTTGAATTACTACACCTTTACCCTTGATAGAGTGTGCGTAATTGTTTAGATTCAGAGTGCTACTGTAAGTTAGAGAGAAATATCCTTTAGTAGATAAAAAAACATGTGCAAACACTTTAATCTGCTATTGATTTTGTTGTAATTATCTTTTGATAATAATACAAAATATTTTCACTATCTAATTGTCTTTCTCATTGATTTATTCATTCAATCAGAAAATGTTGTGCCAAAAGAAGAAAAGATCTTTTCAAAGAGCCTATTCACCCCCCTTTAGGCTCTTCAGGACTAACAAGTGGTATCAGAGCAAGTTCCACCTGCTCAAGTAGAGATCCCTTTCTCTCTCACTTCTACAAATGGCCGAAGAAAGTAGCATGTTGTACAATGCACGCATCATCTCAGGAGGTGAGGCGGAGCCCATCTTCAACCGAAGTAGCAGTGAGAAAACAAATCCAAGCTCAAACCTGAGCTTAAATACTGAAGCTACTACTCAGTTCAAAAGCTCCTCTTTCACTTTGAACAAGCCACCAAAATTCACACCCGAACTCTTCTCACAATGGAAGGTTCGCATGCTCATGTTCATGTCGTGCCATGACCATATGATGTGGCCATGTCTTCATCAAGAGATCCCAACCCCAATGACAATCGGGGAAAATGGAGTTAAAAGGCCAAAGACTAACGCCAAACTCACCAATGAGGAAAGAACCTAGTAGTTTACCAGGAAAAAGGCTTTGACATATGTTACGTCATCTTTGAATTTTGAGGCTTTCATGGACGTCCAGGGCTGCACAACAGCGAAAGTTTTCTGGGATAAACTGATAATCCTCTATGAGGGAAGTCAATCCCAAATGCAGAATGTTATCTGTACTCTTAGGCAGAACTTTGAGAGCTTTATGCATAAACCTGGTGAGACCCTCGAAAGCATCTACCGAAGATTCGAAAAGCTCATACTTGACCTAAAAACTATCAATGAGTGTTACTCGGACTTTCAAATAAATAACAAGTTCTTTTGTTCCTTTCTGGATCACTACTACTGCAAGCAAATCCCGATGTAGGCCACGAAGAACTAGTAGCATGTTCCCCTGAAGAAAATATACGAAGAGCTACGGACTATTGAGGCCAGGTTCAAATTCTTTGACCAGATGAGAAAATAACTTAGAAAGAAAAGGGGTAGCTTTTAAAGCTACAAAATATCTGAGCACGTAGAATGAGGAGGATTCGGACGAGTTAGAATACTCTAATTCTGACTCTGAAGAGATAGCCCTTCTTGTCAAATCCTTTGAATGATTTCTAAGCAAGAAAAGAAGGGGAAGCAAAGAAGGATCCTCCTCATTCTTAAGAAGGAAAGTGCGACTGAAGTCTTCATCCCAGGACTGCTACAAATGTGGGAAACTAGGTCACTATGCCAAGGAATGCAGAGCTAAATCCAAGGCGGTAGACAAAGGTGACAAGGAAAGGCCCCAATGCTCAACCTCTGAAAACTCGAAGGACAAGAAGATGGCACTTGTCTCGAAGTATAACAATGGCTCAGAAGAAGAGGAGGAATCCTTTGATGACGAGCCAACCAAGAAGGCAAACGTCTGTCTCATGGCAAATACTGAGGTACTTTCTATTTCTGAGCTTATGAGTAAACTATAATCTCTTACTGCTGAATGCGATCATGAAAAGAATGAGAGATCAATAATTACTTAGATGTATAAAGATATGAGCGGACAGGCTAAACGCCTTGGACTAACTATTTCAAATCTTGAAAAGGATTTAGACGGTCTTAGGAGTAAGGAGGTCTAGTATCATGACCTTAGAGTTGAAAATCACTTACTCAATACTAACCTAACATGCCTAATTGTAAATTTAAAAAGACTTGAAAATGAACTTGAAAAGGAAAAGGAAATGAATCGTAAGTGGTTAAAGTCGGGGGAAATAGCTTTTACGTTTAGGACTGATCTGGACAATGCTCGAGTCAAACCAGGCCTAAGATCTAAAGAATCCACTTCCACACATGTTACTGAGTGCCCCTTGGACTTCACTCCCAAACTAACCAACCTGTATCCTATTAGTACATCTAAACCATTGAATGGATTTTTTTCAAGTGGCACCATAGTATATGACTATGGAAGTGAGGCTGTTACTGCCAACCTCAAAGCAGTAACACCCATTCTCAACGATGAAGGAGAGGTTGCTGCAATTAAAGTCAAAACTATAACACCAAGAAAGAACAGAAAGGCTAAGGTTGATGCATCTAGGGCCAAGAGTACGTCACCCAATCATAGAGGAATAGGCCATAGGTAACAAAGTAGCAAATCTGTAAAACCAAAGAAACTTATATCTCATATTTCTGCTCCACACTATAATGAATGCTCAATCTGTAAAGAAATAGGCCATTACCACTATGAGTGCTAGATTTTGTATGATGACCAGTTATGTAATCAAGCTTGCGTTAATAATAAAAGTCAGTTCATCAAAAAGGATTCCTCTAGCAAAACAAAGCCAAAATCCCAAAGGAGTCCCACTCCTAAGAAAACTCAAATCGAAGAAGCAAGTGAACCAAAAAACTAAAAACAACTTGAAAAGCTAAAGTGTCTCATAAGACTAACTAAAAAAATGTTGTCATCGCATTACTTCTCTTAACTACCCGAAACAAGTTTGGGCACCAAAAGTGTAAATTGTTGTCTTGCAGGAGCATCTCTGGAATTCACTCGTGGACCACTTGAAGTTAAAGATAAATCAATGCAAGTGGATACTTAATAGTGGATGCTCCGGACATATGACGGGTAACAAGTCTCTGCTCATATAAATTGCTGACAAACGAGGACCATTCGTAACATATGGCGACAATAATAAAGGTGAGACTGTGGGGTATGACACTTTAACTAACGACTGTGTATTAATTACTAAAGTTGCATTAGTCGAAGGTTTGAAGCATAATTTGCTAAGTGTCGGCAATTTATGTGACAAAGGGATTCACTGTCTCATTCTTGTCCAACACTGCACAGGTTATGGAAACAAGATCTGAAGATATTATGTTATCCGGATCAAGAGACGAGGACATATATGCAATGATCTTAAAAAATCATTCTTTTGGTCCTGCATGCTTCCTCACTAAAGCATCAAATGAAGAAAGTTGGCTATGGCATAGGCAATGCGTGCAATTAAATTTTAAGACTTTGTTTAAATTAGCATCGCTTGACTTGGTCACTGGATTGCCCAAACTCTAATACTCCAGAGAATCTCTCTATCGAGAATGTTAACTTGGTAAGCAAACCAAACAAGTTTTAAGAGCAAATCTGTTAATTCTATATCTGCTCCTTTACAACTTCTTCACATGGACCTATGTGGTCCTATTTCTATTGCTTCACTTGCTGGTGCGAGATTTACCCACGTGGTTATCAATGACTTCACTAGATATACATGGGTGCAGTTTTTGAAATCAAAGGATCAAACCTTTGATCATTTAGTAGATCTCTTCAACTGGATAAGCAATTTACAAGGACTGAGCATTAAGTGCATTAGGAGTGATCATGGTATGAAATTCGATTTCTCATATATGAGATCATACTATTCTAAACAGGGTATTCAGCACGACTTCTCTACACCCAGAACTCCACAACAGAATGGAGTTGTTAAGCATAAGAATCGCATTGTAGTCGAAGTAGTGGACACAGTTAGCAGGAGCAAAGCCTCCTCTCAGTCTATAGGCTGAAGCTGTGTCCACTGCTTGCTATGTTCAGAATTGAACTCTAGTCAACAAGTTTACCATGAAAACACTCTATGAGATGTGGAAAGGTAGAAAGCCGTCTATAACCCATCTCAATGTTTTTAGGTATGCTTTCTATGTGCTTAACAACAGTAAATAGCCCAGAACAAATTTGAGCCAAAATCCGATGATGGGATCTTTGTGGATATTCGTTAAATAGCGACGCTTATCGTATTTTCAATATAAAACTCCTTAAAGTTGAAGAATTTATACATGTTACCTTTGATGAAACTAACCTAGATTGCTCAGGAAGAGGATCTTCAAGTATTAACGTGCAGGATCAGACAGACACAATTAACTATTCATAGTTCATGAATGTTCCTACAACTCCTACTGACCAACCAGCTAGCACCAGTGGAGCAAGAAATGATACTACTGATGACTCGGACTTTGGGCCTCAATGTCACTCCGGACCATTTAATATGAAAATTCAAAGTACCAAAGAACTACCAAGTCTATCCGGATAAGTTAATACGAAAAGTCATAGTGTTGGGGAACCTCAATGTTCTTTCGGACCTATTAATACCGAGATCTTTGGTTCAGGAGCAGATCTACCTGCGGATGCACCAGGAAATACCTAATTTGGAAGAGTTGCAAATTGTCGCGTATCACCCACCACAAGCGCGGAACTTTCGGTAGTCTCGAAACCATCTATCTGAACAAGTGATTAGTGATCCAATTGCTAGTGTAAGAACAAGGGCAGCCACCTCCAGCATTTGCTTATACTCATGCTTCCTATCACAATTTAAGCCCAAGGTGTTGGATGAAGCCCTTCAAGACTTGAACTGGATAGAAGCCATGCAAGAAGAGCTAAATGAGTTCACGAGGAACAACATGTGAACTTTAGTACCAAGGCCGAAATAACAACAAGTCATAGGCGTCAAATGGGTGTTCCAGAACAAAGTTGATACGGATAAAACAGTAATTCGGAACAAAGCCTGACTAGTGGCCAAAAGATATCGTCAAGAAGAAGACATTGACTACGACGAAACCTTCGCTCTAGTAGCCTGACTTGAGGCAATTAGAATGTTCAGTATTTGCATTATATGAGAACTACAAGGTATATCAAATGGACATCAAGAGATCTTCTATCAATGGATATCTTTAAGAGGAGGTATATATTGAACAACCTCCTGGATTCAATGAACCCAAGGGTGAACACATGGTGTACAAACTTCGGAAAGCCTTCTATGGATTGAAGCAAGCTCCAAGAGCCTGTTATGACACACTGTCAGAATTCTTGCTTGCTCAAAATTTCAGAAAAGGAAAGATTGAGACCACATTGTTCCTACAGAAAGATAAGGGTCATAGCTTAATCGTTGAAATATATGTGGATGATATCATTTTCAGATCATCAACTCTGAAGCTATGTAAAGAGTTTGCAAAGTTGATGACTGGCAAGTTCAAAATGAGCATGATGGGAGAATTATCCTACTTCGTATGAATTGAAGTCAAATAAATGAAAGAAAAAATCTTCATTAACCAGGCTGTCACGCCCCGGATTTCTAACCCGAGAAAAACGGTTCGTGACTCCCCTTTACCACACAGTGGATAAGGGGTTAGGATAAATAATTCCACACAAAACATGATAAACATCCACAATAATTGGCCACAAGGCAAACCTCATATATTTATTAAATTTATATTCCTTTTTAAATCATTTCCCCATTGGGGTTACAATAGTTTATCAAAATAACTCAATATATGAACAACAAAATAGTAAATTCAGTCTTCCACCTTGGTGCCTCACCTAACGCCTGTAGGTTCTTGAAAAGAAAACAAATCATAATATGAGGGGTGAGTAACCATAGCTCAGTAGGGGTCATGTCTCCTAACCCATCCCATGCTCCTAGCATCTACATGATGACATGCACAAGTGCAATGTCGTGGGAATAGTACATAACAGGTTATAATTAGTATTTATAAATAGAGCAACACATAAACAACCACACAAACAAACACAACCATAGCCACAACCACACAGGCCTCCATAACCACAGCCACACAAGCTACCATAATCACAGCCACACAGGATACCACAGTTCCACACAACACACTTGCAAACACAACACAACATTACATATTCACAACACATCAAATATCACATGTATTCAACATCCATCCTACAAGCCATAATTGAGTTAAGTTCACATAATACATTTTCACCCATGGCCCTCCTATAATTCCAAGGTTTCCCACAAGGAACGCAACATGGACGAACGCAACTATACCACAAGGTGAACCCTTAATCCCCACTAACCCCGGAACAATCAACACCCTCAAGCACAATGTGCCAATAAAGGCCAACATTCATATATATATATATATATAACATACCAATTACCTCAAGATCTAACTCTAGAACGAGTTGAAAAGGTACAGAATCCCTACCTCAAAGCTCAGTTCCTCCTTGCTCCTTGCCAAAGGTGCCTCCCGTTTCCTAGGACACAGCGGCAATGATCTTTATCGACAGCGGTTGCTCTCTCTCTCTCTCTCTCTCTCTCTCTACGACAGCAGCTTCAAAAACCCAAAAAACCTAATCGCATAAGAGAAAAACATATCAAAAATACGCTGCCACAAGTCGACGTCGACGGAAAACAGCTGGGATTGACCACATTGACCGCCCTTTCTCGCGTCGACCAGACCCCACATCGACCAATCTTCACATCGCACAAGGTCGATCTCTAGCTGGGTCGACCACGTCAACCTCACATCGACCACTATTCCACATCGACCAACACACGAGAAAGCTCTTGGGAAACTGCTCGGGTTGACCTCGACCATGTCGACCTTGACCATGTCGACCACACATCGAAACATATCTCGGAGTCCCGCTAACAGTCTGGACAAGAGTCCTTTCCCAAACACACAACTGACTAACTCCTTTAATCCACAAACATGGGTCATTACACAGGCTAAGTACACAAGAGACTTAATCAAAAAGTTTGGTATGCAAGATTCATCTCCCATGAAAACTCCTATTCCAGTCAATACTAAGTTAAATCTTGATCTGAACGGAAAATCAGTAAATGTGACAAAATATAGAGGTATGATTGGATCATCGCTGTATCTTACAACAAGTCATCCGGATATCATGTTCGTAACCTGCATATGTGCAAGATATCAGGTGGATCGTAAAGAGTCACACATGGTTCATGTCAAATGGATACTGCGGTATCTGAAAGGAACAGTGAACTTGGGACTCTAGTATCCCAAGGAATCTAATTTCTCTCTATTCGGATACTTTGATGCTGATTTTGCTGGATGTCGCATAGACAGGAAGAACACAAGTGATACTTGCCAATTTCTTGGGAATAGACTAATCTCATGGTTCAGTAAGAAGAAGAATTCTGTATAAACCTCTATTGCGGAGGCTGAGTACATAGCTGTAGGGAGTTGCTGTGCATAACTCCTATGGATGCAAAGTCAACTTACTAATTATGGATTCAACATGACGTTTGTCCCACTCTACTATGACAATACCAATGCCATTATAATCAGCAACAATCCCGTCATGCACCCAAAGACCAAACACATTGAGGTCAGGTATCACTTCATCCGTGACCATGTTCTTAAAAAGCACATATCTCTTGAACATGTTGCTACGGATGATCAACTTGCGGACATTCTCACAAAGCCTCTTCCGGATGCAAGATTTTATGAACTATTGCTCAAGTTAGGTATGCTTGATCTTTCTGCATAACATTTTGTAGGTCCCAAAGTGAGTCTAAAGGGGGGGGGGTGAATAGACTTTCTTCGTGCGCGGAAGCTAGACTGTTAGCTGGTTTGCTAGTTTATGATTCTTCTATGGATAACTATGATGGAAGTAGTAATGGAGAAGATGACAATATGGAATGAGAGTGATAATGAGAGTTATTATGAACTATCAGACAAATCTAAGATGTGAGTAAATGCTCTTTGCTTAACAGATCTCAAATGTGAAAGGAATGATCTATGATAGTTTGGATTGTGGAAAACAACATGGAGATTAGACTCGATGATAGTGCTGGATCTTTGATGAATGAGAGTTTGTGATTAATCAAAGGATTGCTCTTGTTCAAATCAACACGGCACACAACACTTTGAATGTTTCTCTCAGAGTCTCTCTCTCTAGCATTGGAGCTCTCGCATAAAATTCTGTAAAAGATTATTTTCTTTAACGTGTGTCAGAATTCTATATCTTGTGTTATGTGTGTTCCACGCTTTTTGAGAGAGAGGTACATTTTTTTTCATTTTGTGTGTGAGAGATATATTTTAAGGTTATAGAGCTAGTGCGCCTTGTTGTCCATCCCGACAGTCTGACTTCCAGCCATTGAAACCATGGAAGTGCAGGGGATGGGTGATCTGCTCTGATCTGCAGATCTGTTGGCCATACTAACACAGTTGATCTTGACCGTTCATCTGTTGTGGTGGTTGGCAGTAATTAATGCGACATTAAATGTGCTCAACTGCTTAGAATGGCGCAGGCTTACTGTACAAACCCTAGCTGACGATATCACTAAGTTGGGATACTTAGGGTATACTTAGGGTTACACATTTGCCTCGAAGGTGAGTACCTCATAGGTTTGGTGACTCGCAGATTTTGGGTAAAGCCTGTAGAAGTTGTGAAATTTTGCTTCAGGCTTTATAGTGTTAATTTCTGCGAGTCTACGACCCACATATCTTCGATTCTTCGAGGATAGAGTTCAGGTTAGATTAGGTCTTTTGTGTCACTCTATTAACTATAAGTCTACGACTCTATGAGTCTACAATTCTATGAGTCTGCGACTCTCCTAATGGCTCTTAGAGTGACTTCTTCATAGTGCGCCTAATATACCCGTTGTTATAGCTACAAGTCTACGACCCTAACTCTGTGTGTAACGCCCCCAAATTTGAAACCTCCAAACTGGGTGCGTTAGCGGAAAATAAATATACAAATTTTATATAAATTTCAAACTATTACTTATTTAATCAAAAAAAAACATTCATTATTACAAATTTCAATCCAAGATTTTTAAGGTTTAGGGGTTTAGAGACTAAGTGTCCATAACCCATTATTACATAACAAAGCACACGAGCAAACAACTTAATAAATCTTTAAAATTTCACACAACTTTATTTCCAAGCACTTCTCGACTCCTTATCCTAGTTTCTCCATCCCTTAATTACCTGGGGTTGGAAAATAAATCATAAAAAGGGTGAGCTCAAATAGCCCAGTAAGGGTAAACATAAGTGGGTAAGGAAAATCATGAAGATATCAAACATAGGAAATACCATATAATATTTACACGTCATACATGAACAACATTTCACAAGGAAATCATAACATGGAAGATTATGTTTAGACATCGTATCATAACATCATGACCTAGGTTAACCACCCAGATACCGAATCATAACATAACATATTATCAGCTGGATTGACACTCTCCAATGATGTTCTTTACCCAATGCATTGGAGGTCTTTCTGGAACCACCCATTATAAACTTACTTTGTCCAAACATAAGAGGTTATAACAACTTTAACATACATAACATGAGGCATCACATAGAATTTCAACAAAACATTCAAAGTTAACAAGGATAACCACGAATATCAAAATGGTTATCTACCCCAATCAATAGCATAGATTACCAAGAGAGAGATTAAAAAGAGACTAATCTAATCTTATCAACAATAAAATGGAATTAGAAGAATAAGAAACATAAAACTCTTACAATAATAATTCCAAACAAGATAAAGAGAAAGAGAAAGGTCCCTTACAATAATAATGAAATATACATTATAATGAAAAAGAAAAAGGGGATGAGAAAAACCCTTACAATCCGCTTGTCGTTCTCCGCGTTCTAAACCTTAAAAATATCAAAACACTAAATTAGCATTAATGCTTGAAAAGTTCAATATCACACATATCTCCTTTATATATATATATATATATATCATACTTTAACTTATATCTTTTAATAGGCATACCGTGCTTGTGGGGTTGAATATTAATTTGGGTTCCCACTTCTATTGCTGTTCCATATCCTATTTCGATCCCATGCATCATAAGCCTTGAGTTGTGCACTAACTAGGTTATATGCCTTGAGAGTTTTTGAATAAGATTTACTTCTTGTATTGGGTGAACGGAAAAGACTTTCGATAAGCTTATTTTTCCTACGTGTCTTCCACCTTAACCATGAGGGGATATTAGACACGGGTCTAAAGGGACGATCAGGAGGAGATAAGGATGGGGATAGCTGTGAGGTTGAAGCATTAACAATTGGGGTTGCGAGAAGAAGAAGGGCGATTGTCGGGGAATTCATTTTGGAAGTCGTTCCTTACGATCTTCCGCTATCTAGAACCTTAAAAATAAAAATAAAAACATAAGTTAATATTCTCACCTTTTCACTTGAATTATAGAATGACAATATATGTTATGATAAAATACTATAATTTAAAATCATTACACATGTATATATAAATATATATGAGGTGGCAAGGCCAACCATGTATGTATATATACGAGGTGGTACAACAAATCATATAAATAACATATGTAAGGTGGTAAAACCAACCATGAATATAGTATATATGAGGTGGTAAAACCAACCATATAGATCTACATAATAAATAAGAAGTAACTTCAAAATTTCAAAATCTTAAGTATTACCTTTCGTAGAACTTCAACGCTTGGTAAGTACCAAAAGCAAAAGAGGATTTGAGTAGAGTATTTGGGGTGTTAAGAGGGCTTAAGGGAGTATTTTGAGAGGGAATTTCGTGGTGTGGCTTGAGGGATTTGTGCATTAAGAGGAGAGGCAAGACACTCCTTATATAGGCAAGGATGGTAGGTGTAATAGTGTGAAAAATAGTGTACAAATTTGACTTTGGCATTAAATTAAATTATTTAAAATATATAATACTTTATTTTCTTCATATTATCTCTTATTAAAAACGTGGTTATCTCCTTCTACCATTAAAAAAATGTTTTAAGACTTTTAAACCTAGAAGGTTCCTTTGGCATCAAAAGTGCACATTGGTGTACTCCCTACTAATTCAATTATAACGTTTTTAATTTTGTAGTTTTTGACAAATGGCCAATTGTATTGCATTACTAACTCAAATATCTACAAATGGGTATTATTTTATAATTTTTAAATATGTATAACAAAAGTTATTGAATTTTAAAGTCATACTAAAATGTTTACCCGTTCATACTGAACCTATGTGTACTATTTTAAATTCTGGAATTGATTGGCTTCATATTAAATTTTAAAATTTCTAAATGTTTTAGCTAAGTCATAAATGAACAAATGGGCTTTGGTTTCATGTCAATTGGATCTGTATAATTCAAGTTATGGATTTTTGAATGGGACCTCCAGAATCTGCCTCATTCAAATTTTTGGGCCTTACCTTTGTTTTATACTTTTGGTAAAGTTAAGGCTTGTAATACTTACTTACCCATAGTAATTTGTCTTAAGAAACTAAATGACATAATATATAGCATCTAAACTTTTTATGACATATGAGAAATTATTTTATTTTTTTATAACGTATTTAATATTTACGCGGATAAAATAATATAATTGCATAATCAATAAACAATAAAGTAAGATAACATTATAGCATAAAATATTATAATCCTAAACATAAACATTAATATCATATTCTATGGCCTTTGTAAAATTTCTTGAATTATATTAGCGTATGTGCGCAGGACGTGTTGTGCTTCGGCAGTAGAGCTGCACAACCCTTCAGCTAACATTGTCGTGGTTGTCGCACGAATAACCTCAAACTTCTCCCTATGTCTCGTCGCATTATATTGCAGCCATTGGACACGAGCATTTAGCTCATCTATAGCAAAGCATAGCTTTGTAACTTCAAGTCGTATTGCTCGCCGATCTTCATCGCGTACACTATTCTCGGATGGCAGTACTTGAGAACTTGATGCCATAACTCTTATTAATCTTCTTCTTACTTCTATACTCTCTTATAAATAAAATCTCATGCTCATACCTATTTATGGAAGTCCAAACGGATACTATTCATAACGACTACTTACTAGTCACATGCTATTTGAATGACTATATTGGGTGCTTATTTTTATCGTGATAATATCTAAAATATCCTTTCTAACTATTGTTAACAATAACATTATTATTATTTTATTATTATTACTCTTTAAGTAAGAACTTAAATAGCTAAAAATTTTGCGGGTCTTACATTCTACCCTCCTTAAACAAATTTCGTCCTCGAAATTATTTCGTACCTTCGTTATCACAAAAGCTCATGGTCCCAAGGAGAAAATTATAGTTACTTTCTACGGCCTATTCAATATTTCTCGAATTGTATCTGCATAAACCCTGAGGGTTAAGCGAGCTTCTGCAGCAGAGCCACATTGTCCTTCTGCAAACATTGCCGATGTGGCTGCACGGATGAGATTAGCCTTTGACCTTATCCTTGTTTGCTCTAATAGTAGCCAATGATTACGAGCTGTCAGTTCATCTACGGTAAAGAGTAGTCTTGTAATCTCAGCCCGCACCCTTCGTCGATCTTCATCTCGCGTGGTGCTAGATTCGAGTATATACACATGAGAGTTGGATGATGCCATATCGTTGCACTGCTTCCTATAAAGATTATCTTCTCCTTCTGTTTATATTTTATATATAGCACTTGCTTAGAGTACGGCTACTTCAACAATGATAATGATATTATAATCGATATAGGTTCTCAAATGTCAAAATAGACTTGTTCTATCATCAATCAAAATCATATCAATCACTTTCTATAGATATAAAATATTGACTAAGATTTGTGGTTTCACATTATAAAACGTGTCCTAGACATTATCACCAATATTATTACTTTCCATTTATTCTGTTTATGATATCACTCTTAAAAATTCTAGGGTTATACGATGACATAACATTATGTGAAATAAAATACACCATACAGATTTCAAATTATGATAGAGCTAAGTGGTTTTCTAGATGTTGTCTAGATTCGATGATCCAACTTCAGCTTCCCAAAGGTCCTTTGAAATAGCACCTTGTCACGCCCCGATTTTCCAACCCGAGGAAAACGGTACGTGACTCCCCTTGTACCCACCCGGAGGGCAAAGGGGTTAGGGTGCAAACCTCGAACATAACACTTTAAACATCCACAACACATTCAAGACAGTAAAGTTCATAAAAGCAATCCACAATCCAAACCAGTCTTTATTACAACAAAATCCTCTTTTCAATCCATCCCCATTGGGGTTACATCAATTCTCATAAAAATAACATAAATGGTAGGCAGTAAAGTAAATAAGGTCTTCCACCTTGGGGTCCCACCTAACGCCTGTATGTTCCTGAAAGAAAACACAATATAGAGGGAGGGGTGAGCAACCACAGCTCAGTAGGGATCATGTCTCCCCAACCCATCCCATGCTCCTAGCGTCTACATGAGGGTGTGTACAGGTGCAGTGTAGTGACAATAAGATATAAACAGGTTGTGTTCCACAATCACACGGCACACACATATCCACAGCCATACAGGCTTAGCCATATAGGCTAACATATCCACGACCACCAGGCTTAGCCACACGGGCTAACATATCCACGGCCATATAGGCTTAGCCACACGGGCTAACATATCCACGGCCATATAGGCTTAGCCACACGGGCTAACATATCCACGGCCATATAGGCTTAGCCATACGGGCTAACATATCCACGGCCATATAGGCTTAGCCACATGGGCTAACAGTTCCAATCTCGGGCTTCCACAGCCACCGGGTTCCACAAACACAAGATACAAGGTCACTCGGGCATTAAACCAAACACGTAGCATACACACTTTCACAGGCATAATACCAAACACTTAGTTCGCATGACCCATCAGGCATAAAATCAAACACTTGACATGCGAGTCTCACAGGTATTTTACCAAACGCTTAACATGCATACATTCACCAACCCATAAACCCAGCCACACAGGCATATTATCAAACACATACTAGGCATATTCACACAGACATTTTATCGAACACTTAATATGCACACCATCCAACACTAGAATACATCAAAAACTGCCATTGAAGGCCAACATCCATATAGGAGATCACACCTATATGGATTACATATATATATAAACAGGTATAACTCTATAATCTGCCCTAGAACCCTAGGACAGAGGAGGATTTAGGAAGAACAGAACCCCTACCTTAAAGAAGATCCTCCTTCCTTGCTCCCGCGCTAGACGCCGTCCTCCCCACGCAAGACGCTCCGGCAAGACCGGTTCTCCTCTTTTCCCACTCTCTAGCTCTCTCTCTCTCCATGACGGCCGCAGGGGGCCGAAAAACCCCTAACCCTAGAACAAGGAGTCTCCTCATCCTTATATAGACCTCCCACTATCAAAACGACGTAGTTTTGATTAAGTGAAACCCAGAATCAAAACGACGTAGTTTTGATCACACAAGTTAGCACCTTGCCGCACCCATATAGGCCAAAATACTCAGAATTTCAGTATGGTCCTTTGGAGAAAGATCATTAGAATGTCAAAACCAAGGGAACCATGCAAAAATATGGCTGCATGCCAATTTGAACGTGAATTCCCCAATTCACGTGCAACTCCAAATGCACTCCAAATGCGCTCAAACTTCACCCCTAGCCTCCTTGCATCATGTAGAAGACAACCACACTTGCACGTGAAATGGACCCATTTCACGTGCACCTCACATACACGTCCGTTTGGCCTGAAACTTCTGTGGTAGATAGAGGACATCATTCTAAGCATCTTTCCTTTTGCACGTGAATTCATTTGAGCCCATTCACTGCACGTGAATTCATTTGAGCCCATTCACTAGGTCAAAATCTAGAAAAACTACTCAGAAGGCAAAACTGTGACTAACTCAAGGTACGGGTCCTTACATCCTCTCCCCCTTAAGACTTTTCGTCCTCGAAAAGAAATGACATACGAGGAAAACAAATTCAAGCTACCCATTTGCCACACAACGAGCTACAACACCCAAATGGGTCATACACCGCGCACAGCACATAACAAGGTACCACCATAATCCATAACCACATGCATCACAATCTATGGAAACACATCCACATGTCACAAATACCCATCACAAGCACGTTTCATTAACACATTCAATATAAATAAAAGTCAAAAGTCGAAAGGGAATACAAATACACCAGCCAACAGCCACCCCTCCACCCTTAAGATTGTTCGTCCTCGAACAACTCTGGGTGTTGCTCACGCATCATGGATTCGCGTTTCCATATTTCCTTCATAGGACGTGTCGTCCTCGAAAAGACAATACACTTTCCATAATGCACATGCTGATGCACATCGTCCACAACCATTCACATACCCGCGACTGAAGATATCACACAATAACACACATGAAGGCACGTACCCACAGACCCAATACAACACAGCATGATAAGGAAACACATATTCACATGTCACAAGTATTCACATGTCACGACAGTATCAAACATATACGCCCATCACCAACACGTTTAACAAATCACATGGGTCACAGAGCAACTCACATCATAAACACCACCACAAGGAACAACCCACAAACAAAACACTACTACACATTTAACGTTCCACTGCCCACTCGCTGACACCATACAAACTCAGCCGCAGGGAGTTTCCTCACAACCTTCCCACCTTTGGACTTTTCGTCCCCGAAAAGAGAAATCAAGTAGTAAACATCACGAGAAGATCAAAGCAACACATAACACCCATGATCACAACAAGAACTAGAGCTTGGCAAATTAGTGTGCTGACAACAACTCATGTGAGCAAGTCTGACAACAGCGAGGTTGAGAAACCTCCCACGGATTCATTAAGACCCTGACAACCGAACAAGGCCAACACCACAAGCCTATGCGTGAAACATCCATTCGCTAGAATTCATATGAGTGAACGAGAAGTCACTGCATCGACATAGCAGGGTACTCGGCGTTAGACGCCTATTCATGTCACAATAGGACCAACACTCCACAACGTAAAATACCTAACAATGACACCACTGAGATTTGATGTCAACGGACACTAACAATTTACAACGCAGCCACACTCCATATGTAGACCTTACCCTGACAGCAACCACAAAGAGGTCACAAGGAAACACAAACAAACAAGAGAAAAGCATTATGCAAACCACAATCACAGTCCCACACAGGGATATCACCACAGCAGCACCTGCATCACAGCTGAAACCGTCTCACTCTATAGCGATACACGCAACAACAGAACCCAACCAATGCCAAAGGGAACTCAAGATGACTTACAATCCAGGACACAACTACAGCAGGATGAAGTTTGCTCTCCACCAATTCGGTCACAGTCAACAAGACGCCCAACGGAGTCCAAGGAGTAACTCAAAACAACAGATGCAGTACCATACACAACCACAGCAAGACCAAAATCCACCATCCTGCTATCACCGGTCACCGACCGTGAGGATCGACTAAAAGAAGTCTGTGAACCAGAACAGAACCAGAACACTACACGATAACAACTCTCGGACACTTCGTGCTAGCATCCTTGATCACGGTTAAATAGGTATCCACTAAGGTCCCACAGCCTGCATACTAACTGAGGCATACACTACAGCCCAAGTGTTAACGCCTTTTCGAGTCGGCAAACACCAAACGCAATGAAGTGGAACTTATCGGTGAAGTATAACTAACACAGCTCTCTCTCTGACCAGGAAAAATCCCCCCACCTGCAACAAGACAATTGATCCCTCTCGTGTCGCCATTCATAGGTCACAAGGGAGTTCTTTGCCTCCGTGACATACTCCACCTCATGGCCTACCAACTCCCCTATACCAACCATCACGTTCCATCTCGATACACCAACAAAAGTCTCAAATACACCGACACCTTGATGGCGTGAACCATCTCACTTATCGTGTGATACTACACATGAAAGGTTTTCGAGGAGAACAGATATAGATCACCCGCCTACCACCACCGCTCCAAAACATACACCCTTGTGATATCCGCCCGACATAAATCTCTCCCCCCAGGGAGTAAAGCACTAATACCCTTTTCCTAGCTTATCACCACTTTAATATTAAACATCACACCAGGATAAGGAATAATATGAATAACATCACATCTAACACTTTTCTTCATCCCCACACCACAGTTAATATGCCACTACACCACGCCTCATCCTCCTCTACACATATGTGTCACAACACCCACACGTAGCAACCCCGTTTATATGCCTTTACCGCGGATGCAACACATACAACAACACAATACCACATTTTTCAAGCACACAAGCAATGAAACACAAAACACCTGACGAGTAGAACGTACCAGCCTTACACCTTCTCTCCTCCTCTAAGCCTACTTCCCACAAGATACGAATCAAAGGAATGGCCCTACCATGCAAAAGCACACCCGCAGCCCCTAGAGAAATGTTTTCCAAATGTGGGTAAAAAGCCCGAACAAGGCCTGCCAAATCTCACTTGCTTACCTCTTTTTACCAAATTGATGCACCGGGCATAACCCTCAAAACCCACTCATAGCCGCTAGTTCAATTCTAGAACACCGCACCTTTCATACATGCATAAACTGGTTTCACAACATATCTGTTTTACATTACTCGGTGTTTTCGTCACACCATAAGCACGACACATGGCTACTGCTTGACCATCTGAGAACCCATAACACCTATATAATCACTAATCAAGAACTAGCAACGACCACCCTAGCCAACAAGTCAACACCTCATGGACCCAAGGAGCGGCTATACCAGCTGTGTTTTCCTCCTTCAACCACAACACTTGGAAAGGTAACCATAGGAATATCTCTTTCATGTAGTATTCCAACACATACCTCTATCCGCATAAAAACACATTTCTATTACTCAAGGTTGCCAAGGAGGGATCACACAACAACCCACAAGCTATCACCTCACACCTCAAGCTCTACTAGCTAGCCAGTCTAAATTTCCTCCCACTAGCAAAAAGGTTGCCTACAAGATTTGGTTACTTTGATTATCCACATGTGCCAAAAATTGAATATCACTCACTTATAAAATCAACACCCATATTTTTATTAGTTACTCATTATTCTTCCAGTGTTATAAATTTATATCTCCTAATGGGTCACCACCCACATCCATTCGAAATGCTAACTCAAACGGGACACGATAGGGTCCACCCAGCCTCACATAAACCAGTACGAGACTCAACCAACAACCCACCAAAGGGGCACGATACCACCAGTGAATTTCTGTCTTGCTCTTCCACTGGCCTCACTAGGTAGTCCTCCTGCCTCCAAATCGGGACTCGGCGTTGAGCTTTACCCCTAGCTCGCTGAGCCAGTCCCCTAGCATCACTCCCGGTCCCACTAAAACAGACTGTACAAAGATGTCATGCTTTTCCACAGAGGTAACACCGGTACTGCTTCTTGGCACACTCTCTGTTCCAGTGCCCCGGTTGTCCACAACAAGCGCAATCTTTTGAGAAACAGGACTCAAACGGGGGTGTGAGGGTTAACAGCTCTCGGCGTACCTCGCTCCTAATCAGTTGTCGAATCGCATCCCTCACCTCTGGAATAATCGAGCTCAAGACGCCAACCTCTGCCGTGATTAGTCTATCACCTTCAGCCTGCAGCTCTCTCACTTGCCCAACCTGGGTCACGGCCTCCTCTGTTACCTCAATAGTCGCACGGCTTATAGTGTCCAGAAACATTGGTTAAGCGAAAAGGTAGCGCTCCAGATTAACACTAAATGATCTCAACAATCGCGAGACCACTACCGACTAAGCAACTTAAGCTATAACACGCATTATTACCACACAAATTCACAAATTTACCAAACAAATTTCACAGACTATACAACTTTACACTCCATCACACTGCTCATAACCTCGTTTATTGCACACCATGCCAAACAAATCACATGCTCAATCATTCGCAGAACACCAACATTATTACATATTTAATTTAATGTATTTATTTAGTTATTTATTTCTTGATTATTATTATTTTATTTTATTAACAGTTCACATTTACAAGCTTCACGTTCACAAGCACTCAGTTTCATGTTTTCATGCTCGAACCATCACAAATTCTTTTCCATGTTATCACGTTCAAACCATTTATCCATGCAATTACACACACTGCACACATTTCAGTTCTCATTAAACCACATTGCACAAATAACAATTCCACAAGCACACAGCTCAAGTTGTCATAAAATCAGAGTTAATCAGAGTTGCACAGATTAAAACATGTTCATATTTTCTCAGATGCTTTATCTCGGTTACCCACACAATCACACAAAGACAACAAATGCAACTAGTGCCCTAATGCCAATGCATGCAAACCCTACCTCAGGTCTGGACTACCCCAAGTACACCTTAGAGGCTCAAAGAGGACCATGTTGATCAGGCATGTCCCTCCAGGCTCCTCCAAAGGACTCAAGATAACCAGATCCGCCCACTACCCTAGGCCAACTAGACCATGCTCGATACCATATTGTCACGCCCCGATTTTCCAACCCGAGGAAAACAAGACGTGACTCCCCTTGTACCCACCCGGAGGGCAAAGGGGTTAGGGTGCAAACCTCGAACATAACACTTTAAACATCCACAACACACTCAAGACAGTAAAGTTCATAAAAGCAATCCACAATCCAAACCAGTCTTTATTACAACAAAATCCTCTTTTTAATCCATCCCCACTGGGGTTACATCAATTCTCATAAAAATAACATAAATGGTAGGCAAGAAAGTAAATAAGGTCTTCCACCTTGGGGTCCCACCTAACGCCCGTATGTTCCTGAAAGAAAACACAACATAGAGGGAGGGGTGAGCAACCACGACTTAGTAGGGATCATGTCTCCCCAACCCATCCCATGCTCCTAGCGTCTACATGAGGGTGTGTACAGGTGCGGTGTAGTGACAATAAGATATAAACAGGTTGTGTTCCACAATCACACGGCACACACATATCCACGACCATACAGGCTTAGCCATATAGGCTAACATATCCTGACCACTCAGGCTTAGCCACACGGGCTAACATATCCACGGCCATATAAGGCTAGCCACACAGGCTAACATATCCACGACCATATAGGCTTAGCTACACGGGCTAACATATCCACGGCCATATAGGCTTAGCCACACGGGCTAACATATCCACGGCCATATAGGCTTAGCCATACGGGCTAACATATCCACGGCCATATAAGCTTAGCCACACGGGCTATCAGTTCCAATCCCGGGCTTCCTGACCACCGGGTTCCACAAACACAGCATACAAGGTCACTCAGGCATTAGACCAAACACGTAGCATACACACTTTCACAGGCATAATACCAAACACTTAGTTCGCACAGCCCATCAGGCATAAAATCAAACACTTGACATGCAGAGTCTCACAGGTATTTTACCAAACGCTTAACATGCATACATTCACCAACCCATAAACCCACCACACAGGCATATTATCAAACACATACTAGGCATATTCACACGGACATTTTATCGAACACTTAATATGCACACCATCCAACACTAGAATACATCAAAAAGCGCCATTGAAGGCCAACATCCATATAGGAGATCACACCTATATGGATTACATATATATATAAACAGGTATAACTCTATAATCTGCCCTAGAACCCTAGGACAGAGGAGGATTTAGGAAGAACAGAACCCCTACCTTAAAGAAGATCCTCCTTCCTTGCTCCCGCGCTAGACGCCGTCCTCCCCACGCAAGACGCTCCGGCAGCAACCAGCGGTTCTCCTCTTTTCCCACTCTCTAGCTCTCTCTCTCTCCATGACGGCTGCAGTGGCTGAAAAACCCCTAACCCTAGAACAAGGAGTCTCCTCATCCTTATATAGACCTCCCACTATCAAAACGACGTAGTTTTGATTAAGTGAAACCCAGAATCAAAATGACGTAGTTTTGATCACACAAGTTAGCACCTTGCCGCACCCATATAGGCCAAAATACTCAGAATTTCAGTATGGTCCTTTGGAGAAAGATCATTAGAATGTCAAAACCAAGGGAACCATGCAAAAATATGGCTGCACGCCAATTTGAACGTGAATTCCCCAATTCACGTGCAACTCCAAATGCACTCCAAATGCGCTCAAACTTCACCCCTAGCCTCCTTGCATCATGTAGAAGACAACCACACTTGCACGTGAAATGGACCCATTTCATGTGCACCTCACATACGCGTGCGTTTGGCCTAAAACTTCTGTGGTAGATAGAGGACATCATTCTAAGCATCTTTCCTTTTGCACGTGAATTCATTTGAGCCCATTCACTGCACGTGAATTCATTTGAGCCCATTCACTAGGTCAAAATCTAGAAAAACTACTCAGAAGGCAAAACTGTGACTAACTCAAGGTACGGGTCCTTACACACCTTTACGTGTTGGCTTATATGCCTCCATTTTCCTTAGTAGATCCTTCGCGCTGCTGCTTACGATGATGATCTTCTTTTGCGATGGTTTAATGAAACCTTCTTCGATGGCAGTATCGATTTGGGCTATAAAGGGGTCGAAAAATCCACCTATATTAAGTAAGCCTATGGGTTTATCATGGATACCTAGTTGAGCCCAGCTTACGATTTCCATGAATTCCTCCATAGCTCCAAGGTCTCTAGGAAGTATAATGAAGCAATCAGAGAGTCTGGCGACTTCTTCCTCTCGTTGATGGAGTTCGGAGATTGCGTTTCCATGCTCTGAATGTGTAGATATATGTCCTCCCGCTGAGCAAACGACTTGAGACAAAAGCTCCATAAGTCCAATAATTTCGCAATTGCAGACAATGTCTAACCCTTTAGAGACAAGTTCCTCACCGAGTTCTATGGTTGCGATCTTATAACACTCTTTCTTCCCAATGGTTTTTCCTCCAAGAACACCAACTCGTTGGAACCTTGAGTTTCGTGGTAGTTTATAGTAGGAAGCCATTTTTCAACTAAAGAGAAATTGTTGTCTAGATCTAGAACTATGGAAATGGCGCATACTTCCATTTATAGTGCTATTCGTTGGGGTGGGTAAACTTAGCGTGTAAGAAAAGGCAAGCTAAAAGATAACTTGACCGTGTCTTAGAAGCATGGGTGCATTAACTTCTACATATAGCAAGAGCATGGGTGAGTGCCTTTGGCGTGCTGTATAAGGCATGCGTGATATGGCGTTAACGTGTAGTAAATCTATACCTATGTAGCTTCAGCGTGCCACAAGATTGAAGCTAGGATTCTTAACTTAAAGCATAGAACAAGATGATAGATATTTACTTGGGCATTAAAGAAAGGAGTATATATAACAAAAATAAAATAACCGTGGTATAAAAATATAAGGGTTACTTAACTTAAAATGGTAACATAAGTTAAACATGGCATGTGATAATAATGAGATTTCATAAGATAACTACTTAAATTAAGGGGTCATCATTTATTTGCTTCTCTAACCGAGCATTATAGTCCTTATGTTAAATCGGGCTACTTACTTGTATACTGCTTGGGAGGTGGCCTAATGGTGTCACCTTGTTTGAATATTCTGAACGTCTTGGTTCGATTCCGAGGCCTGCTTGTTATCTGAGCTAGTTCGAACCTAATTACATATACCGAATTTAACATGCCTATATGTAAATATGTATAAACCTCCCACTACACATTAGTTATAGGTTTGCTTTTCCTCTTTTTTTTTTTTTTCAACCACACGTTCCCACCTTTATTCCTCACCACATGTTCTCCATTATAGGTTTGCTTCGGTTCCACTTCAACCCTCATCGTCCCTCACCATCTCGTGCTATACTAGCTAGCCGTCGCCAGACTTCAACTCGCATCACCGACTTCCGTTAATCCATGTGGATGTCGAAGACTTGTCGGATGATGGGCTTTCACCGTTGACGGTTTGATTTCCTTGTCGGCTAACACTGCACGAACTGGTTATTGATTGCTATCTCCTCTGGAGAACTCGCAGCTCCTACGACAAGCTTCAAATCCGGCAAAACAACCACTCCTTCCCTTCTCTACAAAATGTTTCCACTTGTCAAGATCTTGTTTACCGTTCTTGTTATTGTTGTAACGTTCTTATTTTTCATGGACGAGGTGTTTAGTCCAATTTTCATACCGTTCCTGATGACAATCTATCTATTCTATATTATCGCAATGTTAGTGTGATTTTCTTTATGTAATATTTCCTTATGAAATAAAATAATTTGTGTGTTTGTGTGCGATATACACTACTATTATTTTATAGCATGCCAAGTGGTGTACCTTTCACAAGAGTGTGCTGCCTTAAATTTACTGTGTCTGCTTAACAAAATACACGTTAGTCCATCAATAAATAACATTTTCTAACGATAATCGCATGCGTTCACTTAAAAGTTTTATTGCTTTTAATTTCTTGCAGCGTGCTATACGTTCTTCGAAATTATCATTCTAAGACCCTCCACTTATGTATCGTACTTCATACTTCTAAGATTCAGTCTCTAATCTATACTAAACCATCGCTCTGATACCAACTGTAACGCCCCCAAATTTGAAACCTCCAAACTGGGTGCGTTAGCGGAAAATAAATATACAAATTTTATATAAATTTCAAACTATTACTTATTTAATCAAAAAAAAACATTCATTATTACAAATTTCAATCCCAGATCTTTAAGGTTTAGGGGTTTAGAGACTAAGTGTCCATAACCCATTATTACATAACAAAGCACACGAGCAAACAACTTAATAAATCTTTAAAATTTCACACAACTTTATTTCCAAGCACTTCTCGACTCCTTATCCTAGTTTCTCCATCCCTTAATTACCTGTCGTTGGAAAATAAATCATAAAAAGGGTGAGCTCAAATAGCCCAGTAAGGGTAAACATAAGTGGGTAAGGAAAATCATGAAGATATCAAACATAGGAAATACCATATAATATTTACACATCATACATGATCAACATTTCACAAGGAAATCATAACATGGAAGATTATGTTTAGACATCGTATCATAACATCATGACCTAGGTTAACCACCCAGATACCGAATCATAACATAACATATTATCACTGGATTGACACTCTCCGGTGATGTTCTTTACCCAATGCATTGGAGGTCTTTCCTGGAACCACCCATTATAAACTTACTTTGTCCAAACATAAGAGGTTATAACAACTTTAACATACATAACATGAGGCATCACATAGAATTTCAATAAAACATTCAAAGTTAACAAGGATAACCACGAATATCAAAATGGTTATATACCCCAATCAATAGCATAGATTACCAAGAGAGAGATTAAAAAGAGACTAATCTAATCTTCTCAACAATAAAATGGAATTATAAGAATAAGAAACATAAAACTCTTACAATAATAATTCCAAACAAGATAAAGAGAAAGAGAAAGGTCCCTTACAATAATAATGAAATATACATTATAATGAAAAAGAAAAAGGGGATGAGAAAAACCCTTACAATCCGCTTGTCGTTCTCCGCGTTCTAAACCTTAAAAATATCAAAACACTAAATTAGCATTAATGCTTGAAAAGTTCAATATCACACATATCTCCTTTATATATATATATATATATATATCATACTTTAACTTATATCTTTTAATAGGCATACCGTGCTTGTGGGGTTGAATATTAATTTGGGTTCCCACTTCTATTGCTGTTCCATATCCTATTTCGATCCCATGCATCATAAGCCTTGAGTTGTGCACTAACTAGGTTATATGCCTTGAGAGTTTTTGAATAAGATTTACTTCTTGTATTGGGTGAACGGAAAAGACGTTCGATAAGCTTATTTTTCCTACGTGTCTTCCACCTTAACCATGAGGGGATATTAGACACGGGTCTAAAGGGACGATCAGGAGGAGATAAGGATGGGGATAGCTATGAGGTTGAAGCATTAACAATTGGGGTTGCAGAAGAAGAAGGGCGATTGTCGGGGGAATTCATTTTGGAAGTCGTTCCTTACGATCTTCCGCTATCTAGAACCTTAAAAATAAAAATAAAAACATAAGTTAATATTCTAATTTTTTCACTTGAATTATACAATGACAATATATGCTATGATAAAATACTATAATTTAAAATCATTACACATGTATATATAAATATATATGAGGTGGCAAGGCCAACCATGTATGTATATATACGAGGTGGTACAACCAATCATATAAATAACATATGTAAGGTGGTAAAACCAACCATGAATATAGTATATATGAGATGGTAAAACCAACCATAAAGATCTACATAATAAATAAGAAGTAACTTCAAAATTTCAAAATCTTAAGTATTACCTTTCGTAGAACTTCAACGCTTGGTAAGTACCAAAAGCAAAAGAGGATTTGAGTAGAGTATTTGGGGTGTTAAGAGGGCTTAAGGGAGTATTTTGAGAGGGAATTTCGTGGTGTGGCTTGAGGGATTTGTGCATTAAGAGGAGAGGCAAGACACTCCTTATATAGGCAAGGATGGTAGGTGTAATAGTGTGAAAAATAGTGTACAAATTTGACTTTGGCATTAAATTAAATTATTTAAAATATATATAATACTTTATTTTCTTCATATTATCTCTTACTAAAAACGTGGTTATCTCCTCCTACCATTAAAAAATGTTTTAAGACTTTTAAACCTAGAAGGTTCCTTTGGCATCAAAAGTCCACATTGGTGTACTCCCTACTAATTCAATTATAATATTTTTAATTTTGTAGTTTTTGACAAATGGCCAATTGTATTGCATTACTAACTCAAATATCTACAAATGGGTATCAATTTTATAATTTGTCAATATTTATAACAAAAGTCATTGAATTTTAAAGTCATACTAAAATGTTTACCCGTTCATACTGAACTTATGTGTAGTATTTTAAATTCTGGAATTGATTGGCTTCATATTAAATTTTAAAATTTCTACATGTTTTAGCTAAGTCATAAATGAGCAAATGGGATTTGGTTTCATGTCAATTGGATCTGTATAATTCAAGTTATGGATTTTTGAATGGGACCTCCAGAATCTGCCTCATTCAAATTTTTGGGCCTTACCTATGTTTTATACTTTTGGTAAAGTTAAGGCTTGTAATACTTACTTACCCATAGTAATTTGGCTTAAGAAATTAAATGACATAATATATAGCATCTAAACTTTTTATGACATATGAGAAATTATTTTATTTTTTTATAACGTATTTAATATTTACGCGGATAAAATAATATAATTGCATAATCAATAAACAATAAAGTAAGATAACATTATAGCATAAAATATTATAATCCTAAACATAAACATTAATATCATATTCTATGGCCTTCGTAAAATTTCTTGAATTATATTAGCGTATGTGCGTAGGACGTGTTGTGCTTCGGGTGAGAGCCGCACAACCCTTCAGCTAACATTGTCGTGGTTGTCGCACGAATAACCTCAAACTTCTCCCCGTGTCTCGTCGCATTATATTGCAGCCATTGGACACGAGCATTTAGCTCATCTATAGCAAAGCATAGCTTTGTAACTTCAAGTCGTATTCCTCGCCGATCTTTATCGCGTACACTATTCTCGGATGGCGTACTTGAGAACTTGATGCCATAACTCTTATTGTTCTTCTTCTTACTTCTATACTCTCTTATAAATAAAATCTCATGCTCATACCTATTTATGGAAGTCCAAACGGATACTATTCATAACGGACGGATACTATTCATAACGGCTACTTACTAGTCACATGCTATTTGAATGACTATATTGGGTGCTTATTTTTATCGTGATAATATCTAAAATATCCTTTCTAACTATTGTTAACAATAACATTATTATTATTTTATTATTATTACTCTTTAAGTAAGAACTTAAATAGCTAAAAATTTTGCGGGTCTTACATCGTGAGTCTATGACCCTAGCTCTCTGGGTCTACGACCTTTGGGTCTCTTAGTTTACTTTACTTGACTAAGAGGCACTTCGACCATCAATGGGTCGAGTGACCATAGGATCATTGACTCTACGAGTCTTCGACCCTGAAAATCTTCGACTCTACGAGTCTTAGACTTTGCAATTACTTCCTTAGTCTTTCACAATTGCTTATAAACTAAGTCTCCGTATTCTTCAAGTCTTTGACTCTATAGATTCGACCCTTCGGTTATAACTCTCGGCCTTCAAGATCTCTCGAGTCTATGATGTCGACAATTTCTTTAGATTAACCGTATTTGTTTCTATGACCCTTGAGTCTACGACTCTATGAGTCTTTGAGCTACGGTTACATTTTTGTTTGCCGGTCTTTATTGCATCGACTCTTCGACCTTCGACCTATGAGTCCGTGAGTCTCTAGTTTGATTTTTAAGAGTGTTTTAAGGCCTCGACTCTTTGACCTTTAAGTCTACAAGTCTGGCAGTACTTTAAGTTCTGTTAATTGACTTAAGCACTCTTAGGGACTCTACGAGTTCTATGGGCTTCGAGTCTTCGAGTCATTTAAAGTTGGTTCTTGTTCTTTAGAATTCTTTGACTCTACGAGTCTCTATATTTATCGTCACTTGCGGTAACACTCTTTTTCACACTTCGACTCTACGACCTTCGACCCTAGATCTACGAGTCACAACATGTTCGTCACAAATTTGCTTCGAGTCTCTAGACCCTACGAGTCTACGAGCCTCTCGCCAATATGTCCTCGACGGTTGTTCTACAAACTTCAACTCTTCGACCCTACGACCTTCGGATATTCGAGTCTCAAGACTTAGATCGTATTTTGGCTTCATCAAATCTTATATATCCAACAATCTCCCCCCTATTTAATGTAAGGCGACAACGGGTGAAAACATGAAGTCTGAGACTACGAATTTGAATGGGCAATTCAAAAATAAACGAGATAGATATCTTTGCATGAGAAAAATGGAGGTAGATCAAAAGTAAGAAAATGCACACTCATCTCCTCCTTAGGCATGAAGTGTAAGGACCCGTACCTTGAGTTAGTCACGTTTGCCTTCGAGTAGAGTTTTTTTTCTAGATTTTGACCTAGTGAATGGGCTCAAATGAATTCATGTGCAAAAGGAAAGATGCTTAGAATGATGTCCTCTATCTACCACGAAGTTTCAGGCCAAACGGACGTGTATGTGAGGTGCACGTGAAATGGGTCCATTTCACGTACAAGTGTGGTTGTCTTCTACATGATGCAAGGAGGCTAGGGGTGAAGTTTGAGCGCATTTGGAGTGCATTTGGAGTTGCACGTGAATTGGGGAATTCACGTTCAAATTGGCGTGCACCATATTTTTGCATTGTTCCCTTGGTTTTGACATTCTAATGATCTTTTTCCAAAGGACCATGTTGAAATTTCGAGTATTTTGGCCTATATGGGTGCGAAAAGGTGCTAACTTGTGTGATCAAAACTACATCGTTTTGATCCTGGGATTTACTTAATCAAAACTACGTCGTTTTGATGTGGGTCCCGTCTATATAATGAGGGCTTGAGTTTGAGTTTAGGGTTCTTGTGTTCTTCTTTCTTTGCTGCTTTGCGCAGAGAGAGAGAGAGAGAGGATCTCGGGCGATTGCCGTGGTGGTTCACGTCGTTGGAAGGTGTCTAGCGTAGAGGTTAGGACAAAAGTCCGAGGTAGGGATTCATGTCCTTCCTAACTCTCCTCTGTTCTAGGATATTCGCTTATATATATATATGTAAATCCAAATAGGTGTGATCTCCTATATGGATGTTGGCCTTGATGGCATGTTCGTTGATTCCGATGTTGAATTTGGCCTGAGGATTTTCCTGGGTTTGTTTATGCCCACCATGTGTTTGATGAAATATTTGTGAGGCCGCACACTATGTATTTGATAAAATGCCTGTGAGGCCCGCATGCCATGTATTCAATATAATGCCTGTGAGACCTTGTATATGGGTGTCCGATGATATACCTGTGTGACTAGTGTGTCTTGTGTTTGATTTGTATTTGATAAAAAGCCTGTGAGGCTGATGTGTGTGGCTTGTATCGACCATGTTGGTCCCTCCGAAATAAAGTGTAAATCTTTGTCTTGAGTTTACATGTCGAGATGTAATGCTATCTTTGTTCCGTTGGTCTGTTTGAGACCGAGCCGAGATATGGGCCAGGCACAATAGCTGGACCCCTTCGAGATTTGGCCAGGGCATGGTCCTGAGTCTCGGTGTAGCACTCACGACGGTGGGCTAAGTCTACACCCATTCCTGAGGGTAGGTATGGCGCCCGAGGAGGTGGTTGACCATATCGACTCGGGTGGAAAATGTTGCATTGGTGTCCATGCAACATTCACCTGGATGAGGTATGTCATGTCGCCGTGGTGGCGGGGTGTCCTCTGGCCTTCGGTGCGGGCTCAGGTAAAGAGTGTTTCCTGGGTGATGTTTCTTGCTTTAGCCTTAGGCACGACACGAGCATAAGCATACACATATCATGCATGTTGTAGAGCGGGGACGGGTCCGGGGAGACCGGATCCCCTCTTGAGCTATGGTTGGCTCACCCCTCCTATAAACTCGTCCTTTTGTAGGGTTTACAGGCGGTAGGTGAAGGCCGAGGAGCTAGGTCCCCGAGGCTGGGAGTTTTATGTTATTTCCTTTGTCGTGCTCGTGGTTTTATGTTCGGAATTTGGTTTGGTTTTATTTGTAACAAGACACCTGGCTTCATAGGGGTTTTTCCCCAACTGGGTTGTAATAAACATTTAGTCTTTGAAATGAAATAAAATGAGATGTTGTTATTCAATTTGTGTTTGTGTGCATGGTTTGGGAGCAGGAGCATGCCCCTTGGCATGTTAGCCTGGTTGTGCAGGTTTGGGACAAGCACCGTGCCAGAAGTCCTTTTAAGGTGCTTGCACCAACCCCTTGTCCCTTCGGGTGCGGGCATGGGCGGTCACTACTCATTTCCAAGTGGAAGGAAATTGGGGCGTGACAATATGGTATCGAAGCGATAGTTCATGGTCTGGTGGACCTAGGATAGTGGGGAGGCCTGGCCGCTTCGAGACTCTTAGGAGGCGGTATAGGACACGCCTGATTAACGTGGTCCTATCTGGTCTCTGGGGTGTACTCGGGGGTAGTTAGACCAAGGAGTAGGGCATTTGCATTTGGGTTGAGGGTGCATACATGCATTGGCATTAGGACACTAGTTTAATTTCAGTATGAGTATCGTGATTGGACATGCTATGTTGTTGAAACTTGTTCTTAAAAACAAAATTTTGTTCTTGTGAAATTCGGTGATTTTCTGTGAGGCTTGTTGCTATGAATTCTTTGCTGTGTACTTGTGATTTACCTGTGTGTTTAAATGTAAAACGTTGCTTGAGTACCTCATGGCCCATGGGGATGAGGGTGTGTAGAGCTTGAGAGAAGCTGATCCTAGTTTGATTTAAATTATGTAGACTATGCCTCCTAGGAGAGTAACCCGAGCTACTCCAGTGTAGAAGATGAATTTTCTGCACGTCTCTGGAGAGGAAAGAGGACAACATGTAGAGGGCGATGATCCCCTAGAGCGGATCATGGCCCAAGTCCGGGCCCTAAGTGAGAATGTGCAAGGTATGCGTGAGGACCTCGGGGGAGAGATCCTAAACGAGGTGCGTCAGGAGATGATGGCACAACAGGCAGTGCCGCCCTCTCCACCCCGTGAGGCGGAACCTCCGTGTAGGCAAGAAGTGCCGGTGAGGCGGGAAGAGGGAGACGTGTTGACGCAGTTCCGAAAGGAACATCCACCAAGGTTCAAGGGAAGGAGCTGAACCTCTAGGAGCAGCACCTGGCTGCGGCAGATCGAGCATTTGTTCTCCTTTCTTCGACCCCGGGAGGAAGACAAAGTGAGACTAGCAGTCCGGCAATTGGAGGAGGAAGCCTTGGAATGGTGGCTTAACATCTCAGGAAGCCGGGACATGGAGACCATGGCCTGGGATGAGTTCCTCCAGTTGTTCCATGAGGAGTTCTTTCCCCGAGTCATTGCGGTGGCGAAGCGGGAGGAGTTCGGCGGCCTAAAGCGGGGATCGCGCTCGGTAGCGAGTGTGAGCGAGATTTCCAGGGGCCGAGTCGGTTGCTCCGAAGCAATATCAAGGGAGGACCTGAAGGCCCATAAGTTTACCATTGGTCTCAAACCTTCCCTGAAGCAAAGGGTGGAGATGCTTGCGACCGAAGACCTATCTTTGAAGTCGTGGACACCGCTAAGATTGTTGAGAGAGGATTAGAGGAGGGAAGACAAGCTCACCAGGAGTGGATGGGGGCGAGCACG
Source organism: Taxillus chinensis (assembly GCA_023512835.1). NCBI lineage: Eukaryota > Viridiplantae > Streptophyta > Magnoliopsida > Santalales > Loranthaceae > Taxillus > Taxillus chinensis. The sequence goes on along the minus strand of CM042088.1, from coordinate 1,908,260 downwards.
CGCGACAAGCACGGTGAAACCAAGAGGCAGAAGGTTGAGCCCGGGAGTGGGACTTTTCCCAAGGATAGGGGCCAAGCTTCAATGGCTCCGCCCAGATCCCGTTACTTTCGAGGACAGGGGAGTCTTCTTTGGGAACTTCCCAAGCGGGTGTACCTGTTGTGGCCTGTCAAGGCATGTCAACGTGAGTGCCCCAAGCGAGACTTGACGTGTCATAGTTGTGGGAAGGTGGGACACATTAGCAAGGTGTGTTTCAGCAAGGGGAACAGTAGGGAGCTGGAAGCTTAGCACAAGGGAGCAGGGGTGGGACCCAATTTCAGGCCCCAACCCTAAGCCAGGCACATTCGTGGCAAGGCCAGTCAGCTGGTTCCGGTCACACTAGGCCACAGGGGGAGAGGCAACCACCACAAGGAGGATCGGAGGGGCGTCCCAGTGGACTGCAGGCCGGAGCAAAAGGGAAGGCAAGTGAGGCTAGTGGTGGGGCAGGCCAAGGCGAGTGTTCGCGCTTACCTCGGCACCCGGTTGAAATGGAGGATTTACCATCACCCTCTTGAGGAAGTGGGGCTGGACCTTCGGTGGTTCGAGGTACTATTCTAATATCTCGCACCGTTGTTGCCGCATTGTTTGATACCGGAGCTTCGTGTTCCCTGATTGCTAAGTCCTTGGTGGAGAGCCTTGGACTTGATTGTGTGGAGGCCGATAGACCTCCGAGGGTCGAGTCCCCAATGGGAGGTGTGGAGTTGATCCACCAAATGTGTCGAGAGTGTGCGCTTATGATAGGAGAGGTTGACCTCTCATTTGATTTGTACGTAATGCCCATGAGGACTTTTAGTTTGATTCGGGGATGGACTGGTTGATGGCCTTTCAGGCTAAGATTGATCGCTATAGGCGACGAGTATCATTTACTACACCCACAGGATCTTCCTGTACCCTAGTGGGTGAATGGGATAGGAATCTTTGGGAGAGCTGGACCGACGAGGGAGCTATGGGGCAATATTACCCATAGGCTTGCCACCCTAACCTTTGAGGAGGAAGGTAACTTAGAGAAAAGGGTGTGGCCAGATGTTGTCGAAAATTTCCAGGATGTCTTTCCTGGGGAGTTGTTGGAGTTGCCTCCACACGAAGTATCGAGTTCACGGTTGAAGCTGTTGCTGGGGGTGGGACCCATCTCACAAGTAGCATACCTGGATGGGACATGCCGAGTTGCGGGAGCTTCGAAGCAAATAAAGGGCCCGGGAGATAAAGGTTTTATCCGTCCTAGTACCTCACCTTAGGGTGCACCGGTCTTGTTTGCTAAGAAGGCGGATGGTTCGTTGCGACTTTGCATTGATTATCGGAAGGTTGAATCAAGTAACGGTAAAGAACAAATACCCTTTGCCGCGGATTAATGACTTATTCGACCAGTGAGTGGAGCACGGTGGTTCTCAAAAATCGATTTGCGTTCGGGATATCATCAATTGAGGGTCGGGAGCGAAGACATCCCTAAGACGGCGTTCAGGTGCGGATACGGACACTATGAGTGGTTAGTGATGCCTTTTGGGCTCACGAACGCACTGCCGTGTTCATGCATCTAATGAATCAGGTATTTGCCCCATACCTAGATTCCTTCGTGGTGGTATTTATTGACGACATCCTTGTGTACTCCAAAACCCAAGCCGAGCATGAGGAGCACTTGGCCGTGGTGCCGCAGGCGCTACGAGATCATCACCTATATGCTAAATTTAGCAAGTGTGACTTCTGGATGCGAGAGGTGCATTTTCTTGGGCATGTGGTATCCGCCGAAGGAGTTAGAGTGGACCCAACCAAGATTGAGTCCGTAGCATCTTGGAAGAGGCCCACAAATGTTTTTGAGATCCGGAGTTTCTTGGGTGCGGCAGGGTATTACCGGCATTTTGTGGAAGGATTTTCTCGGTTGGCGGCGCAGCTCTTACACGGAAGGGAGCCAAATTCGAGTGGACGGACAAGTGCCAGCAGCATTCGAGGAGTTGAAGACTCGCCTGACTACCGCACCGGTGTTGAGTCTACCGCAGGAGGGAGTGCCATTCGAGGTGTATTGTGATGCGTCTCGCGTTGGCTGGGGTGTGTTCTGATGCAAGAACGCCAAGTCATAGCATATGGCTCGCGACGACTAAGGTCCCATGAGCAAAACTACCCAACACACGACCTGGAGTTAGCAGCGATTATTTTTGCCCTGAAGTCTTGGCGACATTACCTATTGGGAGAGAAATTTGTGGTATATACCGACCACAAAAGCCTACAATATATCTTCACCCGAGAGAGACCTAAATTTGCGACAACGGAGGTGGGTAGAGTACCTGCAAATGTTTGACTTCACGCTCTCCTACACGCCTGGGAAAGGAAATTTAGTAGCCGACGCGCTAAGTAGAAAAGGGAAAGCTGAGGTTTCCATGAGAGAATGGAAAATGATGGAGCGGTTGGCGGTGCTTCGGGTGTAACTCTGCTTTTAGCGATGAGGGAGCTATCCCGTGTCCTCTCACCGTGATACCAGGAGTTGTATCAGCGTGTCCGTGAGGGGACAGTTAGGCGACGTGGGATCGTGAGGTGATCTGGGCCCGAGATAGAGGCCGGAGAGCCGGACAGAAGGAGTTGAGCATGAGCTGAAATTTCGGGGGCGTTTGATAGTACCACCTCCCTTGCGTGAGGATGTCTTGAGGGAATTTCATCATTCCCGTTTGGCCGTACATCCAGGAGGAACTAAGATGTATCATGTCGTTCGCGCATAGTTCTTGGTGGCCGGGGCTGAAACGGAGGGTAGCGAGTTCGTTTCCAGGTGCCTTACCTGTCGGCAAGTGAAGGCGAGCACCAACGACCCCTGGTCAATTGCGGCCTTTACCCGTAGCCGAGTGGAAGTGGGAGCAAATTACCATGGACTTCGTGACGGGACTTCCTACCACTTGGGAGGAAGGACATGATTTGGGTCATAGTGGATCGCTTAACTAAGTCGGCCCATTTCTTGGCAATTCGAGAGCGCGACTCTATCGGCACGTTAAGCCGGTTGTATGTTGATGAGATTGTCCGCCCGCACGGAGTGCCCTTGTCTATTGTTTCGGACAGGGATGCGTGGTTTACATCCCGGTTTTGGGGAGGTCTGCAGGAAGCATTAGGAACCCGACTTAATTTGAGTACCGCATTCCATCCTAAGACCGATGGTCAGTCCGAGAGGACCATTCAAACATTGGAAGACTTGTTGAGGGCTTGTGTACTTGATTTTGGAGGATCATGGGCTTCCCACCTTCCTCCTGGTGGAGTTTGCCTATAATAACAGTTACCGGTCTTCGATTGGGATGGCCCCGTTTGAGGCATTGTATGGCCGACCGTGTCGGTCTCCATTATGTTGGGCGGAAGCTTGGAGAGGCAGCTATGTTAGGACCTCAATTGGTCCAGGAGGCTACGGCAAAAGTTTAGCCGATTCGGCAATGCCTTCTTACGGCTCGGAGCGGACGAAGTCTTATGCGGATCGCCGACGCCGACCGTTGGAGTTTTTGGTGGGAGACCACGTATTCCTTCGTGTTTCTCCACGGAGAGGGCATAAGAGATTTGGGACCGGGTCCAAGTTGTCCCCTCGGTACATTGGACCGTTCGAGATTTTGAGCGAGTTGGACCTGTTGCTTATAGGTTGGCGTTACCACCTAGTTTGAGCGAGTTCATAATGTTTTCCATGTATCCCGATTGCGGAAATATCATCCAGATCCCACACACGTGCTAGATTGGGGTACCCTGGATCTTGGAGAGGATGTGTTCGTTGTCGAGGCACCCATCCGTATTGTAGATAGCCGCGAGAAGCGATTGCGAGGTAAGACTATTCCGTTGGTTCGGGTGTTGTGGAAACACCGAGGGCCGGAGGAAGAGACCTGGGAACATGAGGCCGAGATGCGTGATCATTATCCTGATCCGTTCGAGGACGAACAACTCGAAGGAAGGGAGGAGGGCAAGCATCAAACTTCAACATAATCAGGTATTTGCCCAACTAGTTAGGTAACTCTTGAGAATATAACATCGTTACATGACCATGTGGAGTGTATAAATGTGTGAAATAATTTGTGATTTGTTGTGTATTAATTTGTGCTAGAGGGTGTTAGAGGCCTATGCATTGGTTGTGATTGTTTTCTTTCATTCCACCTTTTCTTTTCAAGGACGAAAAGTCTTAAGGGGGAGAGGATGTAAGGACCCATACCTTGAGTTAGTCACAGTTTTGCCTTTTGAGTAGAGTTTTTTTCTAGATTTTGACCTAGTGAATGGGCTCAAATGAATTCACGTGCAGAAGGAAAGATGCTTAGAATGATGTCCTCTATCTACCACAGAAGTTTCAGGCCAAACGGATGTGTATGTGAGGTGCACGTGAAATGGGTCCATTTCACGTACAAGTGTGGTTGTCTTCTACATGATGCAAGGAGGCTAGGGGTGAAGTTTGAGCGCATTTGGAGTTGCACGTGAATTGAGGAATTCATGTTCAAATTGGCGTGCAGCCATATTTTTGCATGGTTCCCTTGGTTTTGACATTCTAATGATCTTTTTCCAAAGGACCATGTTGAAATTCTGAGTATTTTGGCCTATATGGGTGCGGAAAGGTGCTAACTTGTGTGATCAAAACTACGTCGTTTTGCTCCTGGGATTTACTTAATCAAAACTACGTCGTTTTGATGTGGGTAGTGTCTATATAATGAGGGCTTGAGTTTGAGTTTAGGGTTCTTGTGTTCTTCTTTGCTGCAGCTGCTGCCAGAGAGAGAGAAAGAGAGAGAGAGAGGATCTCCGGGCAGTTGCCGTGGTGGTTCGCGTCGTTAGAAGGTGTCTAGCGTAGAGGTTAGGACAAAAGTCTGAGGTAGGGATTCATGTTCTTCCTAACTCTCCTCTGTTCTAGGATATTCGCCTATATATATATGTGTAAATCCAAATAGGTGTGATCTCCTATATGGATGTTGGCCTTCAGTGGCATGTTCTGTTGATTCTGATGTTGAATTTGGCCTGAGGATTTTCTGGGTTTGTTTATGCCCACCATGTGTTTGATGAAATGTCTGTGAGGCCTGCACACTATGTATTTGATAAAATGCCTGTGAGGCCTGCATGCCATGTATTCAATATAATGCCTGTGAGACCTTGTATATGGGTGTCTGATGATATAACTGTGTGACTGGTGTGTAATGTGTTTGATTTGTATTTGATAAAAAGCCTGTGAGGCTAATGTGTGTGGCTTGTATCTGACCATGTTGGTCCCTCTGAAATAAAGTGTAAATGCTGTGCTGAGTTTACATGTCGAGATGTAATGCTATGTTGTTCTGTTGGTCTGTTTGAGACTGGGCTGAGATATGGGCCAGGCACAATAGCTGGACCCCTTCGAGATTTGGCCAGGACATGGTCCTGAGTCTCGGTGTAGCACTCACGATGGTGGGCTAAGTCTACACCCATTCCTAAGGGTAGGTATGGCGCCCGAGGAGGTGGTTGACCATATCTGACTCGGGTGGAAAATGTTGCATTGGTGTCCATGCAACATTCGCCTGGATGAGGTATGTCATGTCGCTGTGGTGGCAGGGTGTCCTCTGCCCTTCGGTGCGGGCTCAGGTAAAGAGTGTTACTTGGGTGATGTTTCTTGCTTTAGCCTTAGGCACGACACGAGCACAAGCATACACATATCATGCATGTTGTAGAGCGGGACGGGTCTGGGGAGACCGGATCCTTACCGAGCTATGGTTTGCTCACCCCTCCTATAAACTGTCCTTTTGTAGGGTTTAGCAGGCGGTAGGTGAAGGCTGAGGAGCTAGGTCCCTGAGGCTGGGAGTTTTATGTTATTTCCTTTGTCGTGCTCGTGGTTTTATGTTCTGGAATTTGGTTTGGTTTTATTTGTAACAGTACACCTGGCTTCATAGGGGTTTTTCCCCGACTGGGTTGTAATAAACATTTAGTCTTTGAAATGAAATAAAATGAGATGTTGTTATTTAATTTGTGTTTGTGTGCATGGTTTGGGAGCAGGAGCATGCCCCTTGGCATGTTAGCCTGGTTGTGTAGGTTTGGGACAGCACCCGTGCCAGAAGTCCTTTTAAGGTGCTTGCACCAACCCCTTGCCCCTTCGGGTGCGGGCATGGGCAGTCACTACTCATTTCCAAGTGGAAGGAAATTGGGGCGTGACATGAAGCTTCATCGCTGCCTCCCTTCGAAGATAACTCCCCCTATAACCTTGCTCTCTCTGAGACATACTCCCCCTTTCTGGGGTGAGGAACAAGCACTAGAATAGAGGGGAGCAATACAATAAAACAGATAACAGCAGGCAGCATAGCAAAGATGGAGACAATAAGTAACTGAGAAGTAATAAGTACACAGAGATAAAAAATAAGTACAGTGTATAAAGAAATAGAGTACAATATAGTTATGGAGTATACTCAGCATAAGATACACTCTGAGTATACAAAAACAATGCCATTTGCTGGCGTAAAAGCTGTGTAGGTGTCAGATGGATAGAGGTGGCATGGTTGCATAGATACTGGAATTCAGGCACTAGAGCAAGAAAACCGAGGGTTATCAGGACTCCAAGATCTGGACTAGTGAATGGAACTTCGTATCCACATCTGTACTCAGTGCCATTGCCAACCACATAGTCATTAAACTCGTTGAGGATTGCGGGATTGGCACCGGTAGTTACCTTCGACGGCGGTTTAGCAGTATGAGCCGAGGAAGGTTTGGTTGGGGAAGGTGGCATGGTAGTTGTAATGACCCGTGTTTGTGGTATGTAAGAAGTTAACCGAAGATGCCTTTTGAGTGGAAATTGTTGGGTTTTAGGGAGTTTACTAACATGCTTTTATGCCCTAGGGAGATGCTATTTGCATATACAGGTGCTTTTAGGTTGTTTTGTCCAGTTTTGGAGGTTGATTTTGACCTAGTAGATGGGCTCAGATGAATTGGCGTGCAGAGCAAAAGATTCTTAGAATGATGTCTTCTATCTACCACAGAAGTTTCAGGCCAAAAGGACGTGCACGCGAATTGGACCCATTTGGTGTGCAAGGTTTTATTGCATGGATGTCTTTTACATGATGCAAGAAGGCTTGGGGTAAAGTTTGAGTGCATTTGGAGCTGCACGCCAATTGGGGAATTGGCGTTCAAATTGGCGTGCAGACATATTTTTGCATGGTTACCTTGGTTTTGTTATTCTAATCATCCTTTCCCAAAGGACCATGTTGGAATTATGGATATTTTGGTGTGTATGGATGTGGGAAGGTCATATCTTGTTCCATCAAAACTACGTCGTTTTGATGCTGGGATTCACTTAATCAAAACTACGTCATTTTGATGTTGTGTTGTCTATATAAGGAGGAGTAGCCCTCTGTTTTAGGTTTTAGGGTTTGTTGTTACACCAGCCATCGCAGAGAGAGAGGGAGGGAGAGCTGCTGGCTTGCTGCCGGAGCGTCTTGCGTGGGGAGGACGGCGTCTAGCGCTGGAGCAAGAGCAGGAGGACGTTTCCAAGGTAGGGGTTCTGTTCTTCCTTGTACCTACCCCAGGGTTTTGGCCTTGTGGTAGTCGATTTCGTAATCTAGATATATATATATATATGTAAATCCATTTAGGTGTGATCTCCTATATGGATGTTGGCTTTCAGTGGCATGTATGGGGATGAGATTAGGCCTGTGCGGCACTGCACACTAGGTGTTTGATATTATGCCTGTGAGGCCATGCATGTTATGTGATTGATGTTATGCCAGTGTGGTTATGCCTGAAAAGTGTTTGATGTAATGTCTGTGAGGATATGCATGCTAGGTGTTTGATGTTATACTAGGGTGGACATGCATGTTAAATGTTTGTTGTTATGTCTGAATAACTGAGATATATGTTAAATGTTTGTTGTTATGTCTGTGGAGCCTGAGAGGCTGAGTTAATGTCAGTAAGACTGACTGTGGAAACTATGCCTGAAAGGCGGTTAAATCATTGGCCTGAAGAGGCGGTTAAATCACTTGTGGTTTATGTGGGAGAATTATAACTACTGATGTGGTTTGTTATTGTCTGTTGAAACTATTGTAACACGACAATCGCACTTGTACACATGACATGTAGATGCTAGGAGCATGGGATGGGTTGGGGAGACATGATCCCTACTGAGCTGTGGATGCTCACCCCTCCTACTATGGTGTGTTTTCTTGCAGGAACCTACAGGCATTAGGTGGGAACACCAAGGTGGAAGAGTTCTGTTTTGTGGCTTTGTTTTATGTTACTTGCGTTATGTAACTTTGTTGAGGCATTATAACCTCAGTGGGGAGATATTGTAATGAAGTTTGAGAAACATTAAAGGCATGTGGTTTGAATTTAATAATTATGTGATTTTGGTTTCTGAAAATAAAATGTGAAGCGTATGTTGTATTCTATCCCTTTATCCAAACCCGGATAAAGGGAGGGTCACGTTCCGGTCTCCTCAAGTTGGAAAATTGGGGTGTGACAATATGGTATCAGAGCATGGTCTAGTTGGCCTAGGGTAGTGGGCGGATCTGGTTATCTTGAGTCCTTTGGGGGAACCTGGAGGGACGTGCCTAATCAACACGGTCCTCTTGGAGCCTCTAAGGTGTACTTGGGGTAGTCCAGACCTGAGGTAGGGTTTGCATGCATTGGCATTAGGGCACTAGTTGCATTGGTTGTTGTATGTGGAGGTGTGGATACCTGTTAACATTGAAGTTGTGATAAAAGAAAAATGTGAATAATGTGATAAGGTGTGAACTGTGCAACTCTGATTTTATTTGAGGTACCTTGAGCATGACTACAAGGGAAGGTCCTTGTTTATTTGAACTGTGTGCAATGTTGATTAGTGCAATGTGTAAAATGTGTGTGATGCCATTTACTACTTGACTTGATAGTGGGGTAGAGGTAGTGAAACCCGATAATTGTCGAACGCATTCTGACGTTTGTGCTTCTTACTTCTTGTAGTAAGAATGCCACCGAGGAGAGTGACACGTGCGTCCGGGGCAGTGGCTGATGAGTCATCTGCCCATGAGGGCCCGGGTGCGGGGCAGTCCGTTGGAGGACATGCACTATTGCTGGCGCAGCTGCGAGAAGGAATCCGGCTGGAAGTCCTAGAGCTGAGGGAGGGTATCCGGCAAGAGGTACGGGAGGAGGTGCGCCGCGAGATGGCAGCCCAGCAGGTGGTGCCACCACCACCACCACCAGTGGGGGAGCTACCCCGGGAGCGTGAGGGTTCGCAGAGTGGTATACCGATTCGGGCAGAGGATGACGTGGTGACACGGTTCCGAAAGGAACAACCACCGCGATTCAAAGGAGAGGAGGACCCAGTGTTAGCTGAGCACTGGCTGAGGCAGATCGAACATGTGTTTTCCTTTCTCCTACCCCGGGAGGAGGATAAGGTGAGACTGGCCATTCGGCAGCTAGAGGGGAATGCGCTGGAGTGGTGGCAGAGTGTCGCGGGGAGCCGTGCAGTGCAGTTTATGCTGTGGGAGGAGTTCTTGCAACTCTTCCACGATGGGTTTTTCCCTGAGTCCTTGAGATGGCAGAAGAGAGAAGAATTTGGTAGCCTGAAGCAAGGATCAAAGACGGTGCCCGAGTATGAGTGGGAGTTCCGGAGCCTGAGTAGGTTTGCCCCCGAGACTGTGGCAAAGGAGGACCTGAAAGCCTACAAGTTCACCTTGGGTCTCAGGCCAGCTCTTAGGCAGAGGGTGGCGATTCTGCGTTTGAGGACCTATGCTGAGGTTGTTGAGACAGCACGCATAGCTGAGAGGGAACTGGATGATGGGAGGCAGGTTCACCAGGGTCGCCAGTTACAAGGTGGGTTTGAACGCGATTTTGGGTCCAAGAGGCCCAAGACTGAGGAGAGAGGACGTGGTTCTTTCCGCAGCCGGGGTCTACCATTTGTGAACCCAGGGAGGTTCACCCTTGGCGGTAGTGGGCAGGGAGGTTCAGTAGGAAGTCTCCCCAGCAGTTGTCTTTGTTGTGGGAGGCAAGGTCACTTCAAGAGGGAATGTCCCAAGAAGGACTGGCGGTGCAACAGTTGTGGACGAGAGGGCCACTTGAGCCGAGTGTGCAAGAGTGGCAACAGGGGAGCAGGAGGCGTGGCATCCAGCATGAGGAGTGATGCTAGTTTCCGCGCTCTAGCGGAGAGGCCAGCCCGTCAGTGGCAGGCTAGCCAGGCAGGATCTAGCCAGACCCGACCTCAGGGGAGGCAAGAGCGTCAGCGGACTGAAGCTGGAGGCAGCCATGGCGGGAAGCGCCCAGTGAGTGAGCTGACCAATGGCACAGGCCAAGGGAGGGTGTTTGCGCTGGAGGCAACGTACCAGGAGGAGGCTGAGCTACCACCCCCACCGGCTGAGGGTGGAGCAGGACCATCGGTGGTTAGAGGTACCCTTTTGATCTCCCGTACATTAGCTTCTGTTCTTTTCGATACGGGTGCATCGTGTTCTTTTGTTGCTGAGCTTGTGATAGATAGCTTGGGGTTAGCTTGTGTGGAGGCAGCGAAGCCCCTAGTTGTTGAGTCTCCAGTGGGGGGTATGATTGAGGTGCGGCGTGTTTGCCGTGACTGTGTGTTAACCATAGGAAGTGTGGAGCTGAGTTTCGACTTGCATGTATCGCCCTTGCGTGTTTTTGACCTGATCTTGGGTATGGATTGGCTTATGGCTTTCCAGGCCAAGATAGATTGTTATCGGCGGCGTGTATCCTTCGTTACACCTGCAGGGACCTCTTGCACCCTGCAAGGGGAGTGGGACTGTGAGGCGAGTCAGGCTGGGCCAGTGTTGGACCAGTGGGGTGCCATTACCCCCAGGTTGGCAGCCCTGACCTTTGCTGAGGAAGGGAAGGTGGAAAAGAGAGTGTGGCCAGCAGTTGTTGACCAATTTCAGGATTCCTGACCAGTTGAGGAGTTTACCTCCTAAGAGGAGTGTAGAGTTCACCATTGAGTTGGTACCGGGGACTGGTCCAATCTCCCAAGTAGCGTATCGGATGGGACCAGCTGAGTTGAGGGAGCTCCAGAGGCAGATAGAGGAGTTGGTGGACCAAGGGTATATCAGACCGAGTACCTCACCCTGGGGTGCTTCGGTGCTCTTTGCAAAGAAGGCAGACGACACGCTTCGCCTCTGCATAGATTACAGGAAGTTGAATTTGGTGACTGTGAAGAACAAGTATCCGTTGCCTCGGATAGATGACCTGTTTGACCAGTTGAGTGGAGCCCGGTGGTTTTCCAAGATAGATCTACGGTCGGGGTATCATCAGTTGAGGGTTAGGGAGGAAGACGTCCCTAAGACGGCTTTTTGGTGCAGGTATGGGCACTATGAGTGGATAGTGATGCCTTTTGGGCTCACTAATGCGCCGGCAGTGTTTATGCATTTGATAAACCAGGTGTTCACCCCATATATGGATTCCTTTGTGGTGGTGTTTATAGACGATATCTTGGTGTATTCCAAGACCGAGAGGGAGCATGTGGAGCATTTGGCAACAGTGTTGCAAACCTTGAGGGACCAGCGGTTGTTTGCTAAGTTTAGCAAATGCGAGTTTTGGATGCAGGAGGTCCATTTCCTTGGCCACGTGGTGTCAGCTGAAGGGGTTAGAGTGGACCCAACCAAGATTGAGGCGGTATCATCATGGGAGAGACCAACCAATGTTTTCGAGATTCGTAGTTTTCTTGGCTTGGCAGGCTATTACCGTCGTTTTGTAGAGGGATTCTCCCGTTTGGCAGCTCCTATGACGGCATTGACTCGGAAGGGAGTGAAGTTTGAGTGGACTGATAAGTGTCAGCAGGCATTTGAGGCTGTAATGACCCGTGTGTAACCCGTGTGTAAGAAGTTAACCACAAACACCTTGGATGTTAGTGCATGTAAGGACCCGTACCTTGAGTTAGTCAGTTTTGCCTCCTGAGTAGAGTTTTTCTAGATTTTGACCTAGTAAATGGACTCCAATGAATTCACGTGCAAAAGGAAAGATGCTTAGAATGATGTCCTCTATCTACCACAGAAGTTTCAGGCCAAATGGACATGTATGTGAGGTGCACGTGATATGGGTCCAATTCACGTGCAAGTGTGGTTGTCTTCTAAGTGATGCAAGGAGGCTAGGGGTGAAGTTTGAGAGCATTTGGAGTTCATATGGAGTTGCACGTGAATTGGGAATTCACGTTCAAATTGGCGTGCAGCCATATTTTTGCATGGTTCCCTTGGTTTTGACATTCTAATGATCTTTCTCCAAAGGACCATGTTGAAATTCTGAGTATTTTGACCTATATGGGTGCGGAAAGGTGCTAACTTGTGTGATCAAAACTACGTCGTTTTGATCCTGGGATTCACTTAATCAAAACTACGTCGTTTTCATGTTGTGTTGTCTATATAAGGAGGAGAAGCCCCTCTGTTTTAGGTTTAGGGTTTGTTGCTCCACCAGGCCGTCGCAAAGATAGGGAGAGAGGGAAGGAGAGTTTGCTGGAGTTCTGCCTGGAGCGTCTTGCGTGGGTGGTCAGAGTCTCGTGGGTGGACGGCGTTCGGCTTGGGATCAGATCGTTGCCGTGTTGTTGCGTCTTACCTGAGGTAGGGGTTCTGTTCTTCCTAAATCCTCCTCTGTCCTAGGGTCCTAGGGCAGAATATGAGTTATATCTGTTATATTATGTATATATAAATTCATATAGGTGTGACCTCCTATATGAATGTTGGCCTTCAATGGCGATTTTGGTGTTTCTGGTGTTTGTGTGATGCATGAAAAGTGTTTGATAAAATGCCTGTATGACATGCCTGCTACATGTTTGATGAAATGCCTGTGTGAACTTAGCTGTGTGTATGTGCCCATTAAGTGTTTGGTAATATGTCCATGTGACTGGACTTGTGGTTTAGTGTATGTATGTATGCTGGATGTTTGCTCTATGGCCTGAATGGTTGGGTTTGTGCGCTTGTGAACGGGTGCACACCAAGGGTTTGGTTGTATGCTTGAGTGACCATGTGTGTTGTGTGCTTGACTGTGGTATCTGGCCTGAAGAGGCGGTTAAATCACTTGGCCTGAAGAGTCGGTTAAACCAAGTGGCCTGAAGAGGCGGTTAAATCACTTGGCCTGAAGAGGCGGTTAAATCACTTGGCCTGAAGAGGCGGTTAAATAACTTGGCCTGAAGAGGCGGTTAAATCACTTGTTGTTAAAGTGTTAGCCTGTGTGGCAGTGGCAGATTGTAATTGTTGATGTGGTTGTTATTATGTCTGTTAAAATTATTGTAACACGACACCGCACTTGTACACATGGCATGTAGATGCTAGGAGCATGGGATGGGTTGGGGAGACATGATCCCTACTGAGCTGTGGATGCTCACCCCTCCTACTATGGTGTGTTTTCTTGCAGGAACCTATAGGCGTTAGGTGGGAACACCAAGGTGGAAGAGTTCCATTTTGTGGCTTTGTTTTGTGTTATTTGCATTATGTAATTTTGTTGAGGCATTGTAACCCCAGGTGGGGAGATATTGTAATGAAGTTTGAAACATAATAAAGGTATGTGGTTTCAATTAAATAATTATATGATTTTGGTTTCGAAAAGAAATGTGAAAAGAAATGTGAAGTGTATATTGTATTCTAACCCCTTGTGCCCTCCGTGTGGGTAAAAGGGGAGTCACGTACCGGTTTCCTCGGGTTGGAAATCCGGGGCGTGACAATATGGTATCGAGCATGGTCTAGTTGGCCTAGGGTAGTGGGCGGACTTGGTTATCTTGGGTCCTTTGGAGGAGCCTGGAGGGACGTGCCTGATCAACACGGTCCTCTTGGAGCCTCCAAGGTGTACTTGGGGTAGTCCAGTCTTGTGGTAGGATTTGCATGCATTGGCATTAGGGCACTAGTTGCATTGGTTGTTGTATGTGAAGGTGTGGATACCCAGAAAAAAAAAAATTAATTGTGATAAAAGAAAAATATGAATAATGTGATAAGGCGTGAATTGTGCAACTCGATTTTATTTGAAGTACCTTGAGCATGACTACAAGGAAAGGTCCTTGTTTAGTTGAACCGTGTGCTTGTGGAATGGATGCTTGTGCAATGTGGTTTAATGAGAACCGAAATGTGTGCGGTGTGTGTAATTGCATGGATAAAGGGTTTGAACATGATAAAGTTTCAATTGTGCAACTCTGAAATTTTGTGATGATTTGAGCATGGAAACATGGAAAAGAAATTGTGGAAGTGAAACTGTGTGCTTGGAAACTTGAGGCTTGTGACCTGTTAACAAAAAAAAAAAAAAAAAAAATAAAAAAAAAAAAAAAAATTTAAATGTGATTTGTTTGGTGTTCTGTGAATGGTTGAGCATGTGATTTGCTTGGTACTGTGTGAAACAAGCGTGGTTATGAGCAATGCAATGGAATGTAAAATTGATAATGCGTGTTATAGCTTAAGCTGCTTAGTCGGTAGTGGTCTCGCGATTGTTGAGATTATGGAGTGATAACCTAGAGCGCTGCCTTTTCGTGGAACCAATGTCTCCAAAAATTGTGACCGGTACGACTATTGAGGTAGCAAGGAAGCCCGCCCCCCAGCTGGGCAAGTGGGAGAGCTGCAGGGATGTAAGTAATGAGGTTGGCATCTTAAGCCTGGTAATTCAAGAGTTGAAGGATGAGATTTGACAACTGATTAAGAGCGAGGTACGTCGAGAGCTATCAACCCCACATCATCGGGGGGATCTTGGGTGAAGATTAATTGAAGCATAGTTGTCCTGATCAGCAGAAAGGGGCTCAAGAGGTAGAGACCAGTTTCCCAAAGGGGTTGTTCTTGCAGTGGACAACCGGGACATTGAAGAGTAGGACATCTCCAGACAGCCTGTTTTGGTAAAGCAAGTCATGGTGCTAGAAGGCGGCTCAACGAGCTAGGGATAAAGCAAAATTCAAGTGAGGCTAGGAGGAGAGCATGGCGGAACTTTCCTTAGTCAAGGGTACGATTTTGATTCTCGCGTGTTAAGATTTCTGTTTAGTGGTGGTATCATATTCCTTTAATGATAGTGATCGGTTGAGTCTCGTGCAGGATTAGGTGAGGCTGGGTGAACCTTTGATTGTTGCGTTTCTAGCAATTTAATTAAGACACTTGTGATAGAGGGATATTTTTTTTGGGTGGGCTCTTGAGCCACTGTTTTATGTTAGGTGAGGCTTAGAAGGTCGTTTGAGTCACCATTTTGGATGGACGTAGTTGGGGACCTACTAGAGAATAAATGAGTAAAATAAATAAAAAAAATATATATATGATACCAAAAGACTAATAAATTACTAAACGGTTGTTGGAAAGAGTTGGTGGTTTTAATGTGGTCTAAAGTGTTAATTGCATCTTCGTGTGGTAGTCAATTTTGGGCGCCCGTGTGTGAGGAAAGTAATAAATGTTCTTGTGTTACCCCTAATACTCTAGCGTAGGTGAGATTACCTCCTGGCCTAGCTAGCCTAGGAAGCTGGAGGCATGAGTTAGTGGCTTGTGGGTAGTGTGTGACCCCGCTGTGGCAACCTTGAGTAATAGAAATGTGTTTTCATGTGAGTAGGTGAGGTTTTGTAGATGTGCTACCTAAGAAAGATGTTCTTCTGGTAACCTTTCCAAGTGTCAAGGTTGAGGGAGAAAATTGCCACTAGTATAACCCACCCCTTGAGTCATTGAGATCTAAATTGATTGGCGAGAGTGGTATGTGGTTTTAAGATTCTTATGGGTGTCCTGTGGAGATGGCTGCAAATTCTTGGGTGGCCAAACATTGACCACGTGTCATGCTGGTGGTGTGTGAAGGACCTTGGGTAATGTTCATAGGATATGCGGTGAAATGGGTTTGCGTATGTATAAAAAATGTGATGAGTTCTGGAACTAGGTTACGAGTGAGTTTATAGGATCGTGCCAGTGAACCCAATCGGTGCGAGCAGGCAAGCGAGTGAGATTGGGCAGGCCTTATTTGGGTTCTTCCTCAAAATTGGGAGACATCTTCCGAGGGGTTGAGGATGTACTCCTGGTGGTAGGACCATTCCGTTAATCCATGTCGTGTGGGTAATAGGCTTAAAAGAGGCGAGGAGGTGGGGGCTAGTATGTCCTCTCTTACATGTGTTCTACGCAGTAGTTTATTTCGTGTGTTGTGGTCGCCTTGTTTTGTTGTGTGTGTTACATATGTGTAAAGGGGTATAGCAAAGTTCTTATGTGTGGGTCTCGTGGCATTCATATGCGAGAGGAGTAGGAGGTGATGCATGCGCATATTATGTGTGGTGTGGGATGAAGAGGGGTGTTATGTGTAATGTTAATGTTATTCCTTATCACATGTGATGGCATGCTAAGTTAAACTGTGAAAGTATTGATGAGTTGTGATTCATTGAATGGAGTTAGATGTGAGTTTTGCTTGTAAGGGATATTAGTCTTACCCCTTTTGGGGGAGATTTGTGTCCTGCGGCTATCATGGGGTCCTCATGCTACATATGTTCTTCTTGAAAGTCTTTCGTGTGCGTTTTGATGCGGTAAGTGACATGGTCCACGCCATCAAAGTGTTGGTGTGTTTGGGAGCTACGTGAATGTCCCGAATAAGGAGTTTGCATGCCTCGTTTCTTGTGCCTACCCGGAGGAATTGCCGTGACCATATTAAGCTGCGGCTAGAGCCTGAGTATTTCTTGATCCATTTGAGTGTTTTGCTGGTGTGTTGAAATAAAACGTAATAGTTGATATAGCGGAGTTGGTGGGCCATGAGGTGGAGTATGTCTTGGAGGCAAGGGATTTTCTTGTGACCTGTGAGTGGTGACATAGAGGATTCCATTGTGGTCAGGTTGCGAGATAGGAGAGTTTTCGGTGTGGGGGGGGGGGACTATGATGTTCATAGCTACTTGGCGTCAAGGGATTCCTATCGCGTGGTCCGTCTGCTGACTTGGTAAGGCATTATCTCTTGGGCTGTACGGTAAGCCTCAGTTGTGAAGGCTGTGTGGGACCTTGGCGGATCTCTGTTTGACCGTGATCAAGGAGGTCGATTCTCAAAGTCGGTGACTAGTGATAGCCCGATAGTGGGTTTTGGTCTTACCATGGTTGTGTGTGTGGTGCTGCATTTACTTGTTTTTAGTGCATCCTTGGACTCCGTTGGGCGCCAGGTTGATCTGCGACCGAGTGGTTAAGGGCACACTCCATTCTCGTGTTTCGTGTCTAGGCTTGTACTCCGTTCTGCGTCACCATTGGTGTTGGTGGGGTTTCAAGGTTCCTTGCTTGAGTGAGGTGGTTTTCGCAGTTGATGATGGTCGTCGCCGAGGTGAGCTCCCTGTGTGGGAATGTGATTGTGGTTTGCATAATGCTGTCCTATTTGTTTGTGTTTCATTGTGACCTCATTGTGCTTGCTTTGTTAGGGTGTGGTCTACCTATGGGCCGAGGCTGCGTTGACTTCAACTCCCAATTGTTGGGTATTTTACGTTGTGGAGTGTTGGTCCCATCGTGCCGCGAGTTGGCATCTCCAACATTTGTGTTAATGACTACATTATGTGTTGCTTTGATCTTTTCGCGTTGTTTACTACTTGGTTTCTCTTTTCGGGGACGAAAAGTCCAAAGGTGGGAAGGTTGTGAGGAAACTCCCTGCGGATGAGTTTGTATGGTGTTAGCGAGTGGGCAGTGGAACGTTAAACGTGTAGTAATGTTTTGTTTGTGAGTTATTCCTTGTGGTGGTGTTTATGATGTGAGTTGTTGGTGACCTATGTGATCTGTTAAACGTGTTGGTGATGGGCGTATATGTTTGACATGTGGTGACATGTGAATACTTGTGACATGTGAATATGTGTTTCCTTATCATGCGTTGTGTTGTATTGGGTCTGTGCGTACGTGCCTTCATGTGTGTTATGGTGTGATATCTTCATTGCAGGTATGTGGATGGTTGTGGGCAAGGTGCATCAGCATGTGCGTTATGGAAGGTGTGTTGTCTTTCGAGGATGGCACGTCCTATGGAGGAAGACATGGGAACGTGAGTCCGTGATGCGTGAGCAAGACCCGAGTTGTTCGAGGACGAACAATCTTAAGAGTGGGGAGGTGGCTGTTGGTTGGCAATGGATTGTGATTGTCTTTTCTTGTATTAGTTGTGTATGACTTGGTGTATTTGTTTTACCTTTTGGACATGTGTTACATTATTGTGATGCATGTGGTTATGGATTATGGTGGTACCTTGTTATGTCTTTGTTATGTCGGTCGCGGTGTATGACCCATTTGGGTGTTGTAGCTCGCCGGGTGGCAAATGGGTAGCTTGTGTTTGTTTTCCTCGTATGTCATTTCTTTTCGAGGACGAAAAGTCTTAAGGGGGGAGAGGATGTAATGACCCGTGTGTAACCCGTGTGTAAGAAGTTAACCACAAACACCTTGGATGTTAGTGCATTTAAGGACCCGTACCCTTGAGTTTAGTGGTTTTGCCTCCCGAGTAGAGTTTTTCTAGATTTTGACCTAGTAAATGGACTCCAATGAATTCACTGGCAAATAGGAAAGATGCTAAACAATTGATGTCCAGTTTCTTACCATCAGGTTTCAGCCAAATGGACATGCATTTGGAGGTGCACGTGATATGGGTCCAATTCACGTGCAAGTTTTGCTCCTTGGCCTCTACATGATGCAAGGAGGCTATGTGGTGAAGTTTGAGAGCATTTGGAGTTCATATGGAGTTGCACGTGAATTGGGAATTCACGTTCAAATTGGCGTGCAGCCATATTTTTGCATGGTTCCCTTGGTTTTGACATTCTAATGATCTTTCTCCAAAGGACCATGTTGAAATTCTGAGTATTTTGGCCTATATGGGTGCGGAAAGGTGCTAACTTGTGTGATCAAAACTACGTCGTTTTGATCCTGGGATTCACTTAATCAAAACTACGTCGTTTTGATGTTGTGTTGTCTATATAAGGAGGAGAAGCCTTTGTGTTTTAGGTTCTTGTGTTTGTTGCTCCACCACCGTCGCAAAGATAGGGAGAGAGGGAAGGGAGACTGCTAGGGGGTTCGCGGAGCGTCTTGCGTGGGTGGTCGAGTCTCGTGGGTGGACGGCGTTCGCGCTTGGGATCGATCGTTGCCGGGTTGTTGCGTCTTACCTGAGGTAGGGGTTCTGTTCTTCCTAAATCCTCCTCTGTCCTAGGGTCCTAGGGCAGAATATGAGTTATATCTGTTTATATTATGTATATGTAAATCCATATAGGTGTGACCTCCTATATGAATGTTGGCCTTCAATGGCGATTTTGGTGTTTTCAGGTTGTGTGTGATGCATGAAAAGTGTTTGATAAAATGCCTGGTGTGGACATGCTACATGTTTGATGAAATGCCGTGTGTGAACTTAGAACGTGTTTAAGTCCATTAAGTGTTTGGTAATATGTCCATGTGACTGGACTTGTGGTTTAGTGTATGTATGTATGCTAGATGTTTGCTCTATGGCCTGAATGGTTGGGTTTGTGCGCTTGTGAACGGGTGCACACCAAGGGTTTGGTGTTATGCTTGAGTGACCATGTGTGTTGTGTTTGCTTGACCGTGGTATCCCTGGCCTGAAGAGGCGGTTAAATCACTTGGCCTGAAGAGGCGGTTAAACCAGTGGCCTGAAGAGGCGGTTAAATCACTTGGCCTGAAGAGGCGGTTAAATCACTTGGCCTGAAGAGGCGGTTAAATAACTTGGCCTGAAGAGGCGGTTAAATCACTTGTTGTTAAAGTGTTAGCCTGTGTGGCAGTGGCAGATTGTAATTGTTGATGTGGTTGTTATTATGTCTGTTAAAATTATTGTAACACGACACCGCACTTGTACACATGGCATGTAGATGCTAGGAGCATGGGATGGGTTGGGGAGACATGATCCCTAGCGAGCCGTGGATGCTCACCCCTCCTACTATGGTGTGTTTTCTTGCAGGAACCTATAGGCGTTAGGTGGGAACACCAAGGTGGAAGAGTTCCATTTTGTGGCTTTGTTTTGTGTTATTTGCATTATGTAATTTTGTTGAGGCATTGTAACCCCAGGTGGGGAGATATTGTAATGAAGTTTGAAACATAATAAAGGCATGTGGTTTATATTAAATAATTATATGATTTTGGTTTCGAAAAGAAATGTGAAAAGAAATGTGAAGTGTATATTGTATTCTAACCCCTTTGCCCTCGTGTGGGTAAAGGGAGGTCACGACCGGTTTCCTCGGGTTGGAAATCGGGGGCGTGACAATATGGTATCGAGCATGGTCTAGTTGGCCTAGGGTAGTGGGCGGACTTGGTTATCTTGGGTCCTTTGGAGGAGCCTGGAGGGACGTGCCTGATCAACACGGTCCTCTTGGAGCCTCCAAGGTGTACTTGGGGTAGTCCGGTCTTGTGGTAGGATTTGCATGCATTGGCATTAGGGCACTAGTTGCATTGGTTGTTGTATGTGAAGGTGTGGATACCTGAAAAAAAAAAAATTAATTATGATAAAAGAAAAATATGAATAATGTGATAAGGCGTGAACTGTGCAACTCTGATTTTATTTGAAGTACCTTGGGCATGACTACAAGGAAAGGTCCTTGTTTAGTTGAACTGTGTGCTTGTGGAATGGATGCTTGTGCAATGTGGTTTAATGAGAACTGAAATGTGTGCAGTGTGTGTAATTGCATGGATAAAGGGTTTGAACATGATAAAGTTTCAATTGTGCAACTCCGAAATTTTGTGATGATTTGAGCATGGAAACATGGAAAAGAAATTGTGGAAGTGAAACTGTGTGCTTAGAAACTTGAGGCTTGTGACCTGTTAACAAAAAAAAAAAAAAAATAAAAATAAAAATAAAAAAATTTAAATGTGATTTGTTTGGTGTTCTGTGAATGGTTGAGCATGTGATTTGCTTGGTACTGTGTGAAATAAGCGTGGTTATGAGCAATGCAATGGAATGTAAAATTGGTATAGTCTGTTAAATGTGAACCTATAGACTTGTGTGGTAATAATGCGTGTTATAGCTTAAGTTGCTTAGTCGGTAGTGGTCTCGCGATTGTTGAGATTATGGAGTGATAACCTAGAGCGCTGCCTTTTCGTGGAACCAATGTCTCCAAAAATTGTGACCGGTACGACTATTGAGGTAGCAAGGAAGCCCGCCCCCCAGTGGGCAAGTGGGAGAGCTGCAGGTGATGTAAGTAATGAGGTTGGCATCTTAAGCCTGGTAATTCAAGAGTTGAAGGATGAGATTTGACAACCGATTAAGAGCGAGGTACGTCGAGAGCTATCAACCCCACATCATCGGGGGGGATCTTGGGTGAAGATTAATTGAAGCATAGTTGTCCTGATCAGCAGAAAGGGGCTCAAGAGGTAGAGACCGGTTTCCCAAAGGGGTTGTTCTTGCAAGTGGACAACCGGGACATTGAAGAGTAGGACATCTCCCGACGCCTGTTTTGGTAAAGCAAGTCATGGTGCTAGAAAACTGGCTCAACGAGCTAGGGATAAAGCAAAATTCAAGTGAGGCTAGGAGGAGAGCATGGCAGAACTTTCCTTAGTCAAGGGTACGATTTTGATTCTCGCGTGTTAAGATTTCTGTTTAGTGGTGGTATCATATTCCTTTAATGATAGTGATCGTTGAGTCTCGTGCAGGATTAGGTGAGGCTGGGTGAACCTTTGATTGTTGCGTTTCTAGCAATTTAATTAAGACACTTGTGATAGAGGGATATTTTTATCTGGGTGGGCTCTTGAGCCACTTGTTTTATGTTAGGTGAGGCTTGAAGGTCGTTTGAGTCACCATTTTGGATGGACGTAGTTGGGGACCTACTAGAGAATAAATGAGTAAAATAAATAAAAAAAATATATATATGATACCAAAAGACTAATAAATTACTAAACAGTTGTTGGAAAGAGTTGGTGGTTTTAATGTGGTCTAAAGTGTTAATTGCATCTTCGTGTGGTAGTCAATTTTGGGCGCCCGTGTGTGAGGAAAGTAATAAATGTTACTGTGTTACCCCTAATACTCTAGCGTAGGTGAGATTACCTCTGGCCTAGCTAGCCTAGGAAGCTGGAGGCATGAGTTAGTGGCTTGTGGGTAGTGTGTGACCCCGCGGTGGCAACCTTGAGTAATAGAAATGTGTTTTCATGTGAGTAGAGGTGGTTTGCGTAGATGTGCTACCTAAGAAAGATGTTCTTCTGGTAACCTTTCCAAGTGTCAAGGTTGAGGGAGAAAATTGCCACTAGTATAACCCACCTCCTTGAGTCATTGAGATCTAAATTGATTGGCGAGAGTGGTATGTGGTTTTAAGATTCTTATGGGTGTCCTGTGGAGATGGCTGCAAATTCTTGGGTGGCCAAACATTGACCACGTGTCATGCTGGTGGTGTGTGAAGGACCTTGGGTAATGTTCATAGGATATGTGGTGAAATGGGTTTGCGTATGTATAAAAAATGTGATGAGTTCTGGAACTAGGTTACGAGTGAGTTTATAGGATCGTGCCCAGTGAACCCAATCGGTGCGAAAGGCAAGCGAGTGAGATTGGGCAGGCCTTATTTGGGTTCTTCCTCAAAATTGGGAGACATCTTCCGAGGGGTTGAGGATGTACTCCTGGTGGTAGGACCATTCCGTTAATCCATGTCGTGTGGGTAATAGGCTTAAAAGAGGCGAGGAGGTGGGGGCTAGTATGTCCTCTCTTACATGTGTTCTACGCGTAGTTTATTTCGTGTGTTGTGGTCGCCCTGTTTTGTTGTGTGTGTTACATATGTGTAAAGGGGTATAGCAAAGTTCTTATGTGTGGGTCTCGTGGCATTCATATGCGAGAGGAGTAGGAGGTGATGCATGCGCATATTATGTGTGGTGTGGGATGAAGAGGGGTGTTATGTGTAATGTTAATGTTATTCCTTATCACATGTGATGGCATGCTAAGTTAAAGTGTGAAAGTATTGATGAGTTGTGATTCACTGAATGGAGTTAGATGTGAGTTTTGTTTGTAAGGGATATTAGTCTACCCCTTTTGGGGAGATTTGTGTCCTGCGGCTATCATGGGGTCCTCATGCTACATATGTTCTTCTTGAAAGTCTTTCGTGTACGTTTTGATGCGGTAAGTGACATGGTCCACGCCATCAAAGTGTTGGTGTGTTTGGGAGCTACGTGAATGTCCCGAATAAGGAGTTTGCATGCCTCGTTTCTTGTGCCTACCCGGAGGAATTGCCGTGACCATATTAAGGCTGCGGCTAGAGCCTGAGTATTTCTTGATCCATTTGAGTGTTTTGCTGGTGTGTTGAAATAAAACGTAATAGTTGATATAGCGGAGTTGGTGGGCCATGAGGTGGAGTATGTCTTGGAGGCAAGGGATTTTCTTGTGACCTGTGAGTGGTGACATAGAGGATTCCATTGTGGTCAGGTTGCGAGATAGGAGAGTTTTCGGTGTGGGGGGGGGGGGACTATGATGTTCATAGCTACTTGGCGTCAAGGGATTCCTATCGCGTGGTCCGTCTGCCGACTTGGTAAGGCATTATCTCTTGGGCCGTACGGTAAGCCTCGGTTGTGAAGGCTGTGTGGGACCTTGGCGGATCTCTGTTTGACCGTGATCAAGGAGGTCGATTCTCAAAGTCGGTGACTAGTGATAGCCCGATAGTGGGTTTTGGTCTTACCATGGTTGTGTGTGTGGTCTTGCATTTCTCGTTTTTAGTGCATCCTTGGACTCCGTTGGGCGCCAGGTTGACCGCGACCGAGTGGTTAAGGGCACACTCCATTCTCGTGTTTCGTGTCTAGGCTTGTACTCCGTTCTGCGTCACCATTGGTGTTGGTGGGGTTTCAAGGTTCCTTGCTTGAGTGAGGTGGTTTTCGCAGTGATGATGATGGTCGTCGTGAGGTGAGCTCCCTGTGTGGGAATGTGATTGTGGTTTGCATAATGCTGTCCTATTTGTTTGTGTTTCATTGTGACCTCATTGTGCTTCGTTGTTAGGGTGTGGTCTACCTATGGGCCGAGGCTGCGTTGACTTCAACTCCCAATTGTTGGGTATTTTACGTTGTGGAGTGTTGGTCCCATCGTGCCGCGAGTTGGCATCTCCAACATTTGTGTTAATGACTACATTATGTGTTGCTTTGATCTTTTCGCGTTGTTTACTACTTGGTTTCTCTTTTCGGGGACGAAAAGTCCAAAGGTGGGAAGGTTGTGAGGAAACTCCCTGCGGATGAGTTTGTATGGTGTTAGCGAGTGGGCGGTGGAACGTTAAACGTGTAGTAATGTTTTGTTTGTGCGTTATTCCTTGTGGTGGTGTTTATGATGTGAGTTGCTCCCATGACCTATGTGATGCGTTAAACGTGTTGGTGATGGGCGTATACTTTTGACATGTGTTGGTGACATGAACAATTCTTGGTGACATGTGAATATGTGTTTCCTTATCATGCTGTGTTGTATTGGGTCTGTGCGTACGTGCCTTCATGTGTGTTATTGTGTGATATCTTCATTCGCAAGGTATGTGGATGGTTGTGGGCAAGGTGCATCAGCATGTGCATTATGGAAGGTGTGTTGTCTTTTCGAGGATGGCACGTCCCTGAAGGAAGACATGGGAACGTGAGTCCGTGATGCGTGAGCAACGACCCGAGTTGTTCGAGGACGAACAATCTTAAGGGTGGAGGGGTGGCTGTTGGTTGGCTGGATTGTGATGTGTTTTCTTGTATTAGTTGTGCATGACTTTGTGTATTTGTTTTATCTTTTGGACATGTTGTTCATTATTGTGATGCATGTGGTTATGGATTATGGTGGTACCTTGTTATGTCTTGTTATGTCGGTGCGCGGTGTATGACCCATTTGGGTGTTGTAGCTCGCCGGGTGGCAAATGGGTAGCTTGTGTTTGTTTTCCTCGTATGTCATTTCTTTTCGAGGACGAAAAGTCTTAAGGGGGAGAGGATGTAATGACCCGTGTGTAACCCGTGTGTAAGAAGTTAACCACAAACACCTTGGATGTTGGTACAATAGTAAGGACCCGGTACCTTGAGTTACGTCGTGCTTTTGCCTGGAATCATGGTAGAGTTTTTCTAGATTTTGACCTAGTAAATGGACTCCAATGAATTCACGTGCAAAAGGAAAGATGCTTAGAATGATGTCCTCTATCTACCACGAAGTTTCAGGCCAAATGGACATGTATGTGAGGTGCACGTGATATGGGTCCAATTCACGTGCAAGCGTGGTTTTGCTCTAAGTGATGCAAGGAGGTGCAGGGTGAATTTTGAGAGCATTTTGAGTTCATATGGAGTTGCACGTGAATTGGGAATTCACGTTCAAATTGGCGTGCAAGCATATTTTTGCATGGTTCCCTTGGTTTTGACATTCTAATGATCTTTCTCCAAAGGACCATGTTGAAATTCTGAGTATTTTGACCTATATGGGTGCGGAAAGGTGCTAACTTGTGTGATCAAAACTACGTCGTTTTGATCCTGGGATTCACTTAATCAAAACTACGTCGTTTTGATGTTGTGTTGTCTATATAAGGAGGAGAAGCCCTTTGTTTTAGGGTTTAGGGTTTGTTGCTCCACCAGCCGTCGCAAAGATAGGGAGAGAGGGAAGGAGAGCTAGGAGAGCGAGGCAAGCCGAGTTCTTGCGTGGGTGGTCGAGTCTTCGTGGGTGGACGGCGTTTGGCTTGGGATCAGATCGTTGACGTTGTTGCGTCTTACCTGAGGTAGGGGTTCTGTTCTTCCTAAATCCTCCTCTGTCCTAGGGTCCTAGGGCAGAATATGAGTTATATCTGTTATATTATGTATATGTAAATCCATATAGGTGTGACCTCCTATATGAATGTTGGCCTTCAATGGCGATTTTGGTGTTTTCTGGTGTTTGTGTGATGCATGAAAAGTGTTTGATAAAATGCCGGTGTGGACATGCCGTTGATATACATGTTTGATGAAATGCCGTGTTTGAACTAATGCCGTGTGTATGTGCCCATTAAGTGTTTGGTAATATGTCCATGTGACTGGACTTGTGGTTTAGTGTATGTATGTATGCTGGATGTTTGTTCTATGGCCTGAATGGTTAAGGGTTTGTGCTTGTGAACGGGTGCACACCAAGTGTTTGGTTGTATGCTTGAGTGACCATGTGTGTTGTGTGCTTGACTGTGGTATCTGGCCTGAAGAGGCGGTTAAATCACTTGGCCTGAAGAGGCGGTTAAACCAGTGGCCTGAAGAGGCGGTTAAATCACTTGGCCTGAAGAGGCGGTTAAATCACTTGTTGTTAAAGTGTTAGCCTGTGTGGCAGTGGCAGATTGTAATTGTTGATGTGGTTGTTATTATGTCTGTTAAAATTATTGTAACACGACACCGCACTTGTACACATGGCATGTAGATGCTAGGAGCATGGGATGGGTTGGGGAGACATGATCCCTACGAGTCGTGGATGCTCACCCCTCCTACTATGGTGTGTTTTCTTGCAGGAACCTATAGGCGTTAGGTGGGAACACCAAGGTGGAAGAGTTCCATTTTGTGGCTTTGTTTTGTGTTATTTGCATTATGTAATTTTGTTGAGGCATTGTAACCCCAGTGGGGAGATATTGTAATGAAGTTTGAAACATAATAAAGGCATGTGGTTTCAATTAAATAATTATATGATTTTGGTTTCTGAAAAGAAATGTGAAAAGAAATGTGAAGTGTATATTGTATTCTAACCCCTTTGCCCTCCGTGTGGGTAAAAAGGGGAGTCACGTACCGGTTTCCTCGGTTTCCTCTCAAAACCCGTTTGACCACTGCACCGGTGTTGAGGTTACCCTGGGAGGATATCCAATATGAGGTGTACCGTGATGCGTCCAGGGTTGGTTTGGGGTGTGTGCTTATGCAGGAGCACAATGTGGTAGCTTATGGGTCGAGGCAGCTGAAGCCTCATGAGCAGAATTATCCTACTCATGATCTTGAGTTGGCGGCTGTCATCTTTGCCTTGAAGAGTTGGCAACATTACCTTTTGGGGGAGAAGTTCGTGGTGTTCTCAGATCACAAGAGCCTTCAGTACATCTTTACTCAGAAGGACTTGAATTTGAGGCAGAGGAGATGGGTGGAGTATTTGCAGACCTTTGACTTTACTCTTGCCTATACCCCGGGCAAGGTTAATGTTGTGGCTGACGCGTTGAGCAGAAAAGGGAAAGCTGAGGTGGCCGTGAGAGAGTGGAAGCTGATGGAGCAGTTGGCGATGTTGCACCTGCAGCCTGTTGTTCGTGATGGTGGGACAGTCCTGAGTCCTCTGGTGGTTGTGCCTGAGTTGTACCAGCGCGTCCGGGAGGGATAGTTGGGTGACATTGAGTGTGAGGTTCTCCGTGCCCGTATTGAGGCTGGTGAGCTATCTGAGGACTGGATAGAGGGTTCTGAGCATGAGTTATCTTTTCAGGGGCGGTTAGTAGTGGCTTCTTCTCTCAGGGATGAGGTGATGAGGGAGTTTCACCAGTCTAGAGTTGCTGTGCATCCAGGGGGTACAAAGATGTACCATGCGCTTTGGGAACATTTTTGGTGGCCTGGGATGAAACGCGATGTAGCTGCCTTTGTTTCGCGGTGCCTCACGTGTCAGCAGGTGAAGGCTGAGCATTAGCGGCTGGCGAGCATAAGCGTTTGCCCTCAATTAAATTCAACTGCTCATAACGACTTTGGGCCGAGTCTGCTTCTTCGAGCTGAGTATCCTTGAGTACTCGGAGGGAAGGTATCTCCACTTCGATAGGTAGAACTGCTTCCATGCCGTAGACCAAAGAAAATAGAGTTGCCCTAGTTGATGTTCGCACTGAGGTACGATAAGCATGCAAAGCATATGGTAGCTTCTCATGCCAATCTTTGTATGTCTCAGTCATCTTTCTGATAATGTTCTTGATGTTCTTATTGGCCACTTCAACTGCTCCATTCATTTTGGGGCAATAGGGAGTCGAGTTGCAGTGTTGGATTTTGTATGTTTCGCCCAACTTACCCATCATCCGACTGTTCAAATTGGCAGCATTGTTTGTTATGATCTGCTCAGGAAGTCCATAGCGGCATATGATGTTATTCCGCATAAATCTAAGTACCACAGCTTGTGTGACGTTGGCATATGACGCTGCTTCTACCCACTTGGTAAAGTAATCAATGGCCACTAAGATGAAGCGGTGACCATTGGAAGCTTTTGACGAGATTGGTCCGATAACGTCGATGCCCCAAAGCGAAAATGGCCACGGGGAAACCATCACATGCAATCTAGATGGCGGTACTTGGATTTTATCACCATAAATTTGACACTTGAGGCATTTGCGCACATATTCAATACAATCTTTCTCCATGGTTACCCAATAATAGCCCATTCGCATGATTTGCCTTGTTAATGCATGTCCATTTGCGTGTGAACCGCATTCTCCTTCGTGCACTTCTTTCATTATCTATTTCGACTCTTCTTTTGCCACACACCGTAATAACACCATGTCATGGTTTCTCTTATTTGTTAGTTGCTTCTTGAAGTCCCATCACACAAGCCTCATATTCTGCTACATTGTTTGTACAAGGGAAGGTTAGCTTTGCCGCCATGGGGAAATGTTCGCCTTTTGGGGATATTAGGATGGCCCCAACACCGTGACCTAAGAGACTGGAGGCTCCATCAAACCACATCGTCCATATGTCCGATATTTCGGGCCGTGAGAATGTTGATGTGCTCATCTGGAAATCCAACAGTCATAGGCTCGTAATCTTCTAGTGCTCTGTCTGCCAAATAATCAGCTATTGCACTCCCTTTAATGGCTTTCTGAGGCACATAAATGATATCATATTCCGATAAGACCAATTGCCATTTGGCAATTCTTCCAGAGATGGATGGCTTTTCCAAGAGATATTTGAGTGGATCATGCCTCGAAATCATCCATGTGGTATGATAAAGAGTGTATTGCCTCAATTGTCTTGTTATCCAAACAAGGGCACAACATGTCTTTTCCAATGATGTGTAATTCGTTTCATTGATGGTGAACTTCTTGCTTAGATAATAAATGGCCTGCTCCTTCTTGCCTATAGAATCATGTTGCCCCAAGACACAACCCATTGAGGACCTTTGGACAGTCAAGTATAAGATCAAAGGTCTGTCTGGTACTGGTGGGACCAAAACAGGTGGATTGGACAGATATTGTTTGATCCTGTCAAAAGCTTCTTGACATTTATCATTCCAAATTTCTGGATTGTTCTTCCATAAAGTCTTGAAAATTGGTTCACATGTGGCTGTTAAATGTGAAATGAATCGAGCAATGTAATTCAATCGCCCGAGGAATCCTCTGACCTCCTTGATGGTTCGGGGTGGGGGCATCTCCTGGATAGCTCGAACCTTGTCCTGGATCAATCTCCACTCCTTTTTGGCTCACAATGAAACCTAACCAGTTTTCCCGACATGGCTCCAAAAGTGTACTTTTCCGGGTTCAATTTGAGTTGATATTTTCGTAGTCTATTAAAAATCTTACGGAGTACTTCGATGTGATCTTCAGTGCTCCGCGATTTAGCTATCATATCATCCACACAGACCTCGACTTCTTTATGCATCATGTCGTGGAATAGGGTCACCATGGCTCACTGATAGGTTGCCCCTGCGTTCTTCAGACCAAAAGGCATCACATTGTAACAGAATGTGCCCCAAAGTGTCGTAAACGTGTTCCTCTCCTTGTGTTCGGGGGCCATGTGAATCTGATTGTACCCCGAAAAACCATCCATGAATGAGAATAGAGCGTGTTTTGCTGTATTATCCACCAAGGTATCAATATGAGGAAGCGGGAAGTTATCTTTCGGACTGGCCCAGTTCAGATCTCTATAATCGACACACATGCGTACTTTGCCTCCTTTCTTCGGTACTGGTACAACATTGGCCATCTGGATAGTGGGAGACACTTAGGAAACCTGCATCCCATTGTTTTTTGACTTCTTCTTTAATCTTCAGTATCATCTCTGGTCTCTTTCTTCACAATTTCTGCTATACTGGCTTGCACTCTGGCTTCACTGGTATGTGATGCTGCACTATGTCTGTGTCTAATCCTGGCATATCTTGGTATGACCATGCAAAAACGTCGATGTAGCTTCTTAACAGCTCGATTAACTTCTTCTTGATGTCGTAGCTATCAAAGACCCTACCCTCAATTCTTTTGGTTCGGCTGTTGTCCCCAAATTCACTGTTTCTACTGGGTCTTCACTTGGAATGGATAAGTGATCGTCCCTTTCCAATAGGCGTATGATCTCTCCGGGTAGCTCGGGTGTCTCCTCCGCCTCATTCCCGTCAGCTTCAAACACTGGCTGCTCCCAGTTTGGACTTTGGTCAACCCTTACGCATCTCGTTTCGCTTTCGCATACAATGTTTTCATTGACATTGTGGTACCTGCTTATAAGAAAATTACAAGTTGGTAACCAAATATGATATGCCTATGTTATGAATAGAATGCACCGTGAAAGATTTGAAGAAAAGTACATTTTATTGAAAAGCTTTTGATAAAAACAAGTGTTCACCGCTTCAAGAGACGTTAAAATAGAATACATTAAATCCCAGTGACCCCATGAGCATTACATTATGGGTAGGTCCAGGCTGGTCCAGTTGTTCAATGGCTGGTTAGGATCCTCTCGCACTAACTGAACCATCTCATTTGGTGCATGCTCCTTTGTGTCCAATGCAGCTATAGTCCCCATCTCGGGCTCAGGTTGGCTCTTATGGATAAACCCTCCAGTCTGGAATGTAACATCTAAGGGGGAAAGCTCCTCCATTCTTCTTGTACTGGCCTTTTCTGCAATCTTGCCATTTTGACTTTCCTCTTCTTGATAGCTTCCCTCTGTCTGTCAGCTTTTGTAGGAACGTAGCCTAGCCCAAACTTTTCGGTATTTTCTCGGATGGTCAATGGTTTCTGGATTCCTTGAGCCTTTGGGCCTAATCCTTGCCTTGGTTTGTACCCTTGCTTGATCATGGTGGTTACAACCATCTTTGATGCTTTCAAGAGATGATAGCTTGGTACAGAAGTGATGTTCACGACCTCAAAGGATCGATAGGAACACTCCGGTACAACCTCATTGTTTTCAATATATGGGACTGATGTAGGTTTGGTGACGAGGAAACTTGTTTCTCCAGAGACGCAAATGAGCTGGTCTCCCATCACAAATTTCATTTTTTGATGAAGGCTAGAGGGCACTACTCCCGCCAGGTGGATCCAGGGTCTTCCCAACAAACAACTATAATATGGTGCAATGTCTAGCACCTGAAATTCCACCGTAAAAGTAGTTGGCCCAATCATGAGTGAATATCCAGAGTTCCCACCACGTCACGCTTTCCTCCATTGAATGCCCGTGCCTTCATCGTACAGGGACGCATATAGGATGTGTCGATTGGAAGTTGCTGCAGTATATGCAAGGGCATAATGTTCAAGGCAGAGCCGTTGTCAATGAGTACACGGGCTATGGTGTGCTCCTTGCATTTGACCGTGATGTGCAAAGCTTTTATATGTCCCTTCCCTTCCTGGGGTAGCTCGTCATCTCCAAAACTGATGACGTTGTTCATAATGAGGTTACTAGTGAGTCCATCCACATTTGCCACCGGGATGGTTGGAGGAACATAGGCTTGGCTTAGAACCTTCATTAGTGCTTCCCGGTGAGGTTGGGAATCTATCATTAATGAGAGCAATGAGATGCGAGCTGGTTGTTGACTTAGCTGGTTCACAATGTTATACTCGCTCTGCTTCATGAGTTTCGAAATTCCGTGGTTTCCTCTTCGATGATCGGTGTTCCTTTCTTTGTTACCTCCAGTGTTGGCTGAATGTCATGTTCGACAACCTTTTCTTTCCTTGCTTTGTCAACCATATCAGGGGCATAAGCCCGACCGCTCCTGGTCTTATTTTCTGCTGCGGTGGCTCCCTGAACTACCTCACAGTTATAGTTCCATGGAACTACATTATCCGTCTCGTAGGGGAAAGGGGCAGGAACCCGTATGGTGAGAGGTGTAATTCCATGATGCAGTAGTGGGATTTCTGGAGTCTTAACATTCAAGACAAGGGGGCTTGGCACCCACGATGGTTTGTATGACATGTCTCCTTGAATCATGTGGGTTTGACTATCTATCTCTTCCTTAGAGAATTCGATCATCCTTTGGTCCATGAGTTTTTGCACCACCTCGGAAAACTCGCTACATTCTGTGATGTCATGTCCCCGTGACATCTTGTGATAAGGACATTGTTTTTCCCCATCTGTTTCCTTTCTTGCCTCGGTGTGTCTTCAGCAAGTATATAGCCATATTCATGTACAGGGTAAACAAATATGTTTTCTCCATTTATACTTGGGAGACCCTCTCCAGCCGTCCTTCATTCTCGATACTAGCAACATTGTTGGAGTGTTCTGGGAGAGGATTGCTGTTCACATTTGGCGTCCCGGTTAGTGCAGAAAAGTCTAGCCACTTTGCATCCTTTAATGCCTAAACCTTCCTCTTGAATGTTATACAATTTTCGATATCATGTCCAGCTCCACCTGCATGATATTCACATCTAGCATCTGGCTTATACCAAGCCGGGGGAGGAGTCTTTATTTCTCCCAAGGGTATAGGGGTTACCATCCTTGCCTCTAAGAGCTTGGGGTATAATTCCGCATAAGTCATTGGAATTGGATCAAACTCTTGTCGTGGTCGACGAGAAGCCTGATTCGCTCCTGCTTGTTGGGTCTGGGCCTTTGGTTGCCCCTGTCCTTGGAATGAGGCTCCTGGTCCTTCCTGAGTTGCTGGCTTTGGTTGCTCTGGGTATGGCGCTCTCGGATGAAATGAGTTAGATACCATTGAATATGGAAATGGAACCCCTCCTTGCGGTAAGTATGGCATGAATTGGGGAGGTGGTGCAGGTGCAGTATAGGCAGCTACCGGTGACCCTCTATAGCACCCTGGTGCTTGGTAGAATGTCGGTTGTATCGGCGGGTGCGATGTGTATACCAGGTTGGATTCATTTTCCTTCTTTTTTGCTGGTGGTTGAAACCGTTTCGATGCCTCAGCCGCATCACCCTTTAGCTTTCCTCCTTTAATTCCACTTTCTACACGTTCACCGGATGCAACCAAGTCTGCAAAGCTGTTGGAGACGTTACCTATCAACTTCTCGTAGTATATGCCTTTTAGTGTGTTGATAAAAAGAGTGGTGAGTTCTCTTTCAGTAAGGGGAGGTTGGACCTCCACAATAGTCTCTCTCCATCTTCGTGTATAATCTTTGAAATTTTCCTCGGATCCATTTTCCATGGACTGCAGGGTTAGTCGATCCAGTGCTAACTCGGTGACATGTTTGTGTTGTGCCAAGAAGGAAGTAGCTAATTCTTTCCATGTCTTGATGCGGTTTCCATTTAGCTGAAAGTACCAGCGAAGGGATGCCCCAGTTAGGCTTTCCTGGAAACAATGCATGAGGAGCTTGTCTTCACCAGCATAAGCGGCCATCTTTTGACAGTACATGGCCAAATGTGTCGTTGGACACTGGGTCCCGTTGAACTTCTCAAATTCTGGCATTTTGAACTTTGGTGGCAGCACCACTCCAGGGACCAGACATTAGTCTTGTGGGCTAGTCATGCCATAGCTATCGATGCCTTCTATGGCTTTTAATCTTTCCTCTAGTCGTCTTAGAGCAGGGGACTCAATGTCCTCCTTCGGGGCTGGAGAACCCATTACCTCCATTGCATGTCCCGATGTGGGCACAGTGAAATGAGTTGGATTTGGAGTTGGGGGTTGTGCCATAGCCGGATGATAAGTGGGTGCCTAGCTCGGAGCCAGATTGGGCGGTTGAACTGCTTCCTACCCCTGCTCTTGATGGTGATTGATAGTTCCCCCTGTCGGGGTTCCTCTTGTCGGGATTCTTTCTCTTTCTTCAGTCAGCTTGGTGAGCATATCCATCATCAAAGCCATTTGCCCTTGCAGGGCTTGTTGTGAATGTTCTAAACCAATGAGTCTGTTCTCTGCTTCGTCTGCCATTGGTTGTGGTTGTGATACTTGCTTGCGGCGAGATCTGAGATTATAAGAGTGCGCAATCCTGGAGAAAGGCTGCTACCCACCTGGGTACAAGGGAACTTTTATTTGATTTTTTTATTTGATATGCATGTATGCATGGAATGTATATGCGGAGGGTTAGAAAAACAAACAACTTTATTACAAACCAAACACACAATACAAACATTCAATGCTGAAATGCCATGTAAAATGAAAGCTATCTCTACATGATCTCAAGGCACTCTTCCAATCATCTCCTAAGTAGCACGATGCCTCTTCCTCTGAGGTGGTCGCTTGCCTGCTTCCTCCCTCTACTTCAATATGGTCTCGACCTATTTTTCCCTCAACTGCAACCGTCGGAGAGCTCCTTCTAGAGATGCTTCCAACCTTTGGATTTGCTGCCTGAGGTTTTGATTCTCTTGGAGGATAGCCTTCATGTCTGACGTTAGCTGTGGCTTGTGTTGTGCCCTCCAAGATATGTATGCGGGATAAACACCAGGTTTTGGGTTGTTGGGTTGGATCTTGTATGGGGTGGACCATGCCTGATACATCTATTTTCCTTTTTCTGCGAGCATGGTTCTGTTGTAGGTGAAGTCACAATCTTCCATGCCAAATAGCACAGGGATAATCTGATGATGCCCAACTTGTCTTCCACCCTGTAGTGGTGCATATGCAGTTCCTCCCCAAGGACCTAGGAGTGGGACCCAATTATAGTCCCCGCAACTATATGTCATGGAGACCACTGGCATCCAAGGAGCAATCCAGGTAATGTCAGCTTTTGTGAGGTTCTCTAACTTCCTTTTCCAGCTTTCAAAGTCTTTAGGTAGCTTCCACTTGCTGAGCAGAATATCTAGTAGTGTTGTGGCTGGTACCTGATAAACAGCAGGAAAACGATGAACACTACAGGGGAAATGACCTTGCAACCAGGTACATAGTAGAGGTAGGCACCCCATGAA
The DNA here is from genome assembly GCA_023512835.1 of Taxillus chinensis. Lineage (NCBI taxonomy): Eukaryota > Viridiplantae > Streptophyta > Magnoliopsida > Santalales > Loranthaceae > Taxillus > Taxillus chinensis. The sequence continues at coordinate 1,873,563 of CM042088.1, read as the reverse complement.
TTGTCCCGAGCCTTTACTCCTCAGATAAGTAAGAGATCGATTGGTTTCGGCCAAGATAGCAGGAGTAGGGTCACATCCTTTGAGCACCTACTAGACCAAATTTACAATTGCTCCATCGATGTGGGCCGGTATCCTTGGGAAAATAACTAGCCCATATATAGCTAGTGCCATCAATTTGTGTGCCCCTGCTTCTGTTGTGGTCTGTATCATTTCTTTGATTGTTGCCCATGGAAGATATTCCCGCCCACCATAGGTTGTGGCCGCCGGTGAGTCCCATACTGGCTTTCCCATTATTTCAGTAAAGGCCCTTCGACATGATCCTCTGGGCTCCGGTAGATAGATCTTCATTTTGTTTTCTACGGGGATATCGAATAATCTTTTGTATTCCTCTATTGTGGGAACAAGATCTATGCCGTTGAAGTCAAAGCACCGTCGTTGAGGCTCCCAGAAATATATGGCTGCCCCAAGCATATCCTTATCGGCCAATAGCTCGGTCACATGGAGCAAATCTCCAAACTGTTGTATATATATGCTTTTCCTTTCGTCTGACCACTGCCTCCATATTGTCTGTACCTCCTTAGTGTAGTCTAGCTGGTCTTCTATGATAATATGTTCTGCTTTGTGGGCTTCTTCTGATGGAAAATCTCCTAGGCGAAGTTGGATATCCCCAGATGCTTGGGCTACCACTACAATAGCTTCTTTATCCTAAAGGCTTTTTAGGAGATGACTGAAAGTCGCCATGCCTATATGAATGTCGTGTTATGCATGATGACAGGTTAGGATGGCAGTTAAAACAAATCAGGGCAAATAGACAGGATAAAGAATAATAAGGCAAATAAGATGTGCAGGGGATGACTTATGGACTACCCTACGAAACAAAGGTTAGCATGGCATGGAATGAGCAAACAACATGTGGGTCAATGCCCCTGATGGGCTTCTATTGCTACACCTATCTTATTCGTCAGTTCCCAAACTTCCTCAATAGAGGGCTCTGTATACCATGGGATTTATCGGAGGGGGATCTTAAAAGGACGTGCCTTAAAAGAACCTCAAGCTTGAGTGAGGAGTCTGAGGCCCCATTGCGGATAATGATCAACGTGCTAGGGACCTTACTGAACCTCACTAACCTAAATTGTGCTAAACCCGGGTATAGGGTTATGCATGGATGCAACAAGTATGGAAAGCAGTAAATCACAACTATTATGGTAGTAAAAGCGTATAAATAAATCACAGTTTAAAGATAAACGACAACTATAATGGCAATTAAAAAAAATAAGTAAACCACAATTATATCTAGAAAAAAAAGCAGCTTATCACGACAGCTAAATATATACAACAGTACAATTAAAATAACCTCCTAATCCTAGTTCTAGACCTAACTCTCTAAAGTGTGTAAGTCTCCAGTGGAGTCGCCAGCTGTCATCACTGGTTTTTGTCTGGGCCCGTTTGGGGTGAGCTCAAACTAGACCAATGGTGAGAAAATTTAGAGTTGCCACCAACTGTTTTTGGGGTACAGTTGGATACCCTCTACTTTGAGTAGTTTAAAGGTGTGGTCTGCGTTATCAGAGAAAGGTTCAGGAGTTGGTTACGTGTAGGGAAGGGTTAGCACCCCTACAACGCCCTTTCGGTATCTATTTTCGGAGGAGGAGGTTTTCTATTTTATTTGCATTGCCACGACTGGGTTAGATGTCCTAAAAAAGTCTATGATTTTTATTTAGCTAAGTTATTTATGAAAATCATGATTAAAATGGATTTACCCTAAATTTCTAAAGGGAATCCTAAAAGTTTTGGTTTTTTGTTTGAAGTGGGGAATGAGATCCTAGGGGTTTGTTTTAGTTTTTGGTTTTGTTTTGGAAATTGAAGTCCTAAAATGGAAATATATTTTTTACTTTCCTTTTTTTGGTTTTTGGGTTAGAAAACATTTTTTGGTTTTTTTTTTTGTGTTTTGTCAAAAAAACGTTTTGTTTTGTTTTGTTTTTGTTAGAAAAACGTTTTATTTGTTTTTGTTTTTTCTTTTTTAAGGAGACATTTTTGAAAACCTTTTATTGAAAACGTTTTAGAAAATGTTTTGTGGAAAATTTTGGTTTTTGTTTTTTTTTGTTTGTTCCCCTTTTTTTGTTTAAGAATTTGACCATATCAAAACACATGCATATCCGAATAAAACGTGAATCGTGTGATTGTGACATATAATAACATAAAAAAACGAAGCCAACCTCTCTTTTTTTCCTCTTTTTCTTTTATTCCTTTTTTTTGCTCTCTCTCTCTTTTTTACTACTATTCTTTACATATTACAGCATACAATATATACAAAAAAATGAAATACAAGGGAAATACAACATAGAACAACAACTGAAAAAAAGAAAGAAAATATACAGGAAAAGACTAAGAATTACATGTAATATAAAGATAAATAAGCTAAGAAATAATAAATGACAGAAATCGACTAGGATTATAGAACCGACTTTAGAGCTTCGAACACCGGACTGCTGTTTGGATCCTTGTCTGCGCCGATAGTCACCGAGCTCCAATCGTGCAAGTGGCAAAAATCATTTCGGATTTTGATTTGGAGATTGCAGTGATGTGTGGAGATGAGAGAAGATGAAAAAAGAAAATTTTTGGGTTCTGGGTAAAACGTGGGAAAGGAGGATGATGTGTATTTTTTGGATTAAGATTTTTTATGGCTGGAATTGGGGGGAATGGACGTAAGGAATAGGGAAATAACAGAGAATTGGATTTTTTTTGGATGTTTTTTTTTGTTGAAAACGTAAGAGGAAGGGGGGGGGGGCAGACCGGGTTGTTTTTGTGCTTTTCGTTTTCTGGGAAAAAGAGAGCTGAAACAAGAAAGAGGGAAAAGGGGCGATTTTGGTTTTGGGAAAGGGAGCGAATTGGGCAAAAATCTGGGTGCTCTCTTCTTTTTCCCTTTTTTCTGGGGGTTCTTTTTTTGGGCGAGAATTTGGGGATAGGGAAATTTCTGAACTCTGGGTGTGAAGATGGCAGAATAGCAGAGCTCTTTTTCATTTTCTGTTTTTGTAGACTGTCCTCTCTTCTCTTTTTTTTTTTTTTTTTTTTGCGCAGGGGAAGAAGTCGGGCATAATCTGGGCGTTCTCTTTTTTTTTCTTTTGGGCTCAGGGAACTGGGTGTGAAGATGGCAGAATAGCAGAGCTCTTTTTCGTTTTCTATTTTTGCAGACTGTCCTCTCTTCTTTTTTTTTTTGTGCAGGGAAGAAGCTGGGGCGTAATCTGGGCATTCTTTTTTTTTTTTTTCTTTTGGGCTCAGGGAATTGGGTGTGAAGATAGCAGAATAGCATAGCTCTTTTTCGTTTTCTGTTTTTGCAGACTGTCCTCTTTTTTTTTTGCGCAGGGAAGAAGCTAGGGCGTAATAATGTTTTTTGATGGAGAGGATACTGGTTTTAAAGAGATTTGGCTGCATCTCATTAATTGCTGCATTTAATGCTTTGTTGGGTGTATTATGAATCCCAGCATTATTAATTTCCAGATTCTATACTTTGTCTGGTGGTTGGACGACCCATGCGTAAAACGGGGCAGCTTGTGATTGCCTTTTCGTTCTTTCGTGAGCACATGCATCTGACAGGCGTTGAAAAGCATCTTTGACAATTCCCAGCAAATAAAAACACATCCCGTGAGCGGCCAGCGAGAAAGCCAGTGAGAGGGGCCAAACAGCGAATGTCAGAGGTCAAAGGGTCAGAATGTCGGCAGGGTCGAAGTGTCGGCAGGTCGAAGTGTCAACAGGGTCGAAATTTCTGTGGGTCGAAGGTCAACGGTCAACGGGTCAAAGTGTCGGCAGGTCGAAGGTCAACGGTCAACGGGTCGAAGTGTCGGCAGGTCGAAGGTCGGCAGGGTCGAAGGGTCGAAGACTCACAGGGTTCGAAGGTAAGGGTCGAAGGTTGGTGGGTCGGAGTGTCGGCAGGGCAGGCTTCGAAGCTTCAAGTCTTCAGGCTTTGAGGCTTCGAGTCTTCGAGTCTTCGAGGCTTCAAGGCTTCGAGGCTTCGAGGCCCGAGTCTTGAAGCTTCGACCTGCCGACACTTCGAGGCTACGAGTCACTTTTTTTTTTAACTTTTAATTACCTTTTTACCCCGCCCAAAATGCAAAAATGGACAACCTTTCGGGGATTTTTTTGGGAGGACCCGTATTCGTAAAAATAGACATTTCGGACTATTCCCCCCATGCACATTTTCGGGTAGTTTGACCAGGGGCATTGACCGTCTTTTGGTAAGTTTGACTTTTTTTTTTTCAATGAAAATTGTTTTGGCCATAACTTCTTCGTTTTTCATCAGAATTGAGCTCAGTCAAGTGCGTTATTCTCCAAATTTCCTCCTCTATCCCCTGGTATTGGTCTTGGGGTACTTCAGGGACTTGTAGCAGTGGTTATCCATTTTGGGCTTCCTAGTTCATGTCAGTGCATCCATCTTATACAAATCGCAGGGAATCTCTAAGGACCTGTTCAACAAGGTATATGGCATGGGTAAAAAGGTATATATATCAAATGGGGTTAGTATGTCCAACTCGGACAAAATGGGGTCCAACAACCACATCACGCAATATCACATATGTTCAACACCACAAAGCCACATATCACATATGACCTCATATCACATATCACATATGTGAAACAAAACAAAACACAAAATAACGACATATCTCATATGTGCAACACAAACCCACATAAACAAACTCATAACAAACAATAAACACAAAAAGCACACCATACACATAATAAACACGAACTCATATATCTCATATGTGCATAATACCACGTCACATACAACATATCACATATGTTCAACACGAACAGTACACAATAAGTATACAAATACAATACCATATAGGCCCTCGCCACCTGCGATCAAGCATCGCAAAACCCAAACTCAAATGCCCTCAGATACATGCGCCCACCACCTCAGTGTAAACACAACACCTAGCTGCAAACACACCTCATAAGTGCAAACAAATGCACAATAGCTCATTACCACACCACTCGACATCATGACCTCAATCACAAGCTCCAATCACCCACGAAGACACCCCAAGTGCCATCTTGGCATCTCTAAAAGCCAACCAATCCACACACAAGAGTACCACAAATCCTCAACTCTATGATGACTACATCACACAAATGGTGAACACCTCTAAGTGTCACCCTACAACCTCAACAGATACTCTCAAGTATCACAATCTCGCCCAAAAGGGTAAGGACCATGAGACTAACCAATTGTCTCCCCCATTCCACTGACTATCCTAAATAGTCCTCACTAACTCCCACCATCTTTGGGACCCACCCCAACCAGAAATGGGTTACCAGACAAACTCTCAGCTTCTCAAACACTTGACTACTCTCACAAATATCCTTAAGCCACTCACTGGCTTAAGCCATCTTGTGTGACCTCTGGCCACCAATCACAACGTGCCATGCAACACATGCATAGTATCCTGCTCACCATCTGAGCCAGACCTATCCTTACCATAAAAATATGCAGCCTTAGACACTCCTCCTAAGCGTCAGCACCAACAACTTGGCCACCCAAACACATAACAAATGAACTAACACCACTACCACAAATAGTCATCATAAGACACCCCATAAGGTCAAACCAATCGACCTGTAGGTCCACAACACATCACAAGGGCACCTATACCCTTACCAGACCTACACAGAACATCCTAAATAAGAACACAACATAACCACCTATCGGGGAACACCACCAAAATGCTACACTCGGCTAGCATAGCCACACGCCACCATGGCAACACACATCTCAGAGTTCACGAAAAAACACAAGATATCTTTAGTGCCCTAGATGCACATAAGCGTCTCACAATGCCGACACCCCATAGGTCCACTAGACCTATGCTCTGATACCATCTGTCACACCCCGGCTTTTTGGCCCGTAGAAACCAGGTAGTGAATTCCCATGCCCGCACCCGAAGGGACAAGGGGTTGGTGAGAACACCAAGGAAGGAACCTTAGCACGGGTGCCGTCCCTAAAACCATATCACACAAATACAGAAATCTCAATTCAAATCACAATACAAACACACATGCATACATGTTCTTTCCCCCACGGGGTTACATCATAGTTTTTCTAATCCAACAAAACAAATAAATACACACAAGTCCTCCACCTCTGGTGAACCTTCTAGCTCCTGTAAGCACCTGAAACAAACAAAAGCAAACACAACTGGAGGGATGAGCAACCACAACTCAGTAGGGATCCTATCACTCTACACCCTCCACTCAATATATGCTAAAAGCATAACCATACATACAACAAACATCACAATGCAGCCTGCAGCGAACTAAAATCGGGGAGCAAATTCTTAGTTTTTAACCTCCAACTCTCTAGACAGCTCTCACAATGTACTAGTGCCATCACTAAGTGCCAAGGGATAGGTATTCAAATCTGATACTGCCGCTCTGCGGGACACGCCGCTCAACCACCTCGGATTGAGAGGACTTTCGATATCATGGAACACCTTCCCGAGGACAAACAGACTCTGACAACAACGTAACATCTCAGGGGTCTCTACCACTTGTCATCAGAAGCCTCACAACATCCCATCAATATAACATTATACCAGGACATCCTCTCCTCATCAGGACTCGGCATGTTTCCGCATAATCCAAAATAGAATTGTCATGTCACGCCCCGAATTTCTAACCCGAGGAAACAGGTACGTGACTCCCCTTTTACTCACACGGAGGGCAAAGGGGTTAAGATACAAACCCCGAATATAACATTTTAAGCATCCACAACACATTCAAGAAAGTAATGTTCATTAAAGCAATCCACAATCCAAACCAGTCTTTATTACAATAAAATCTTCTTTTCAATCCATCCCCGCTGGGGTTACATCAATTCCCACAAAATAACATAAAATGAAAGACGGTAAGGTAAATAAGGTCTTCCACCTTGGGGTCCCACCTAACGCCTGTATGTTCCTGAAAGAAAACACAACATAGAGGGAGGGGTGAGCAACCACAGCTCAGTAGGGATCATGTCACCCCAATCCATCCCATGCCCCTAGCGTCTATATGAGGGTGTGTATAGGTGCAGTGTAGTGACAATAAGATATAAACAGGTTGTATTCCACATTCACATGGCACACACATATCCACAGCCATACCGGCTTAGCCATATAGGCTAACATATCCACAGCCACTCAGGCTTAGCCACACGGGTTAACATATCCACGGCCACTCAGGCTTAGCCACACAGGCTAACATATCCATGGCCACTCAGGCTTAGCCACATGGGCTAACATATCCACGGCCACTCAGGCTTAGCCACACGGCTAACATTTCCAGTCATGGGCTTCCACAGCCACCGGGTTCCACAAACACAGCATACAAGGTCACACAGGCATTAAACCAAACACGTAGCATACACACTTTCACAGGCATAAAATCAAACACATACTAGGCATATTCACACAGACATATTCACACAGGCATTTTATCGAATACTTAATATGCACTCACCATCCAACACCAGAATACATCAAAAACCGCCATCGAAGGCCAACATCCATGTAGGAGATCACACCTATATGGATTACATATATATATAAACAGGTATAATCCATAATCTACCCTAGAACCCTAGAACAAAGGAGGATTTAGGAAGAACAAAACCCCTACCTTGTGTGTTCTCCTGCTCCCACTTCCACGCAAGACTCTGACCACCCACGCAAGACGCTCTGGCAGCCACCAGAAGCTCTCCTTCCCCCCCCTCTCTCTCTCTCTGCGACGGCTGGTGGAACAACAAACCCTAAAACCTAAAACAGAGGGCTCCTCATCCTTATATAGACCACCCACTATCAAAATAACGTAGTTTTGATGAAGTGAAACCCAGCATCAAAACGACGTAGTTTTGATGGAACAAGCTACAACCTTCCCGCATCCATACACACCTAAATATCCACAATTCTAACATGGTCCTTTGGGGAAAAATCATTAGAATGACAAAACCAAGGTAACCATGCAAAAACATGCTTGCACGCAAATTTGAACGCCAATTCCCCAATTGGCGTGCAGCTCCAAATGCACTCAAACTTTACCCTAAGCCTCCTTGCACCATGTAAAAGACATCCATGCAATAAAAACCTTGCACGCCAAATGGGACCAATTCACGTGCACGTCCGTTTGGCCTGAAACTTCTGTGGTAGATAGAAGACATCATTTTAAGGATCTTTTGGTCTGCACGCCAATTCATCTGAGCCCATCTACTAGGTGAAAATCTAGAAAGTTCCCATTCAGAAGGCAAGACTAACTAACTCAAAACACGGGTCCTCACATCCAAGGTGTTTTAGTTAAAGTGTGTGGGAAGGAAACTCCCAAAATCCCAATAATTTCCACTCACAAGGCATCTGTGGTTAACTTCGTACATACCACAAACACGGGTCATTACATCCTCTCCCCCTTAAGACTTTTCGTCCTCAAAAAGAAACAATATACAAGGAAAACAAACACAAACTACCCCTTTGCCACACGGCGAGCCACAACACCCAGATGGGTCACACAGCAGAACAGGACATCTCAAACACATTTTGCAATCGCAAAACACATCTCAATAAAAATACTAGTTTACAAGTAGAAATACAAATACACCAAATCATGAACCACAAGAAAATACATCACTACACATGATTACAGCCACCTCCCGCCTTTAAGATTGTTCGTCCTCGAACAACTCTGGGTGCTGCTCACGCATCATGGACTCACGTTCCCATGTCTCCTCCTCAATGCCACGGTGCTGCCACAGCACGCGAACCAAAGGAATAGCACGACCACGCAAAAGCTTCTCCCGCCGATCGACGATACGGATAGGGGCCTCAACAACGGACATGTCATCCTCAATGTCCAATGTCCCCCAATCGATCACATGAGTGGGATCAGGATGATACTTCCTCAACTGGGACACGTGGAACACATTGTGCACCCGACTCAATCGCGGGGGCAATGCTAACGGGTAAGCTACAGGCCCCACACGAGCTATAACCTCAAATGGACCAATGAACCGGGGAGAGAGTTTGGAACCTCTCCCAACGCGCCGATGTCCATGTCGTGGAGAGACACGGAGAAACACATAATCGCCCACAGAAAACTCCAAAGGTCGCCGCCGCTGATCCGCATAAGATTTCTGCCGACTTTGAGCTGATAACAACCGCTGACGAATCAACTTAACCTTCTCGGTAGCCTCTTGAACCAACTGTGGTCCCAAGAGAGCTGCCTCCCCCACCTCGGTCCAACACAAAGGTGATCGACACGGCCGCCCATACAACGCCTCAAAAGGAGCCATCCCAATGGATGCCTGATAACTGTTATTGTAGGCAAACTCCACCAAAGGGAGGTGAGTGGCCCATGAACCCCCAAAATCTAGCACACAAGCCCTCAACATGTCCTCCATGGTCTGATTCGTCCTCTCAGTTTGACCGTCAGTCTCAGGGTGAAAGGCTGTACTCAAGTGAAGCTTGGTCCCCATAGCCTCCTGCAAACCTGCCCAAAAACGGGAAGTGAACCTCGAATCCCGATCAGAGACAACTGATGATGGAACTCCATGCAGTCTCACAATCTCGTTCATGTATAACTGGCTCAAGGTCCCAATAGAGTCCCGCTCGCGAACAACAAGGAAATGGGCCGACTTTGTGAGCCGATCCACAACCACCCAAATCATATCTTTCCTCCCTGTGGTGGGTGGAAGACCAGTCACAAAATCCATCGCTATGTGGTCCCACTTCCACTCTGCTATGGGCAATGGCTGTAACATGCCCGCTGTAAGGACCCGTACCTTGAGTTAGTCAGTTTTGCCTCCTGAGTAGAGTTTTTCTAGATTTTGACCTAGTAAATGGACTCCAATGAATTCACGTGCAAAAGGAAAGATGCTTAGAATGGTGTCCTCTATCTACCACAGAAGTTTCAGGCCAAATGGACATGTATGTGAGGTGCACGTGATATGGGTCCAATTCACGTGCAAGTGTGGTTGTCTTCTAAATGATGCAAGGAGGCTAGGGGTGAAGTTTGAGAGCATTTGGAGTGCATATGGAGTTGCACGTGAATTGGGGAATTCACGTGCAAATTGGCGTGCGAGCATATTTTTGCATGGTTCCCTTGGTTTTGACATTCTAAGGAACTTTCTCCAAAGGACCATGTTGAAATTCCGAGTATTTTGGCCTATATGGGTGCGGAAAGGTGCTAACTTGTGTAATCAAAACTACGTCGTTTTGATGCTTGGGATTCACTTAATCAAAACTACGTCGTTTTGATGTTGTGTTGTCTATATAAGGAGGAGAAGCTCTCTGTTTTAGGTTTAGGGTTCACTTCACTGCTTGCGGCCGTCGTGAGAGAGAGAGAGAGCTAGAGAGAGAAGGAAGGGGAGTTCGTTGGTTCTTCGCCGGAGCATCTTGCGTGGGGAGGACAGCGTTTAGCGCGGGAGCAAGGAAGATCTGTTGTAAGGTAGGGATTCTGTTCTTCCTAAATCCTCCTCTGTCCTAGGGTCCTAGGGCAGAATATGAGTTATATCTGTTATATTATTTATATGTAAATTCATATAGGTGTGACCTCCTATATGAATGTTGGCCTTCAATGGCGATTTTGGTGTTTCTGGTGTTTGTGTGATGCATGAAAAGTGTTTGATAAAATGCCTGTATGACATGCCCGCTACATGTTTGATGAAATGCCTGTGTGAACTTAGTTGTGTGTATATGCCCATTAAGTGTTTGGTAATATGTCCGTGTATTGGACTTGTGGTTTAGTGTATGTATGTATCCTGGATGTTTGCTCTATGGCCTGAATGGTTGGATTTGTGCGCTTGTGAACGGGTGCACACCAAGTGTTTGGTTGTATGCTTGAGTGACCATGTGTGTTGTGTGCTTGATCGTGGTATCCGGCCCGAAGAGGCGGTTAAATAACTTTGCCTGAGAGGCGGTTTAAACCAAGTGGCTCAAAGAGGCGGTTAAATCACTTGGCCTGAAGAGGCGGTTAAATCACTTGGCCTGAAGAGGCGGTTAAATAACTTGGCCTGAAGAGGCGGTTAAATCACTTGTGGTTAAAGTGTTAGCCTGTGTGGCGGTGGAAGATTGTAAATTGTTGATGTGGTTGTTATTATGTCTGTTGAAATTATTGTATCACGACACCGCACTTGTACACATGGCATGTAGATGCTAGGAACATGGGATGGGTTGGGGAGACATGATCCCTACCGAGCCGTGGTTGCTCACCCCTCCTACTTGTGTTTGTTTGTTTTCCAGGGACTTACAGGCGTTAGGTGGATACACCAAGGTGGAAGACCCTCTCCACTTTATTGTTCATTTCGGTAATGTACTTTTATGATTTATGTAACCCCAGGGAGGGGAATGTACTAAGGGATTGAATCGTAATCGGGGACTTGGTTGTTTTGTGAACCTTTGATGTTTTGGAATTAAATAAAGATGTGGCTTATTTGATTTATTGTAATTGTTAGACTTGCTTGTGTGGCATCCAGTAGTCCAACCCCATTGCCCTCCGTGTGGGTGAATGGGAGTCACGTACCGGTTTCCTCGGGTTGGAAATCCGGGGCGTGACAATATGGTATCAGAGCATGGTCTAGTTGGCCTAGGGTAGTGGGCGGATCTGGTTATCTTGAGTCCTTTGGAGGAACCTGGAGGGACGTGCCTGATCAACACGGTCCTCTTTGAGCCTCTAAGGTGTACTTGGGGTAGTCCGGACACTGAGGTAGGATTTGCATGCATTGGCATTAGGGCACTAGTTGCATTGGTTGTCTTTGTGTGATTGACCGAGATAAAGCATGTGAGAGAAAATATGAAGAGCATGTTTTAATCTATGCAACTCGATTAACTCGATTTTATGACAACTTGAGTCGTATGCTTGTGGAATTGCTGTTTGTGCAATGTGGTTTAATGAGAACTGAAATGTGTACAGTGTGTGTAATTGCATGGATAAATGGTTTGAACGTGATAACATGGAAAAGAATTTGTGATGGTTCGAGCATGAAAACATGGAAAAGAAATTATGGAAGTGAAACTGTGTGCTTGGAAACTTGAGGCTTGTGACCTGTTAAAAAAAAAAAAAAATTAATGTGGTTTGCTTGGTGTTTGTGAATGGTTGAGCATGTGATTTGCTTGGTCTTGTGTGAAACAAGCGTGGTTATGAGCAATGCAATGGAATGTAAAATTGGTATAGTCTGTTAAATGTGAACCTATGGACTTGTGTGGTAATAATGCGTGTTATAGCTTAAGCTGCTTAGTCGGTAGTGATCTCGCGATTGTTGAGATTATTGAGTGATAACCTAGAGCGCTGCCTTTTCGTGGAGCCAATGTCTCCAAAAATTGTGACCAGTACGACTATTGAGGTAGCAAAGAAGCCCACCCCCCCCAGGCTGGGCAAGTGGGAGAGCTGCAGGATGTCAGTAATGAGGTTGGCATCTTAAGCCTGGTAATTCAAGAGTTGAAGGATGAGATTCGACAACTGATTAAGAGCGAGGTACGTCGAGAGCTATCAACCCACATCATCGGGGGGATCTTGGGTGAAGATTAATTGAAGCATAGTTGTCCTGATCAGCAGAAAGGGGCTCAAGAGGTAGAGACCAGTTTCCCAAAGGGGTTGTTCTTGCAGTGGGCAACCGGGACATTGGAAAGTAGGACATCTCCAGACAGCCTGTTTTGGTAAAGCAAGTCATGGTGCTAGAAGACTGGCTCAACGAGCTAGGGATAAAGCAAAATTCAAGTGAGGCTAGGAGGAGAGCATGGCAGAACTTTCCTTAGTCAAGGGTACGATTTTGATTCTCGCGTGTGAAGATTTCTGTTTAGTGGTGGTATCATATTCCTTTAATGATAGTGATCGGTTGAGTCTCGTGCAGGATTAGGTGAGGCTAGGTGAACCTTTGATTGTTGCGTTTCTAGCCATTTAATTAAGACACTTGTGATAGAGGGGTATTTTTCTTTGGGTGGGCTCTTGAGCCACTGTTTTGTGTTAGGTGAGGCTTAGAAGGTCGTTTGAGTTACCATTTTGGATGGACGTAGTTGGGGACCTACTAGAGAATAAATGAGTAAAATAAATAAAAATATATATATGATACCAAAAGACTAATAAATTACTAATGGTTATAAACGGTTGTTGGAAAGAGGTGGTGGTTTTAATATGGTCGAAAGTGTTAATTGTATCTTTGTGTGGTAGTCAATTTTGGGCGCCCGTGTGTGAGGAAAGTAATAAATGTTCCGTGTTACCCCTAATACTCTAGCGTAGGTGAGATTACCTCTGGCCTAGCTAGCCTAGGAAGCTGGAGGCATGAGTTAGTGGCTTGTGGGTAGTGTGTGACCCCATTTGTGGCAACCTTGAGTAATAGAAATGTGTTTTCATGTGAGTAGAGGTTTCGTAGATGTGCTACTTAAGAAGGATGTTCTCTGGTAACCTTTCCAAGTGTCAAGGTTGAGGGAGGAAATTGCCACTAGTATAACCCACCCCTTGAGTCATTGAAATCTAAATGGATTGGCGAGAGTGGTATGTGGTTTTAAGATTCTTATGGGTGTCCTGTGGAGATGGCTGCAAATTCTTGGGTGGCCAAACATTGACCACGTGTCATGCTGGTGGTGTGTGAAAGACCTTGGGTAATGTTCATGGGATATGTGGTGAAATGGGTTTGCGTATGTATAAAAATGTGATGAGTCCTGGAACTAGGTTACGAGTGAGTTTATAGGATCGTGCCCTGGCGAACCCAATCGGTGCAAGGGCAAGCGAGTGAGATTGGGCAGGCCTTGTTTGGGTTTTTCCTCATAATTGTGAGACACCTTCCGAGGGGTTGAGGATGTACTCCTGGTGGTAGGACCATTCCGTTAATCCATGTCGTGTGGGTAATAGGCTTAAAAGAGGCGAGGAGGTGGGGGCTAGTATGTCCTCTCTTACATGTGTTCTCGCAGGTAGTTTATTTCGTGTGTTGTGGTTGTTTTGTTTTGTTGTGTGTGTTGCATATGTGTTAAAGGGGTATAGCAAAGTTCTTATGTGTGGGTCTCGTGGTAGACATATGCAGAGGAGTAGGAGGTGATGCATGCGCATATTATGTGCGGTATGGGATGAAGAGGGGTGTTATGTGTAATGTTGATGCTATTTCTTGTCACGTGTGATGGCATGCTAAGTTAAAGTGTGAAAGTATTGATGAGTTATGATCCATTGAATGGAGTCAGAGGTGAGTTTTGTTTGTAAGGGGTATTAGTGCTACCCCTTTGGGGGAGGTTTGTGTCCTGCGGCTATCATGGGGTCCTCATGCTACATATGTTCTTCAGTGAGATGGACCACGCCATCAAAGTGTTGGTGTGTTTGGGAGCTACGTGAATGTCCCGAATAAGGAGTTTGTATGTCTCGTTTCTTGTGCCTACCCGGAGGAATTGCAGTGACCATATTAAGCTGCGGTTAGAGCCTGAGCATTTCTTGGTTAGTTTGAGTGTTTTGTTGGTGTGTTGAGATAGGACGTGATTGTTGGTATAGCAGGGTTAGTGGGCCATGAGGTGGAGTATGTCCTGGAGGCAAAGGATTCCTTTGTGACCTGTGAGTGGTGACACCGAGGATTTCGTTATTGTCATGTTGTCGGTAGGAGACTTTTCCAGGGTGGAGAGGACTACGTTGTTGGCAACTACCCGGCGTCAAAGAATTCCTGTCGCATGGAATGTCTGCCGACTGAGTAAGGTGTTATCACTTAGGTTGTAACATAAGCCTCAGTTAGTGAAGGCTGTGTGGGCCCTTGGTGGATCCCTATTTGACCGTAGTTAGGGAGGTGTTATTTATGTGACGTTCTGGTTCAAGGGATTCTTTAGTAGATTCTCAACGTTGGTGACTGGTGTTAGCCCGATAGTAACTTTTGGTCTTGCCGTGATTGGGTATGGTACTGAATTCGTTGTTTTGAGTTACTCCCTGGGCTCCATTTGGCATCATGTTGACTATAACCGAATGGAAACTTCATCCTAGTATAGCTGTGTCCTGGATTGTCAGCTGTGGCAAGCCATCATTGGTGCTGGTTGGGTTTTAATGTGGCTTGCTAGCAGATGTATTCTTCGGATCCCTAAGCCTGTTCTACGTTCGCGTGAGGGGATTCAAGTTGTGATCTTGGTCTTCTTGTGGTGATATCAAATGTGGCACTGTGATTGTGGTTTACATCATGCTCTTATCCCGTTTATTTGTTTTTCATTGTGGCCTCCTGGTGCTTGCTGTAAGGGTGAGGTCTACATCTGGGGTGTCGCGGGTTACTGTTGGGGTACCGTTAATTGGTGTAAGGACCCGTACCTTGAGTTAGTCAGTTTTACCTCCGGAGTAGAGTTTTTCTAGATTTTGACCTAGTAAATGGACTCCAATGAATTCACGTGCAAAAGGAAAGATGCTTAGAATGGTGTCCTCTATCTACCACAGAAGTTTCAGGCCAAATGGACATGTATGTGAGGTGCACGTGATATGGGTCCAATTCACGTGCAAGTGTAATTGTCTTCTAAATGATGCAAGGAGGCTAGGGGTGAAGTTTGAGAGCATTTGGAGTCCATATGGAGGTGCACGTGAATTGGGGAATTCACGTGCAAATTGGCGTGCAGGCTTATTTTTGCATGGTTCCCTTGGTTTTGACATTCTAAGGAACTTTCTCCAAAGGACCATGTTGAAATTCTGAGTATTTTGGCCTATATGGGTGTGGAAAGGTGCTAACTTGTGTAATCAAAACTACGTCGTTTTGATACTGGGATTCACTTAACCAAAACTACGTCGTTTTGATGTTGTGTTGTCTATATAAGGAGGAGAAGCCCTCTGTTTTAGGGTTAGGGTTTGTTGCTCCACCAGCCGTCGCGCAGAGAGAGAGAGAGAGAGAGGGAAGGAGAGCTCCTGGTTGCTGCCGGGCGTCTTGCGTGGGTGGTCGGTGACTCGTGGGTGGACGGCGTTCGACGTGGGATCGGGACTTTGCTGTGTTGTTGCGTTTTACTTGAGGTAGGGATTGTTCTTCCTAAATCCTCCTCTGTCCTAGGGTCCTAGGGCAGAATATTATATTATTTATATGTAAATTCATATAGGTGTGACCTCCTATATGAATGTTGGCCTTCAATGGCGATTTTGGTGTTTCTGGTGTTTGTGTGATGCATGAAACGTGTTTGATAAAATGCCTGTACGACATGCCTGCTACATGTTTGATGAAATGCCTGTGTGAACTTAGCTGTGTGTATATGCCCATTAAGTGTTTGGTAATATGTCCCTGTGACTGGACTTGTGGTTTGGTGTATGTATGTATGCTGGATGTTTGCTCTATGGCCTGAATGGGTTTGTGCGCTTGTGAACGGGTGCTCACCAAGTGTTTGGTTGTATGCTTGAGTGACCATGTGTGTTGTGTGCTTGACTGTGGTACTTGGCCTGAAGAGGCGGTTAAATCACTTGGCCTGAAGAGGCGGTTAAATCACTTGTGGTTAAAGTGTTAGCCTGTGTGGCAGTGGAGGATTGTAAATTGTTGATGTGGTTGTTATTATGTTTGTTGAAATTATTGTAACATAACACTGCACTTGTACACATGGCATGTAGATGCTAGGAACATGGGATGGGTTGGGAGACATGATCCTCTATGACTGTGGTTGCTCACCCCTCCTACTGTGTTTGCTTTTTTTTTCCAGGGACTTACAGGCGTTAGGTGGATACACCAAGGTGGAAGACCTTATTTACTTTACTGTTTATGTTATTTTTATGGGAACTGATGTAACCCCAATGGGGATGGATTAAAAAGAGGACTTTGTAATAAAGACTGACTTTGTTATTGGTTTGTGGACAGCTTTGATGGACTTTATTTTTCTTGAATGTGTTGTGAAAGTTTTAAAATGTTAAATTCTTGATTTGTATCTTTACCCCTTTGCCCTCCGTGTGGGTAAAAGGGAAGTCACGTACCGGTTTCCTCGGGTTGGAAATCCGGGGCGTGACAATATGGTATCAGAGCATGGTCTAGTTGGCCTAGGGTAGTGGGCGGACTTGGTTATCTTGAGTCCTTTGGAGGAGCCTGGAGGGACATGCCTGATCAACATGGTCCTCTTTGAGCCTCCAAGGTGTACTTAGGGTAGTCCAGTCTTGTGGTAGGATTTGCATGCATTGGCATTAGGGCACTAGTTACATATGTTGTCATGTGTGAAGGATGTGCATAACATGATTATGTGTGAACTGTGCAACTCTGAATATTCTTGGACAATGTGGACTGTGCTATGTGCAATATTGATTGATGCAATGGTTACAATGTGTGTAATGCCATGTACGGCTTGACTTGATAATGGGGTAGAGGTAGTCAACTTGTTAGTAGTCAAACGCGTTCTGACGTTTGTGCATCTTACTTCATGTAGTAAGAATGCCACCGAGGAGAGTGACACGTGCGTCCGGGGCAGTGGCTGATGAGTCATCTGCCCATGAGGGTCCGGGAGCGGGACCATCCGTTGGAGGGCATGCGTTGTTACTGGCACAGCTACAAGAAGGCATCCGGCTGGAGGTACGAGAGCTACGGGAGGGACTCCGGCAGGACGTTCGGGAGGAGGTGCGCCGTGAGATGGCAGCACAGCAGGTGGTGCCACTGTAAGACCCGCAAAATTTTTAGTTATTTAAGTTCTTACTTAAAGACTAATAATAATAAAATAATAATAATGTTATTGTTAACAATAATTAGAAAGGATATTTTAGATATTATCACGATAAAAATAAGCACCCAATATAGTCATTCAAATAACATGTGACTAATAAGTAGTCGTTAGAATAGTAACTAGCCGTTATGAATAGTATCCGTTTGGACGTCCATAAATAGGTATGAGCATGAGATTTTATTTATAAGAGAGTATAGAAGTAAGAAGAAGAATAATAAGAGTTATGGCATCAAGTTCTCAAGTACCGCCATCCGAGAATAGTGTACGAGAAGAAGATCGGCGAGCAATACGACTTGAAGTTACAAAGCTATGCTTTGCTATAGATGAGCTAAATGCTCGTGTCCAATGGCTGCAATATAATGCGACGAGACACAGGGAGAAGTTTGAGGTTATTCGATGCGACAACCACGACAATGTTAGCCGAAGGGTTGTGCAGCTCTACTCGCCGGAAGCACAACACGTCCTACGCACATACGCTAATATAATTCAAGAAATTTTACGAAGGCCATAGAATATGATATTAATGTTTATGTTTAGGATTATAATATTTTATGCTATAATGTTATCTTACTTTATTGTTTATTGATTATGCAATTATATTATTTTATCCGCATAAATATTAAATACGTTATAAAAATAAAATAATTTCTTATACATCATAAAAAGTTTAGATGCTATATATTATGTCATTTAGTTTCTTAAACCAAATTACTATGGGTAAGTAAGTATTACAAGCTTTAACTTTACCAAAAGTATAAAACATAGGTAAGGCCCAAAAATTTGAATGAGGCAGATTCTGGTGGTCCCATTCAAAAATCCATAACTTGAATTATACAGATCCAATTGACATGAAACCAAAACCCATTTGTTCATTTATGACTTATCTAAAACGTGTAAAAATTTCAGAATTTAATATGAAGCCAATCAATTCCAGAATTTAAAATACTACACATAGGTTCAGTATGAACGGGTAAACATTTTAGTATGACTTTAAAATTCAATAACTTTTGTTATACATATTCAAAAATTATAAAATTGATACCCATTTGTAGATATTTGAGTTAGTAATGCAATACAATTGGCCATTTGTCAAAAACTACAAAATTAAAAACGTTATAATTGAATTAGTAGGGAGTACACCAATGTGGACTTTTGATGCCAAAGGAACCTTCTAGGTTGAAAAGTCTTAAAACATTTTTTAAATGGTAGGAGAAGATACCCAAGTTTTAAGAGAGGATAATAGGAATAAAATAAAGTATTTTATATATTTTACATAATTTAATTTGATGCCAAAGTCAAATTCATACACTACTTTCACACTACACACCTACCACCATCCTTGCCTATATAAGGAGTGTCTTGCCTCTCCTCTTAAGCACAAATCCCTCAAGCCACACCACGAAATTTCCCTCTCAAAACACTCCCTTAAGCCCTCTTAACATCCCAAATACTCTACTCAAATCCTCTTTTGCTTTTGGTACTTACAAAGCGTCGAAGTTCTACGAAAGGTAATACTTAAGATTTTTTTGAAATTTTTAAGTCGCTTCTTATTTATTATGTAGATCTATATGGTTGGTTTTACCACCTCATATATACTATATTCATGGTTGGTTTTACCATCTTACATATGTTATTTATATGATTAGTTGTACCACCTCGTATATACATACATGGTTGGCCTTGCCACCTCATATACATACCTGTGTAATTATTTTAAATTATAGTATTTTATCATAGCGTTGTCATTCTATAATTCAAGTGAAAAGATGAGAATATTAACTTATGTTTTTATTTTTATTTTAAGGTTCTAGATATCGGAAGATTGTAAGGAACGACTTCCAAAATGAATTCCCCCGACAATCGCCCTTCTTCTCTCGCAACCCCAATTGTTAATGCTTCAACCTCACAGCCTATCCCCATCCTTATCTCCTCCTGATCTTCCCTTTAGACCCGTGTCTAATATCCCCTCATGGTTAAGATGGAAGACACGTAGGAAAAATAAGCTTATCGCACGTCTTTTCCGTTCACCTAATACAAGAAGTAAATCTTATTCAAAAACTCTCAAGGCATATAACCTAGTTAGTGCACAACTCAAGGCTTATGATGCATGGGATCGAAATAGGATATGGAACAGCAATAGAAGTGGGAACCCAAATTAATATTCAACCCCACAAGCACGGTATGCCTATTAAAAGATATAAGTTAAAGTATGATATATATATATATATATATATATATAAAGGAGATATGTGTGATATTGAACTTTTCAAGCATTAATGCTAATTTAGTGTTTTGATATTTTTTTAAGGTTTAGAACGCGGAGAACGACAAGCGGATAGTAAGGGTTTCTTATCCTCTTTTTCTTTTTCATTATAGTCTATATTTCGTAAGGGTTTTTCTTTTCTTTATTCTTACTTTTCTCTTCCTCTTTATCTTGTTTTATTTGGAATTATTATTGTAAGAGTTTTATGTTTCTTATTCCATTTTATTGTTGAGAAGATTAGATTAGTCTCTTTTTAATCTCTCTTGGTAATCTATGCTATTGATTGGGGTAGATAACCATTTTGATATTCGTGGTTATCCTTGTTAACCTTGAATGTTTTATTGGAATTCTATAATATGCCTCATGTTATGTATGTTAAAGTTGTTATGACCTCTTATGTTTAGACAAAGTAAGTTTATAATGGGTGGTTCCAGAAAGACCTCCAATGCATTGGGTAAAGAACATCACTCGAGAGTGTCAATCCAGCTGATAATATGTTACGTTATGTTATGATACGGTATCTGGGTGGTTAACCTAGGTCATGATGTTATGATACGATTTCTAAACATAATCTTCCATGTTATGATTTCCTTGTGAAATGTTGATCATGTATGCAAATGTTATATGGTATTTCCTATGTTCGATATCTTCATGATTTTCCTTACCCGCTTATTTTACCCTTACTTGGGCTATTTGAGCTCACCCTTTTTATGATTTCTTTTCCAACCCCAGGAAATTAAGGGATGGAGAAACTAGGATAAGGAGTCGAGAAGTGCTTGGAAATAAAGTTGTGTGAAATTTTAAAGATTTATTAAGTTGTTTTCTCGTGTGCTTTGTTATGTAATAATGGGTTATGGACACTTAGTCTTTAAACCCCTAAACCTTAAAGATCTTGGATTGAAATTTGTAGTAATGAATGGTTTGTTTGATTAATTAAGTAATAGTTTGAAATTGATATAAAATTTGTATATTTAATTTCCGCTAACGCCCTTGCTTTGGAGGTTTCAAATTTGGGGGCGTTACGGTTGGTATCGAGCGATGGTTTATTATAGGTTAGAGACCTGAGTCTTAGAAATATGAAGTGTGATACATAAGTTAAAGGTCTTAGAATGATAATTTCGTATAAAGCATAGGAATAAAGTATAACACGCTACAAGAAAACAAAATCAATAAAAACTTTAAGTAAACGCATGAGATTATTGTTAGGAAATTATATTTCGTTTATTGATGGACTAACGGGTATTTTGTGTATATATTTCAAAAGAAGCAGACATGGAGAAATCTAGTAATTGACATGGTGAAAGGTATGTTATCAAGTCTTCAACGTGATTTTAAGATAACACACTCGTGAAAGGTACGTCATTCGGCACGCTACAAAATAAAATAATAGTAGTGTATATCGCACACAAACACACAACTTATTTTATTTCATAAGGAAATATTACATAAAGAAAATTACACCAACATTGCGATAATATAGAACAGATAGATTGTCATCAGGAACGGTATGAAAATTGGACTAAACACCTCGTCCATGAAAAATAAGAACGTTACAAAAATAACAAGAACGGTAAACAAGATCCTGACAAATGGAAACATTTTGTAGAGAAGGGAAAGAGTGGTTGTTCGCCGGATTTGAAGCTCGAAGCAAGCTCGCCGGAGAAGCAATAATAATCGGCAACCCGTTCGTTTGAGTGTTAGCGGGAGAGAAGATCAAGTTATGGAGGTTGGGAAGCACCTCACCATTAGGGTCTTCGATGCCAACGAGAAGGATTCGAAGTCGGTGATGGTCGCTGCAGTCCGGCGAAGCTAGTGTCGCACGAGATGGTACGAAACGACGCAGCCAAGGCACGCCTATAATGGAGAACGTGTGGTGAGGAATAAAGGCATGAACGCGTGGTTGGAAACAAAAAGGGAGGGAAAGCAAACCTATAACTAATGTGTGGTATGTCGAATTCGGTATATGTAATTAGGCGCGAATCAGCCAAGCAGGCCTTGTAAGTGGCAAATCATCAACCACTACTCCAGCAGGAAACACATAGGAACCGAACCAAGACATTCAGAATATTCAAACAAGGTGACACCATTAGGCCACCTCCCAAGCAGTATCCAAGTAAGTAGCCCGATTTAACGTAAGGATTATAATGCTCGGTTAAAGAAGCAAATAAATGATGACCCCTTAATTTAAGTAGTTATCTTATGAAATCTCATTATTATCACATGCCATGTTTAACTTATGTTGCCATTTTAAGTTAAGTAACCCTTATATTTTTATATACCACGGTTATTTTATTTTTATTATATATACTCCTTTCTTTAATGCCCAAGTAAATACCTATCATCTTGTTCCATGCTTTAAGTTAAGCATCTTAGCTTCAATATTGTGGCACGCTGAAGCTACATAGGTATAGATTTACTACACGTTAACGCCATATCATGCATGCCTTATACCGCACGCCAAAGGCACTCACCCATGCTCTTGCTATACGTAGAAGTTAATGCACCTATGCTTCTAAGACACGGTCAAGTTATCTTTTAGCTTGCTTTTTCTTACATGCTAAGTTTACCCACCCCAACGAATAGCACTATAAATGGAAGTATGCGCCATTTCCATAGTTCTAGACCTAGACAACAATTTCTATTTAGTTGAAAAATGGCTTCCTACTATAAACCACCACAAAACTCAAGGTTCCAACGAGTTGGTGTTCTTGGGGGAAAAACCATTGGGAAGAAAGAGTGTTATAAGATCGCAACCATAGAACTCGGTGAGGAACTTGTCTCTAAAGGGTTAGACGTTGTCTGCAATTGCGAAATTTTTGGACTTCTGGAGCTTTTGTCTCAAGTCGTTCGCTCAGCGGGAGGACATATATCTACACATTCAGAGCATGGAAACGCGATCTCCGAACTTCATCAACGAAAGGAAGAAGTCGCTAGACTCTCTGATTGCTTCATTATACTTCCTGGAGACCTTGGAGCTATGGAGGAATTCATGGAAATCGTCAGCTGGGCTCAACTGGGTATCCATGATAAACCCATAGGCTTACTTAATATAGGTGGATTTTTCGACCCCTTTATAGCCCAAATCGATACTGCCATCGAAGAAGGTTTCATTAAACCATCACAAAAGAAGATCATCATCGTAAGCGGCAGCAGCCGAAGGATCTATTAAGGAAAATGGAGGCATATAAGCCAACACGTGAAGGTGCTATTCCAAAGGACCTTTGGGAAGTCAAGCTGGATCATCGAATCTAGACAACATCTAGAAAACCGCTTAGCTCCATCATAATTTGAAATCAGTATGGTGTATTTTATTTCACGTATTTTATTTTGTTTTAAATAAATTATGCTTTTAACCCTATGTCATCATAGAACCCTAGAGTTTTTAAGAGTGATATCATAAAAATAATAAATGAAAAGTAATAATATTGATGATAATGTCTAGGACACGTTTTATAATGTGAAACCGCAAATCTTAGTCAATATTTTATATCTATAGGAAGTGATTGATATGATTTTGATTGATGATAGAACAAGTCTATTTTGACATTTGAGAACCTATATCGATTATAATATCATTATCATTAGCTGTACTCTAAGCAAGTGCTATATATAAAATATAAACAGAAGAAGAAGATAATCTTTAGGAAGCAGTGCAACGATATGGCATCATCCAACTCTCATGTGTATATACTCGAATCTAGCACCACGCGAGATGAAGATCGACGAAGGGTGCGGGCTGAGATTACAAGACTACTCTTTACCGTAGATGAACTGACAGCCCGTAATCATTGGCTACTATTAGAGCAAACAAGGATGAGGGAAAAGGCTAATCTCATCCGTGCAGCCACTTCGGCAATGTTAGGAGAAGGACAATGTGGCTCTGCTGCAGAAGCTCGCTTAACCCTCAGGGTTTATGCAGATACAATTCGTGAAATATTGAATAGGCCGTAGAAAGTAATTATAATTTTCTCCTTGGGACCATGAGCTTTTGTGATAACGAAGGTACGAAATAATTTCGAGGACGAAATTTCTTTAAGGAGGGTAGGATGTAAGACCCGCAAAATTTTTAGTTATTTAAGTTCTTACTTAAAGACTAATAATAATAAAATAATAATAATGTTATTGTTAACAATAGTTAGAAAGGATATTTTAGATATTATCACGATAAAAATAAGCACCCAATATAGTCATTCAAATAACATGTGACTAATAAGTAGTCATTAGAATAGTAACTAGCCGTTATGAATAGTATCCGTTTGGACGTCCATAAATAGGTATGAGCATGAGATTTTATTTATAAGAGAGTATAGAAGTAAGAAGAAGAATAATAAGAGTTATGGCATCAAGTTCTCAAGTACCGCCATCCGAGAATAGTGTACGAGAAGAAGATCGGCGAGCAATACGACTTGAAGTTACAAAGCTATGCTTTGCTATAGATGAGCTAAATGCTCGTGTCCAATGGCTGCAATATAATGCGACGAGACACAGGGAGAAGTTTGAGGTTATTCGTGCGACAACCACGACAATGTTAGCCGAAGGGTTGTGCAGCTCTACTGCCGAAGCACAACACGTCCTACGCACATACGCTAATATAATTCAAGAAATTTTACGAAGGCCATAGAATATGATATTAATGTTTATGTTTAGGATTATAATATTTTATGCTATAATGTTATCTTACTTTATTGTTTATTGATTATGCAATTATATTATTTTATCCGCATAAATATTAAATACGTTATAAAAATAAAATAATTTCTTATACATCATAAAAAGTTTAGATGCTATATATTATGTCATTTAGTTTCTTAAACCAAATTACTATGGGTAAGTAAGTATTACAAGCTTTAACTTTACCAAAAGTATAAAACATAGGTAAGGCCCAAAAATTTGAATGAGGCAGATTCTGGAGGTCCCATTCAAAAATCCATAACTTGAATTATACAGATCCAATTGACATGAAACCAAAACCCATTTGTTCATTTATGACTTATCTAAAACGTGTAAAAATTTCAGAATTTAATATGAAGCCAATCAATTCCAGAATTTAAAATACTACACATAGGTTCAGTATGAACGGGTAAACATTTTAGTATGACTTTAAAATTCAATAACTTTTGTTATACATATTCAAAAATTATAAAATTGATACCCATTTGTAGATATTTGAGTTAGTAATGCAATAAAATTGGCCATTTGTCAAAAACTACAAAATTAAAAACGTTATAATTGAATTAGTAGGGAGTACACCAATGTGGACTTTTGATGCCAAAGGAACCTTCTAGGTTGAAAAGTCTTAAAACATTTTTTAAATGGTAGGAGAAGATACCCAAGTTTTAAGAGAGGATAATAGGAATAAAATAAAGTATTTTATATATTTTACATAATTTAATTTGATGCCAAAGTCAAATTCATACACTACTTTCACACTACACACCTACCACCATCCTTGCCTATATAAGGAGTGTCTTGCCTCTCCTCTTAAGCACAAATCCCTCAAGCCACACCACGAAATTTCCCTCTCAAAACACTCCCTTAAGCCCTCTTAACATCCCAAATACTCTACTCAAATCCTCTTTTGCTTTTGGTACTTACAAAGCGTCGAAGTTCTACGAAAGGTAATACTTAAGATTTTTTTTGAAATTTTTAAGTCGCTTCTTATTTATTATGTAGATCTATATGGTTGGTTTTACCACCTCATATATACTATATTCATGGTTGGTTTTACCACCTTACATATGTTATTTATATGATTAGTTGTACCACCTCGTATATACATACATGGTTGGCCTTGCCACCTCATATACATACCTGTGTAATTATTTTAAATTATAGTATTTTATCATAGCGTTGTCATTCTATAATTCAAGTGAAAAGATGAGAATATTAACTTATGTTTTTATTTTTATTTTAAGGTTCTAGATATCGGAAGATTGTAAGGAACGACTTCCAAAATGAATTCCCCGACAATCGCCCTTCTTCTTCTGCAACCCCAATTGTTAATGCTTCAACCTCACAACTATCCCCATCCTTATCTCCTCCTGATCTTCCCTTTAGACCCGTGTCTAATATCCCCTCATGGTTAAGATGGAAGACACGTAGGAAAAATAAGCTTATCGCACATCTTTTCCGTTCACCCAATACAAGAAGTAAATCTTATTCAAAAACTCTCAAGGCATATAACCTAGTTAGTGCACAACTCAAGGCTTATGATGCATGGGATCGAAATAGGATATGGAACAGCAATAGAAGTGGGAACCCAAATTAATATTCAACCCCACAAGCACGGTATGCCTATTAAAAGATATAAGTTAAAGTATGATATATATATATATATATATATATATATATATATATATATATATATATATATATAAAGGAGATATGTGTGATATTGAACTTTTCAAGCATTAATGCTAATTTAGTGTTTTGATATTTTTTTAAGGTTTAGAACGCGGAGAACGACAAGCGGATAGTAAGGGTTTCTTATCCTCTTTTTCTTTTTCATTATAGTCTATATTTCGTAAGGGTTTTTCTTTTCTTTATTCTTACTTTTCTCTTCCTCTTTATCTTATTTTATTTGGAATTATTATTGTAAGAGTTTTATGTTTCTTATTCCATTTTATTGTTGAGAAGATTAGATTAGTCTCTTTTTAATCTCTCTTGGTAATCTATGCTATTGATTGGGGTAGATAACCATTTTGATATTCGTGGTTATCCTTGTTAACCTTGAATGTTTTATTGGAATTCTATAATATGCCTCATGTTATGTATGTTAAAGTTGTTATAACCTCTTATGTTTAGACAAAGTAAGTTTATAATGGGTGGTTCCAGAAAGACCTCCAATGCATTGGGTAAAGAACATCACCTGGAGAGTGTCAATCCAAGTGATAATATGTTACGTTATGTTATGATACGGTATCTGGGTGGTTAACCTAGGTCATGATGTTATGATACGATTTCTAAACATAATCTTCCATGTTATGATTTCCTTGTGAAATGTTGATCATGTATGCAAATGTTATATGGTATTTCCTATGTTCGATATCTTCATGATTTTCCTTACCCGCTTATTTTACCCTTACTGGGCTATTTGAGCTCACCCTTTTTATGATTTCTTTTCCAACCCCAGGAAATTAAGGGATGGAGAAACTAGGATAAGGAGTCGAGAAGTGCTTGGAAATAAAGTTGTGTGAAATTTTAAAGATTTATTAAGTTGTTTTCTCGTGTGCTTTGTTATGTAATAATGGCTTATGGACACTTAGTCTCTAAACCCCTAAACCTTAAAGATCTTGGATTGAAATTTGTAATAATGAATGGTTTGTTTGATTAATTAAGTAATAGTTTGAAATTGATATAAAATTTGTATATTTAATTTCCGCTAACGCACCCAGTTTGGAGGTTTCAAATTTGGGGGCGTTACAGCCACCACCACCACCACCAGTAGGAGAGCTGCCTCGTGAGCGTGAGAGTTCGCTGGGTGGTGTACCGACCCGTGCAGAGGATGATGTGGTGACACGGTTCCGAAAGGAACAACCTCCGCGATTTAAGGGGGGGGAGATCCTGTGGTAGCTGAGCAGTGGTTGAGGCAGATTGAGCATGTGTTCTCCTTTCTCCTGCCCCGGGAGGAGGATAAGGTGCGACTGGCAATTCGGCAGCTGGAGGGGGACGCTTTGGAGTGGTGGACGAGTGTTGCGGGGAGCCGTGCGGTGCAACTCATGTTTTGGGAGGAGTTCTTGCAACTCTTCCAAGATGAGTTCTTCCGGAATCGGTGAGATGGCAAGAAGAGGGAAGAATTTGGCAGCTTGAAGCAAGGATCAAAGACGGTACCGAGTATGAGCGGGAGTTCCTGGAGATTGAGTAGGTTTGCTCCTGAGACCGTGGTAAGGGAGGACCTGAAGGCCCACAAGTTCACCTTGGGTCTCAGGCCAGCCCTTAGGGAGAGAGTGGCGATTCTACGCTTGAGGACCTATGCCGAGGGCCGTGGAGACGGCCCGTATAGCGAGAGAGAGCCGGATGGTGGGAGGCAGGCCCATCAGGGTCGCCGGTTGCAGAGTGGG
The DNA here is from genome assembly GCA_023512835.1 of Taxillus chinensis. NCBI lineage: Eukaryota > Viridiplantae > Streptophyta > Magnoliopsida > Santalales > Loranthaceae > Taxillus > Taxillus chinensis. The sequence goes on along the minus strand of CM042088.1, from coordinate 1,845,598 downwards.
CCTGATCGAGATGTAGGGTCCAAGAGGCTCAAGACGGAGGAGAGGGATAGCAGTTCTTTTCACGGTCGGGGGCGGACATCTGCGAACCCTGGGAGGTTCACCTTTGGCGGCGGAAGACCGGGTGGTCCATCCGGGAGTCTACCGAGCGGATGCCCGGCTTGTGGAGAGCAGGGTCACTTCAAAGGGGAGTGCCCCAAGAAGGACCGGCGATGCAACAACCGTGGACGAGAGGGTCATTTGCGCCGGGTTTGCAGGGAGTGGCAACAGGGGAACAGGGGGCGCGACGTCCGGCGTGAGGAGTGATGCTAGCTTCCGTGCACCAGCCGAGAGACCGGCTCGTCGGTGGCAAGCCGGCCAGGCAGGATCTAGTCGGACCCGACCCCGGGGGGAGGCCGGAGCGGCAAGAGACCGAGGCCGGAGGCAACCTTAGCGGGAAGCGTCCGGTGAGTGAGCCGACCAGTGGCACGGGCCAAGGGAGGGGTGTTTGCGCTGGAGGCGACATACCAGGAGGAGGCCGAGCTACCACCCCCACCGGTTGAGGGTGGAGCAGGACCATCGGTGGTTAGAGGTACCCTCTTGATCTCCCGTACATTAGCTTCGTTCTTTTCGATACGGGTGCATCATGTTCGTTTGTCTTGCCGAGCTTGTAATAGACGGCTTGGGGTTAGCTTGTGTGGAGGCCGCGAGGCCCCTAGTTGTGGAGTCTCTGGTGGGAGGCATGATTGAGGTACGGCGAGTGTGTCGTGGCTGTGTGTTAACCATAGGCGAGGTCGAGCTGAGTTTTGACTTGCATGTGATGCCTTTGAGGACGTTCGACCTGATCTTGGGTATGGATTGGCTTATGGCTTTCCAAGCCAAGATAGATTGTTATCGGCGGCGTGTGACCTTCGTGACACCTGCAGGGACCTCTTGCACCCTGCAGGGGGAGTGGGATTGTGAGGCGAGTCGGGCCGGGCCAGTGTTGGACCAAGTGGGGTGCCATTACCCACAGGTTGCAGCCCCGACCTTTGCCGAGGAGGGTAAGGTGGAAAAGAGGGTGTGGCCCGTTGTTGTGGACCAATTTCGGGATGTTTTTCCTGAGCGGTTGAGGAGTTTGCCACCTAAGAGGAGTGTGGAGTTCACCATTGAGTTGGTGCCGGGGACGGGTCCGATTTCCCAAGTAGCGTATCGTATGGGACCAGCCGAGCTGAGGGAGCTGCAGAGGCAAATCGAGGAGTTGGGGGACCAAGGGTATATCAGACCAAGTACCTCACCTTGGGGGTGCTCCGGTGCTCTTTGCTAAGAAGGCTGATGGCACGCTTCGTCTCTGCATCGACTACGAGGAAGTCGAGTCGGTGGATCGTGAAGAACAAGTACCCGTTGCCTCGGATAGATGACCTGTTTGACCAATTGAGTGGGGCCCGGTGGTTTTCCAAGATAGATTTACGGTCGGGGTATCACCAGCTCGGGGTTAGGGAGGAGGACATCCCTAAGACGGCTTTTCGGTGCAGGTATGGGCATTATGAGTGGGTAGTGATGCCTTTCGGGCTCACTAATGCGCCAGCAGTGTTCATGCATTTGATGAACCAAGTCTTTGCCCCATACTTAGACTCGTTCGTGGTGGTGTTTATCGATGATATCTTGGTGTATTCCAAGACCGAGAAGGAGCATGTGGAGCACTTGGCAACAGTGTTGCAAACCTTGAGGGACCAGCAATTGTTTGCTAAGTTTAGCAAGTGTGAGTTTTGGCTGCAGGAGGTTCACTTTCTTGGCCATGTGGTGTCAAGTGAGGGAGTCGGGGTGGACCCGCCCAAGATTGAGGCCGTGGCATCGTGGGCGAGGCCAACCAACGTTTTTGAGATCCGTAGTTTTCTTGGCTTGGCGGGGTACTATCGTCGTTTTGTCGAGGGGTTCTCCCGTTTGGCGGCTCCTATGACGGCATTGACTAGGAAAGGAGTGAAAATTGAGTGGACGGACAAGTGCCAGCAGGCGTTCGAGACTCTCAAAACCCGTTTGACCACTGCACCGGTGTTGAGGTTACCTCGGGAGAATATTCCATATGAGGTATACCGTGATGCGTCCAGGGGTTGGTTTGGGGTGTGTGCTTATGCAGGAGCACAGTGTGGTAGCTTATGGGTCAAGGCATTGAAGCCTCATGAGCAGAATTATCCTACTCATGACCTTGAGTTAGCGGCTGTTATCTTTGCCCTGAAGAGTTGGCAGCACTACCTCTTGGGGGAAAAGTTTGTGGTGTTCTCAGATCACAAGAGCCTTCAGTACATCTTTACTCAGAAGGACTTGAATTTGAGGCAAAGGAGATGGGTGGAGTATTTGCAGACCTTTGACTTTACTCTTGCCTATACCCCGGGCAAGGGTAATGTTGTGGCTGATGCATTGAGCAGAAAAGGGAAAGCTGAGGTGGCCGTGAGAGAGTGGAAGGCGATGGAGCGGTTGGCGACGTTACAGTGCAGCCTGTTGCTCATGATGGTGGGACAGTCCTGAGTCCTTTGGTGGTTGTGCAGAGTTGTACCAGGCGCGTCCGGGAGGGACAGTGGGTGACATTGAGTGTGAGGTTCTCCGTGCCCGTATTGAGGCCGGGGAGCTATCTGGGGACTGGACAGAGGGTCCTGAGCATGAGTTGTCATTTCAGGGGCGGTTGGTAGTAGCTTCTTCCCTCAGGGACGAGGTGATGAGGGAGTTTCACCAATCTAGAGTTGCTGTACATCCAGGGGGTACGAAGATGTACCATGCGCTTCGGGCACATTTTTGGTGGCCTGGGATGAAACGCGATGTGGCTGCCTTTGTTTCGCGGTGCCTCACGTGTCAGCAGGTGAAGGGCGAGCATCGGCGGCCGGCGGGCATGTTACGACCCTTGCCCATAGCGGAGTGGAAGTGGGACCATATAGCGATGGATTTTGTAGACTGGTCTTCCACCCACCACCTGGGAGGAAGGATATGATTTGGGTAATTGTGGATCGACTCACAAAGTCGGCCCATTTCCTGGCTGTTCGCGAGAAGGACTCTATTGGGACCTTGAGTCAGCTGTACATGAACGAGATTGTGAGACTGCATGGCGTACCCTCATCGGTTGTCTCAGACCGGGATTCGAGGTTCACTTCCCGTTTCTGGGCAGGTTTGCAGGAGGCTATGGGGACCAAGCTTCACCTGAGTACAGCCTTTCACCCTGAGACTGACGGTCAGACTGAGCGGACGAATCAGACCATAGAGGACATGTTGAGGGCTTGTGTGCTAGATTTTGGGGGTTCGTGGGCAACTCACCTTCCTTTGGTGGAGTTTGCCTACAACAACAGTTATCAGGCATCCATTGGGATGGCTCCTTTTGAGGCGTTGTATGGACGGCCGTGTCGATCCCCTTTGTGTTGGACCGAGGTGGGGGAGACAGCTCTCTTGGGACCGCAGTTGGTTCAAGAGGCTACTGAGAAGGTCAAGTTGATTCGTCAGCGTTTGTTATCCGCTCGAGTCGGCGAAATCTTATGCGGATCAGCGACGGCGACCTTTGGAGTTTTTCGTTGGTGATCATGTGTTCCTTCGTGTCTCTCCACGTCGTGGACATCGACGGTTTGGGCGAAGTTCCAAGCTATCTCCGCGGTTTATTGGTCCTTTTGAGATTCTGGATCGTGTAGGGCCTGTGGCCTACCGGTTAGCGTTACCACCGCGGGCCGAGTCGAGTGCACAACGTGTTTCACGTGTCCCGGTTCCGGAAGTATCACCCTGACCCCACTCACGTGATTGATTGGGGGACGTTGGACATTGAGGATGACATGTCCGTCATTGAGGCCCCTATCCGTATCCTAGATCGGCGAGAGAAGCTATTGCGTGGTCGTGCTATTCCTTTGGTTCGCGTGCTGTGGCAACACCGTGGTATTGAGGAGGAGACATGGGAACGTGAGTCCGTGATGCGTGAGCAGCACCCAGACTTGTTCGAGGACGAACAATCTTAAGCGTGGGAGGTGGTCGTTGGCTGTTGGCCAAGGGATAGTGTTGTGTTTTCTTGTGAGGTGTTTTCTTGTATTAGTTGATGTATTTGTATTGTCTTTTAAAGACATGTGCTTAATTGTGATGTGATTTGAGATGTGTATTCGTGCCATGCGGACATGTGTTACGTGCATTATTGTGGTTATGGATTATGGTGGTACTGTTATGTGCTGTTGTGCTGTGTGTGGTGTATGACCCATTTGGGTGTTGTGGCTCGCCGCGAGGAAAATGGGTAGCTTGTGTTTGTTTTCCTCTTATGTCATTTCTTTTCGAGGACGAAAAGTCTTAAGGGGGAGAGGATGTAAGGACCCGTACCTTGAGTTAGTCAGTTTTACCTCCGGAGTAGAGTTTTTCTAGATTTTGACCTAGTAAATGGACTCCAATGAATTCACGTGCAAAAGGAAAGATGCTTAGAATGGTGTCCTTTATCTACCACGAAGTTTCCAGGCCAAATGGACATGTATGTGAGGTGCACGTGATATGGGTCCAATTCACGTGCAAGTGTAATTGTCTTCTAAATGATGCAAGGAGGCTAGGGGTGAAGTTTGAGAGCATTTGGAGTCCATATGGAGGTGCACGTGAATTGGGGAATTCACGTGCAAATTGGCGTGCAGGCTTATTTTTGCATGGTTCCCTTGGTTTTGACATTCTAAGGAACTTTCTCCAAAGGACCATGTTGAAATTCTGAGTATTTTGGCCTATATGGGTGTGGAAAGGTGCTAACTTGTGTAATCAAAACTACGTCGTTTTGATGCTGGGATTCACTTAACCAAAACTACGTCGTTTTGATGTTATGTTGTCTATATAAGGAGGAGAAGCCCTCTGTTTTAGGGTTAGGGTTTGTTGCTCCACCAGCCGTCGCAGAGAGAGAGAGAGGGAAGGAGAGCTCCTGGTTGCTGCCGGGTGTCTTGCGTGGGTGGTCGGTGACTCGTGGGTGGACGGCGTTCGACGTGGGATCGGGACTTTGCTGTGTTGTTGCATTTTACTTGAGGTAGGGATTGTTCTTCCTAAATCCTCCTCTCGTCCTAGGGTCCTAGGGCGGAATATTATATTATTTATATGTAAATTCATATAGGTGTGACCTCCTATATGAATGTTGGCCTTCAATGGCGATTTTGGTGTTTCTGGTGTTTGTGTGATGCATGAAACGTGTTTGATAAAATGCCTGTACGACATGCCTGCTACATGTTTGATGAAATGCCTGTGTGAACTTAGCTGTGTGTATATGCCCATTAAGTGTTTGGTAATATGTCCCTGTGACTGGACTTGTGGTTTGGTGTATGTATGTATGCTGGATGTTTGCTCTATGGCCTGAATGGGTTTGTGCGCTTGTGAACGGGTGCTCACCAAGTGTTTGGTTGTATGCTTGAGTGACCATGTGTGTTGTGTGCTTGCTTGTGGTACTTGGCCTGAAGAGGCGGTTAAATCACTTGGCCTGAAGAGGCGGTTAAATCACTTGTGGTTAAAGTGTTAGCCCTGTGTGGCATTGGAGGATTGTAAATTGTTGATGTGGTTGTTATTATGTTTGTTGAAATTATTGTAACACAACACTGCACTTGTACACATGGCATGTAGATGCTAGGAACATGGGATGGGTTGGGGAGACATGATCCCTACTGAGCTGTGGTTGCTCACCCCTCCTACTGTGTTTGCTTTTTTTTTCCAGGGACTTACAGGCGTTAGGTGGATACACCAAGGTGGAAGACCTTATTTACTTTACTGTTTATGTTATTTTTATGGGAACTGATGTAACCCCAATGGGGATGGATTAAAAAAAGGACTTTGTAATAAAGACTGACTTTGTTATTGGTTTGTGGACAGCTTTGATGGACTTTATTTTTCTTGAATGTGTTGTGAAAGTTTTAAAATGTTAAATTCTTGATTTGTATCCTTACCCCTTTGCCCTCCGTGTGGGTAAAAGGGAAGTCACATACCGGTTTCCTCGGGTTGGAAATCCGGGGCGTGACAATTGGGGAGTGTTGGTTCTATTGTGACGCGCGTAGGCTAATGGTGTTGGCCTTGTTCTGTTGTTGGGGTCTTAGCGAATTTGTGGGAGGTTTCTCGACCTCACTGTTGTCCGACTTGCTCACATGAGTTGTTGTCAGCGCGCTACTTAACTACGCTCTAGTTCTTGATATGCTCTTGCGTGTTACGCTAGTGTTGGCTAAATGGAGGTACTCCTTTGGAGCGTACTAACAATGTTAGTATTTGTTAATGCATTTTGTATTGCTTTGATCTCATTGTGGTGTTTGCAATTGGGTTTCTCTTTTCGAGGACGAAAAGTCCAAAGGTGGGAAGGTTGTGAGGGAACTTCCAACGTATGTTTTGTATGGTGTTGGCGGATGGGCAGTGGAACATTAAATGTGCAGTAGTGTTTGTGCTGTGAGTTGATCTGTGACCGAGGTGATTTGTTAAACGTGTTGGGGATGGGAGTATATGTCTCACACCGTCGTGCCATGTAATTACTTCGACACGTGTTATGTGTGTTTTTGTGTGATATCTTCAGTCGCAGGTATGTGGATGGTTGTGGGCAAGGTGCATCAGCTTGTGCGTTATGGAAGGTGTGTTGTCTTTTCGAGGACGGCATGTCCCGCGAAGGAGACATGGGAACGTAAGTCCGTGATGCGTGAGCAGCACCCGGAATTGTTCGATGACGAACAATCTTAAGCGTGGGAGGTGGCTGTTGGCCAAGGGATAGTGATGTTTTCTTGTGATGTGTTTTCTTGTATTAGTTGATGTATTTGTATTGTCTTGACATGTTCTTATTTGTGATGTGCCTTGAGATGTGTATTCGTGCCATGTGGACATGTGTTATGTGCATTATTGTGGTTATGGATTATGGTGGTACTTGTTATGTCTTTGTTGTCTTGTGTGTGGTGTATGACCCATTTGGGTGTTGTGGCTCGCCGTGTGGCAAATGGGTAGCTTGTGTTTGTTTTCCTCTTATGTCATTTCTTTTCGAGGACGAAAAGTCTTAAGGGGGAGAGGATGTAAGGACCCGTACCTTGAGTTAGTCGGTTTGCCTCCTGAGTAGAGTTTTTCTAGATTTTGACCTAGTAAATGGACTCCAATGAATTCACGTGCAAAAGGAAAGATGCTTAGAATGGTGTCCTCTATCTACCACGAAGTTTCAGGCCAAATGGACATGTATGTGAGGTGCACGTGATATGGGTCCAATTCACGTGCAAGTGTGGTTGTCTTCTAAATGATGCAAGGAGGCTAGGGGTGAAGTTTGAGAGCATTTGGAGTGCATATGGAGTTGCACGTGAATTGGGGAATTCACGTGCAAATTGGCGTGCAGGCATATTTTTGCATGGTTCCCTTGGTTTTGACATTCTAAGGAACTTTCTCCAAAGGACCATGTTGAAATTCCGAGTATTTTGGCCTATATGGGTGCGGAAAGGTGCTAACTTGTGTAATCAAAACTACGTCGTTTTGATCCTGGGATTCACTTAATCAAAACTACGTCGTTTTGATGTTGTGTTGTCTATATAAGGAGGAGAAGCTCTGTTTTAGGTTTAGGGTTCACTTCAGCTGCTGCAGCCGTCGTAGAGAGAGAGAGAGCTAGAGAGAGAGAAGGAAGGAGAGTTGCTGGTTGCTGCCGGAGCATCTTGCGTGGGGAGGACAGCGTTTAGCGCGGGAGCAAGGAAGATCTGTTGTAAGGTAGGGATTCTGTTCTTCCTAAATCCTCCTCTGTCCTAGGGTCCTAGGGCAGAATATGAGTTATATCTGTTATATTATTTATATGTAAATTCATATAGGTGTGACCTCCTATATGAATGTTGGCCTTCAATGGCGATTTTGGTGTTTCTGGTGTTTGTGTGATGCATGAAAAGTGTTTGATAAAATGCCTGTATGACATGCCTGCTACATGTTTGATGAAATGCCTGTGTGAACTTAGTTGTGTGTATATGCCCATTAAGTGTTTGGTAATATGTCCGTTTGACTGGACTTGTGGTTTTGTGTATGTATGTATGTTGGATGTTTGCTCTATGGCCTGAATGGTTGGATTTGTGCGCTTGTGAACGGGTGCACACCAAGTGTTTGGTTGTATGCTTGAGTGACCATGTGTGTTGTGTGCTTGACTGTGGTATCTGGCCTGAAGAGGCGGTTAAATAACTTTGCCTGAGAGGCGGTTAAACCAAGTGGCCCGAAGAGGCGGTTAAATCACTTGGCCTGAAGAGGCGGTTAAATCACTTGGCCTGAAGAGGCGGTTAAATAACTTGGCCTGAAGAGGCGGTTAAATCACTTGTGGTTAAAGTGTTAGCTTGTGTGGCGGTGGAAGATTGTAAATTGTTGATGTGGTTGTTATTATGTCTGTTGAAATTATTGTATCACGACACCGCACTTGTACACATGGCATGTAGATGCTAGGAACATGGGATGGGTTGGGGAGACATGATCCCTACCGAGCCGTGGTTGCTCACCCCTCCTACTGTGTTTGTTTGTTTTCCGGGGACTTACAGGCGTTAGGTGGATACACCAAGGTGGAAGACCCTCTCCACTTTATTGTTCATTTCAAGTAATGTACTTTTATGATTTATGTAACCCCAGGGAGGGGAATGTACTAAGGGATTGAATCGTAATCGGGGACTTGGTTGTTTTGTGAACCTTTGATGTTTTGGAATTAAATAAAGATGTGGCTTATTTGATTTATTGTAATTGTTAGACTTGCTTGTGTGGCATCCAGTAATCCAACCCCATTGCCCTCCGTGTGGGTGAATGGGGAGTCACGTACCGGTTTCCTCGGGTTGGAAATCCGGGGCGTGACACCCGCCGGCCGCTGATGCTCAGCCTTCACCTGCTGACACGTGAGGCACCGCGAAACAAAGGCAGCCACATCGCGTTTCATCCCAGGCCACCAAAAATGTCCCCGAAGCGCATGGTACATCTTCGTACCCCCTGGATGCACAGCAACTCTAGCCTGGTGAAACTCCCTCATCACCTCATCCCTGAGGGAAGAAGCCACTACCAGTCGCCCCTGAAAAGATAACTCATGCTCAGGACCCTCTGTCCAACCCTCAGATAGCTCACCAGCCTCAATACGGGCACGGAGGACCTCACACTCAATGTCACCCAACTGTGCCTCCCGGACGCGCCGATAAAGCTCAGGCACAACAACCAAAGGACTCAGGACTGTCCCACCATCACGAACAATAGGCTGCAGCTGCAACACCGCCAACTGCTCCATCAGTTTCCACTCTCTCATGGCCACCTCAACTTTCCCTTTTCTGCTCAATGCGTCAGCCACAACATTACCCTTGCCCGGGGTATAAGCAAGAGTAAAGTCAAAGGTCTGCAAATACTCCACCCATCTCCTCTGCCTCAAATTCAAGTCCTTCTGAGTAAAGATGTACTGAAGGCTCTTGTGATCAGAAAACACTACGAACTTCTCCCCCAAAAGGTAATGTTGCCAACTCTTCAAGGTAAAGATGACAGCCGCCAGCTCAAGATCATGGGTAGGGTAGTCGCTCATGAGGCTTCAGTGCCTTGACCCATAAGCTACCACACCTTGTGCTCCTGCATAAGCACACACCCCAAACCAACCCTGGACGCATCACAGTATACTTCATATGGGATATCCTCCCGAGGTAACCGCAACACCGGTGCAGTGGTCAAACGGGTTTTGAGAGCCTCAAACGCCTGCTGACACTTGTCAGTCCACTCAAACTTCACTCCTTTCCTAGTCAACGCCGTCATAGGAGCCGCCAAACGGGAGAACCCCTCTACAAAACGACGATAGTACCCCGCCAAGCCAAGAAAGCTACGGATCTCAAAAATGATGGTTGGCCGCACCCACGATACCACAGCCTCAATCTTGGCCGGGTCCACCGTAACTCCCTCACTGATACTACGTGGCCAAGAAAGTGAACCTCCTGCATCCAAAACTCACATTTGCTAAACTTAGCAAACAACTGCTGGTCCCGCAAGGTTTGCAACACTGTTGCCAAATGCTCCACATGCTCCCTCTCCGTCTTGGAATACACCAAGATATCGTCAATAAACACCACCACAAAGGAATCCAGATATGGGGCGAAGACCTGGTTCATCAAATGCATAAACACCGCTGGTGCATTAGTGAGCCCGAAAGGCATCACCACCCACTCATAGTGCCCATACCGGCACCGAAAAGCAGTCTTAGGGATGTCCTCCTCCCTAACCCTTAGCTGGTGATACCCCGATCGCAGATCTATCTTGGAAAACCACTGGGCTCCAATCAACTGGTCAAACAGGTCATCTATCCGAGGTAACGGATACTTGTTCTTCACAGTCACCAAATTCAGCTTTCTATAATCTATGCAGAGGCGAAGCGTGCCGTCTGCCTTCTTTGCAAAGAGCACCGGAGCACCCCAAGGTGAGGTACTCGGTCTGATATACCCCTGGTCCAGCAACTCCTCTATCTCGCCGCCGAAGCTCCCTCGGCTGGCCGGCCCCATACAATATGCTACTTGGGAGATTGGGCCAGTCCTCGGTACCAACTCAATGGTGAACTCTACACTCCTGTTAGGAGGTAAACTCCTCAACTGGTCAGGAAAGACATCCTGAAATTGGTCAACAACTACCTGGACACACTCTCTTTTCCACTTTCCCTTCCTCAAGAAAGGTCGGGCTGCCAACCCTGTGGGTAATGGCACCCTGCGGTCCAACATTGGCCCAGCCTGACTCGCCTCACAGTCCCACTCCCCCTGCAGGGTGCAAGAGGTCCCTGCAGGTGTCACGAAGGATACACGCCGCCGATAACAATCTATCTTGGCCTGGAAAGCCATAAGCCAATCCATACCCAAGATCAAGTCAAACGTCCACAAAGGCATTACATGCAAGTCAAAACTCAGCTCCACCTCTCCTATGGTTAACACACAGTCACGACACACACGTCATACCTCAATCATGCCTCCCACCGGAGACTCCACAACTAGGGGCCTCGCGGCCTCCACACAAGCTAACCCCAAGCCATCTATTACAAGCTCAGCAACAAAAGAACATGATGCACCCGTATCGAAAGGAACAGAAGCTAATGTACAGGAGATCAAAAGGGTACCTCTAACCACCGATGGTCCTGCTCCACCCTCAGCTGGTGGGGGTGGTAACTCAGCCTCCTCCTGGTACGTCGCCTCCAGCGCAAACACCCTTCCTTGGCCCGTGCCACTAGTCGGCTCACTCACTGGACGCTTCCTGCTAAGGTTGCCTCCAGCTTTAGTCTGCTGCCGCTCCGGCCTCCCCTAGGGTCGGGTCTGACTCGATCCTACCTGACTAGCCTGCCACTGACGAGCTGGTCTCTCTGCTGGTGTACGGAAACTAGTGTCACTCCTCATGCTGGATGCCATGCCTCCAACTCCCTTGTTCTTTACTCCGGCAAACTCGGCTCAAATGGCCTTCTCGTCCACGCTATTGCATCGCTAGTTCTTCTTGGGACACTCCCTCTTGAAGTGGCCTTGCTCCCCACAAAGAATGACAACCGCCGGGGAGACCTCTCCTGCTGGACCTCCCTGCTGCCACCGCCAAAGCTAGACCTCCCTGGGTTCTCCAATGTCTGTCCCCCTCGCGGAAGGAACTACTATCTCTCTCCTCGGTCTTGGGCCTCTTGGACCCCGAATCGCGTTCGGACCCACCTTGCAACTGGCGACCCTGATGGACCTGCCTCCCATCCTCCAACTCCCTCTCAGCTATACGTGCTGTCTCAACAACCTCAGCATAGGTCCTCAAACGCAGAATTGCCACCCTCTGCCTAAGTGCTGGCCGGAGACCCAAGGTGAACTTGTGGGCCTTCAGGTCCTCCTACGCCACGGTCTCGGGAGCAAATCTGCTCAAGCTCCGAAATTCGCGCTCATACTCGGGCACCGTCTTTGATCCCTGTTTCAGGCTGCCGAACTCCTCTCTCTTCTGCCACCTTAACGACTCGGGGAAGAATTCATCATGGAAGAGCTGCAGGAACTCGTCCCACAACATGAACTGCACAACACGGCTCCCCGCAACACTCTGCCACCATTCCAGAGCATTCCCCTCTAGCTGCCGAATGGCCAGTCTCACCTTATCCACCTCCCGAGGTAGGAGAAAGGAAAACACATGCTCGATCTGCCTTAGCCAGTGCTCATCTAACACTGGGTCCTCCTCCCCTTTGAATCGCGGAGGTTGTTCCTTTTGGAACTGTGTCACCATGTCATCCTCTGCACGAGTCGGTACGCCACTCAGCGAACCCTCACGCTCCCTTGGTAACTCCCCCGCTGGTGGTGGCAGTGGTGGTGGCACCACCTGCTGTGCTGCCATCTCACGGCGCACCTCCTCCCGAACTTCTTGCCGGATACCCTCTCTCAGCTCTTGGACTTCCAGCCGGATGCCTTCTCGCAGCTGCGTCAGCAACAGTGCATGTCCTCCAACGGACTGCCCCGCACCCGGGCCCTCATGGGCAGATGACTCATCATCCACTACCCTGGACGCACGAGTCACTCTCCTCGGTGGCATTCTTACTACATGAAGTAAGAAGCACAAACGTCAGAACGCGTTCGACTACTATCAAGTTTCACTACCTCTACCCCATTATCAAGTCAAGTAGTACATGGCATCACACACATTTTACACATTGCACCAATCAACATCGCACACAGTTCAAATAAACAAGGACCTTTCCTTGTAGTCATGCTCAAGGTACTTCAAGTAAAAGCAGAGTTGCATAGTTCACACCTTATCACATTAGTCACATTTTTCTTTTATCAAAATTACAATTTTAACAGGTATCCACACCTTCACATTCCCCAACCAATGCAACTAGTGCCCTAATGCCAATGCATGCAAATCCTACATCAGGTCTGGACAACCTCAAGTACACCTTAGACGCCCCAAGAGGACCGTGTTGATCAGGCACGTCCTTCCAGGTTCCTCCAAAGGACTCAAGATAACCAGATCCGCCCACTACCCTAGGCCAACTAGACCATGCTCTAATACCATATTGTCATGCCCCGAATTTCCAACCCGAGGAAACAGGTACGTGACTTCCCTTTTACCCACACGGAGGGCAAAGGGGTTAGGATACAAACCCCGAATATAACATTTTAAGCATCCATAACACATTCAAGAAAGTAATGTTCATTAAAGCAATCCACAATCCAAACCAGTCTTTATTACAATAAAATCCTCTTTTCAATCCATCCCCACTGGGGTTACATCAATTCCCACAAAATAACATAAAATGAAAGACGGTAAGGTAAATAAGGTCTTCCACCTTGGGGTCCCACCTAACGCCTGTATGTTCCTGAAAGAAAACACAACATAGAGGGAGGGGTGAGCAACCACAGCTCAGTAGGGATCATGTCTCCCCAATCCATCCCATGCCCCTAGCGTCTACATGAGGGTGTGTACAGGTGCAGTGTAGTGACAATAAGATATAAACAGGTTGTATTCCACACGAGCTAACATATCCATGGCCACTCAGGCTTAGCCACATGGGCTAACATATCCACGGCCACTCAGGCTTAGCCACACGGGCTAACATATCCACAGCCACTCAGGCTTAGCCACACGGCTAACATTTCCAGTCCCGGGCTTCCACAGCCACCGGGTTCCACAAACACAGCATACAAGGTCACACAGACATTAAACCAAACACGTAGCATACACACTTTCACAGGCATAAAATCAAACACATACTAGGCATATTCACACAGACATATTTACACAGGCATTTTAACGAATACTTAATATGCACTCACCATCCAACACCAGAATACATCAAAAACCGCCATCGAAGGCCAACATCCATATAGGAGATCACACCTATATGGATTACATATATATATAAACAGGTATAATCCATAATCTACCCTGGAACCCTATGTCATCACCCGTTTTTGACCGGGCTCGTACTGGCTTTTGTGAAAGGACTCCATGCTAGTTCATTCCATTGATCCTAGAGTCATCCCTGCACAAGGCTCGCACAAACCATTAAAGAAAAGAAAAACACAGAGTCGCCACCAAACAAATTAAAGGTGTGATTGGGCACCTAGAAAAAGAAAGGTCTACGGTTCCAGAGAATTAGGTTCGGGAGTCGGTTACGTGTGGGGAAGGAAGAAAAATTCTTGCACCCCCACAACGCCCACAATTGGTACCTAGTCTTGATCTATGGGTGTTTGCTTGCTCTATTATTTATTCTAGAAAAGAGTTTTTGTATTTTTAATTTTTAGAAAAAGAAATATTTTAGGATCTAGGCCTTAAAACAACAAAGAAAAAGATTTTAATAAAGTAAATAAAAAGGGACATTCTAATTTTAGAAAAAGAATGTGGGATCTAGGCCCGTGTGCAAGATTGCATTTTTATAAGAAAACAAAAGTAATTTTCCTTTTTTAGAAAAGAAAACAAAAGCAATTTGAATTCAAATAAGAAAATACTGCCACAATTGATATTGGCCCAAGTAGACTAGGATGTGAGCATCTAGGGCTCAACCCTCATGACCGCCCAGGCCTTGTTTAAATTTTTCTAGAAGAGATTTGAGTTTTGTTTTTTTACATTTTATTATTTTTTTTGAAAATAATAAAGGAAAAGAGAGATACAAGAAGTTTTTTTTGTGTTTTCGTTTTTTTAAACTCTAAGAAATAATTAAAATAAATAGAGACGGTTTTGGGTTTTATGTTTAAAAACAACACAGAGAAAGAAATTTTTAAAAAAAGAATAATTTAATAAATAAACAAAAGTAAAGCAGGAAACCTGGAGAAATTAAGATGATGCAGACGTTGGTTCCACTTTCCTCCTAATGATCCCTGAAAACACAATGATTAGTAAAATGAATCTCCCTCCTTGATTCGATGTATTTCCTTCAGCCTTAGCTCTTTCCACCCAAAATAGGAGATATTCGGGTGCTTTTCTCCTAAAATAAAGTGTTTCCGCCTTTAGAAATTCTCAGAATTTTCTCTCTCACAGTCCCGTCCAACAAACTCTCTTTTTCCTGATAAAAATCCTCTCTGATTTTTAATCTCTCAAAAATGCAGCCAGAAATTCTCTCCCGGAATAACCTCTTATGATACTTGATAATCGATGCCCCTTTTGCCTCTTGGGGCAGTCTATTTATAGGAATCCCAGGGGAGACAGCCCGTGCCTCGGCATTTATTGGATGCCTTACAGTCCCCATGAGTCAACTACATCGTTCCAATGAATTAATGACTTCGGAAATGGAATTCTCGGTTCCCAGCGATTTACAATAATTCACAGTTCCCGTGCTTTGAAAAGGGAGTCCCAGTGCCTGAAAATAAATAAATTGTTTGAGATTATTTAATCCTCTGTTGTACCTGGACGCTTTGGTGGGTAAGGGCGGAATGCATTTCCGGATGTATTGGAGCCGTTAGGAATTAATGGTTATGCAATCCCCAGGGTCAACTGTGATGTCCCGAGGAAAATGACATTTAATTACAGAGGTCTTCCGTCCCTATGCTCAAAAATGGAGTTCCGAGACATTTGAATGTAATATTTGGAGACTCCTCAATTCCCACGCTTTAAAAGAGGGTTCCGAGACACTGCTGGCATTTAATGCACTTAAAAAGAATTTTCGGAGTCCCGATGCTTTGGAGTCACTCCCAGACCTGTAGAGAAGCTATTTTGGAGTTTTTCAAAATTATTGACCAGGTTTGACCTCCGGATCTAGGCTTATTCCGGATCAGTGCCCTTTTTCCGCATCAATAGGTCCTCATTCCGTATTAACAAGTCCTTATTCCGCACTAATGAGCTTATTCCGCATCAATAGGTTTAGCTCGGATTTGACCAAGTTTGACCTCCGGATCTGCGCTTATTCCGGATCAGTGGCCTTAGTCCGGATCAGTAAGTCCTTATTCCGCATCAGTTGACCAAGTTTGACCACCGGATCTGGGCTTAGTCCGGATCAGTAAGTCCTTATTCCGTATCAGTTGACCAAGTTTGACCACCGGATCTGGGCTTAGTCCGCATCAGTAAGTCCTTACTCCGCATCAGTTGACCAAGTTTGACCACCGGATCTGGGCTTAGTCCGGATTTGGGCTTAGTCCGGATTTGACCAAGTTTGACCGCCGGATTTGGGTTTAGTCCGGATTTGACCAAGTTTGACCTCCGGATCTGCGCTTATTCCGGATCAGTGGCCTTAGTCCGCATCAGTAAGTCCTTATTCCGCATCAGTTGACCAAGTTTGACCACCGGATCTGGGCTTAGTCCGGATCAGTAAGTCCTTATTCCGTATCAATTGACCAAGTTTGACCACCGGATCTGGGCCTAGTCCGGATCAGTAAGTCCTTACTCCGCATCAGTTGACCAAGTTTGACCACCGGATCTGGGCCTAGTCCGGATCAGTAAGTCCTTATTCCGCATCAGTTGACCAAGTTTGACCACCGGATCTGGGCTTAGTCCGGATTTGACCAAGTTTGACCACCGGATTTGGGTTTAGTCCGGATTTGACCAAGTTTGACCACCGGATTTGGGTTTCCCCAAAAATTTCCGTGTGTGGGCTCGGTCGCCACATGGCGCTTCTACTTGGGCTTCCTTAGGCCTCTCTTGTTATCACTTGCTGTGTAAGGAGAGTGCCTTTGTATATATACTGGGCGAAGGAGAAGCAAAATTGGCAATGTGGGACAAACATGCATATGAAGAACCAAAATTCGTGGAAAATTGGCAGATTTCTGGGGCAACTTCAAAAATTCATAACTTTCTCCACAGAGCTCGGATTAGGGCCAAATTGGTCTTGTTTTGCTCGAAATTCTGTTATCTATCTCATGAAATTGGAGATAGATAAAGTGGGAAAAGTGGGAGAAAAGTGGGAAATACCGCATAGAGGTACATGATAAAGTGAGCATTCTGCCCGTCCGATTCAAAAATTCATAGTTAATTGCATAGAACTCGGATTACCTTCAAACCAATTGTAGATGATAGATAAAGATGTTATCTAACTAATGCAATTGATTTTGTTCAGATCCAATGAGTATTGAGAAAGTTATTGGCAAAATAGTGCGCTGCGCACTAGCTGTCTCCCCCAAATTTGCACAAGGTTTGGTTGCCAACTTTGAAAAATCATAACTAATTGAATACAACCCGGAATATTCTCAAACCAATTGGAGATGATAGATAAAGATGTTATCTAACTAATGCAATTGACTTTGTTGGATTACTACAAGTATCGGGGAAGTTATTAATAAAATAGCGGGCTGCCCACCGGTTGTCCAATTTAACTTGATGTTTTTATCATAATCATTTCATTTTTCCTCGGAATCAAGCGTGGTCAAGTGCGTTATTCTACGAATGTCATCCTCTGTCACTTAGTGGTCCTTCGCCAAGTACGGTTGCGATCTAACCTGGTCAAAATGGGGTACAACAGCTGCCCCTCTTTGTGCATTGTTTGTATACAAATGATGTACAAAGATAACCAAATACCCATTTTGAATGGTTAGATCTCCTTGGAGTTTGGCATTGCTATGAGATTGATGCGGAATTTTTGGTTATGAGGGTGGCTTCTTGGGCCGAATAGCTTCTTGGGCTATGATATGACATCTTAGGTTGATTTGCTTCTTGGGCTATAAGGGTGGCTTCTTGGGACGAATAGCTTTTTGGGCTATGACACGACATCTTGGGTCGAAAATGAGTGACATCTTCGGTCGATTAGCTTCTTGGGCTATAAGGGTTGCTTCTTGGGCCGAATAATAGCGTCTTGGGCTATAAAGGTGGCTTCTTGGGCCAAATAGCTTCTTGGGCTATGAGAGTGGCTTCTTGGGCCATATAGCTTCTTGGGCTATGATACGACATCTTGGGTCGAAAATGAGTGACATCTTGGGTCGATTTTGAGTGACATCTTTGGTCGATTAGCTTCTTGGGCTATGAGGGTGGCTTCTTGGGCCGAACAATAGCGTCTCGGGCTATAAAGGTGGCTTCTTGGGCCAAATAGCTTCTTGGGCTATGAGAGTGGCTTCTTGGGCCGAATAGCTTCTTGGGCTATGAGGGTGACATCTTGGGTCAAATGATAGTGAGGTAGCATCTTGGGCTATGGATAGGTGACTCTATCATGGCTCCCTCTACGAGTTCACTCTAAGAGATCGCTCTACGAGATTACCACCCAAGATTTATGCTTGGGCTTACGATCTAGGTCTGCCGAGTTTAGTTCCTTGATTTTGAAAGGGAATTCTGTTTGTTGAGGGTGAGTCCTCATCTGTCTTTGAAGCTTAACTGTTGGTAGATCATGAGATGAATCCTCATGCCATTCTGATATACGGATAATCCTGTGAGTAAGAAGAACAAACATGCTAGGATGTATGCTAATGATGCATGAAGATGCGTGAATGTATGTGACTTTATGATTAAGTTTGTGAATCCTTCTCCTCCGTCGGGAAAGAGGCCGGTGGATGACTTGTGCCTTTTGTTCTCTCTTTGCTCCAAGAGACCGGGGCGCCATCTTTTCGCATGTTGATATCCCCATGCATGGAATGTTCAAGAAAACTCCGTTTGGGAATTTTTTTTTTTTTTTTTTAAAAAGGAATTTTGAAAAAGAATTTTGAGAAAAGTACATCATCATACATAACATGACTCATGCATTATCATAAGAGTTTAACAAGTCTTCCTTTTATAAAACAGAATGATAATTTTTTAAGATATTGGTTTACAAAGTTGATCAAAGTGTGCTCAAAACATGACCAATCCTTCTATTCATAGGCCAGCCTTTGATGTGGAGTAACTGATCAATCCCTCTGAGGTGCTTGAGATTCTATCAGGCTGCTTTAGGTGACTTTGGATCCTGGTCCTTTTGTTTGGCTTTGTATTTTACCCTTAGTGCCCTTTCGGGTTTTCACTAAGTCCGCCTTTAATCCTTCTCTCTTTTCACAGAGCTTTGTATTTTACGCTTAGCGCCCTTTCGGGTTTTCACCAAGTCCGCTCTTAGCTGCGACTTCCTTGTCTTTGTACCAAAATGAATTTTTTGTTGTCATTTATATGAAGGAGATGATGAGCGTGAGATTTGGACTCAATAGTGAATGCTTGTTTGGAGTTCTTTTGAAAGATTAGAACTGCTTTTTTTTTTTTTTTTGGCCCTTTGGTGCCCCTTTTTTTTGTCTCTTTCTCAGGGAAAAGCTCCCTTACCTGGAAAATAAGGATAAATGAAAGGTTTAAGAACACGGAGAATTCTTTCAATAAATGACAATTTTAAATCCACTTTGGTACAAGAACGGAAACTAAACATAAAATTTCTTTACCGGCATCACATTGTTTACGGGGTTCGGGAGTTCGTCTCCATCCATTTTGGTGAGGACGAGTGCACCACCCGAGAATGCTCTTTTTACAACATACGGCCCCTCATAATTTGGAGTCCATTTGCCTCGTGATCATGTTTGTATTGGTAGTATCTTTTTCAGGACCAGGTCTCCTTCTTGAAATGCCCTTGGTCGCACCTTTTTGTTGAAGCTAGCCATCATTCTCTTTTGATAAAGCCGACCTCGGCAAACCGTCGTGAATCGTTTCCCGTCAATTAGGTTCAACTGTTCGAAACGGTTCTTAACCCATTCGGCTTTATCTAGCTTGGTATCCATGAGCACCCTCGGAGACGGGATTTCTACTTCCACCAGGTAAAACAGCCTCCATGCCATAAACTAAGGAAAATGGCGTTGCCCCGGTTGAAGTCCGGATCGTGGTTCTATAGGCATGTAGTGCATATGGGAGTTTCTCGCTCCAATCTTTGTACGTCTCGGTCATTTTTCGGATAATGTTCTTGATATTCTTGTTTGCCGCTTCTACCGCTCCGTTCATTTGAGGACGGTAAGGTGTAGAGTTGCGATGTCGGATTTTGAACTGTTCACACAAATTGTCCATCATTCGGCTATTCAGATTGGCAGCATTATTGTTATAATGTGCCTGGGAGCCCATAGCGGCACACGATGTTGTTGCGGACAAACTTAGTGATTACCGACCGAGTGACTTGGACGTAGGAGGTTGCCTCGACCCACTTAGTGAAATAGTCGATGGCTACAAGAATGAATCTATGTCCATTGGAGGCTTTTGGAAATATGGGCCCAATGACGTCCATGCCCCACAATGCAAATGGCCACGGAGATGTAAGCACGTGTAACTTAGATGGGGGGTGCTTGAATGCGATCCCCATAAACCTGGCATTTAAGACATTTACGCACATGCTCGATGCGGTCCTTTTCCATAGTAACCCAATAGTAGCCCATCCTCATGATCTGCCTAGTTAGTGTATGCCCATTTGCATGAGATCCGCGATCGCCGTTGTGAACCTCATTGGTGACCCGAGCTGCTTCATCTTTGTCTAAGCACCACGATAAAACTTGGTTATGGTTGCGTGCGTATAGGATTGAACCGTCGAGGAAATAATTGATGCTTGCGCGTCGGATGTTTCTTTTTTCTGCTTGAGGCCCCTACCTGGATATGAGTCTTTGGGACAGTACTTGTTTGATATCTTGATACCAAGGCTTGTTGTCGGTGTCAACATTGGTTACCATGTTGTAAATGGGTTCCTTGTTCACATTGATGTCAAAGCATGGTATTTGAAGCACGTGTCCAATCGAAGGAGGGAGGCTAGAGTCGCTAAAGCATCGGGAATTCGATTATGCTCTCTTGACATGTGTTCAAATGTGATTTCATCAAATAGGTTAGCCATTTCACAAATGATTTGTCGGTAAGGAATCAACTTGTGATTTCGAGTTTCCCATTCCTTTCTAACTTGATAAATGACTAGTCTTGAATCACCGAATACTTGTAACTTCTGATTCCTTTACTCAATGCCTCTTGGAGGCCCATTACACAAGCTTCATATTCTGCTATATTGTTTGTGCAAGGGAATGTCAACTTGGCGTCCATCGGAAAATGTACTCCGGATGGGGAAATTAGGACTGCCCCGATGCCATGACCTGATAAGCTTAATGCTCCATCAAACCATAGGGTCCATGTGTCTGACTCTTCATTTTCTTGGATGGTGTTGATGAATTCATCTGGGAAATCAGAGATTGCCGGCTCATAATCTTCCAAAGCTCGATCCGCTAGATAATCAGCTATGGCACTTCCTTTGATGGCCTTTTGAGGCACATAGACAATGTCATATTCTGCTAAGAGTAGCTGCCACTTAGCAATTCTTCCCGTCATGGATGGCTTTTCCAATAGGTATTTGAGCGGGTCATGTCTAGAGATGAGCCATGTGGTATGGTAGAGTGTATCTACGCCTTAACCTTCGTGCCGTCCAAGCGAGGGCACAACAAGTCTTTTCCAGGAGGAGTGTACTTTTCCTCACAAGGTGTAAACTTCTTGCTCAGATAGTAAATGATTTGCTCTTTCTTCCCTGAGGCATCATGTTGTCCTAGTACACAACCCATCGAGGTTTCTCGGACTGTTAAGTACAAAATTAGAGGTTGACCAGATCACGGGGGAACCAAAATTGGAGGGTTCATCAAATACCGCTTAATCGTATCAAAGGCCTCCCGACATTCTTTGTTCCACACTTCGGGGCTATTCTTGCGCACAGACCTTGAAGACGGGTTCACAAGTCATAGTGAGTTGTGAAATGAACCGAGCGATGTAGTTGAGTCTTCCGAGGAATCCTCTAACTTCCTTGATAGTTTTTGGCACAGGCATATCTTGGATGGCCCGGACTTTATCAGGATCAATTTCAATTCCCCGTTGACTGACGATGAATCCTAATAGCTTGCCTGATGTAGCCCCAAAGGTACATTTGGCTGGATTTAACTTCAATTGATATTTTCGTAGTCTGTCGAAGAGCTTACGCAACACTTTGACATGGTCCTTGTCTCCTTTTGATTTGGCGATCATATCATCAACATAGACCTCTACTTCTTTGTGCATCATGTCATGGAACAGTGTTACCATGGCTCTTTGATAAGTTGCCCCAGCATTTTTGAGTCCGAAAGGCATGACATTGTAGCAAAAGGTGCCCCATATAGTGATAAATGTAGTCTTTTCCTTGTGTTCAGGATCCATCCGAATTTGGTTATAGCCAGAGAATCCATCCATGAAGGAAAACATAGTATGTCTTGCCGTGTTGTCTACCAAAGTGTCAATGTGAGGCAGTGGGAAGTTATCTTTTGGACTAGCCCTATTGAGGTCGCGATAGTCTACACACATACGGACCTTCCCCCCTTTCTTTGGAACCGGTACGATATTGGCCACCCATTCTGGATAGTGGGCCACACTAAGGAACCCCCGCATCCCATTGCTTTTTGACTTCTTCCTTGATCTTTAGTATCATCTCCGGTCTCATCCTCCTTAGCTTTTGCTGGACAGGCTTACACTCAGGTCTCAAGGGCAACTGGTGTTGCACTATATCTATATCCAATCCCGGCATATCTTTGTAGGACCAGGCGAACACATCAATGTAGGACTTGAGAAGATCAAGTAGTTGATGTTTGATATTGTTGGGGATTAAAGACCCCAATCTCAATTCTTTTGGCTCGGTGGCTGTTCAAGTTCACGATCGTGACTAGGTCTTCACTAGGGATAGTGTGTTGGTCTTCTTTTTCTAGCAGGAGCTGGATGTCTTCTGGTAGCTCGGGATCTTCTACTGTTCCAGCTTCCTCTATCTCAGTCACTGATTGTTCCCAGTTTGGATTATGGTCAATTCTTAAGCAACTCGTTTCTTCTTTTCTTACCATATCTTTGAATTTATCATACCTGTTTGAAAAAGTCTAACTTACTCAACCATATATGATAATGCACATGCTATGAAATGCAAGAGGATGTTTTTGAAAAAGCTTCATTTTATTCAAACTTTCAAAAATAAGTTTACAACAAACTCGGAATTAAAAAAGAGAAAACATTGAAAATGTCCCAACGGGGTTCCTTGAACCGTTTACATGATAGGGAGGTCCAAGCTTTTCCAGTTGTCCAGTTGTTGTCTCGGGTCTCCTTGGCAAACCCGAACCGGTTTCACCTCTTCATTGTCATCCCCTATAGCGGCCCCTGTCTCTTCCCTCTGGGTTTATGAATCCTGCGCTCCTGAATGTAGCTCCAAGCGGTGGAAAAATCATCTTCTGTTCTTGGAAAGCTCTTTTCTCCGGCTTAGCCATCCAGCTATCCCTTCTTCTTGAGGTCTCTAATTGCCTGTCGGCTTTAGTGGGCTTGTAGCCTAGCCCAAATCTTCCAATTGTGCTTCGAATGGTAATAGGTTCTTTGATCCCTTGTCCTTGCAAGCCCAATCCTTTTTCCTGCTTTGTGGCCCAACTTCAGCATGACTGATGCTACCATCTTCGATGCCTTTGGTAATTGTGTCCCATCGTCCTGATCAGTTGTAGGGTTTGGAAGGTAGGTTGCATTGACGACCTCGAATGAGCGGAAGGAACATTCTGGGATATCTTCACTGCTTTCGATGTAGGGGACAGAGAGAGGTTTGGTGACAAGGATTTGTTTCTCCGGACACGCATATGAGTTTTCCGTCTACAATGAATTTAACCTTTTGATGAAGGGTTGAGGGTATTGCCCTCGCTGCATGAATCCATGGCCTTCCCAGTGAGGCAGCTATAGTAAGGAGCGATATCCATGACTTGGAACTCCACAGTGAATGTACTTGGACCAATTTGTAGTGGTACATCTAGGGTTCCCACTACTTCTCGCTTTTCTCCATCGAAAGCCCTGACAATCATGTTGGTGGGGCGGATGTAAGACGGGTCCACCGGCAGTTGCTTTAGAATGGGAGCTGGCATAATGTTCAGAGAAGATCCGTTATCAATTAGCACACGCGAGATGATGTGGTCCTTGCACTTAACGTAAATATGCAAAGCCTTGATATGTCCAACACCTTCTTGAGGGAGCTCTTCTTCACAGGCCGAGAAAGTTACTCGCCACGATATTATTTGCAATCCCATCTAAGTTCTCCACAGAAATGGATGGAGGAACGTAAGCTTTGCTCAAGACCTTCATAAGGGTTTCCCGGTGTGGAGTAGAATCCATAAGCAAAGATAATAATGAGATGCGAGCCGGCTGCCGACTCAATTGATCAATGATGTTGTATTCACTCTGTTTAATCAGCTTCAGAAACTTAGTTACCTCCTCCTCTGAGATAGAGGTATTTTTGTTAGCTGATATCGTTTTTGGAATGATATCTTACTCTACGGCTTTGCCTTTATCAGCTTTATTGATTTCTTGCGGTGTGTATGAACGACCACTTCTTGTCTTCTTCTCTTCTATAGGAAACCCCTGCAATGACAGACTTGCAGTGATAGTTCCAAGGGACTGCTTTATCATCCTTGTATGGGAAAGGCGACGGCTCCTGAATAGTAAGGGTTTTGACCTTTTGCATCAATGAGTCGGCCTTCGGCTTCTCCGTGTACTGGATAATTAGGGGTTTCGGTGCCCCAGGCTTGGGTGCCACCTGTGACCTATCAGTGGAGGCCATACAGACCTCACGATGTACCTCCAGCTTTGAAATTTCTAGTCTCTTAGAGTTTAGCAATTCTTGGACTGCTTCTTGAAATTCTTCACATTCCTCTAAGTCGTGTCCATAAGTTGTCTTGTGATAAAGGCATCGCTTCCTCCAGTTGTTGCCCCTATTAGCATCAGTCACATCCTTGGTCACTATGAATCCATTCTTGTGTAGGGTCATGAATAATTGATACTTGTCCGTCTTGATTGTGGAATCCTGTATAGGAGAATTTCCATATCCGGCTATTACATGGGCAACATTGCCTGAGTGTTCGGAAGAGGGTTGGTACCCACATTGGGAGTGCCAGTCATTTTAGAGAAGCCCAACCACCCAGCATCTCTTAAATGTTGTATCTTCCTTTTTAGGGCAAAACAACCTTCTGTGTCATGTCCAATTCCACCTCCATGGTATGCGCAACTGGTATCAGCTTTGTACCAATCAGGATATGGAGGGCTTAAATTTTTTAGGGGCACTGGACTGACAAGTCCTGCTGCCAATAATTTGGTGTACGCCTCCGTGTATGTGATAGGAATTGGATCGAATTTCTCCTTTCCTATTTTTGCTTCTGCCATGGCTGTTTTGATTGCTCAGACTGTGATTGGTTAGTTGAGTAAAAGTTCCCGCCTGAGGCTGATATTGTGGGTTCGGGGCTTGAGCAATGTAGGACACTGTCGAAGATCCTCCATAACACCCAGGTGTAGTTGATTGTTGGGGTTGTTGTGACCCGGCGCTGTTACAGTCAGCCTTGGGTTGCCATACTGCCTGGGATTCTCCTTCTTTCTTTCGATTGGAGGAAGAGGGCTTTTTAGAAGCTTCATACTTGCTTCCCCCGAGTTTTCCTTCCCTTATGCCACCTTCGATTCGTTCTCCTGAGGCCACCAGATCTGCGAAGCTACTTGAAACATTCCCAATTAGTTTTTTGTAGTAAACCCCCTTCATGGTGCTGATGAAGAGGGTAGTGAGTTCTCTTTCGGTGAGTGGAGGCTGAACATCCATTGCTGCCTCTCTCCATCGTCGGGCATAAACTTTGAAGCTTTCATTACTTCCTTTTTCAAATGACCGTAGGGCCAACCGATCTAACGCCAGTTCGGTGACATGCTTGTATTGAGCTAAGAATGCCGTGGCGAGCTCATTCCATGTTTTGATACGGCTACCTTCAAGTTGGATGTACCATCGCAAGTGGACCGCCGGTTAGGCTCTCCTGGAAGCAATGCATTAAGAGTTTTCCATTATCTGCATGGGCTGCCATCTTGCGGCAAGACATGGTCACATGTGTTCTAGGACACTAAGTACCATTGAACTTTTCAAAATCAGGCATCTTGAACTTGGAAGGAAGTATTATGCCTGGCACCAAGCATAAATCATGAGGATCGGTCCCTCCATATGTTTTCACCCCCTCCACACCTTTTAGTCGGGCCTCGATGGATTTCCAATTAGATGGTTGAGTGAGGGATTCCACAGCCTCCATGATATTTGGGGTTGCCCCCCCATAGCAGGTGGTGTAGGTGGGACTTGATGTGATGCCCCCAGGAACCATGTTTGCTGGAGCATAGGCTCGTGAAGCATGTGGAGCTTGCTCTTGCTCCCGATTAATGGCCCCTGCAGGTTGGGCTAGCTTCTCTCTCCGAAGTCGGCTTGGCTAGCATGTCCATCATAGTCTTGGTCCGGGCCCCCCTGGAGCTTCCTCCCCCCATCTCTTCTTGAGCCTGCTCAAGACCGGTAAGTCTATCCTTAGTATGTTCTGCCATTGGAGGAGATGACCGGTGGCCGGGAAGACCTTAAGTTGTATGAGTGCCCAATTCGCCGAAAATCCTCTAGCAAACCTTGAGGAATCTGGAAAGTTTATTTTGGTTCTCATTTTTTAAGTATGAGTGCATGATATGCATGAAATGCAAAGACACAAACTTTATTAAGTTGGAAACCAAACTTAACTTCAAAGGGTACAAACAGTCAAACTGAATTTAAAACAAGAAAAATGACATGAAATCCTTAAAACTACATGTTCTAGGACAAGCTTTGATTATCTCCTAGCATCGTCTTCTTCGGAGGTTCCTTAGTCTTTCATTCTCCTGTTCAAGCCTATTGATGACC
Organism: Taxillus chinensis; assembly: GCA_023512835.1. Classification (NCBI taxonomy): domain Eukaryota; kingdom Viridiplantae; phylum Streptophyta; class Magnoliopsida; order Santalales; family Loranthaceae; genus Taxillus; species Taxillus chinensis. The sequence goes on along the minus strand of CM042088.1, from coordinate 1,819,164 downwards.
ATCCCCCTTGCCAATGACTGCTTCCTTGCATGACTCTTCTGCATCTTAGCTGCTTCCAACTGTTCCACCATTTTTTGTATGGCTTCCCCTTGTTCTTGCACTGTTTGCTGTAAAACGGCGTTCTCTTGTAACAAGGATGTAGTTGTATCTAGGACAACCACAGGTTCTTCATTAGAGGCCACCTCTTCAGCTGCAGTGTCCTGCTTTGTGTTGGGGAGAGGGAATAACTTCTCTTTCCATGCCTTGTATTCGATAAGACAGAGTAGCATGTAGGTTGGCCTTGATTCGTCGAGGGGTGGCCCAAGCTCGTGCATCTCAAAGATTGCCCGCTTTGCCCCAGGAGCTCCATATTCCCTATCACAGGATTCCATTCCATGTAAGACTGGGACGATTTGACGCCCCTTAAGTTGTCTTCCCACCTATAATGGTGCGTATGCGGTGCTTCCCCAAGGGCCAATTAGTGGGACCCAATTATAGCTACCGCAGCCTATATAAAGCATGCTTGATCTATGCATCCAGGGGGCCCTCCAAATGATATCTTCACCCCTTAGTGTATGGAACTTGTGCATCCAACCTTCCTTGTCATTGGGTAGCCGCCACCCACTGTTTAGAATATCTAGCAAGGTTGTAGCAAGTAGCGCATACACTTCCTTGAAGCGTGGAAAGATGCATGGGAAGTGACCCTTCAACCATGTGCACAGGAGAGGAAGACAACCTCTGAATTGTCCCCGGCCTTTTACTCGGATGTAAGATAAGGACCTAATAGTTTCAGCTAAGATGGAAGGAACAGGGTCATTTCCCTTTACCAATTGCAGGACAAGTTCCAGGACTTCCCCGTCAATGAAGTTTGGATTTCGAGGGAAAATGAGCAGACCATAGAGACAGCAGTAATGAAAAGTATATGGGTCTCCTCTTGAGTTGAATGTTGCATCATCCTCTTGAAGAACTCCCATGGAACAACTTCATGCTTCCCATCATTTTGAATGATTGGAGGAACTTCTTTAGCTTGTATATCTAGGAGACAAGCCAAAATACGCCGACATGATTTTCGAGGATCATAGTTGAAGATTGCCTTCTTTTGATCAACTTCTTGATCAAGAAGCCTTTTGTATTCTTCAATAGTTGGGACCAAATCCACGCCATTAAAACGAAGCACCTTCGCCTTGGATCCCCGAAGTTGGCTCTCGCAATGATCATGTTCTCATCTATTGGTAGTTGAGTTAGATGTAACATATCCCCAAAGTGCTTGATGTATACGGCTTGACTCCTTGAAGACCACTTCCTCCATATGGATGTGAGTTCGGGAGCATGATTCTTTGGGAGCTCAATGTGTATGTCTCGGACCTTCGTGGCTCCTCTTGAGAAAAATTTCCCAAGTCCCTTTGGATTATCCTTGATGTAAGAGCGACCTCTTGAATGTTTTCTTTGTCCATCTTGTCGGCTAGAAGACGATCAAAGCTTGCCATGTTTCCTAAATGAATGTGTGCAATGCTATGATATGCAATGAATGAGAATAAGGGGTTAGTAGACAAATAATTGATAATATATACAAGGGGTTAGTATATGGACAATATATACGAAGTTCAAGCAAGGCAAGTACACAAATGTCATAACAAGGCTCAAACACATGAAGGTCATGCCCTTGATGGGCTTCTAAATCTGCCTATCTCATTCATTGGTTCCCAAGCATTCCTTACTTAGCCTTGTACCACGAGGGCATTAACAAGAACTAAGAGGAACCCCCGTACCCCAAAGGGCATTAACGGAGGGGGTCCTTCTTGTACCTCTTGGGGCATTAACAAGAAAGGACCCTTGCCTGAGTGAGACATTTCGGGTATTCCACGTAGACAAGCACAACCAAGTCCACGTGGGCAAACCTTTACTAGCCTCTTCTAATCTGTTGTGTTAGAGAAAACCCGGGTATAGGGTTAGAGAAAGAGAGAGAAGCATGTATGCATAGTTAAAACAATTATAAAATAAAAGAAAATAAACAAAAAAATAAACAAAAAAGACAAGCAAGCAAAAATTCCAAAAATTGAGACCATGGCTAGACTCTCACATAGATCCCCAGAGTCGCCAGGTGTCATCACCCATTTTTGACCGGGCTCGTATCGGCTTTTGTGAAAGGACTCCATGCTAGTTCATTTCATTGATCCTAGAGTCATCCCTGCACAAGGCTCGCACAAACCATTAAAGAAAAGAAAAACACAGAGTCGCCACCAAACAAATTAAAGGTGTGATTGGGCACCTAGAAAAAGAAAGGTCTACGGTTCCAGAGAATTAGGTTTGGGAGTCGGTTACGTGTGGGGAAGGAAGAAAAATTCTTGCACCCCCACAACGCCCACAATTGGTACCTAGTCTTGATCTATGGGTGTTTGCTTGCTCTATTATTTATTCTAAAAAAGAGTTTTTGTATTTTTAATTTTAAGAAAAAGAAAGATTTTAGGATCTAGGCCTTAAAACAACAAAGAAAAAGATTTTAATAAAGTAAATAAAAAGGGACATTCTAATTTTAGAAAAAGAATGTGGGATCTAGGCCCGTGTGACAAGATTGCATTTTTATAAGAAAACAAAAGTAATTTTCCTTTTTTTAGAAAAGAAAACAAAAGCAATTTGAATTCAAATAAGAAAATACCGCCACAATTGATATTGGCCCAAGTAGACTAGGATGTGAGCATCTAGGGCTCAACCGTCATGACCGCCTAGGCCTTGTTTAAATTTTTCTAGAAGAGATTTGAGTTTTGTTTTTTTACATTTTATTATTTTTTTTTGAAAATAATAAAGGAAAAGAGAGATACAAGAAGTTTTTTTTGTGTTTTCGTTTTTTTAAACTCTAAGAAATAATTAAAATAAATAGAGACGTTTTTGGGTTTTATGTTTAAAAACAACACGAGAGAAAGAAATTTTTAAAAAAAGAATAATTTAATAAATAAACAAAAGTAAAGCAGAAACCTGGAGAAATTAAGATGATGCAAACGTTGGTTCCACTTTCCTCCTAATGATCCCCGAAAACACAATGATTAGTAAAATGAATCTCCCTCCTTGATTCGATGTATTTCCTTCACCTTAGCTCTTTCCACCCAAAATAGGAGATATTCGGGTGCTTTTCTCCTAAAATAAAGTTTTTCCGCCTTTAGAAATTCTCAGAATTTTCTCTCTCACGATCCCGTCCAACAAACTCTCTTTTTCCCGATAAAAATCCTCTCTCGATTTTTTATCTCTCGAAATGCGACCAGAAATTCTCTCCTGGAATAACCTCTTATGATACTTGATAATCGATGCCCCTCCTTTGCCTCTTGGGGCAGTCTATTTATAGGAATCCCGGGGGAGACAGCCCGTGCCTCGGCATTTATTGGATGCCTTACGGTCCCCATGAGTCAACTACATCGTTCCAATGAATTAATGACTTCGGAAATGGAATTCTCGGTTCCCGGCGATTTACAATAATTCACGGTTCCCGTGCTTTGAAAAGGGAGTCCGGTGCCTGAAAATAAATAAATTGTTTGAGATTATTTAATCCTCTGTTGTACCTGGACGCTTTGGTGGGTAAGGGCGGAATGCATTTCCGGATGTATTGGAGCCGTTGGAAATTAATGGTTATGCAATCCCCAGGGTCAACCGTGATGTCCCGAGGAAAATGACATTTAATTATAGAGGTCTTCCGTCCCTATGCTCAAAAATGGAGTTCCGAGACATTTGAATGTAATATTTGGAGACTCCTCAATTCCCACGCTTTAAAAGGGGGTTCGAGACACTAGTGGCATTTAATGCACTTAAAAAGAATTTTCCGGATTTTTGAGTCTCGGTGCTTTGGAGTCACTCCCGGCACCGTAGAGAAGCTATTTTGGAGTTTTTCAAAATTATTGACCAGGTTTGACCTCCAGGATCTGGGCTTATTCCGAATCGGTGGCCTTTTTCGCATCAATAGATCAACAGGTCCTTACTCCGCACTAATGAGCTTATTCCGCATCAATAGGCTTAGCTCGGATTTGACCAAGTTTGACCTCCGGATCCAGGCTTATTAGGATCGCCCCGGATGTGGCCTTATTCCGCATCAATAGGTCCTTATTCCACACTAATGGGCTTAGTCCGCATCGGTAAGTCCTTATTCCGCATCATGTAAGTCCTTATTCCCTGGTGGACTTAGCTCGGATTTGACCAAGTTTGACCGCCGGATTTGGGCTTAGTCCGGATGGCCTTGACCAAGTTTGACCCCGGATCCGGGCTTATTCCGGATCGCAAGTCCTTATTCCGCATGTTGAAATTTGACCCCGTGTGTGGGCTTAGTCCGTCGCCATTCGTGGCGACCAAGTTTGACCACCGGATTTGGGCTTAGTTAGGCCTCTCTTATTATCACTTAGTTTCGGATTTGCCAAGTTTGACCACGGAGCGTGCCTTTCTCCCAAAAATTTCGTGTGTGGTGTTTCTTACTTGGGCTTCCTTAGGCCTCTCTTGTTATCACTTGCTGTGTAAGGAGAGTGCCTTTGTATATATCTTGGCGAAGGAGAAGCAAAATTGGCAATGTGGGACAAACATGCATATGAAGAACCAAAATTCGTGGAAAATTGGCAGATTTCCTGGGGCAACTTCAAAAAACCATAACTTTCTCCACAGAGCTAGGATTAGGGCCAAATTGGTCTTGTTTTGCTCGAAATTCTGTTATCTATCTTATGAAAGTGGAATCACTCCAAAAGGATCAGCCATTTAGGAGAAAGGTGGGAAATACCGCACAGAGGTACATGATAAAGTGAGCATTCTACCCGTCCGATTCAAAAATTCATAGTTAATTGCACAGAACTCGGATTACCCTAAAACCAATTGGAGATGATAGATAAAGATGTTATCTAACTAATGCAATTGAATTTGTTTAGATCCAATGAGCATTGAGAAAGTTATTGGCAAAATAGTGCGCTGCGCACTAGCTGTCTCCCCCAAATTTGTATAAGGTTTGGTTGCCAACTTTGAAAAATCATAACTAATTGAATACAACCTGGAATATTCTCAAACCAATTGGAGATGATAGATAAAGATGTTATCTAACCAATTCAATTGACTTTGTTGGATTACTACAAGTATCGGGGAAGTTATTAATAAAATAGCGGGCTGCCCACCGGTTGTCCAATTCAACTTGGTATTTTTATCATAATCTTTTCATTTCTCCTCGGAATCAAGTGTGATCAAGTGCGTTATTCTCCGAATGTCATCCTCTATCACTTAGTGGTTCTTCACGAAGTATGGTTGCGATCTAACCCGGTCAAAATGGGGTACAACAACAAGTCCAGCCACACAGGCATATTATCAAATATGTACTAGGCATATACACACAGCAATATTCACACAGGCATTTCATCGAACATGTAACATGCATTGACCACCCAACAACGGAATCACACCAAAATGCCATTGAAGGCCAACATCCATATAGGAGATCACACCTATATGGATTACATATATATATATATATATATATATATATATATATATATATATATATATATAAACAGATATAATCCATAATCTACCCTAGAACAGAGGAGGATTTAGGAAGAACAGAACCCCTACCTCAAGTAAAACGCAACAACACAGCAATATTCTGTTCCCACTCCGAACGTCGTCCGCCCACGAGACACCGACCACCCACGCAAGACGCCCGGCAGCAACCAGGAGCTCTCCTTCCCTCTCTCTCTCTCTCTCTGCGACGGCTGGTGGAGCAACAAACCCTAAACCTAAAACAGAGGGGCTTCTCCTCCTTATATAAACAACACAACATCAAAATGACGTAGTTTTGATTAAGTGAATCCCAACATCAATACGACGTAGTTTTGATGGAACAAGCTATGACCTTCCCACATCCATACACACCAAAATACTCACTATTTGAACTTGGTCCTTTAGGAAGAAATCATCAGCAAAACAAAAGGAAGACAACCATGCAAAAACATGCCTGCACGCGAAAAGCCCATCTCACGTGCATTCTCGCGTGCAGCTCCAAATGGCCTAGAATTTTTCCACAAGCCTTAGAACAACATTAGGAAGGCTCCCATGCAAAAATATCACTGCACGTGAAAAGCCATTCTCACGTGCTCTCTTTATTGGGCTCAAACTTTGCCTCTTGCTTGCTCATCAATATACAAGATGATTTAGCCAAAGTGTGTGGAAAGAAAAACCCCTTAAAACCCAACAATTTCCACTCAAAAGGTCACCCGCAAACACGGGTCATTACAAAGAGGAACCAGACGGTCGATAGGGTGTTCAAAGAAGTGGTGGATGAAGGTTTTTTTTGCAGTTGTTGGGCTATGGTGAAAACTGTTTGATGAAGGCAATGAACCAACGAGGCAATTTCCGGTTTGGATTCAAGGACGAAGAGACTCCATAGTGGCCGGTGGTGTGGGTTCCGGCCAAGGGTAGTAAGGGCTCTCTCTTTGGATTCGCCGAAGGAGATAGAAGAGGTGATAAAGGATTTGTGATATTCCCAGGTTCCAAGCTAGATCGTTTAGGTATATGGGTTTGTATACAGAGAGAAGGGTGAATCTGTATACTTAAAACTTTTTCCATTTAGTTTTAGAGTCGTATGATACCCATAGGTATTCTACAAAGGTAGTTGGTGTTTTGGATGGTATGATAGTGTCTTATGCAATATTAGATAACAGCAGGTATGTATGAGAATAAAAAGACAAAGACACACAGATTACGTGGTTCGATCAATGTGATCTACTCCACGGTGGTGAGGGTAAACCTACACCGAGTCTAATCCACTATATACTTTTAGTACAGTAGGGTCTAGCCCGTGTTACAACAGGATTAACTCTCTCTTCCTTTTAAATGCAAATACAAAGCAGTATTACTCCAGTACTCACTCACTGTGAAGAACTGTCTAGCGAAATTTGCTCCTGCGCATTCAAATGTTTGCACTGCTTGACCTTCAACCACTCCTTTGCTGAACTTACACTATGTCCGTCGAATGTATGAGGAAGAAGAACAAATTAACTCACTATTATCTTGATTCCAATCTTCCTCTCTCTCTGTGTATGTTTAACGAACTACTCTACGTCTCTCTTGTATTGCTTCAGATACGTTTCTTGTATTCTGCAATATTCTGACGCTATATTGGAGTAAGGCATACTCCTTGCTTTTATAGGCTGGCTGCGGTAGGAAACCCTTCTGCTAGGGTCAAGCATGTTTCACCTTTTGATCTTTACCATTGAAAAATGTTCCGCTAGTCTCGGATGACATCCACGTGTTTTCCAGCACTAAGCATACTCAAGAGTGTCGATCGAGTGATAACTTACTTAAACGTGGCCTTCAGTGCATTTTGCTCCAACTAGCCACAGCCTTATAGATGTATGTGCCCTATAGCTTTGCTCCGAGTCTTTACCTAATCTTCAAGTCTAAGTCTTCGAACCTTGAGAATTGATCTTCCAATTCTTCTGCTTTATGGCTTCAAAGCTAGGTTAGAATCAATGCTCAACTGACGTCTCACTCTATGAGCCTTTGAATTCTATGATTCTTCAGTTTCACATCAGTTATAGCCTTATTCTTCCTTGGCTAATCTTCGACCCTACGAACTTTGACTTTGCAACACTGCTACTCGATACCCGACAGGTCTTCAAGCCTACAAGTCTTCGAGTCTCTAAGACGCTGCTCTACAACTACGGTCTTCGAATCTTTGACCCTATGGATCTACGAGTCTGCGACCTTGTGTACCTTCCATGGTGCTTCGAGCTCCCTAGCCCGATGATCTTCGACCCAAGCACCTTCTAGCTCGATGATCTTCAACCCAAGAATCTACGAGTCTTCAACCCAGATCTTCGACATTGATAAGTACATGGTTAAACTCCCTCTACGAGCTCACTCTAAGAGATCACTCTACGAAGTTATCCAACCCATTACGGATCTTCAACTAGCGTCTACCAGTGTCCACATAAGGTTACATAATGTTGACAACAATGACAACCAATAAGATCGTGGGAACAACAATTTAAAATTTGCATTTTTTTTATTTGATTTCTTTGCCAGAGACAGAGAGCCCATGCGCAGGTGATTGACCTCAAGGTTTATATAGGCAATGGGGCCAGGGTTTGGTTCGGTCGGTGGATTGGAGGCGTGGAATTAGTGCTGGGTTAAGGCTAACGGCTGGCGGGTTTGGTATGAGAGAGGGAGGAGGACCTATGGTTGAACCATAGTAGGGTTTGGATAGGGTGTGATGCACTGGAGGGATGGGCTGGCATGGTGGTTCGGTGGTCCTCCGGGATCTAAGCGGTCTGGGTGCGGCAGTGGTGAAGACGACGTAGCTGGGGGTGAAGACGACGTAGTTGGGGGAGGAGAGAAGAAGAAAACGACGATTAGGTTGGTGGAAGAGGATAAGGTCGCACGAGTTGTGGCTGCGTTTTTTTTATTTTTTTTATTTCTTTTTTATTTTGTTTTTTTATTTTTTGGTCTTGTTGTTTTGTTTTTATTACCTACAACCAATGAAAGGTTGACACCTGGCCTAGACTAGGCGGGGGAATAAAAGGAAAAAGAAATTTATTTCATTTTGGGTTTTTTAACTGATGTCTTTCAGTATTTGGGATCGGTAGGACGACCCGGACTTCAATTGGACTTGGGGCATCACGACGAGCGACCCCATGTTAATTTTATTTGAAAACGATCTCGTTTTTATGGTAAGCCTGTACTGCGATTATTTATTACCGAAAACTTATTTTTTTATTTTTTATTTTTTATCTAAAATACTCTAGAAACAAATATATACGTATATATATATATATATATATATATATATATATATATAAATTCTCGAACGATGAGTGAAATAAGAAAATAAGGTTCATGACCTGATCCGGAGTACCGTTTGAAAAGTTAATTACTATTTTGACTCTCGATGGCGGCCCGATCAATTGTTTGATTATATCTTCTTTGTTTAACCACGAAACCGAGTATGGTCAAAGGCGTTGATCCTCAAATTTGATTTTTTATCGCCCAGGATTGGCTCTTTGGCATTTGGAGGCCTTTCTTGAATAATGTCTTGAAATCGGGCATTTGTGGCTCAATGGTCACGACTTTATTGTTCTATAAAATTTCAACAAACCGAAGCGGCATGGAGGAAAATTGAATTTGATAAAATGTGTCCAACCCAGAAAAAATAGGGTCCAATAGCTGCCCCTCTTTGTGTATCATTTCTATTCAAACAGTGCAGAAAGATAAGACGGACTTGTTTTGGACGGGTTGGACCACTTACCTGGCTTACCTGTTGCCAAGGGATGGTTCTATTGGGAATCGGCGTACTTGCTAGAACTTGGGATTTACTGGAAGAAAAGCCTAGAAGCTTAATGGAATGGGAATCAAATGACACATAAGGTAATAGAGAACGGAAAACCTAAAGGGTTGATTTGGATTAAAAGAAACAAAAAATTAAAAAGCTAAAACTTAAGAGACTTCGCAGAGGTAGGAGGATTACTTGCCTACAATGCGTTGCAGAGGTCGGAGGATTATCGTCTACGATGCAAAGATAGTGAAAATTAAAAGCCTAGAGCTGACAGGAATGTAAAAGGCTAGAACCCGAGAGACATTGCAGAGGCAAGGAGCATTACGTGCCTACAATGCGTTGCAGAGGTCGGAGGATTACCACCAACAATGCAAGGATATCGAAAATTAAAAGCCTAGAGCTGACAGGAATGTAAAAGGCTAGAACCTGAGAGACATCGCAAAGGCAGGAGGATTACTTGCCTACAATGCGTTGCAGAGGTCGGAGGATTACCGCCTATGATGCAATGATACTGAAAAGTAAAAGTCAAGAGCTGACAGAAATGTAAAAGGCTGGAACCTAAGAGACTTTATAAAGGCAGGAGGATTACTTGCCTACAATGCATTATAGAGGTCGAAGGATTACCGCCTACAATGCAAAGATACTAAAAATTAAAAGCCTCGACCTGACAGGAATATAAAAGGCTAGAATCTGAGAGACGCTGCAGAGGCAGGAGGATTGCTTGCCTATAATGCATTGCAAAACTCAGAGGATTACCACCTATGATGCAAAGATACTGAAAATTAAAAGGCTAGGGCTGACAAGAATGTAAAAGGCTAGAACCTGAAAGACTTCGCAGAGGCATCAGGATTACGTGCCTACAATGCGTTACAGAGGTCGGAGGATTACCGTCTATGATGCAAAGATACTGAAAATATTAACTGTTGTTGGTGATGGACTTAACCTTGCTGGGAGGCTTGCAGGAGGCTATGGGGACAAAGCTTCCAATGGGCAGGCTTGCAGGAGGCTATGGGGACAAAGCTTAACTTGAGCACAGCCTTTCACCCCGAGACTGACGGTCAGACTGAGAGGACGAATTAGACATTAGAGGACATGTTGAGGGCATGTGTGTTAGATTTTGGGGGTTCGTGGGCAACTCACCTTCCTTTGGTGGAGTTTGCCTACAACAATAGTTATCAGGCATCCATTGGGATGGCTCCTTTTGAGGTGTTGTATGGCAGACCATGCCGATCACCTTTGTGTTGGACTGAGGTCAGGGAGGCAGCTCTCTTGGGGCCACAGTTGGTTCAAGACACTACTGAGAAGGTCAAGTTGATTCGTCAGCACTTGTTGTCCATGCAGAGTCGATAGAAATCTTATGTAGATCAGCGGCGGCGACCTTTGGAGTTTTTTGTGGGAGATCATGTGTGTCTCCGTGTTTCTCCACGTCGTGGACATCGGCGATTTGGGAGAGGTTCCAAGCTATCTCAGCGGTTTATTGGTCCTTTTGAGGTTATGGATCGTGTGGGGCCAGTGGCCTACCGATTAGCGTTACCACCGCAATTGAGTTGGGTACACAATGTGTTCCATGTGTCCTAGTTGTGGAAGTATCATCCTGACCCCACTCATGTGATCAATTGGGGGACATTGGATATTGAGGATGACATGTCCGTTGTTGAGGCCCCTATCCGTATACTAGATCGGAGGGAGAAGCTTTTGTGTGGCCATGCTATTCCTTTGGTTCGCGTGCTGTGGCAGCACCGTGGCATTGAGGAGGAGACATGGGAACGTGAGTCCATGATGCATGAGCAACACCCAAAGTTGTTCGAGAACGAACAATCTTAAGGGTGGGAGGTGGCTGTTGGCCAAGGGATAGTGATGTGCTTTCCTGTATTAGTTGTTCATAATCTGGTGTATTTGTATTGACCTTTAGACATGTATTTATATTTCAGATATGTTTTGAGATGTGTATTTGTGCCATGCAGGTATGTGTTATATGCATTGTGATGCATGTGGTTATAAATTATGGTGGTGCTTTGTTGAGTTTGCGGACGTATGTCCTGTTATATGCTGTGTGCGGTGTATGAACCATTCGGGGTGTTGTGGCTTGCCATTCTGCAAATGCTATGTGTTTGATTATATGCTTGTGTGGTTGTGATGCATGCTATGTGTTTGATTATATGCGTGTGTGGTCGTGATGCATGTTATGTGTTTGATTATATGCCTGTGTGGTTGTGATGCATGTTATGTGTTTGATTATATGCATGTGTGGTTGTGATGTATGTTATGTGTTTGATTGTATGCCTGTGTGGCTGAGATTGGAGCCTGTGTGGCTAAGATTGGAGCCCATGTGGCTAGATCCTTCGAGGCTGGTTATGGAGCTCGGTGGCTGTGGAGCCCGTGGCTGGTTATGGAGCCTGGTGGCAGTGGAAGCCTGTGGCTGGTTATGGAGCCTGTGTGGCTGTGGCAATGGTTGTACCTGTTAATGTGGCTTGTTTGTGTATAAATGTTAATTATGGCCTGTCCGTATAGTATTGCCACGACACCGCACTCGTGCACGTCAACATGTAGATGTTAAGAGCATGAAATGGGTTGGAGAGACATGATCCCTACCGAAAGGTGTGGTTGCTCACCCCTCCCATTGTGTTTTGTTTACTTTTTAGGAACCTACAGGCATTAGGAGGGAACACCAAGGTGGAGGACAGTTCTGCTTTGCCTTGTTTAATATTATTTTGTATTGTTAATTTTTGTGGGACCTTTGTAACCCAGTGGGGAGATATTGTAAGGGAAAATTAAATTGTAATAAAGGCACGTTTGGTTTGTGACATTTATTGTGGTTTGAAATTAATAATATGATTTTGTTTGTGTGAATATTTATTGTGGATGTGTGTAAAGTCCCGTGTGGAAGTAATCCCAACCCCTTGCCCACCGGGTGGGTAAAGGGGAGTCACGAACCGGTTTCCTCGGGTTGGAAATTCGGGCGTGACAATATGGTATCTAAGCATAGTCTAGTTGGCCTAGGGTAGTGGGCGGATCTGGTTATCTTGAGTCCTTTGGAGGAGCCTGGAGGGACATGCCTAATCAACATGGTCCTCTTTGAGCCTCTAAGGTGTACTTGGGGTAGTCCAGTCCTGTGGTAGGATTTGCATGCATTGACATTAAGGCACTAGTTGCATTTGTTGTCTATGTGTGATTGTGTGGATAACTGAGATAAAGCATGTGATATACGAGGAACGTGATTTAATCTGTGTAACTCTGATTTTATGCTTGAGTTGTGTGCTTGTGGAATTCTTGCTTGTGCAATGTGACATAATGAGAACCGAAATGTGTGCAAAGTGTGTAAAGCTATGTGATAATTGAATTGATAAATGGGGTAGAGGAAGTAAGACTCGATAGATTCGAATTCGTTTTGACGTTTGTGTTCCTTACTTCGTGTAGTAAGAATGCCACCGAGGAGAGTGACGTGTGCGTCCGGGGCAGTGGCTGATGAGTCGTCTGCCCATGAGGGACCAAGTGCGGGGCAGCCCGCTGGAGGACATGCGTTGTTGTTGGCATAGCTACGAGAGGTGGCAAAAGAGGGAGGAATTCGGCAGCTTGAGGCAGGGGTCGAAGACAATGCCAAAGTATGAGCGAGAGTTCCGGAGCTTGAGTAGATTTGCTCCCGAGACTGTGGCAAGGGAGGACCTGAAGGCCCACAAGTTCACCTTGGGTCTCAGGCCAGCCCTTAGGCGAGAGGGTGGCGACATCTGCGTTTGAGGACTTATGTTGAGGTTGTTGAGACAGCCCGTATAGGCGAGAGGGAGCTTGATGATGGGAGGCAGGCCCATCGGGGTCAACAATTACAGGAGAGGGTCCGACCGCGATTTAGGGTCCAAGAGGCCTAAAAGCGAGGAGGGAGGTAGTAGTTCCTTCCGTAACAGGGGTCAACCCTCGGTGAACCCAGGGAGGTTCACCTTTGGCGGCGATGTAGCGGGCGGTTTAGCGGGGGGTCTTCCCGGCGGTTGTCATTCTTTGTGGGGTGCAAGGCCACTTCAGGAGGGAGTGCCCCAAGAAGGACTGGCGATGTAAGAGCTATGGACGAGAGGGTCATTTGAGCCGAGTTTGCAGGAGCAACAACAAGGGAGCAGGAGGCATGGCATCCAGCATGAGGAGTGATGCCAATTTTCGTGTACCAGCAGAGACACCAGCTCGTCAGTGGCAGGCTAGTCAGGCAGGATCCAGTCAGACCAGACCTGAGGGGAGGCCGGAGCGGTAGCAGACTGAAGCTGGAGGCAGCCATGGCGGGAACCGTCCAGTAGGTGAGACGACTGGTGGCACGGGCCAAGGGAGGGTGTTTGCACTGAATGTGACACCCCAGGAGGAGGCTGAGCTACCACCTCCACCGGCGGAGGGTGGGGCAGGACCTTCAGTGGTTAGAGGTACCCTTTTGATCTCTCGTACACTTGCTTCTGTTCTTTTCGATACGGGTGCATCATGTCATTTGTTGCTGAGCTTGTAATTGATAGCTTGGGATTAGTATGTATTGAGGTAGAGAGACCACTAGTTGTGGAGTCTCCGGTGGGAGGTATGATTGAGGTGCAGCGTGTGTGCCGTGACTGTGTGTTAACCATAGGAGATGTGGAGCTTAGCTTCAATTTATATGTGATGCCATTGAGGACGTTTGACCTAATCTTGGGTATGGATTGGCTTATGGCTTTCCAGGCCAAGATAGATTGTTATCGGCGCCGTGTATCATTCGTGTCACCTGCGGGGGGTTTCTTGCACACTGCAGGGGGAGTGGGATTGTGAGGCGAGTCGGGCTGGACCACCGTTGGACCAGTGGGGTGCCATTATGTCACGCCCCGATTTTCCAACCCGAGGAGACCGGAACATGACCCTCCCTTTACCCGGGTTTGGATAAAGGGGTGGAACACAACATACACTTCAGAAACCAAAATCACACAATTATTTAATTGAAACGACATGCCTTTATTGTGTTTCAAACTTCATTACAATATCTCCCCGCTGGGGTTACAATGCCTCAATAAAATTACATAACGCAAATAACATAAAACAAAGCCACAAAACAGAACTCTTCCACCTTGGTGTTCCCACCTAATGCCTGTAGGTTCCTGCAAGAAAACACACCATAGTAGGAGGGGTGAGCATCCACAGCTCAGTAGGGATCATGTCTCCCCAACCCATCCCATGCTCCTAGCGTCTACATGAGGGTGTGTACAGGTGCAGTGTAGTGACAATAAGATATAAACAAGTTGTATTCCACAATCACACGGAACATACATATCCACAGCCATACAGGCTTAGCCATATAGGCTAATATATCCACAGCCACTCAGGCTTAGCCACATGGGCTAACATATCCATGGCCTCTCAGGCTTAGCCACACGGGCTAACATATCCACGGCCTCTCAGGCTTAGCCACACGGGCTAACATATCCACGGCCATATAGGCTTAGCCACACGAGCTAACATATCCACAGCCATACAGGCTTAGCCACACGGGCTAACATATCCATAGCCATATAGGCTTAGCCACATGGGCTAACAGTTCCAGTCCCAGGCTTCCACGACCACCAGGTTCCACAAACACAAGATACAAGGTCACACGGCATTAAACCAACCACGTAGCATACACACTTTCACAGGCATAATACCAAACACTTAGTTCGCACAACCAATCAGGCATAAAATCAAACACTTGATATGTAGAGTCCCAAAGGTATTTTACCAAACGCTTAACATGCATACGTTCACAAAACCACAAACCCACCACACACGCATATTATCAAACACATACTAGGCATATTCACACAGGCATTTTATCGAACACTTGATATGCACTCACCATCCAACACCAAAATACATCAAAAACCGCCATTGAAGGCCAACATCCATATAGGAGATCACACCTATATGAATTACATATATATATAAACGGGTAAAATCCATAATCCGCCCTAGAACCCTAGGACAGAGGAGGATTTAGGAAGAACAGAACCCCTACCTTAAAGCAGATCTTCCTTGCTCCCGCGCTAAACGCCGTCGTCCTCCCCACGCAAGATGCTCCGGTAGCAACCAGCAACTCCCCTTCCTTCCCTCTCTCTAGCTCTCTCTCTCTACGATGGCTGCAGCAGCTGAAGAGAACCCTAAACCTAAAATAGAGGGCTCCTCCTCCTTTTATAGACAACACAACATCAAAATGACGTAGTTTTGATTAAGTGAATCCCCAGGATCAAAACGACGTAGTTTTGATTACACAAGCTATGACCTTACCACATCCATACACACCAAAATATCCACAATTCCAACATGGTCCTTTGGGAAAAGATGATTAGAATGACAAAACCAAGGTAACCACGCAAAAACATGCCTGCACGCCAATTTTGTAAGGACCCGTACCTTGAGTTAGCCACAGGTTTGCCTTCTGAGTAGGGTTTTTTTCTAGATTTTGACCTAGTGAATGGGCTCAAATGAATTCACGTGGAAAAGGAAAGATGCTTAGAATGATGTCCTCTATCTACCACGAAGTTTCAGGCCAAACGGACGTGTATGTGAGGTGCACGTGAAATGGGTCCATTTCACGTGCAAGTGTGGTTGTCTTCTACATGATGCAAGGAGGCTAGGGGTGAAGTTTGAGCGCATTTGGAGTGCATATGGAGTTGCACGTGAATTGGGGAATTCACGTTCAAAGTGGCGTGCAGCCATATTTTTGCATGGTTCCCTTGGTTTTGACATTCTAATGATCTTTCTCCAAAGGACCATGTTGAAATTCCGAGTATTTTGGCCTATATGAGTGCGGAAAGGTGCTAACTTGTGTGATCAAAACTACGTCGTTTTGATCCTGGGATTTACTTAATCAAAACTACGTCGTTTTGATGCGGGTAGTGTCTATATAATGAGGGCTTGAGTTTGAGTTTAGGGTTCTTGTGTTCTTCTTTCTTTGCATTCCTTGCCCGAGAGAGAGAGAGAGAGAGAGAGAGGATCTCCGGGCGATTGCCGTGGTGGTTCGCGTCGTTGGAAGGTGTCTAGCGTAGAGGTTAGGACAAAAGTCGGGGTAGGGATTCATGTTCTTCCTAACTCTCCTCTCGTTCTAGGATATTCGCCTATATATATATATATGTAAATCTATATAGGTGTGATCTCCTATATGGATGTTGGCCTTCGGTGGCATGTTCCGTTGATTACGATGTTGAATTTGGCCTGAGGATTTTCCGGGTTTGTTTATGCCCACCATGTGTTTGGTGAAATGTCCGTGAGGCCTGCACACTATGTATTTGATAAAATGTCCGTGAGGCCCGCATGCCATGTATTCAATATAATGCCGTGAGACCTTGTATATGAGTGTCGATGATATACCTATGTGACTGGTGTGTCTTGTGTTTGATTTGTATTTGATAAAAAGCCTGTGAGGCTGATGTGTGTGGCTTGTATCGACCATGTTGGTCCCTCCGAAATAAAGTGTAAATCTTTGTCTTTGAGTTTACATGTTGAGATGTAATGCTTATCTTTGTTTCCGCTGGTCTGTTTGAGACCGAGTGAGATATGGGCCGGGCACAATAGTTGGACCCCTTGAGATTTGGCCAGGACGTGGTCCCGAGTCTCGGTGTAGCACTCACGACGGTGGGCTAAGTCTACACCCATTCCCGAGGGGTAGGTATGGCGCCCGAGGAGGTGGTTGACCATATCGACTCGGGTGGAAAATGTTGCATTGGTGTCCATGCAACATTCACCTGGATGTGGTATGTCATGTCGCCGTGTTGGCGGGGTGTCCTCCGCCCTTCGGTGCGGGCTCAGGTAAATAGTGTTTACTGGGTGATGTTTCTTTGCTTTAGCCTTAGGCACGACACGAGCACAAGCATACGCATATCATGCATGTTGTAGAGCGGGACGGGTGGGGGAGACCGGATCCCTCTTGAGCTATGGTTTGCTCACCCCTCCTATAAACTGTCCTTTTGCAGGGTTTAGCAGGCGGTAGGTGAAGGCTGAGGAGCTAGGTCCCTAAGGCTGAGAGTTGTATGTTATTTCCTTTGTCGTGCTCGTGGTTTTATGTTCTAGAATTTGGTTTGGTCTTATTTGTAACAGTACACCTGGTTTCATAAGGGTTTTTCCCCGACTGGGTTGTAATAAACATTTAGTCTTTGAAATGAAATAAAATGAGATGTTGTTATTCAATTTGTGTTTGTGTGCATGGTTTGGGAGCAGGAGCATTCCCCTTGGCATGTTAGCCTAGTTGTGCAGGTTTGGGACAGCACCCGTGCCAGAAGTCCTTTTAAGGTGCTTGCACCAACCCCTTGTCCCTTCGGGTGCGGGCATGGGCAGTCACTACTCATTTCCAGGTGGAAGGAAATTGGGGCGTGACAATATGGTATCAGAGCGATAGTTCATGGTCTGGTGGACCTAGGATAGTGGGGTGGCCTGGCTGCTTCTAAGACTCTTAGGAGGCAGTATAGGACACGCCTGATCAACGTGGTCCTATCTGGTCTTCTGGGGTGTACTCAGGGGTAGTTAGACCAAGGAGTAGGGCATTCGCATTTGGGTTGAGGGAGCATACATGCATTGGCATTAGGGCACTAGTTTAATTTCAGTATGAGTATCGTGATTGGACATGCCATGTTCTTTGAAACTTGTTGCTAAAAACAAAATTTTGTTCTTTGTGAAATTCGGTGATTTTTCCGTGAGGCTTGTTGCTATGAATTGCTGCTTGTGTACTTGTGATTTCTGTGTGTTTAAATGTAAAACGTTGCTTGAGTACCTCATGGCCCATGGGGATGAGGGTGTGTAGAGCTTAAGAGAAGCCGATCCTAGTTTGGCTTAAATTATGTAGACTATGCCTCCTAAGAGAGTAACTTGAGCTACTCCGGCTATAGAAGATGAATCTTACGCACGTCTTTGGATAGGAGAGAGGACAGACATGTAGAGGCGATGATCCCTGGAGCGGATCATGGCCCAAGTCCGGGCCCTAAGTGAGAACGTGCAAGACATGCGTGAGGACCTCGGGGGGAGAGATCCTAAACGAGGTGCATCAGGAGATGATGGCACGACAGGCGGTGCCACCCTCTCCACCCCGTGAGGCGGAACCTCCGTGTAGGCAGGAAGTGCCGGTGAGGCGGGAAGAGGGAGACGTGTTGACGCAGTTCCGAAAGGAACATCCACCAAGGTTCAAGGGAGGAGCCGAACCTCTAGGAGCGAGCACCGGCTGCGGCAGATCGAGCATGTGTTCTCCTTTCTTCGACCCCGGGAGGAAGACAAAGTGAGACTAGCAGTCCGGCAGTTGGAGGAGGAAGCCTTGGAATGGTGGCTTAGCATCTCAGGAAGCCGGGACATGGAGACCATGGCCTGGGATGAGTTCCTCCAGCTGTTCCATGAGGAGTTCTTTCCAGAGTCATTGCGGTGGCGAAGCGGGAGGAGTTCAAGAGCTGAAGCCGGGATCGCGCTCGCAGGCAGTATGAGCGAGATTTTCGGGGCTGAGTCGGTTTGCTCCGGAAGCAATATCAAGGGAGGACCTGAAGGCCCATAAGTTTACCATGGGTCTCAAACCTGCCCTGAAGCAAAGGGTGGAGATCTGTGGACCGAAGACCTATCTTTGAAGTCGTGGACACCGCCAAGATTGTTGAGAGAGGATTAGAGGAGAGAAAACAGGCTCACCAGGAGCGGATGGGGCAGAGCGCGCACGACAAGCACGGTGAAACCAAGAGGCAGAAGGTTGAGCCTGGGAGTGGGACTTTTCCCAAGGATAGGGGCCAAGCTTCAATGGCTCCGCCCGGATCCCGTTACTTTGGAGGACAGGGGAGTCTTTGCTGGGAACTCCCAAGCGGGTGTACTGTTGTGGCTGTCAGGGGCACATCAAACGTGAGTGCCCCAAGCAGCACTTGACATGTCATAGTTGTGGGAAGGTGGGACACATCAGCAAGGTGTGTTTCAGCAAGGGGAACAGCCGGGGAGCCGGAAGCTTAACACAAGGGAGCGGGTGGGACCCAATTTCAGGCCCTGGCCCCTAGCCCAAGACATTCGTGGCCAGGCCGGTCAGGCTGGTTCCGATCACACTAGGCCACAGGGGGAGAGGCAACCACAAGGAGGATCGGAGGGGCATCCCAGTGGACTGCGGCACGGGAGCAAAAGGGAAGGCAAGTGAGGCTAGTGGTGGGGCAGGCCAAGGCGAGTGTTGCGCTTACCTCAGCCCGGTGAAATGGAGGAATTACCGTCACCCTCCGAGGAAGGTGGGGCTGGACCTTCGGTGGTACGAGGTACTATTCTAATATCTCGCATTGTTGTTCTTTGCATTGTTTGATACCGGAGCTTCGTGTTCCCTGATTGCTAAGTCCTTGGTGGAGAGCCTTGGACTTGATTGTGTGGAGGCCGATAGACTATGAGGGTCGAGTCCCCAATGGGAGGTGTGGAGTTGATCCACCAAATGTGTCGAGAGTGTGCGCTTACGATAGGAGAGGTTGACCTCTCATTTGATTTGTACGTAATGCCCATGAGGACTTTTAGTTTGATTCTGGGGATGGATTGGTTGATGGCCTTTCAGGCTAAGATTGGCTGCTATAGGCGGCAGTATCATTTACTACACCCACGGGATCTTCCTGTACCCTAGTGGGTGAATGGGATAGGAATCTTTGGGAGAGCTGGACCGACGAGGGAGCTATGGGGCAATATTACCCATAGGCTTGCCACCCTAACCTTTAAGGAGGAAGGTAACTTAGAGAAAAGGGTGTGGCCAGATGTTGTCGAAAATTTCCAGGATGTCTTTCCTGGGGAGTTGTTGGAGTTGCCTCCACACAGAAGTATCGAGTTCACGGTTGAACTGTTGCCAGGGGTGGGACCCATCTCACAAGTAGCATACCGGATAGGACCTGCTGAGTTGCGGGAGCTTCAGAAGCAAATAAAGGAATTGGGAGATAAAGGTTTTATCTGTCCTAGTACCTCGCCTTGGGGTGCACCGGTCTTGTTTGCTAAGAAGGCAGATGGTTCGTTGCGACTTTGCATTGATTATCGGAAGCTGAATCAAGTAACGGTAAAGAACAAATACCCTTTGCCGCGGATCGATGACTTATTCGACCAGCTGAGTGGAGCACGGTGGTTCTCAAAAATCGATCTGCGTTCGGGATATCATCAATTGAGGGTCGGGAGCGAAGACATCCCTAAGACGGCGTTCAGGTGCAGATACGGACACTATGAGTGGTTAGTGATGCCTTTTGGGCTCACGAACGCACCTGCCGTGTTCATGCATCTAATGAATCAGGTATTTGCCCCATAGCTGGATTCCTTCGTGGTGGTATTTATTGACGACATCCTTGTGTACTCCAAAACCCAAGCTGAAAATGAGGAGCACTTGGCCGTGGTGCTGCAGGCGCTACGAGATCATCACTTGTATGCTAAATTTAGCAAGTGTGACTTCTGGATGCGAGAGGTGCATTTTCTTGGGCATGTGGTATCCGCCGAAGGAGTTAGAGTGGACCCAACCAAGATTGAGTCCGTAGCATCTTGGAAGAGGCCCACAAATGTTTTTGAGATCCGGAGTTTCTTGGGTCCGCAGGGGTATTACCGGCGTTTTGTGGAAGGATTTTCTCAGTTGGCAGCGCCCATGACAGCTCTTACACGGAAGGGAGCCAAATTCGAGTGGACGGACAAGTGCCAGCAGGCATTCGAGGAGTTGAAGACTCACCTGACTACTGCACCGGTGTTGAGTCTACCGCAGGAGGGAGTGCCATTCGAGATGTATTGTGATGCATCTCGCGTTGGACTGGGGTGTGTTCTGATGCAAGAACGCCACGTCATAGCATATGGCTCGCGACAGTGAAGTCCCATGAGCAAAACTACCCAACACACGACAGGAGTTAGCAGCAGTTATTTTTGCCCTGAAGTCTTGGCGACATTACCTGTTGGGAGAGAAATTTGTGGTATATACCGACTACAAAAGCCTACGAGTATATCTTCACCCAAGAGAGACCTAAATTTGCGACAACGGAGGTGGGTAGAGTACCTGCAAATGTTTGACTTCACGCTCTCCTACACGCCTGGGAAGGGAAATTTAGTAGCCGACGCGCTAAGTAGAAAAGGGAAAGCTGAGGTTTCCATGAGAAAATGGAAAATGATGGAGCAGTTAGCGGTGCTTCAGGTGCAACCCTGCTTTCAGCATGAGGGTGCTATCCTGTGTCCTCTCACCGTGATACTAGAGTTGTATCAGCGTGTCCGTGAGGGACAGTTAGGTGACGTGGACCGTGAGGTGATCCGGGCCCAGATAGAGGCCGAAGAGGCCGTCGAGAGCCGGACGAAGGAGTTGAGCATGAGCTGAAATTTCGGGGGCGTTTGATAGTACCACCTCCCTTGCGTGAGGATGTCTCTGAGGGAATTTCATCATTCCCGTTTGGCTGTACATCCAGGAGGAACTAAGATGTATCATGCCATTTCCGCACAATTCTGGTGGCCAGGGCTGAAACGGAGGGTAGCGAGTTTGTTTCCGGTGCCTTACCCGTCGCCAAGTGAAGGCGAGCACCAACGACCCACCGGTCAATTGCGGCCTTTACCCGTAGCCGAGTGGAAGTGGGAGCATATTACCATGGACTTCGTGACGGGACTTCCTACCACTTCTGGGAGGAAGGACATGATTTGGGTCATAGTGGACCGCTTAACTAAGTCGGCCCATTTCTTGGCAATTCGAGAGCGCGACTCTATCGGCACGTTAAGCCAATTGTATGTTGATGAGATTGTCCGCTCCGCACGGAGTGCCCTTGTCTATTGTTTCGGACGGGGATGCGCGGTTTACATTGGATCGTTCGAGATTTTGAGCGGAGTTGGACCTGTTGCTTATAGGTTGGCGTTACCACCTAGTTTGAGCGAGTTCATAATGTTTTCCATGTATCCAATTGCGGAAATATCATCCGGATCCCACACACGTGCTAGATTGGGGTACCCTGGATCTTGGAGAGGATGTGTCGTTGTCGAGGCACCCATCCGTATTGTAGATAAGCGCAGAAGCACTGCGAGGAAAGACTATTCCGTTGGTTCGGGTGTTGTGGCAACACCGAGGGCCGGAGGAAGAGACCTGGGAACGTGAGGCCGAGATGCGTGCTCATTATCCTGATCCGTTCGAGGACGAACAACTCTGAAGGAAGGGAGGAGGGCAAGCATCAAACTTCAACATAATCGGTATTTGCCCAACTAGTTAGGTAACCCGAGAATATAACATCGCTACATGACCATGTGGAGTGTATAAATGTGTGAAATAATTTGTGATTTGTTGTGTATTAATTTGTGCTAGAGGGTGTTAGAGGCCCATGCATTGGTTGTGATTGTTTTCTTTCATTCCACCTTTTCTTTTCGAGGACGAAAAGTCTTAAGGGGAGACCCGTACCTTGAGTTAGCCACGTTTTGCCTTCCCGAGTAGGGTTTTTTCTAGATTTTGACCTAGTGAATGGGCTCAAATGAATTCACGTGCAAAAGGAAAGATGCTTAGAATGATGTCCTCTATCTACCACAGAAGTTTCAGGCCAAACGGACGTGTATGTGAGGTGCACGTGAAATGGGTCCATTTCACGTGCAAGTGTGGTTGTCTTCTACATGATGCAAGGAGGCTAGGGGTGAAGTTTGAGCGCATTTGGAGTGCATATGGAGTTGCATGTGAATTGGGGAATTCACGTTCAAATTGGCGTGCAGCCATATTTTTGCATGGTTCCCTTGGTTTTGACATTCTAATGATCTTTCTCCAAAGGACCATGTTGAAATTCTGAGTATTTTGGCCTATATGGGTGCGGAAAGGTGCTAACTTGTGTGATCAAAACTACGTCATTTTGATCCTGGGATTTACTTAATCAAAACTACATCGTTTTGATGCGGGTAATGTCTATATAATGAGGGCTTGAGTTTGAGTTTAGGGTTCTTGTGTTCTTCTTTGCTGCAGCTGCTGCCAGAGAGAGAGAGAGAGAGAGAGGATCTCCGGGCAGTTGCCGTGATGGTTCGCGTCGTTGGAAGGTGTCTAGCGTAAAGGTTAGGACAAAAGTCTGAGGTAGGGATTCATGTTCTTCCTAACTCTCCTCTGTTCTAGGTTATTCGCCTATATATATATATATATATGTAAATCCATATAGGTGTGATCTCCTATATGGATGTTGGCCTTGATGGCATGTTCCGTTGATTACGATGTTGAATTTGGCCTGGGATTTTCTGGGTTTGTTTATGCCCACCATGTGTTTGATGAAATGTACGTGAGGCCCGCACACTATGTATTTGATAAAATGTCTGTGAGGCCGCATGCAATGTATTCAATATAATGCCTGTGAGACCTTGTATATGAGTGTCTAATGATATACCTGTGTTAGCTGGTGTGTCTTGTGTTTGATTTGTATTTGATAAAAAGCCTATGAGGCTGATGTGTTTGGCTTGTATCGACCATGTTGGTCCCTACGAAATAAAGTGTAAATCTTTGTCTTGAGTTTACATGTTGAGATGTAATCTTATCTTCGTTACTGCTGGTCTGTTTGAGGCGAGCCGAGATATGGGCCAGGCACAATAGCCGGACCCCTTAAGATTTGGCCAGGACATGGTCCTGAGTCTCGGTGTAGCACTCACGACGGTGGGCTAAGTCTACACCCATTCCTGAGGGTAGGTATGGCGCCCGAGGAGGTGGTTGACCATATCCGACTCGGGTGGAAAATGTTGCATTGGTGTCCATGCAACATTCGCCTGGATGTGGTATGTCATGTCGCCGTGGTGGCGGGGTGTCCTCCGCCCTTCAGTGCGGGCTCAGGTAAATAGTGTTTCCTGGGTGATGTTTCTTTGCTTTAGCCTTAGGCACGACACGAGCACAAGTATACACATATCATGCATGTTGTAGAGCGGGACGGGTCCGGGGAGACCGGATCCCCTCCGAGCGATGGTTTGCTCACCCCTCCTATAAACCGTCCTTTTGCGGGGTTTAGCAGGGCGGTAGGTGAAGGCTGAGGAGCTAGGTCCCTGAGGCTGGTAGTTTTATGTTATTTCCTTTTTCGTGCTCGTGGTTTTATGTTCTTGAATTTGGTTTGGTCTTATTTGTAACAGTACACCTGGTTTCATAGGGGTTTTTCCCCGACTGGGTTGTAGTAAACATTTAGTCTTTGAAATGAAATAAAATGAGATGTTGTTATTTAATTTGTGTTTGTGTGCATGGTTTGGGAGCAGGAGCATGCCCCTTGGCATGTTAGCCTGGTTGTGCAGGTTTGGGACAGCACCCGTGCCAGAAGTCCTTTTAAGGTGCTTGCACCAACCCCTTGTCCCTTCGGGTGCGGGCATGGGCAGTCACTACTCATTTCCAAGTGGAAGGAAATTGGGGCATGACAAATTTGAACGCCAATTCCCCAATTGGCATGCAGCTCCAAATGCACTCAAACTTCACCCAAGCATCCTTGCATCTTGTAGAGGTCTGAGAAGCAAAAATATGCTTACACTTGAAATGGGTGAATTCACGTGCAGCTCCAAATGCTCTGAAATTTCTGTGGTAGATAGAGGACCTCATTCTAAGTAACTTTTGTTCTTGCACGCCAATTGTTTGAGGCCATCTACTATACCAAAAGTGAGCTCCAAAATTTGCCAAAACAGCTTAAAACCGCATGTATATGCATAGCATCTTCCTATGGCATAAATGTACGTTATTACTTGTCACAAGCACCTCCCAAAAGTCCCCTCTTGGGCTCATCTCTTACCTCAAACTTGTGCACCAACATCCAAGGTGTTTGTGGTTAACTTCTTACACACGGGTCATTACACATTACCCACAGGTTGGCAGCCCTAACTTTTGCTGAGGAGGGAAAGATGGGAAAAAGGGTGTGGCCAACAGTTGTTGACCAATTTTAGGATGTCTTTCCTGAAGAGTTGAGGAGTTTACCACCTAAGAGGAGCGTGGAGTTCACTATTGAGTTGGCATGGGGACGGGTCCAATCTCCTTAGTGGCTTATCGTATGGGACCGGCTAAGTTGAGGGGAGCTTCAGAGGGCGGATAGAGGAGTTGGTGAACCAGGGGTATATCAGGCCGAGTACCTCACCCCGGGGTGCTCCAGTGCTCTTTGCAAATAAGGCAGATGGTACACTTCATCTTTGCATTTACTATCTGTTGAATTTGGTGACCGTGAAGAACAAGTATCCATTGCCTCGGATAGATGACTTGTTTGAGCAGTTAAGTGGGGCCCAGTGGTTTTCCAAGATAGATCTGCGATCGGGGTACCACCAGTTGAGGGTTAGGGATGAGGACATCCCTAAGACTGCTTTTTGGTGCCGGTATGGGCATTATGAGTGGGTAGTGATGCCTTTTGGGCTCACTAATGCACCAGTCGTGTTCATGCATCTTATGAACCAAGTTTTTGCTCCATACTTGGATTCTTTTGTAGTTGTGTTCATTGACGATATTTTAGTGTATTCCAAGACGAATAGGGAGCATGTGGAGCATTTGGCAACAGTGTTGCAAACCTTGAGGGACCAACAGTTGTTTGCTAAGTTTAGCAAATGTGAGTTTTGGATGCAGGAGGTTCATTTTCTTGGCCATGTCATGTCAGTGAGGGGGTTAGAGTAGACCCCAGCTAAGATTGAGGTTGTATCATCGTGGGAGAGGCCAACCAATGTCTTTGAGATTCATAGTTTCCTTGGCTTGGCAGGGTATTACCGTCGTTTTGTAGAAGGATTATCCCGTTTGGCAGCTCCTATGACGGTGTTGACCAGGAAGGGTAATTCCCTCGGGTTGGAAATCCAGGCGTGACAATGAAGAGCACCTTTCTTTGAGTAATATCATTAGATATCTTCTTTGGGGATAAACATTTTATGCACAAAAGATGTTCTTTTTTTCTTTTAAAAACATGTTTTCAAAGTTGAATTTGTTTTAAAAATAATTTCCAAAACATGGTTATGCAATGTATTCATAAATTGTCGTCCTCTCATGGTAGTGGTACGAGCCTCTAAGGGAATAATCCACAAAGTTGACTTGAACTTGACTAGCTTGGACTAGGTAATGGCTCTTGATGACTTGAGGGTTTGATTTGCAAAATTTGGAAGTATTTGTGCTCATTGGTTTTGGGTTATGGGACTAGATCGAATTGTCTTGGAGTTTGGGGTGTTATCCTTGGAGATTGGAAATGTTGGTACTCAATGGTTTTGAGATTTTTGAGATTGGAGGGGTTTTGAGATTGAGGCTAAATGGTCTCGCAATTTTGGGATTTTATCCTTGAAATGGGCATGTTAGTACGCAATGGTTTTGGGCTTTACCTTGAGAGGTTCTTGCTCGAAGCTTTGCCTTGATCTTGTGGTTCAAAGGAATTTATCTCCGGAATTTGCTGTTTGGAGCTTTGTATTGATTTGGACTCTTCTTGCTTTCATGGCCTCGGGTTCCACTATCAAAGATTGTTGTTTATGCTTTGACTTGATCTGGTGCATTTGAACACTTGCGGCTTTCTTGACTTTGAATTCGATCGTCTGAAGTTGTTGTTTGAGCTCTGACTTGATTTGGTGTGCTTGAACACTTGCTACTTTTATGGGTTTGCATTTTACTCGTGGTGCCCTTTCGGGTTTTCACTACACCCGCCTTACATGGATTCTGTTGTCCCTTCTACCTTGTAGATGGCTTTGTATTTTACCCTTGATGCCTTTTCAGGTTTTCACCAAGTCCGCCTTTTGTATTGAAGGTTTCCACTCTCATTTGAGTATTTGAAAAATAACTTTGATGATTCAATCAGAGAGGACTTTTCTAGGACTATAACGAAGGCTTGAGGTTTAAGGGTTTATCAAGAAAGAGATATAATAGGCTCAAACCTATTCTAGGTTGGATATGATCCATAGTTCAGACTGAACTCTCTAGAACCTGATTCTTTTGGCTCTTTTTTCTTTATCTCTCTTTCTTTTTTCTTTTTCTTTTCTTTTTGTTTTTGAAGGATGGACTAAATTGCCCTAGTGTAGGGCTCTATCCCTGTCCAGGAGACTCATAAGACTCGATTCTTTTTCTTGAAAACGCCCCAAGGGTTGATTTATTCCTTCTAAACCGCTTCAACATTGGGGTTTGATTTAAAATGCTTTATTTTCTTTTTTCTTTGTTATTTTTTATTTTCTTTTACATGCCCCAAAATACCCTTGTTGAATTTTTCTCTCTGTTTTTTTCTTCTTCTTTTTTTCTATCTCACCATGGATTGCCTCAGTTTGACATAAGTTGTCCCAATGAAGGACTCTATAAGGCGCTAATTACCCCAACATATGTCTTGAATTGCCTTTCTTAAGAAATTTGGCTTTAAGGGACTGCCCTAGTGTGGGGTGAACTATGGGTCGGGTAATTTGAAAGGAAATTTCATTATAGGCTCAAAGGGGTAGCAAGGGTATTATTACGAGGTAGCACAAAAGATGGCCTCTCCTCACTTTAAATGATCAAATGCTTTCTCAAGTAGTTCAAAGAAAAGTTATATTTATTTTCTTGACAGAAGGAACTTTACCTAACAGTCAATCAAGCTCGTTGATAGCATCCCTCCTAATGGGAATAGAGTTCCCTAAAATTGCTTTTCTTGGACTTCTCGATCTCTTGCGCTAAGTTCTTGCCTCCTCGGACCCTTCTCAAGCTCAGGTTATCAGTTCAATATTCTTTGTTTTATATGCCCCTATTAGGCTTGATATACGTACCATGAGAGTGGACTAGTTATCGACATATGTTATGATAAAAAACATTTATTATCAAAGAGGAGGTACCTAACATCTTTTCAAAGCATAAGATAAGAAGTTTCCATGATTTACAAAGCAAAGTTTTCACCAAAAAGGGAAAATTATTAAAAACCGCGAGTCCTTACAATATTACTCGGGCATTAGCGATTCATCCTCTAGAAAGCTTAGCTGGTTTGCCCTCCTTCGATAGTATGGGAGTTACCAAACCTGCTCCCAATCACTTGTAGTACCCCTCCATGGACATCATTGAAACCGGTAGAGCTTGGCCCGGAAGAGTTACTTTGGGCCTTCGTCAAGAAGTTCAACCACTGAGCATTCTTCATGTACTAGACTTTCCTCTTAAACGAAATATAGCCCTCAATATTATGCCCTATTGCCCTAGCATGATAATCACATTGGTCATTTGGATTTTTCCACTCTAGATAAGGTTACTTGATCGGTTCCAAAGGCGTTGGAGCTATCATGTGGGCTTATAGCAGCTCTTTGTATAACTCCGAGTAAGTTATGGGGATAGGGTCAACTTCTGGTTGCTTGAGCTTCTTATTCCTTCTTGCTGTTGGACCATGAATGTTCTTCGAGGGGATGCCTCGGTATTTCCTTGTTGCTGGTCCTGATCCTTGCCATGCACGCGGATAAGTCAGTTGCGGCATATACATCAAAGAAATGACACTCGAGTGGCTATGACAAAACGGTGATGGTATTGACATAACATGAGGGTTTTGGAAGGGAACCGGCCCATGGAATTGCTTCACTCCTTGTGCTAGTTCAATGGTCATTCTCTCAGTTGATTCTACCTTGGTGAGCCCTTCAACCAATTCCATTAGCTTCTGGAGTTAACACTTTAGTCCCTACAAATCCGCATACATTGCTATCTGAGCTTGCTCCACCCTAGCCAATCGGTTGTATAGGTCTTTAGCCATGTGTTTGAACTTTTGATAAGAATCTGGTTCAATAAGAGTGTTAAGCTCCCCCTTTTATTTAATATGAATTTTATCAATGGAATACATAACATGTATGCATGAATGTTTAGGATGTGTGGCTCTAGTGAATGTTATGAAGTGCATCATGTCATCACGGGTTTTCGTCCGGGCCCTTTTTGGGGTGAGCCCAAACTAAACCAATGGTGAGAAACTTAGAGTCGCCACCAACTGTTTTTGGGGTACAGTTGGATACCCTCTACTTTGAGTGGTTTAAAGGTGTGGTCTGTGTTATCAGAGAAGGGTTTGGGAGTTGGTTACGTGTAGGGAAGGATTAGCACCCCTACAGCGCCCTTTCGGTATCTATTTTCGGAGGAGGAGGTTTTCTATTTTATTTGTACTACCACGACGGGGTTAGGTTTCCTAAAGAGCCTATAATTTTTATTTAGCTAAGTTATTTATTAAAGTCCTAAATTTCTAAAGGGAATCCTAAAAGTTTTGGGTTTTTGCTTTTTATTTAAAGAGGAAAATGAAATCCTAAGGTTTTGTTTTTGTTTTTTTTTTGTTTTTTTTTTGTTTTTTTTGGGAAGGTAGCACATGTTTTTTTTGTTTTAAATAGAATTGGAAATTCTAAATATGGAAACATGTTTTTTTTGTTTTAAATGGAATTGGAAATCCTAAATATGGAATCATGCTTTTTTTGTGTTTTAAATGGAATTGGAAATCGTAAATATGGAATCATGCATTTTTAAAATAAGCTTTTCTTTTTCTTTTTCTTTTTTGGCTTGAAATGCATTTTGTGGTTTTGAAAACTTTTTTTTTGTTTTTTTGTTTTTTGTTTTTTTTATGCAAGGATAAAACAATGAGCTAACACAATTGCATATATGCATATACAATTATGTGTGTGATTGTGACATCCACAAATCCAATAACGACTCACTCTTTTTTTTTTTCACGCCTCTCCTTGCTCTTTTTTTTTGTTTTTTTTTTTGTTTTTTACTTTACTTTACATATTACAACATACAATATCTACAAAATACAAGGAAAATACAACACATACCAACAACATAAAAAAAAAGGAAAATACAGTAAAATACAACATATACTCAACAACATAAAAAAAACAGGAAAACACTATGTATGACATCAAATGTGAATATACATAAGCTAAAAAAAAGTAATAAATACAAAACCGACTTTGGGCTTCAACACCGGACTTTCGTTTGAATTCTTATCTGCACCGACAATCCTGCTTGAATTACCAAATCACCAAGTCCCAGTAGCGCAAATGGCAATAATCGGTTGGGATTTTGAGAGGGAAAGAACCCGTAAGAGTGAAAGAGAGAGTTTGTGGGACTTTTGTCTGTTTTGAGAAAAGAGACTCGTAAGGGAGAAAAGTATGTATCAAATAGGAAGCTTTTTGTTTGTTTTTCTTTTGCTGGGAAAAGAATAGAGCTGGAATGAGATATTCGAGCAAGAAGAATTGGAAAGAGGGGGTGGAGAAGAGAGACTGGGTTTTCCTGGGTTTACACACTTTGTTTTTTTTGTTTTTTTTTTGGAAGATAAGGAGCTTGAGCGTAATCTCTTTTTTTTTTTTCTCTCGGAAAGCTTTTGTCGTCTAAACTCTGGGTGTTCTCTCTGGGCGAAAATCAGGAAGCAGAAATTTTTTGTTGAACTCTGGGGTGTTCTCTGGTTTTTTTTTTTGCAGAAGTTTCCTTTTTTTTTTTTTGGATAAGGGAGTGGGTGAAAAAATGGCAAAAGGGTTTTTCCTCGGGGATCGGGGTCTCTCTATGTGTTTCGGATGGATAGGAGACTGAATTTAAAAGGGCTGGCGGAATTTTGGCCGGATCATTAATTGCCGCATTTAATGCTCTATTATGAATGCCAGCGTTTTTAATTGCGGGTTAGTGCGTTGTCGGATGGTTTGGCGACCTGCGGCTCGTGATTTGTCCTTTTTAATTTTTATTTTAGCCCATGTGGTGACAGGCGTTGAAAAACGATTATCTGATCGGATAGCACGCATGAAAAACAGGTCTCGTGACTGCATAGGAAATAGTTGGCGAAAATGCAACCAAACAGCGAAGGTCAAAGGTCAATGGGCCAAAGTGTCGGCAGGTCGAAGGTCAACAGTCAACGGGTGGAAGTGTCGGCAAGGTCGAGGGTCGGTGGGTCGAAGGTCAATGGTCAACGGGTCGAAGGTCAACAGTCAATGGGTCAAAGGTCAACGGTCAAGGGTCGAAGATCCGTGGGCCGTAGGTTCGTAGGTCGTGAGTCGAAGCTCGTAGGTCATGGGTCAATGGTCAATGGGTCGAAGTGTCGGCAGGTCGGAGTGTCGGCAGACTTACAAGCTTCGAGGCTTTGAGTCTTCGAGGCTTCGAGTCTTCGAGGCTTCGAGGCTTCGAGGCTTCGAGTCTTCGAGGCTTCGAGTCTTCGAGGCTTCGAGGCTTCGAGTCTTCGAGTCTTCGAGGCTTCAAGTCTTCGAGTCTTCGAGTCTTCGAGGCTTCGAGGCTTCGAGGCTTCGAGTCTTCGAGTCTTCGAGTCTTCGAGGCTTCGAGGCTTTGAGTCTTCGAAGCTTCGACCTACCGACACTTCGAGGCTACGAGTCAAGTTTTTTTTTAACTTTTAGTTACCTTTTTACCCCCACAAAAAATGCCAAAATGGGTGAACTTTGAGGGATTTCTTGGGAAGACCTGTATTTGCCTAAATAGATGTTTTTGAGAATTTCACATAGTCACTTTTCCGGGCAGTTTGACCAGGGGCATTGACTGTCTTTTGGCAAGTTTGACTTTTTCCAATGAAAATTGTTTTGTCCATAACTTCTTCGTTTTTCATCGGAATTGATCAGTCAAGTGCGTTATTCTCCAAATTTCCTCCTCTATCCCCTGGTATTGGTCTTGGGACATTTTAGGGGCTGGCAACAGAGGTTATCAATTGACGACATTCTCGTGTACACCTGACCGAACTGAGCATGAGGAACACCTGACCGTGGTGTTGCAAACACTACGAGATCATCAATTGTATGCTAAATTTAGCAAGTGCGACTTCTGGATACAAGAGGTGCATTTTCTTGGACATGTGGTATCCGCCGAAGGAGTTAGAGTGGACCCAACCAAGATTGAGTCGGTATCATTTTGGAAGAGGCCCACGAACGTTTTTGAAATCCGCAGTTTCTTGGGTCGGCGGGGTATTACCTGGCATTTTGTGGAAGGGTTTTCTCGGTTGGCAGCACCGATGATAGCCACGACACGGAAAGGAGCCAAATTCGAGTGGACGAGACAAGTGTCGGCAAGCTTTTGAGGAATTGAACTCATCGCACCGGTGTTGAGTCTACCGCAGGAGGGAGTGCCATACGAGGTGTATTGTGATGCATCTCGAGTTGGATTGGGGTGTGTCCGATGCGGAACACAAAGTCATAGCATATGGCTTGCGACAATAAGCCCCATGAGCAAAATTACCCAATGCACGGCCTAGAGCTAGTAGCGATTATTTTTGCCCTAAAGTCTTGGCCACATTACCTTTTGGGGGAGAAATTTGTGGTATACACCGACCACAAAAACCTACATTATATCTTCCCCCGAGAGAGACCTGAATTTGAGATAAGAGGAGATGGGTAGAGTACTGCAAATGTTTGATTTTACACTCTCCTACACGCCTGGGAAGGGGAATGTAGTTACCGACGCATTCGAGTAGAAGGGAAAAGCCGAGGTTTCCATGAGAGAATAGAAAATGATGGAACAATTAGCAGTGCTTTAGGTACGGCCTGATCTTAGCAAAGGGGAAGCAATCTTGTGTCCTATCATTGTGATGCCGTAGTTGTATCAACGTGTCCGTGATGGACGGTTGGGGGATGTGGTGTGTGAAGTAATCCGGGCCCGAGATAGAGGCCGGTGAGATATCGAAGAGGGACAGAGGGAGCCGAACATGAGTTGAGATTTCGGGCGCCCGATAGTACCGCCCTTCCTTCGAGAGGATGTGATGAGGGAGTTTCATCATTCCCGTTTGGTGGTACATCCGGGAGGGACAAAGATGTATCACGCCGTGCGAGCACGATTCGGGTGGCCGGGACTAAAGAGAAGTATAGCGAGTTTGTTTCCAGTGCTTTACGTGTCGTCAAGTGAAGGCAGAGCACCGACACTGCTGGTCAATTGCGCCCTTTGTCCGTGGGCCGAGTGGAAGTGGGAACATATTACCATGGACTTTGTGATAGGACTTCCTACTACTTCAAGGAGGAAAGACATGATTTGGGTCATTGTAGACGGATTGACCAAATCAGCCCATTTCTTGGCTATTCGGGAGCGAGACTCCATTGGGACGTTAAGCCGGTTATATTTTGATGAAATTGTCCGATTGCATGGAGTACCCATGTCTATTGTTTCAGAGAGATGCACGGTTTACCTCACGATTTTGGAGTGGTTTGCAAGAAGCATTGGGGACACGACTTAATTTGAGTACCGCTTATCACCCCGAGACCGATGGTCGATCGGAGAGGACTATTTAGACAATGGAAGATTTGTTGAGAGCCCGTGTGCTTGATTTTGGAGGATCATGGGCTTCTCACCTTCCCCGGTAGGAGTTTGCCTATAATAACAGACTACCAGGCTTCCATAGGAATGGCCCCATTTGAGGCTTTGTATGGGTAGACCCTGTCGGTCTCCATTGTGTTGGGCGAGACGGGGGAGGCAGCTATGTGTGGACCTCAATTGGTCTAAGAGGCTACGGCAAAAGTACAACTGATTAGACAGCGCCATCTTACATCTCAAAGTAGACAAAAGTCTTATGCAGATCACCGACGCTGACCGTTGGAGTTTTCGGTTGGAGACCACGTATTCCTTCGTGTTTCCCCACGGAGGGGACATAAGCGATTTGGAAGGGGGTCTAAGTTATCTCCAAGATACATAGGCCCATTTTAGATATTGAGTAGGGTCAGACCTGTTGCATATAGGTTGGCATTACCTCCCAGTTTGAGTAGGGTGCATAATGTCTTCCATGTATCCCATTATGGCATATCATCCGGATCCCACACATGTGTTGGACTGGAGTACTGGATATTGAGGAGGATCCGACGATTGTCGAGGCACCTATACGCATTTTGGATAAGGCGCGAGAAGCAGCTACGAGGAAAGACTATTCCCTTGGTTCGAGTACTATGGAAACACCGAGGTATGGAGGAAGAGACTTGGGAACGTGAGGCTGAAATGCGTGCTCACTACCCTGATCTGTTCGAGGACGAACAACCCTGAAGGAGGGGAGGAAGGCAAACCAACAAGTCAAACATCAACATATCAGGTACTATTGATTATTTTTACTGTTGTACATTGTGTTCATTGGTTGTGGTCGTTTCCTCATTCCGAGTTTTCTTTTCGAGGACGAAAAGTCTTTAAGGGGGAGAGGATGTATGGACCCGTGTTTGGGGAGTTCTTGGAGTTAGCCTTAAGTAAGAGACCTTGTCTTAGAGAATGAACATCAAAACGGTGAGGTGTTAGTCAAATGGAGAATTTTGACTCTACTTGGGCTCAAGTTGGAGTTTGAGGCCCTGAGGGGTATTTTGGGAATTTCACATATCGTAAATAATATTTATTTGAGGGATTTATTTTAAATATTTGTTGGGCTTAATGAATTGGGCTGTTGAGCTTAAGAGATGGGTTAGAAAACCTTGGCCTTTGGGCTTATAGATGCTGGGCTTTAGATTAATCAAAACTACGCCGTTTTGATGTCGGGATTCACTTAATCAAAACTATGTCGTTTTGATTATGTGGGAAAATATATAAAGAAAAAGGGGTTAAAAATTAGGGGATTTCTCATTTGCAAACCCTAGCAGACAGAGAGAGAGAGAGAGAGAGAGAGAGAGAGAGAGAGAGAGAGAGAGAGACGGCCAGAGAGAGGGAGAGACGGCCAGAGAGGGAGGGAGACGATCCAAGGCCGACGCTCTGAGGTTCCTGCTGACGACGGGAGACCGGAGGCATCGAAGTAGCTAGGATACAACGATCTGTTGTATTCCCATTCTTGAGGTAGTGATTTCTTGATCAACCCTTGAAACTCTCTCACAAAATTCTGTATTTTTACCTGTCATGGATGTGATGCTGAGTATATACCTATATATATATAAACGCGTGTTGGTTTATTGTGAGATTTTCAATAGATATCTGAGGAAAAATGATTTGAATGGCCTGGGTTTGTCTGGATGCGTGGTTAAGCATGAGTGTAGAGGCTGGAATTGAAAATAGGCCTTGTATCCTAGGTTTAACGCCTAATTATTTACATACTAACCGGAATTGGAGGTGGGTTCTTTAGAGAGAAGTCTTTAGAATAACAAAACAAAGAAAACTGTGCAAAAACATGGCTGCACGCCAATTTGCACGCCAAATCCCCAATTGGCGTTCAGGTCCAATTACCCTGAAAATTTACCCCGGACATCCTTGAGGTGTGTAGAATGTGGGGGACAAAAATACTCGCACGTCATATGGCCCATATGACGTGCACCCTTCATTTTGCTTCTTTTGGCTGCCCCATTTAGCCAGAAGTCCCTTGTGTGAAAAATAGAGTGATTTGGGTAATAAGCATGAGTTGAATTTGTCTTAAAATTTGCCAAAACAGCTCAAAAACACCTATGTTGGTAGAACTGTAAATTGTGAATGTTAGTGAATGTTGTTGCACTAAGATGAGCTGAATGCCTTTGTTGATTTACATTGATATATCCGAGTTATGCTTGTTGAGTTGCATTGATATATTTGAGTTGTGCTCTCCGAGTTACTTTGTATTGAGTTGAGATGTATGCCTGGATTGCAGACATTGAGTTACACTTGCGTTTGAGCTATGTTTCTTGAGATGTACTTGAAATGTATTTCTTAGAGATGTCGTGAACTTGTATTTGAGAATGAGTACCCAAACACTTGTGGGTTGAGATGACTTATAGGCCAAGCACAACTACTAGACCCCCTTTGAGATTTGGCCGGGACCGTGGGTCCCGAGTCTCGGTGTAACACTCACGACGGTGGGCTAAGTCCGCACCCATTCCCGAGGGTAGGTATGGCATCCGAGGAGGTGATGGCCATATCGACTCAGGTGGAAAATGTTGCATTGGTGACCATGCGACATTCGCCTGGGTGTGGTATGTCATGTCGCCATGGTGGCGGGGTGTCCTCTGCCCTCCGGTGTGGGCACAGGTAAATGGTGTGTTCTGGGTGATGTGTCTGTTTAGCTTTAGGCACTACACGAGCACCAGATACACTTGTCATGCATGTGTAGAGTGGGACAGGTCAGCGGAGACTAGAACCCTACGAGCTATGGTTTGCTCACCCCTCCTATAAACTCGTTCTTTTGCATGGTCCAACAAGCGGTAGGGAAAGAGCTGTGGTGGTAGGCTACCGAGGTGAAGATTTTATTAATTTCATTATTTTCGTGGAATTGTGCTTTTATGGTTTGGATTGTTTGTAAAACAGAATATATTATGGTTTGATGGGAGTTTTTCCCCACCCGAGTTGTAATGGACTTTGGGCCCCTTTGAAATGTAATAAATTGGGATATGATTATTATTTAATTTGTGGTTGTATGCATGGTTTGGGGAGCGAGGAGCATGCCCCGTGGCATGTAGCCTCGTTGTACAAGTTTGGGACAGCACCCATGTCAAGTCCTTTTCTTTTAGGTGCTTGCACCAACCCCTTGACCCTTTGGGTGCGGGCATGGCAGTCATTACCCATTTCCAAGTGAAAGGAAATTGGGGCGTGACACTCCTCTCAACCTTTTTTATTGGCTATTGATTAAGTTCTTGCCAAGCAAACATGAGAGTTCCTTATTGTACTCATTAAAGAAAACATAACCTCTATTCTACCGTGTATGGAAACTCACTCACTATTCTATACTCAACGAATTCACACTCTACTCTAATGAATGATGAAAACACACCTTGAGCCAAAGATTTGAGCTCAACACTCTCTAAACAAACACTACTCGGCCATTGTGGCTTTTTATTACGAACATTTTTTTTCACACTTGTTTTAAATAATAACCTTACAAGGTTGTATTTTATGCTCTCTCTTGATGGATTATTTACTCTCTTTTTTTAACTCACCTTTTCTTTTATTACATAACACATAAATAAAACCGGCTTTTCTAATGCATACCCCTTTACCATTTTGCTAAATAGGGAGAGACAAAAATGCAATGATGTCTCACATCCCATTATCCAATTAACTGATAGGCTTTTTCACATTGTGCATCACAACCTTTTACATAAACAACACAACAAAACAAACACTAGGATACATAGGAAGTCAAAGTAACTTAAATGACCTTGTATCACTAGCAACACCAAGGACCGAGCACTAATTAGTAATCATCATGCTTACTTAACTCCTACCATTAAATAACTAATGTTGAAAGTCAAGAGGATCAAAGAAAACTATTACCCCATAAACCATGAATGTCACTCAAGGGCTAGAAAGAGGTTTTTCTCAATTTTCTTTTAGATTTTCTCTTCACTCAACTCTAAGAGTCACTAAGTATTATCCTAGCATGTCATGCTCAACTAATATTCAAATTCCAGCTCCGAAAACATGGCGATATCATTCAAGAGATAAAGACATGATTAAATCAAATCATAACACACCTTAATTACCTTAACACCCTTATCACAACATGATACGAATGTGGCATAAAATTTTTTAAATTTAAGCCAAAATTGCATACCTAGATTCCATGCCTCTCCACATGCAAATCAGATAATCAAGCAACTCAAACAATCACACAAAATAAAAATAAAGGACAACAAAA